>CAVNZL010000001.1:7583653-8212500 GCA_963693355.1 Pontia daplidice
TTTCAACGATAAAATACATCTATGAATCAACTAACCCGCGTTCTATTAAACTCTTGTTTAGTCAAAAGAGCTTGCCGTATTCACCTGTTTTACTTTCATCCCAAAACGAAATCACTATTATTTATAGCTCACTTTGCTCTTCCAATTAACTTGGTGTATAATGTTTAATATTAAACGTTTGACTCGCATATTTCCTGGGTCACAATAAAGTAATAAAAGCTGCTGTCATTGTCAAATGTTTACGGGCTAAATTCAATACGGTGTGACGTGTGACGGCTTAATTAAGCCTCTTGTCATAGTTTATAAAGTAGATGAGTGTGTGTGCATGGAGAGTCGGATTTTGTGGCTGTATCTGGAATGTGGTAACTAAATATTAACATAACATATTCTTCAACTTATGTACATATGCGATTATTATTAAACATATAGACTCTATTCAACTAAATAATAGACAAATGCAAGTAGTCGTAGCATTTACTAAAACGATTAATGATTATCGAAATAAATGTTAATATCAGTTATATAAAAGTAAATGTTAACTTTTTTGCTAAAGAATTATTTTAAAATAAATTTAATTACTACAAGAGAAGAAGTTATGATTAAGAAGAGATATGCTTTTTTTAATTACTATTGAAGAAGAGATTGTTGCGTGGTTTTATAACATTTCAAGAGGATAAATATCGCTTCACATACCTTTAGAGTGTCTTTTACAATTTACGCAGCATACGCACTGGAAGCAATTTAAAATTAACCCCTCACACGTATTTCAAATCCTTTACATAAGTGTTTTATATTTGACTATTAGTTAGGTGTTACATAGCCGACAATGTTTCTAAAAAACACGTAAAACAAGACACCTTTACCCGTTTCCACATTATAGTAGTAATAAAATAAAGCTACCACTTCCATATATTTAGTTTTTTTAAACAACTTATTTCTATATTACGCTAACAAAATGAGTATTTTACGCTCCCCGCTTACGCTTGTCGCATTTCCGAGGGTTTATATAAACGGTAATGTGGGACATAAAGGCCTTTTGCGTTTGGATATGATTAACGTATACAGTTTAATTGACGTTGATATCAAAGAGGTGGTAAGAAAAAATTAATTTGACACTCTGGCCCGCGTTGGACACAGAAATTTAATTGGATTGCTTAAAATTTATATAAAATTTTAAGTCATTGACTATCGTATATTATTCTGTTTGCAAGTAGGTTATCGTTATTGCTTGACAAAATTATTATATAGACACATTATTTTTTATAATTTATTTATTTATGTATATATTTTTTGTGATGCCATCCTAAATACCACTGAGTGGAAATCGCACCTTACTAAGACATCCGTAAAGTTACGGTCATTGAGTTACCGTTTAGTCAAAGTTAAACTGCTGACACAAGTCACTCTCACACATTAAGAGCCATCTTAGACTACAGAAGTTCACCTGTCGGTAGTTTGATATGGGTGGGCTTAAGTCCTTACGCAGCTCTGAAACTAAAGGAAATGAAATAGTTTTAATGTAATCATGACGTAAAGGTGTCTGGTGTGATTATCAAAGATAATTTCGCCTTACAGTCTGGCCTTGGCCAAGGTTGGTGAAAAATTTTTTTTTATCAGTTACAAAATATTTTATTTAAATGTGAGAAACTCGAGTGAATAAAAGAAAATATAATGAGCACCAACAGGGATTGAAAACGTTAATTAAGACTTGTAAACGTTTTAAATAAGCAAATTCAATTACATATATGTAAAAAATAATAAAATGAAGATAATTTTATTACGAAATTTAAAAAAACCTACATATGGAACAATAAACGCTACGATGCTACGACGTAGCATTGTCACTACGGCGCCACTGTAGCGAAGCAATTAGACAAATTTCCACCTGACGAAATTAGCAATTACTGTACAGAGAAATGCAACGGTATTAATTTGTTTTCAATAATTGTCTTCTTAATTGTTATTTTTCACCGTTAAATAATATTTATAAACATAAATATTATTAATAAATACAATATTAGTTTATATCAAGTAAACAGCTCAATTGCACTGCTTCTATTTGCCTAAATATCATTTATCTTGCTTATGTCTATTAATCAACGTATGAAATATAAATTTTATAAAAAATCTTCTCTACTAACTATGAACAGGTGGCCTTGTTCCTAAACAGCTTTAAGTCCAACAGGCATTCAAGTTTGGAACTTGAGAAATACTATCAAACATTCAACCTCTGAGTCGCGATGGCACGCTGCCAAAAGGCAATCGAGCACTAATAAGATTGTAATCATTTTTCGCACATCACCCGTGATAATGAACTTTGAGTCGCTCTATCTGTTTACGTAAACTTACTTGATAAACCTCAAGGCTATTGTATATACTGTGCGGTATTTAGAATTACATTATTGCGTGTATTGTTGTTAAAATACTTCCAGTTCTCTGAGGTTTTAATAAATATATTAATAACAGACATGCTGAGTTAATTGTATAGTTACAGTTATACTGTCTTGAAAAAATAATAATGATAAATAAAATATATATAAATTCATAATAATGATAACACTGAGAACACTGTATATATATAAGGTCTTTTGATTAATTATTATATGGTGAGACTAACTGATAAAAATATAAACAATAGTTTATTTTCGCGGGTTAAATGATTTATTAAATGCAGTATTTGTAATTATAATGAATATGTTACTTTACTTTAAACACGAACAAATCACACGGTATGGAAATTGATGTTATAATAATAAAAGTTATAAAAACAATAATTAATATGAAAATAAATATTTATATATTGGCCCAAGTCGAAATACTTCTCTCTAAATTCTGCATTCAAAAAATCTTTACTCATACATATTTAGTCTAAATCGCATAAAATTATACCTTGAAGGTTTATATATATGTACATAAAAAGAACTTGATTTAATTATTAACGTATAAAGAGCGTATAAACATCTCAGAGGCCGGCAACGCACTGGTGAGCCCTCTGGCTTCGCGAGTGTCCATGGGCGGCAGTGTCACTTAGCATCAGGTGAGCCTTCTGCTCGTTTGCCCCCTGTTTTATAAAAAAAAAAAGTTACATAATACGAATACGTTTGAGCTGTCATTCATCATGTCATCGAACACTTGTATTTATCAAATATTTTTTTGTTTTGAATTTTAAAACAGTGATAGTTACCACATAGGATTTTAAGAATTACGAGAATATTGTATTACATTCACGATGACGTGATGGCGTCTATACTGCGGTATAAAATATACAGTTCGTTAACTACATAGCTACCGTAGCACGCGATTTACACATAAAAATAACATATACAATCTTGTAAATAGGTATATTGATTTGACAATAACAATACATTTTTTTCTTATCAATCCCGAGTATCAATGCCTCAGTTAAAATAATATTTTATACTATCAAATCATATATGTATTAATATGATGAAAGTTATAAGTATATATGACAATATAAATTAACAAGTAATATATATTTGTTATAAAACCTTATCAATATTATAATGGTGATTATAATGTTGTGTTGTGTGTGTGTGTGTGTGTTTACGTGTTTATGTCTAGTTTGTGTTGTCTTGTGTGTCCCGTTAATAATTCTCTATAATTATTTGTGAAACACGTTTAAGAACTCATCTATATGTAAATCTGTGACTGTATTGTTCGTGTGTAAAATATCATATCGTGTGTTTCTTGTAATAAAATAATTAAAATAAAATAATGTATTAGGTATGTTTCAAGCAGCGGTTATATAAAGGAACTGTGTCAAAACAATAGTAAACAGACGCTATTTAAGTAACACAATAGCCACTACAAAGACAACGCTTGACTGTGAAGAGCAGAATCATTACAATGTAATTTCAATCTTATGTTAGGGGACTTAAGTTCAATCTTCTCTAAATACCTCCCTTCTCATGTTAAGTACCGGTATTTTTCGCCCTAAGAACTAGCAACAAGTTGTAATGATCAGTTTTTATTTTTTGTTTAATGATTCGAAATGTCTGGCGTATAAAGGGTATTTATTTCTTTGAAACTGAGTTTGCAGTAATTGAAACGGATATTAAATGAAAGAGGTAATTAGGCTATTTAATGGTTAAAAGCTTTAAACATAATTACCCTTCACTATTACACCTTTTTGATTTCCTTTTTATTATTACTAGACGCATAATACGCTAGACCTTGTACAAGCTCATTTTGATTATCTTGGGTAAATTATATAGTTACAGTTATATTGTAGTCTTGAAAATGAATGTAGAATTGAAAATGTTTAATATTCATTTATAATAATTATAACACTGAGAAAACATACATATAAGTGTATATAATATAATCGCATGTTAACCGTACCGGGAATCAAACTCGTGACTCATAGTTCGGATGTGCAGCCGGGCTACATGGCTGGACAAAATTTTTCATAATAACAATTGAAATCTTCGAATTAAGTATTGAAATAAAAATGAGTTTAAAATTAAACGATGCACATCAAGTGCGTTGAACATAACCGGATTCCGGCGCAATCCCTTTAGTATTACCGTGTAAAATCTAGATTTCATCACCTCACGGCTTTATCCGTTATTTAGTTAATAAAAACACGTTTGTTGTTTGCTGTGGCAAGAGATATGAAATTGATTGAAATGTTGCCATTGCTTGATGATTTTGGTATCAAATCCATAGTACAAAACCCTAATAGACCAATCTACAAGCAATACTCCGCGAAAAACACACAACCACTCGACGTACGTTTCGCTCCGACACCGGAGCATCATCAGGATATTGCCTCAACGAACAGTGGTTGTGGGTTTTACGCGGAGTATCGCTTGTAGATTGGTCTATCAGGGTTTTGTACTATGGACTTCCGCAAAGTAACGCCTGATTCTATTAATGATACCAAATTGGCAAATGTCTCAATCATTTTGCTTCTTGTAGTCTTTGAATATCTCTACTATATTGTGATGTAACGATTTAAATGATGTTTAAGCTAGAATTATATTTGAGCAACGTTATGTGGCGTAATGCGTACAATTGCAATCATACATAAATTTAGTTTGAACGTGATTACATTAGCACAATCCCGTGTATCGCCGAGTTATCTAATGCTACGTTCGCCGCTAGAACTCGATCGAACATGGTCGCGCGTGGAAGGATCGAGCGTTGCCTCCTACAGAGTATCATCAGTTTCTGGCTATCCATCCGGTTCTAATATCCAGCAAAGTAATGACAGTCCCATTCTATACGACTTCAGTCACACAGAAAACACAGTTAGCGTCGCGGCAGTGTAGTCTTATCTCACCAGCCTGTTGCTAATGTTAACATTGCTTTAATATGATTCAAATATTAGTAGATAGTCACTGACTTTATTCTTATTATTATACAAAACGCTATATTTAAAGGCAAACATAATTAGACATTTATAAAGATTTAACTGAGTTTGCCGCTGTCGAGATAAGCGTCGGCCTTGTTTTACACCGCACTTCACTTAATGTATTACGGCTTAGATACTAAAATGTAAATCATTGAAGACAATGAAACAGTCAAATAGTTGTCGTAGAGGAAGTTTCTAGATCAAAAGTCATTCTAGTTGAAAGTCTGGTGAAGATGTGTTTGTATACGATAAGCTTATGTTTTGTTATTAAACTTCATAGTATGAAATATTTTCTACAAATCAATAAATTAATACAGAACTTATAGTTATTTATAATTATAAATTAGTTTTAAAACAATATAGTCTCATAAACAATTAACTTTAACATATGGGATGTGTTTACAAAAGAATTAAAATACAATAAATTTTATAGTGTAAAAATTAGTTGTATTATAAAGTTTACAATTTCACTCCCTCAGTCACAGTTTTCTGTCACAACATAAAAAAGCAACAGGGAAATGAGGTTATTAAAATTTACGATATTTTTTATGCCTGGTGACTTTCACTACGATTAAGCTTTGGTGTTGAAAATGAAAAAAAAATACTAATAAATATAAAGCTTGCTCTATCTAATTTCCAATAAATTATATTACTTTAAATTCTTCGCTATTATCAACTTTTTAGCCCTAGTATGTCCAACGCGGTAAAGACATAAGTCATTCATACCTGGCATGTTCTCCATCAAACAATTTCGTAACAGTGATCTTACCTGCAACAAAAAATTGAATTTAAAAACCTTTAATAATAATAACAGAATACACATACAAATTCCACATATAGTCGGTAAAGGTAAGTTTCTTATAGCATGGGTGCTAGCACAGCTGAAAAACTTTTGAACCGATTTGAATTTAAAACGATTGAACCGGAAACATTCTGACACAGCTCATAAAACTGAAATGGAATTCAATCGAATGCTACTTTGTTGTTGTATGCAACAACTTAGATGTTATTAAAAATATCGCATATTGACGTGAGAATTAAATCACAACGTGTTTTAAATGCCTTGAAATAAATACGGATACAAGAGATTGAAATCAACCTTTCCGTGTTAGCAGCGTCCTTGACCGCGTTTCAAATGGAACTATTAAAAACATAAACTCTGGGAAATGGACGCAAATATTGCCTAACGATTAGTGCTTGTGTGGTGTTACTTGTGAATTAATCTATCACATATGTACAAAACCATTTTTAGTTGATAAATTTTGCTATGCCGGTTTCTTAGCGATGCACTTTTACACAAATGATATTCGATTGTTCAACAGGGGTTCAAATACACGGTCCTATGGATAACTTACATATGTTATATACATACAACATATGTTTATTGGTTCTTTAAATATTACTAGTACGCAAGCTACAATACAAGACTAATGTCTACGTAGGTATAATACCTACGTAGAGCCTTAGTCCTACTATTAATAATTCATCATTGTGTATGTAAAAGCTAATCATTTAGATACATACAAGTTAATGTAATTAAATTGAATGTTTACATAAATTCATGATATCAGTATTTTTCCAGTCCGTTTAAAACATTTTGAATTATTAATAAATGCAACAGAAAAATTAAGCGGAATAACATTCATTTAGTTGCTACGAGTAGACAGAATATCTTTAAATAAATTAATTATAAAATGGAAAATCCATTAAGGCTTACTCTGCCATAATGAAATGTATAGTTAGATAAACATTGCAAAAATTTGTATTGAATAGTCTATAGTACAAGCGCCTTTGAAAGGATAACAGAGAAATTATGTACGTATGTTGTTAAAGGAAATGTTATAATAACAAACAAGCAACCTCGTTGTCGGTTTGGCAAAGTGCCCTGCATCTAGTAATCACTTTTAAATAAGGCTCATATTGCACGTTTTTTATTAATCTATTTAGAAAAAATACTGTTCATTGCTTCTTAGGCTTGACGTAATAAATTAATATCTACGTATTTAAATAGCCTTTCTTTCAGAGGTACAAAATATTTATACAAATATAAAACTCGTTATGCACCGAATAAATTTAGTTCTATAAAATTAATAATAATTATAATAATAGCCTTTATTCGCTGACCTTTACAAAATTAATAGCTTAAATACTACACTTATCCAACTATATAAAATTAATATATGCCAGTGAAACATCTGTTCATAGGCTTCGACACGTTTGAATTAAATTCATTTCATCGCAGCAGCCTTTCACTGCAAAAACCATTGAATAACGTCATGTTTGATGAAATAGTTTCCAGTTCACTTCCGTAATGTTAAGGCCTTCGGTTGTAAATTGGTAGTTCGAGTTGATATCTAGTGTTTAATTTCTACAAGCGTGTTAATAATATTACAGCAATTATTATAGTGTATTTCAACAACGCAAACCAGTGGGCTAGTCGCTTCAGCATGCAATACTGGTGGTCATTCTTAGAATTCAAACTGTAAAGTGCTATTCTTTCCTCTATGTGCAATCGAAAATTAGTAGACTGAAGGAAAACAGCGTAAAAAAAACCCATATTGTAGATTCAAAAATCTAAATTTTGTTCCAAGTACCACCTGCTTGCTAAGTAAATAAAACAAGTATTGTATGAAAGTAACGATTACATCTATCTGTTTCGTAAAAGTTTCCAGGTGTCTATGTATATCCTGCCCATATAAATGAGCTTCGTCCGAGAATAAAGAACTGCTGTTTGTCAGGTACAGGATTACATAAACGAAGTTCTCAAAGAAAGAAAAACAATCGTGAAAATTCAATAAAACCGTTTCCGACATCCGCACCGGTGGTCCTTTGTGCTATTCATTATTCCTATCATTGAGTGGCATTTGGTTTTCGAGACTTGAAAATATTGATGCAATGGGCATTCTGCCAATATTAGAGAAAAACAAATTATTGTTATGAAAGTCAATCTGTATTGCAATTAAACGTCACGTCTCATCGTCAACAGGAAAGGAGAAATGGAAGTAAGGTGATATAAATAAATTAGGTTGTTATAATATTAATATTTTTTGAATGAATTTGAGATTGGAGGAGGATTTTGTGATATGTTTGACTTCGATAATAACTTTGACATTATACATGTCAAAGGTATAATTATAAACCAAATGGTTTTGAATTTGGTTATTCGGTAAAAAATATTATTCAATTTCAACTTAATTGCGCCAACAGTTTATTTGCAAACAACACAGAATAACTGTCAACATACCTGAATTATGCTGTACTGAAAAGGTAACTAAATTTTAAATAAAATAATTGTTAATTTAAAGGATCAGGAATTTAAAAAACTGGTTGGAGTAAACAAATTACGATCTCGGAACGTAATCCAATTATTGCCCTTAAAATTTTTGTCTCACACTCGACCGGAGAAAAATTAGGGCAGAGAAGGCAGGCAAGAGTTTAGGATTTATTTCTACTTGTGCTTCAAGGCCTGACCTCCGCTTTTTTTATTTACTCTATTTTATGAACTATATCTAGTAATTCGCGATAATTTAGAGCGACGAATAGTATTTCATAATTGTCCATAATATTTGTGAGTGAAAAAAACTGTTTTAGAAAACGAGACATAGCATTTCACAAAGGTGGTAAGTTGACAGATTTTGAATTGAACTTTGAATTGGAAAACGGAAGCGAAATATGGATGTCAAAGACTTAAAAGGGACTGTCATATACAACTCTGAAGAAATTTATGGCGGCCCACCAGAATCATGCTGCGCAGTCGTTTCTTGTTGGAACTGGTGGAGGGATTTTAAATGCAATACAAATCACAAAGTTTCGTAAGGAAGCACTCAAATAAAAACTTGGTAAACTTAGTTTGTTACGATAAGCGGGGATAATATGACTATCATCCATATTCACTGGACCGAACTCCTTGTAATTATTAACAATGTCCGCATTACAACATCTTAAAAGCTATCAACTTTTACGCTCTTGTTGGTAAACGATATATAAGAAATCGAGACGAAGATATTTTGTTAAAAAGAATATTAGCTATAGAAAAAATATATACAAAAAACTAGCATATCGAGGACTCGGACGAAGGGGTACATTTGTTATAAGAAAATACCCGCGAGCTGGCTTCAATGTTATGGTTTTGGTATTTGTTGTTATAGCGGCAACAGAGATGTAAAATATATGTGATGAAAAATAGAAAAAAAAATACTTATTATAAAATTAAATAATAAAATTATCGCGGCTTATGTACATAGCCCGGACACAGTAGTCTCAGAAAATAAGATTTTTATATAATAACGAATCGTAACGGGTACGAAATGCTAAAAACGTGCATAAATCTTAGAAAGTTTAAATGAATCAGCAATGAATGAACGATTTGACTCTTTATGAACACTTGTTCACTATATACAATATTTAGTCCAGTCAAATCAAACACAATTATTGGTCAATGAGGTGTTAAACGTGGGATTTTTGGGGTTAACAAGCAAGACTCGTTAGTCACGCACATGGGAAGTAAAAATAATTAGTGTCCAGTCGATTTTAAACGTATCACATCGGGTAAAGAAACCACTTTTATTACTATACAAACAAAGCAGTTGCATTAACTCATATTTATTTATACATAAGGCAATATTTCTAACTTTCAAACATTTCCATTAACAGGAAAACTTATACATCACGTTTGGAAAACTTAGAAAATCAAATAAAATTGGAAGAAATCTTGCAATATTTCTGTGTAAACATAGCATTCGTTTCATAGGGTTTCGAGTAGAAAATATTTTTTATTTTTAAAACGACTTCGCGATATTTCGTGTGACCAATGGATTAAGCATAGCTTTCGAAAGAACTTTTTGTCTATATCATGAGTATATTACAATATTAAACACTGTCGAACCTTTGTAGATAATTTTGCATAAGATATAAGGAAATATAATTGAATACGAAACTGTAAAAAAGTTTTTGTATGCGTCTATGTACTTCTATTCACAAATCTATGCTCAGCCGAGGGTGAAAAAAACTTCAGATGACGCATTTTCTTAGCCCCAAGGCCAGCCAATTACTGTGCCAATCATGAAAATTGTTTGATAGAGTAACGGAACTGAAATAGAAACACATGGCATGTTCGGCCTTTTCAAGAAATTGCTATATAGACATTATTTTATACTATAATTCATCACAAATTATATATGATATAAATATGAGGCATAAGTTAAACCAAAAAAATTCTCGAATTTTAAATCATGCAACGACTCTGCCGCCTGTCAACGTCAAACTCCGGCCGAGACACACTCACATGTAGGAATACAAGTGCACATATGTTGTGCAAAGCTTACATATATATTAGTATCTACAGTCCAAACGTGTGGATGTCCGTCAGTAAATTATCTCGAAAACGTAAAGTATCTATTCTTATTGTAGAAAAAACACTGAGAATCTTATATATTAAGTTTTAACGGTTACATACATTTTAAAAAGTGTACATTTACAAATGTATTTAAGAATATACATAATCAAAACGTGAGGGTTTATGACGAATGCAACAACTCCCTAATGTAAACCGAACTAAATCTAAACACCTCTGAATATCTCATGTAATCTTTTTAAATTGAATCGTCAAAACAAATATTTAATAGATTAATCATCTTCGAGGCGGATTGGTCACGTCCTAGGTTTATTCCACTAAGCTAGATTTAAAGAGAATGTACTTATTTACACAAAGAATATTTTACGGCTATTTAGTTATAAGTTGTATGTCTGGGCATGTGGGTACTGTATTGTTATCATGAAACTCCATTTCACGGTTTTCAGAGAATATACGAAAAGTTTACTGAGGTGTAGGTTAGTGTTTTTGCAAGTTTCTTTGTTCAATAACGTTCTTAAGTGCATATACTCAATTTAACTCAAGTTAAATTCTAAATTTCTTAGGTTTTTCTTGTTTTTCTAGTGAAAAATACCGACAAGAATCCGGTTACACTTGTTAAAATTAACTAAAACTACATCAAGGGAACTTATAATACGATATGAAAATCACGCGAGCTGATGATCAGCCACTTCCGTTTTTGAATTTTACAATTAAGATATCCTTATAATCCTTTATTCATTATTTATCGCTAGTCGGGGTTTGGAAACATGACCCTACGGTAAAGGTTGTGATCATATATAATCAATAGTACAACTAATATACACTGACTTATATTAATTACTTAAATTAATACGATTTTCTTAAAGGATATGGATTAATTAACAAACCTCCAACAACATACACAGACAATTTTTCTGGCAACTACCAAGGTGTCTGGGAAGAACCAAGATGTTGAGGGTTTTTATTTTTTTACAGAAGATGAGAATAAGGTTGATAATAATCTTACAATTATCTCCAAAGATCTCTATCGTAGTAAAACTCTAAATGGAATACTTCAACGTTGTAATGTTTGATAATGTAGCAAGAATTTCATATACTGAAAACAGTAAGTCATAACAAAAGAAATCTTCATTCTTACAATTACTAAAACAACAACAAATTTTATATTTGTTCAATATTTTCTGCCGCGCACCAAACTTATGCAGAACCAGCTGTCAATATAGGTATTTCCGTACCAATGCGACTCAGGGATTTTTAAGCAAAGAGTGTATCTTAAGGGCCGATAACGTGGGTGCGGTATCACTTAAGATCAGGTGAGCCCGTTTGCCCCCTATTTTATAAAAAATGTAATAGGACTACAAAGTGCTAATACACAATTAAAACAATAATAATTTCGGTTCTGTTTGCTTCTATTCCGTGAGGGAAATCAAGGAAACCGTTTGTTTGGATAAGATAATCTATTGACACACTTCGAATGACAGCTCGGTTTAAGCGGTAATGTCTTGTGATTTGTATTAAAAATAATTGTAATTTCATGTACTTATCAAGGAAATAATATCTTGAATGCAAAACTCGATTTTAATCGAATTCTTGTGTTTGCTTCTAAAGTTTCGTATGTACACCAAAACTAGTTTTACTAAATAATTACTTTACATGAAAATCCCTTTAGATGAGGTGACAACCGGCACTGGATCTATATGGTTAAGAAATTGTTAAATTTTAATTGTACACTTTTGTCAAACCTATTTGAATATTCAGTTCGAAGCGACACACGTTACATTAATTATAGCTATTAGAGCGGGAGCTTTTAGGTAAAGCACTTATAACATTGATTGTTTCTCAATTTGGACGAATCGTCGATAAATTGCTAGAAACTCTGGAAATCTAATAAATTTAACTACATCTCCAAAATTACTAAGCGAATTCCTTAGTTAACGGTGAGATTAGCTTAGCTTAGACCAATTTATATCCCAATATATGAACTATAGGAAAACTAACTGCTATCGACAATTTAATGGAAAGTGCAAAATGTGTGCTTATATTTATGTACAAAACTAGAGAAAAATTAATCGAGTTCTGTCATTTGCACGAAACTTTCAAATTGGTTTGAAGTTATATGAAATTGGTTTA
The DNA here is from genome assembly GCA_963693355.1 of Pontia daplidice. Lineage (NCBI taxonomy): Eukaryota > Metazoa > Arthropoda > Insecta > Lepidoptera > Pieridae > Pontia > Pontia daplidice. Next base: position 7,596,514 of record CAVNZL010000001.1, read on the forward strand.
AGAGAAAGAATATTTTAATTTCGCATCAGATAAATTTATAATTTGATTAATAATTGGTTAACTATAGAATAAGAAAACTATGTATGGGGAATAGCTATTTATAAAAAAAAGATTAATTTGGAGAATCCGAAACTTTTAATTTGTACAAATAGTTTCAATATTTACATTTTTAAAATAACAAAGTATTAACAATAGAGTAGGTATATAAGCGGCATGATAAATTGGACAACCACTAGTGCTATGCTGACCTTTCTGGGAAGCTTGTCTTGTAAACCTATAACGACCATTATCAAAACGGATATTTTGAACACTCTGTGGGAGGTCCTAACAATGAGATGCAAGTGCATTATTCACGAAACAACCTTTTAAGCAGATGTTAAAATTAACTTCGATAAATCGCAGGTCCACAGTTGCACCTACTAGATTATTTTTTAACAATTATTTTTTAGGCTAGAGGCCGGGTCTGATATATCTGTAATTAATAATAAAAGTATAATAGTAATACTCATTATACTATTTGGTACCTAGTATGAAATGTTATTCAAATGTCATATAGTCGATCTTAATAAATAAATGTGCAGGGCGACCAATAAGACCTTTCTGAGTTTACCCAATTATTTATTATTTTATTTATTTTGGGGCTACAGACAAAAATATATTTTCTTCAGTTTAGAGCCTCCTTTTAATGATAATTAATATTTTTTCTTTTAGTTATTATATTAAGAAATACAAAGTCTTAATAAAAAAGCTATAGATTCTGCTTCATCATAAGTTTCGTTCCCTGCAGTTTCAACCGACAACCCAACACGACCGTGACGTAAACCCAAGTTTGACTTACTAACTAAACTATTATTTATTTAATTAATAAATTAAAATTAACTCCTTGTATGTTCATTCCATTTATATATATGTAAAGAAGATGGCGTAGAATTGTTTTGCTCATTGTTTCGAGTGACTCTGTTCGTTCTCAAGTACGGTTAACAATTGTATGATTAGCACATCTGTTTGGTATGGTCTGTCTCAATACATATACATTATTTTTAAAATAAACAAATACCTATATACCTATATAAGTTGGTGCTAAAGCTCCAAATAGCTTTATTACCTTCCTCGTCAAAAATAATCTTTGACGTTGCCATGAAACCGGTTGGCATTTGTTTCTTACAAATTATTTATTGACGTAAATCGTGACGACTTTCACAATTCTAAAATAGGCTCAATTATTTATTGTTTGGACGCTTTTAGATATTTTGTTACACATTAAAGTATAAATACTGTTTCAATGAAATTTTGAAACGAATAAATTAATGGTTTGTATGCCATTTTAATCCTGTCTATAAATGTCCTGGCATTAAAAAGAGCTTATTAGGACAAAGCAAACATTTAAAAAGTATATACTATGGTTCATATCTCTATAAATGAAACGCTGTTTACCTTGATTTACCTCGCTTCTCATTAACTGATGGAACAATTTCTAGATTTATAACTTTGTAACAGATCAAACGCAAAATTTACAAAACGTTGTTTTTGTTGGTTTTTCATGATTGCAATATGATTTTATTATTTATTTATTTACTATATTATTATATTAATTTAATTTATTATTATTATTTTCTTATGAAAGAAAATTGCAATAATGTTGCATGCTAAACAAGAGACGCAGTATAATGGATATTGCAACCTCGATCTTCATCTTCGATGCAAGAAAAATAAGAAGACATTCCTCGTCTTAGACTGATACCCTCACATCGGTCCAATCAATTCCCGCGTAGCCTTAAGAATTTTTAATTTAAGACATTAATCGCAAACCCATCCTCGGTTAGGTTAGTTGAAGCGCAATAGTTTAAATATATTTTGTTTTTTATGATATTTATATTTTTGTTTTTAACTCACTTAATTAGTAAGTAATTTTTTTGTAAGCACTTTTGGAGTAAATTTTTATGAATTATGCTTATTTTAATTCAGTTTTCATAGTCTGTTGGGTTATAAACGAAACGATGTAATTATACTTTCTTTTTAATAAATAGAATCAGGCGTTACTTTGCTGAAGTATTTACATATTGGTCTATGCGAGTTTTATAATTTTCTTACAAATGCGCGATGTGATTGTGTTATTTTTAAAGTATTGTATATCAGTTCAATATCAGTATTCTAAGTTCAATTTAAAATAATGCAAACATTAATATAAAAATAGTTTTAGATTTCTAATTCCGAGATTTAAAAAAAAGAATAATGACGTTGCAAATGAACCAAATCAGTTCTTTACTTTTTTTAGTTCGAGGTATTTTATAAGAAGAACCTGCCACGTACTAGTCTGCAAAGAAAAACATTAAGTGTGCGAAAATTTATCCAAAACAGATGAATATTTTAGTGTTTCATATTATTAATTTAACCTTAATTGAACTACGTTTCAAATAATTATGTAACCTTCAAAATGTTCAATGACGCAACCGATGCCACAAGGACGTTCTTACGTAAGACCGCAACCGGTTGTACAAACTGCTATTTGTCCTCGATTGCTACTTTTCACAGTTGCTATTTAATGATCTATTTGAAATACAATACTCCTCAAATACTGTACATAGCCGTGGTTCATCAAATTGTTAGAGTTGATGCCAAAATCGAGTTTCATTAAGGAAAATGTGTGCTGTATTATGTAACTTCTATCTTACTGTTATAAAATATCTATTAATTATCATTCTCTTACTACTAACTGTATATCAAATAAAATTTTAAATCTTGCTGGCTCTAGCAATAATGTTTACATACACTAAATAAAAATAATGCTCGTTTCGTAGATAATCGTGAATAATTGCGATTAATTACATGTTCTACAAACTAAAGCTTTACAAGGACCAACACACCACAGTCACTATGGTGTTTTAATGAAAATAACATACTGTGGAATATATATTTAAAATATTCTCTTATAATAGTTATTTATACAGTGGCATCGTTGTTATCATAAACATAGAATTAAAAGCATCTAAATGAAAAATCATAAACATAATTCAAATATTAATTGTTTTAGTGGAGCAGCCGCGTAATATGCATAATATACTTATATACGTGACATATGACAGTGTTTATACTCAAATGCGTAACGGTCATCCTAATTGAAAATGATATTCTTAATTTAGATTTAGAGAGGAAGGTCACGATATAAATAACTTACAAAATGAATCATAAGCGCCATTTGCTATATATACATATGTATATATTAACAATAAAAATACTTTTTGTTTTGATTTTGGCAGTATCAAATGGTATTTTTCGTACTTTCTAAAATCATAGGTTTGATTGAGACAAAACCCCTCTGCCTAATTTATATGGGAAGACGCATGTGTTTTTGCCATTGCATCTAACTGTTTTATGATGCTTCGCCTGAATGAACACCCAACAATAAGAGAAAGAGAAAAATTTAAACAATGCATTCTTGGCTACGATTGTACTAGTAAAATCACTATTTAATTTTGACTATTCCATTAAGGTATTTTTTAATAATTTTATATATTAATCTTGTATATATCTTTCCATCCAATTATTTTAAAGAATAGATAATAGGCTTATAAGCTTATTAAATTGTTCAATTAATTAAATTAATCCAGGATTAGTATTTAATCGCTAAGCTTCTAAAATAAACAAATTTTCCACGGAGCTCAATTGAAAATTATTTATTTAAGAAATTTAGCTTCTAATTTTCACAATATTGAGGCTTAACTCACACAGAGGAGAACAATGAGTTTTAATTGATAAGATTAACTTTTTAGGCAACTTCTTATTAATTAGTGAATATATAGCTACTGTACTTAATATAAAAAAGTTATTTATATGTTGTACGGAAATGGTGCAATCGGTCAATGTACGTATAGTGAGTTTGTTGAGTTGAGATTAATAAATACAATGGGTAATTGTTTTTTGTAACGGACGTAACAAGATACCGAAAACTCTAGAGATCCCCTATGTCTATGTGTTTCTAAATAAACTATCGTTAAACCTATAATTGATTTTCGTAAGCCGCTGCTAGACCTACAAGCATTTATGACCCATTATGAAGTGATTCATTCGATTATCGAACTGCAACATATGACGTATTACCCAGGCTATCTAACAAGATAGCCTAGAATGAATATAATGTATAGAATAGAGCAAAACCAGCTATATTTAATAACAGTATTGTATAATTATATAACGTGAGACTGTGCAAGGCAACGCCCATTATCATTAAATTTGATAAAGCTGATTTTTACGTGATCTTAATAACATAAAACTAGATTTGTAGCCCGCGTATTATAATAGACATATTAGGATTAAAGTGTCCACGTTGTTAATAAAAGAAACAATGAAAAAATTATATTATAAAATACTCCGATAACCATAGGATATCAATAATCAAAATGTCACAGAAAAAATGCAAAAACTATTTTTTTTAAACTCGCATACTTATGTTTCAAATATGTTTGAATGTTATGTAATGGTTTTCAAAACTGATGTCCGTTATAAAATAAGTATAAGATTTTTTTGGCTCTCACTGTATTCAAATCACGTTCACGTAAATAGAGTCTTCTGTGAAAATTTTAGATAAATAGCTTTACATTCATTTTATCGGCACTTTGGTGTAATAACCAACCCTGACTGGGCTTAATACATGGCAATTAATTAAAAGCACATACACATTGTAATCCTGAATATCCAAACACAAACAGAATAGTTAACTTTTGATGGTGGTAAGACGTTAACTTTATATACTTCTAATAATTTATACAAGCTACTTTAATAACGATGAACAAAATTGAAAACATACGTTTTCTTAAAATAATTTAATTAAAATTTAACTGTACAATTTATAAAAATCAAGAATTTTCTTCAAGAGAAATTTTAGGCTGACATCAGCCAATTACAATTGCTCTTTCAGTTCTTTTAAATAACATTTTTATAATTTTCGACATATTAACTCATATAATTTTCCATGAAAATTCAAAACTCATTTTCTATCTGAGTTTTATTTTCCTTATGACGTAACTGTTTTATTGGATATTAATGGAGCACTCAAGCTTGAAAGGATTTTATATAACACTTTTATTAAATAAAGAAAAGAATTTACTCTAATTGAAAGTCCTAGCTCGATGCAAATTTCGAGAGTGATTAGAGAATTCCAGCGACTTTTCCAGTAGGTTATCGATCAAAGTTTTACCTTTGTTTTTTAGGAATAATCAAGTACTTTGCTCTGGTGCATTTTGATTATCTTGTATTATGTTTTAAGAGTACTCTTTAATCGGCGAACGTATTTATAATTTGGTGTTCTAATATCCTGTTTCACTATATTTTGATAAAATGGTACGTAACGTTAATTACGTGAGGCGTCTTGATGATCATTCTAGACGCAGCTGATATTACTTTATTGTATACTTGTCTACAAGCAAATGGCAAGCTTTGAGTATTTGTTGATAAAATGTTAACATAAGACATATATAATTATTTATATTTTTTTCTTTGTATTTAGCTCTGGATCTAATTATTATCTAATTATTTTCTTTTTAAATTTCCCAAGTACCAACGATAATTTATTACTTCAATAGTAATTTGTAACATTCTACTTTTTAAGTTAAGTCGAGAATTTATCATTCTGTCCGCGGAACGCAAAGGCTATCACTGCTGTACAAATATAAACTTAATAGCCTTCGCATTAAAGCACAAAATCATTATGCGATATTTCAAGGAAAGTGAACAATCTTATGCGAATCGTTTCGGCCCGATAACTACGAGTAACCTTAAATTTGCTTTATTTCTATTTTGGGATATTGGAATTACAAATTGTTTTCAGCGCTCTTAAGTATGTATTTGTACTTTAGCCTTATATCTTTACATTTTTTTTAAATCTTAATTAAGGATCTTGGTCGCTAAGCCAGTCCATACGTTCACATTTACATACACACATACACATATCCACACCTCAGTTGCCTAGTAAAACATCAGCAATTTGGTACAGTACATTGGCATTTGCTGACAGTGGAAAAGCCAACGCACTATTGCACCAACCACTATTAGACCCAGACCCAATACAATTTTTTCCTCTAGCACTATCATTCCGAACACATTCCAATAGAATATGAGTAACATCCTCTATTGTTCCACAAATTGGACAGCACGGAGAATTACTGAGAATTACGATTAAGTCAAAGAATTATCAACTATCAAGGACAATTCAAACTGAAACATTAAAATTGCCCCCAATTTCTTCGGTATGTGAAAAGTTGAAAAAGCAAGTTAATGTACAAAAACTCTATCAATAGTTCTTCAGTTTGATAAAACATATATTTATTATAGTTGTCAATGATTTTTGTGTATTACTACAGTATTATCACGAAGACATTGAGCAATTGGATATGAAGTTGCATTTAACATGAGTGACTGCATCTGACAGTCATGATTGAGGCTTTTTGGTTTATTATAGAACAGACTTCATTTTATCAACGTTTTATGCCGTATATTATATTTAAAGGAATACTAGTAAGCGATAATTATCGTGCCTGATAATTTGCGATAAGGGAAAATTATTGGTACTGTCAATCGAGGCTTGGCTTTAGCATTCTCAATCGTATAGCGGCAACACGTTTGTATGTTAACAAAATCCTGAAACAAAAACGGGTCAGTCTCCATTGGGGAGTTACATACCTCTAAGAAAGTGAAATTGCTTGCTACTAAATATTATATGAGAGCAAGTACTATGTCTCTCTAGGGAAGACTACGAATTTAACATAACGCTTTTACCCTCAAGGCAATTAGAAGGTCAGAGAATGATCAAATTTCAAGGAAACTTCTAACTGAAAGCTTAAAACTGCCTCCAAGTAGTTTCTTCGATATGTGAAAAGTTGTGAGCAAAGCGTTAATGTAATGTAAAACTTTATGAATAGTTCATCAGTTTGATAAAACATGTATTTATTAATTTGGTTGCTTGATATAACACTTCTAAAATACGATATTAAACAATGCTTTAGGTTGCAGGCACTCGTAGATGACTACGTCGTAGACAATGCCGCTACGGATTAATTTGTAATCTGCTACGATTGCTACAAGGCGCTCTACAAGTTATTATACTCTAGATCAACAACTTAGTTTTGTTAGACTAGAGTACGGTTAAAATATTTTACGGTTATAAAATCATAAACAATTATATGAATAAAACAATAAACTTTAAGTGTTGTTAATAATCTTTATATTTAACAAGTATAATCAATAAATTTAAGCATTTCAAACTTAAAAAGTTCGATAAATGAAGGTTTAACTGAAGCATCTCAGCTCTACAGGTATATTAGGTGCGCTATCTATCTATCTCTTTAAAATGTATGAATGCATCCCAGTTGAGATTAATGCTCATAAAATTTTCGAAAAAGAGGTATCCTTCATAAAACGATGATGTTAATGGTTTAAATTGTTTAAATAAAAATCAATTATCTGATACAAATAATAAATAGCTATCAATTATTTCTAGCCGTGAAATAAAAAAAAAAAACGGAACACAATTATCGGTATTAATTAAGTGACACTTGGATTCCAAAAATATGATCAATATTCCATGTACATTCTGAATATTTATTTTTCCTCGAATATTAACGAGTTTTTGAATTGCCGACGACGTTTCGATTAAGTTGTTATTAAAACCATTGCACAACGAGTTTTGATGTTACGCTTCGTTTGTAATAGCGAGACCAATCTGTTTACATAACTATTTTATTACTATGACAATAAGAAATAAGAATACATATATAGGTAACATACACACTTTGCGTTGACTGAATATTTAATTTGGTGTACTTTGGCAGCTAAAGGTCTAGTCTAAATGTATGTAATGTGGTTGGTAATCAAGTCACCATACTAATTACAAACACAAATGAAGAATAATAATAAAAAAGTCACTAAATTACCTTTTACACTCAACTACCAAACATATTATGATAACAACATCCAGGCTTTTGGTAAAAAAGCTTTTATAAAAACTTACAGTGTTAAACCTAAAACACGCCTTACAATAACTTATTTATAAAGGGAAAATAATGTTGATATGTTGCTTCATTATTATTATTAATAGAATTTAAAAGGCCTTAAACCTCATTATATTCTATTAAAGTATCAATACTTTATTTGCCTTATTTGAAGCATTATGAATCATTGAAGTGTACCATGTGGGTGTAAGACGCAAATTATTTTTCCTTCAACGCCATCAGGACGAAAATAGACATATTAAAAGAAAATATAAATGGAATTTTTCAAGCGGATTTTATATATTCCATATCAAAGGAATACAATACGAATTGTTGTGGGCAAAACGTAGGTAGCTGACGAAGGTTGTAAGCGGCTCCATTAATAACTCAATTTAACTTATTTATCGTATTGAAAGCCAATACACCATGAGTGGGTAGTCAGTGGGAAGATATTGAGTCTATTTAATGTAATATATTCGGAATATATAATTCTGTCACCGAAAATGAATACAATACGCCGGGAAAAGAGTCAATTTTACTTCTATTGGTAGAAAATCTATCGCTAATTTAGAAAGAGATTTTTGATTTGATGTATCACAGAGACTGGCAATGTTTTAAAACTACTAAAATTATGGCATAATCGTTATTCTCATCGCATTTAAGCTGAGGATCATTAAAAACTTATATATTTTAGTTACAACTAGGACACATATTCTGCAAGGAGTGCCAATATTCAGCCCTATGTTTAACAACACCTATGTGTCTTCAAAATATTCATATCTTTTAGCCTTTTGTTAATAATAAAACAAATAAATCCGGGCAAGTGCAATTCTGACTCTCTGGATCCGCCTTATATATTTATTTATTCCGTTTTTAACTTTTTGTTAGAGCAGCAACAGGAATACATCGCCTGTTTAAGTTTCAGTTTCCTAACTATCATGGTTCATGAAACATAGTATCTATAAGATGGACAGTATTGAGTTTCCCATTTCTACTCTACGTATAAAATTAAATATGTGTGTTTGGGATTAACAATATAATCAATATTTTGGTTGCCAGTTATTTTTGTATAAAACAGGAAGCAAACGGGAAGAAATAACGTAAGTGATACCCGCCCATGGATACTTACAATGCCAGAGGCCTTACAAGTGCGTTGCCGGCCTTTAAGATGACTATAAGCTCTTTTCTTGAAAGTCCCTAAGTCCTATTGGTTCGGAAATACTAAATATATTAACATATTGTTCAAATGAAGACTTTAATCATTAAAAAAATATCATGTTTCAATAAATTTAAATGCTTAGTTTTTCCTGACGGCATAATAAAACCTTATGTTCAGATGGCAATAACTGATCGATCCTGAAAAATTCAGACACAGCTCATCCCTACGAAGCACCACTTATTAGCATATGACCCACATTGGCAAAGCTGACTCAAAGGATATTTATTGCCATTACAAATCTAATTCCAGAATATCATGTGATAAGATCCACCACTCGACTAGGCGCAGGCTTTGGCAGCATAATACCAATCCAGATCTACACAATAACCATTAATTAGTAAACCATAATTTTGCATTCTTAAGACAGAAACTCAGTTACAACTATTTATTTATAGAAAAAAAAAATAACTTGAAAAATTCACTCCACATATAAAAGCTTAATTTTAGCCTAACCCTTAAAGTAGGTGTAATATATCTTGATATTTATAATTGAAATCATTAAATTTACACAAAGCGTTACTGGATACTCGGGTAATATTGGTCGTTAAAAATTATTTTGACTATAAAACTAACTAATAAAAAATGGCCCTTTATGATAGCACGTCATTAATAAGACTTCGAAAACTGTTTCTCCTTAAATGAAGCGAGTATGTTCTACCCTAAGATCATATGTTGGAATCCTGGCTAAGGATTATTATATATCACCAATGCACCTGTCTTTAGCTAAAAATGATTTATGGCACAAAACGCACGTATACATGTTTATAAAGGAATATTATCATGATGGTACGATCAAATGAAATTGAGAGAAATCGTCGTCACTAATATTCATTATAAACTCGAGAAACTTTATTTAAATGTGCGACCATGCAGTATTCATCGTGTCACATGCCAGCTATTAAACATAATTTACACTCGTGACGAGTATTTGTACGTGGAGGATTTGTGTTTTCTATTAAGCTCGCTGTTGCCCGAGACAAGGCGATAAAGGAGATCACGTCACCGCTTCGTCAATGTTTGAGAATTCCTTAATATTTATGAACAGATAAAAATGTTTCACATACTGAGTCGCCGATATTCCTCTGAGCTGATTGCATCGTGAGCTGCTCGCGGCCCAGCACAACTTCAGCAAACGATAAATAAATATGTAAGATAAAGTAAGATTAATCATGTGTTAATCAACCGTTTCAGTAATCATCAATATTTGAACGACAGCAATTCATGATAAAGAACTGTTGAAAAACAGTGAGCTATATATATATATATAAATTAAAATCAATAAATTTCCAAGTACGAAAAGATGGTGGAGACTTGATAAACTCAATTCAACTGATTCACAACTTCCAAGAGTTCAAGACCTCCGTAGTTCCCTAGTTCGCATTCAAAATTAAATTTATCGATCGACAATGTTGTCATGCTGGCTCGACATATCTACGAATTAATTCCTATATCTCCAAATAAACAGAAAAAAGCTTTTCTAGATAGGATCGAAAATGTTCCATATTAAGAAATGTTTTGACTAACTGCCAACACCTTTATTATAGGCATATAGGATTGTTGAATTAGTCTAACAAAAGGATGATATCAAAAATTACATTTCATACCACGATATTGGATAATAAATACCCCTAGATTATACAGACACACTCTGCAAAACTCATCTTATAAAAATGGTCCTTTTCGAGATATAACGCCAACCATCGATGGCTAGCAACGGATGAAAGAAATTAATATATGCTGATTTTAATTATGTTTTCAATTAGACGTCATAGCGCGTAATTTTTGGGTTTACTCAAAAATTTTAACGAACATATAACAGTTTTAACACTATATATACTCTACCGCAGCCCATGGATACTCACAATGCTGGATTGCTCACAAGTACAATGCCGGCTATCACATAACGATACGGTCTTTATCTGCATAAAGCATTTATTATTATACTCCCAGCTCACCGGGGAAAACTTACATCGACTTTGTTGTAGCGGATTAGAATCTTTATCAAAACTTAACCACTCCAGCATTGTTCTAACTCTCTAATAAAAAGAGGCAGAGAATCGATCAAGTCTATTTTTTAATGAAAAATTACTCATTGTATTTTATATGATTGCATGACTTATGACATAATAATATAACATGAAATAGAATCGGTAGTATTAATTAATATATTCCTATTTTTAAATATTCTATGTTGTAACTATTGTACACCAGTTATTGAAGTTCAATCTAGACTCTACAAAAAACTTTTTGTATGCCTTATTGATTAGGTTCAAAACAACGTAGCGAAGCCTTTCAAATTCTATATAAACAGATAAATGAACAAAACTGAAGCATTTGTTAGCATTGCAAGTGCAACCTGCATGCTTCTTATAAAATTATACCGATTTGGCGAAAAACAGAAATAATTAAAATAAAAATATTGAATAAACAAAGCCTAAATACCCAACTATAGCCTAATCAAAAGGCATACAATGAAATGTGGGGTCTGACAAGACTAAGTGCTTATCTATATAACCTAGACGAAGTCCTTAAATTTCTATACCGATAATTGATTCAGATATACGTTTTTGAAAGCTCTGTACATCTGGCTTGGAACAATAACAAGAAATAAACTGTTTTGGCACTGACTGCATATTTGGAAACAATGATGGCCGCTTGCTATAGATATGATTTTCTATTTATTACGTCTTTAAAATACAGAAAGTGAGATTTAAATTTATGTTGATTGTATTCGTCAAAATATTTATACGGTTTGTTTTTCTATTCAAAGTTTCTCACTCACTATGATGTTGTACGTGCGTTTGCTTATTTATTGTATGTCTGCGAGTATTTTGTAAATGTGAAATGCTTGTTCAGCGTATATAGCTTGGGGATAGTATCGTTTCGGTCGTAAACAGGGCGGTTTTTTTCTAGCCACTGTAACATTTTATCCAAGGGTAAAAACATCCACCATAACTCATTTTTGCACGCATGGTTGACTCAATGTGATTAGCTTGGACAGCCAGGACAAAATGTTTCAGTATTTTCACCAAACCTTCGCTTTAGTTTTATTTTTGTTGGACGCAAATATACATGTATAAAAAGGTAATGATATTGTAAGCGCTTGGCATGATAATAATGTATTTTTTTGTTCGGCATATACCCAGAAAAAAGTATCACTTTTTTTTACAAATATCTAAATTGATATAAATTGCATAAATGGCAAAGAATCTGCGTTAACGCTTGATTGCATTACGTCTTGCATCGTTATTCTCATCCGCCATGGTGAGTTCTTCACTCCCTAATTTATTAACTTCTTTCCTATATAATATTAAATTTAAAGGACTTTTTCTCGATTTGACTCGTGACTAAGTAGTTAGATTTACGAAATATGATTATTACTAATTTTTAATAAATGTATCTATAGGATAAACATTGGTTTATCCTTAGATAAATTTTAAAAAATCAAAACAATTAATTAATAAATAAAATCATGAACTATCCATTGGGATAGTTCATGATTTCGCCCATTGATGAGTACACTAGCTACTCAACAACTTTAGGAATTTTATAGTTCAAGTACGAGGACCAAGAGTTAGCATTTGTTTTCTCAATTAATCCAGGAAAAGTAAGTTTTCGTAGCATATCGATCCAAAAATGCGATATGACATAAAAATGTATTTTTGAATATGATAATTTATACGACTACTAGCTGATCCGGCAAACGTTGTTTTGCCATACATGTGATTTCAATTTTCAATTAATAAATAAAAAAATAGGGGTTGATAGTAGAGAGGCAAAAATTTAAGGTTGTGTGTATTTTTGTATGCTGTATCATAGAAAAATAAAAGATAATAAATTTTGTCCAACAAAATAGGGGTGGAAAACACTTAACATTTAGGGGGATGAAAAGTAGATGTTATCTGATTCTCAGACCTACTCAAAACGATCACAAAGTTTCATGAGAATCGACCATGCCGTTTCGGAGGAGTTCTTTGGTTGCTATTATACAAATCTCAAAGCATCATTCGCAATTATTGTATACGTAAGTATGATGTGGAAAACATGGACAAGGGAAGCCTACAACAGATTAGGTTGGAAAAGAATGGAGGAGGCCTTTGCCAAACTGAGGCAAACAGACGAAATTGTAAAAAATTATGTCTGAATAAAGGCTATTATTATTATTATTATTATAAGTATGATATATTTTTATGCTACGATTTGCGATAAATGGGAAGTCCTCCTGAAATACAGTTTTCACTACATCAGGAGCCTAGTATGCGTGAATATAAGTGTAAACATTGTGCAATACATACAATTACATAAAAAATTGTATCTTCAAAGAGATAAGAATAAAGATAAATTGATGTTTCTCAATATGTGCTTCATAAAATGTCTTCATAGCCTGAGCCAAATATAATCGATAACAGATTTCGTTTGTGATTATTTAGTTAAGCAGAAGATATATAATATTATATATTAGGTTTAAACAATTTTTGATATATATTGAAATTACAAGCATTTTTGAAATGCTCAAATTGGAATAAGTCGTAGACTGTATTTAATTTAATTATTCGTAACTGATCTTTGAAAAGTTTTATAGCAATATAAGATACCGTTTGAAGCCACAGTATTATTTAATACTTATTAATGGCTTACGTAAACTAACTATAACAGTGAAATCTCATTTTTCAACACAATTACAGAGAGAGATAAAAGACAGTTTCAGTCAAAGCTGTGCAATTAGTTATATCCTTTTAATTAAACGCAAATGTTTGCATGCTTGGATGTTTGATTCTCTTTCATCTTAAACCTACTCAATGGATTTTAATGAAACATAGACTACAATTTACAAAAATAATGTGTAAATTATCCAATTTATGAAGTACGTAGTAAAAATTTACTGCTCTTTTATGTGAAATTTACACTTATTAGTAATAAATTGATTCCTAAATGAAAATTGACATTTATCGCTTCTTTCTCTAAGATATTAAGTTATGTGTATTTATATATAATGGCGTGCACTCTTTATCAAGACGAGTGAAGCCGCGAGGATCGTCTTTCTTATAAACGATAAACTTATGACATGAATTTGAATATGTATGTTAATACGGTAGATTTTCATTTTGTTTCTATAATGTTACATATGGAATACCACAATTTATTTAACATGTAATTTAACTCTAAAGGTGAAATGAAAATACACGGGCAGTTTTTTTATCGTCCCGTGATTATCGGCGATATGCCAGGCTGATACGCCATCTACGTGCGCGTGATTATATATACTCCCTCATAGCTTTGGACTATAGATAGTAATTAATATTCCCCAAACCGACTATGGTGCTAGTCTTTTTTAAATAGAGACCTAACACTTTTTAATATATAACATAAACTCTGTGTGTTTTTACTGTAAACTATTTTTATACGGCGAAGTGACCGTGGTCCAGACCTATTTTGTTAAATTTTTTAGAGATAGATTTAAATATGCATATAATCTTATGATCCTATAACTTTTGTATGGTAAAAATTAAGTTTGCCATGTCAGCTGCTATTATATTTGATAATTTTTCAAAAAATGCATAAAATTTTAAGTATTTCATAAGCGGTGATAAAAAAATCCTCTGTATGCGAGGGATATTTTTTAAAACAAAGGTCTGAACACAGCACCACAGGAGTAAAACTGTACGAAACGGCACCCTATTCGGCCTGCCTTATCCTAACCTTGATACTAAATGAGAAAGTGTTTCGCCGCCAAACGGTCGATCGATGTTTTTGCACAAATATACTTTATACAGCCTAGTTGAGGCTTTAGTTAAATAACTTTTGTCTATATAAATTTATAATTTTTGTATTGGATTTTTAGTGGTAGAATTTAATACTCTATTTGTATTTTACGTAACAGTTACGGACAGCTTGATGCAGCATATTTGCTATTAGACAAAATTTACTGAACTGTTCATTATAGTACAATAATATAATTTCTGTTAATAATCGACAATTTAAAATGTGTTTAACCATTAAGCGCAAAGTCGATTCAAGAGTCAGTTATAACTTTCCTAAACATATAAGTTTTCAATGAGTTTCGCTTTCAAATTTTATTAACTTCACCTACAAACATTTAAGTCCACTCTCCCAATGACATGCAAAACAAACTAGTTCAAATTGAACGAACCAAAAAATATATTAAATACGCTAAGCTTAATTCGCTTTCACTCGCAAAACAACAACTTTTTATGTTTCCCGTCCGTTTGCAGATCAAATATATTTTAATACCGCTTTTCATCAAAACCCAATAAACTTTTTTAAGGTTTGATAGTGAATATCTAGGTTATTTTGAAGAATTTATCTCTCAATTTTATATATTTACAAAAGCAAAGAGTAATAACATAGTTAATGGAGAACGAACCTTTTAGGTCTTCTTCGAGGTCTACGGCGTTCGCTCTCCAGGTCGCTGTCCAGGCCTCGGCGCCGTTGGCCACCGGCCTGTGTTCTCCGGCGATCCAGCTTGCGTTCTTGCACCTCCCGAGTTTCATCAACTACCTCCACCCGTGGAGTGAACTCATCATCTAATGGTTTAGGGGTCTGCGGTGCGCCCATCCGAAGATGTCTTTGACGCCACCACAGTACCCACGCACTTAGGTCGCGAATTTTGCTTAACTTTGAATTTCGAATTACTGCCAAACTTTCCCACGAACCTACTTCAAATATAAATCCCGCTTAACTTAATCTAAACTTGTGAAAGGTAAAAGCTTCAGCAACGGCTTTAGCGATTGCAACATTTTTCATCGAATTGGACGTGGAACATTACATCTCAGTCTTTTCACATCACAAAGCAAAGCTCAATATGGCAGGATGAATGGCAGTAAAGTTGATGAACAAGACTACATAATCCTAGGTGTTGGAGTGCGTCTTGCATTGGCCATGATTGGTGCCTGGTATGGGGTAGCAGCAAGCGTGACGCTGTGACCGTAGCGCTCAACAGATGTCGGCGTAAATAACGTTACGTAAGATGCCCGTACCGAGCGCGGACGTGCCTCTCCGACGGTGCCGGGCGCGCGAATGAAGCCAGAGCCTTTCGCATCGGATAAAGTGAGCGGTTTGCCCGCCACCCCCACGCCCACACGAAAACCCACGTCGCGATTCTCCATACCTGCGCTCTCCATTGTCCTGACGCCAATTTCTTATTTTTTATACTGTGGCACGTTTGCGATCATTCATACAAATATCAAAGGATTCATTTAATTGGAAGAATGTTTGCGTCATTGCTATAAATATCAGAATAATATGATAATAATCTAATAATTATGTAATATATACGGTAAATTGTTATACACGGCTGGTTAGCGCCAAGCTTTTTGTAGTAACCAGGGATTGAACCCGGACCATCTGTTCGACAGTCCAGTATAGTGACCATTGGGCCAACTAGGTCGTCGATAAAATATAATAAATTATATGTTATTATATGTTTTCTCAGTTATTTCCTACTAATCCTCATCCCGTTAATCTTGTTTGAAAGTCCATTAATGCGATGTTATATAAGGATTCTGATTGTCGAATGCAAAATAATGTAAATTATGATTCACAAGTCGATTGTACGAAAATGGAATTATTGTGGTAACCACGCAAACATGCTTGGTTTTAAAACTATATAATTACTATGTTGAAATCGCGACAATTCGGAATCCACTAATATTTAAAATCATATATGGTTGCAAAATTATTTCAGTTATTTGATGTAATTTTTTTGAGTATTCTTCAATTGAACCGTGTATTTTCTATTTCATCTTTAAATATAAAAATTATAAAATTACAAAAACATGCAAGTCTAGTTTCAAAGTCTTCTAGATTATCTTCAAAATAATATTAATTACCACAGCTTTATTCCTTTTTATATGTTGCCTATAAAATAAATTTAGACGAACTATAAATTCAACTAAAAATCAACACATATTTATCTACCAAATTAGAGGTTAACCCAACATTTACGGCAAACCGCAAACTCGTCCTGAATCCCTTAAGCAATCGTGCCATTATATTTAAATCAGCAACTTCATAAATATACTATTAGATTAGATTTTTTTCATTCATTCTTAAATGCTACATACGTTTTCAATGTTATCATAAAATTTAAAATAAATATTAGGAAAGAGTACCTATCAATCAAAGGAGGACTTAATTATTTGCAATAGGTTAAAGATTTAAATATATGACGAGTAATATGCACAAAAGTGTATGACGTTTACGCCATTAAAGATGACATTCGTTCGAAATAACCATATAAATTATTAGTGGAAATGAACAGAAGCGGTCCACGGAAAATCCCTTAATGTGTATTGATACATTTCACTGTGCGTAGTATTTATACAGACTTTAATTAGTAAATATTGAATGATCAACGTTCGCTGCAACGTCACCGGAAGCGGAGCACAAACAACATTTTGTTGGCATTATGCCTTCACCAGATGTTACGATGAGACTTCATGAATCATCCACATAGGTCCTCTGTATTCAATGTAGCTTTAACCAGACTATAGAACACTTGTTGATACTTAAATGACAGATCTAGGTTTGGTTTGCGCTCGTAACTTTGATATATATTTTAAACAACTAAGTCTTAATAAATTATTTAAAATTTTATAATTATAAAATGTATTTAATTTATATTCAATGTTAACCTAAGTTATTTTTATTTGAACTGCATTATTCTTGCTAGAACAAAATCGCTTATAAACGTGTACTGCCTGCCTGCCTTTGGAATTATAACCTTGTTTTAGCTCATTTTTTTCAAGCCTAAATGTAGAAATTTATTATTTATTACCTAAATTTTAATAATTTATAAAATGACCCAAAATTACAATTTTAATTGAAATTAAACTGTTTACTTGGAGCAGAATTTTATCATATTTTGTGATCACATATTCTATGGATGCATAATTCGGAATATGTTTACCAATATAAGCGTTGATATATTTAAAAATTTAAAGAAACGAAACACATCGTTAAAAATTTAAAAATAATAAATTTGAATAAATGTTTAAAAATATCTATTGCGAAAGATGGCTACAGATTTTAATACGTAACAACCTTGGTGCCTACGTTCGCCCTGTCTGCGCCCCTTTGTGTAAGATTTCTCCACAGACTTTTATCTGCCCACTTAAAACGTGAGCTTTGTAAAATTGTGAAATTAAATGCTATTGATCAGGCCATTAATTTGCTGTCTGAAATCAAATTAGCGTTGTTAATATTCAGGCATTGACGGCTGAAACCCTTAAATTGCGATAAATATAGAATAATATTATAAATGAGAAAATAATAATTGATTTGTATGTGTTGTAATCTAGGAATGTGAGAGGCACTACTACTTTTTTTAATCATTACACAGTAGTGATAGCATCTGGAAAGGTGATTAAATACATACTATGTAGCCTTGAGGAGGCCTATGTCTGACCTGGTATCTGATAATATAATAGAGATATAGTTTAAGTTTAGATATAAATAACGAATATTACTAAAATAATAAAAATTGGGTATACAAGAGTCAGAGTCAATAAAGGCTATTTTAATTTTAATTTAAAATAGCCATGGCGTAGAACCTTTTTGAATTTCATGTGCAACACGTTGGCACCAACAGACCCTTGGTAGTCAAGTATAAGTTGGATACATCTACTTACTGATTGACGTAATGTTTAGCTATGCAGCCTAAGAGAGGTTGGTAACATTAGATATAATCGTCAGTTAATGTCAGTTGCCGTATTCACTTGATAATACATCCAACGCAGCCCTTGGCTTGGTAATTGCTACGTTATCGTACTTCCCGATTTGTGTTAAACATTAGCAATATACTAAAAACTCTTTATTGTATCGAGACTTTATCATTGAGGATTTATTTTCTGTTCTCTTTGAAACCAAGATTGGTTTTTATTTAAAAAAATCCGTATTTATTTTTGACTGACTTTGAAAAATCTGAAGTAGGTACTTAATTCGACAGGTATATTTCCTGCGATGTTCCTGCGTAGCGCCACCGGCTGTCGAAAGTTCCGCCAATTTTGATGACGTAGGTGCCAAATGGATCGGTTAACTTGAGATACGGTCCCGTTAAAATTTTGTAACGTGATATTTTTAGGAAATGACGAAATTGCGAAGAAGAAGGAATATTTAATCGAAATTATAAAAATAGCGTTGTAGTATCGTAGTATTTCACCATTAAAACCATGGGTCATGAATTTATAACCGTAATTTATGATTCTAGATTTTATTTATTGATTTTTATAACAAAGCTTCGTTGTGTACTGGTCTAAACACGTTTATCGCAATAAGAAAGAAATTGTAATGACATTAGGCATTGTATTATTGAATGATTTGTACACGAAATTCTAAAAAAAAAATTTGACAACTATAAAAATAATAAACTAATGTAAACCTATATCTAAGCTTATAAATATAAAAATAATTTAATGTTAAGAACTTAAATAATATTAACCTTAAATGATGCAGATTTTTACCTGAAGTAGCTATAATCTTGGAATCAATATATAAACGCAACATAATATATAAACAATACAATATATTGAATATTGTATTGTTTATATATTATGTTGCGTTTAATGCGCTCGCGCAGCACTACTGCACTTTCCAATACAACAATTTCTATTATGTATTGTTTATAGTAAGTCAGACCCGTAATTCTTATGAACACTTCAATATATTATGACTATGTATAAAATGCGTTCACGATTTAATTCATAAGTGATATATTGCAATGTACGAACAAAATAATGTATTACATTTAAATCGTATTGTTTTGAACACTAACAAGTTTATGTGCAAACAAAATGTTAAATACTACATTCAACAAATATTTTTTAGAGATAGAACAGAATATTTTATAAATGTAAATATTTGCAATACAGTGTATAAAGTATGTTTCCTATATTTTGCATGTCGCCGGCAGTTTGTGGATTCAGGCTAAGGTCGAGTAATTGCTCACCATACACGAACACACAGCATAACGATTAGCTATACAATATTCATATTTTGCTAGACATGCTAAACCCTAATACTAGCGGAATTGACCTATATACAGTATATCCTTTATAAGCATCAGACTCCGTCATATTTTCCTTCGTCGTCATACATTATGTGTTCGTATAGAAGAATAATTTACTACAGCTGAGGTATGTGAACGGCTTTTCATTACTTTTCATTGTTAATCAGCTATATCGATTCTTGAAGCAATTGAATGCAGCAACTTTGATGGCCTAGTGCTTGGGGTCACCGGTTGATTTCCTGTGCCAAAATGGATTCTTTCTATGTGAGAAATGTATGACTTACATAGAATATGTCATAGGATATAATCAACTTAGTCCCGTTGTTTTATGTTTAATTTGTAAATGTGTGCGTGCTCCGATTTTATATGTGCAATTAACTCTTGGCCATAAGATAAATGTATCGCCATATCTCAGGACAGACACATAAACGCTGAAGAAACATGTCACGTGCTACGCCTTTCGATATAAAATAAAAATAGCTCAGCTTATTCATAAATGAACATGTAATTCCCATTGAATATGTCTATTTTGAGAACTCAGTCGGCGTAAAAAGGACGAGGCATTCAAAAGCTAATTTCGTATTTTACCTTGTATTCATGAATTGATATGAATATCTAAATTTTCAAAATAGATTCAGCGTAGGTTTGCAGACATAATACTTGTATGAGTTATAAGTGGGTATCAAATAATTGTAATGCTTTCGTCTGCAGACGCAGCAAGTTTTCGCTTTTGTATGATTTATAAATGATTATTAAATGTCGCATTGGTTCGCACCGTACAAGGTTAGAGTTTGTTCCCGGCAGAATTAACAATTTGTTGTCTTGTTCTGTAATCTGTAGGTTATGTAGATTTATAAAAAGTATATATAGTATAGATTAAGGTAGTGTTTTAAGTATGTTTTGGCTATGGGCTGAAATGAAATAAATAAATATATTTATCAGTTGCTATAGCAACCACAACACGAATGCTCCTATCCTGTCCTTATAGTAATTTATTTAGTAATCGAGATTATGACAACCATAAAGAAATTTTACCACAATTGAAAAGAATCCTTTATCTTCATCGGCCTCGAGTATTTTTTATGTAAAAGTAAAAATCGAATTCAATACATGTCTTTAAAATTTGATAATTGATTGTAATTATGTATATAAAAAATATATTCCCTGGTTTAACACATCATATTGGTGAACTTTGAAAAAAGCTTTAAATGTAATTAAACTTAAATAGAACTAATATCTTATCACTAAGAAACAAGATCTTTACGACATCAGGCAGTGAAATTCCGCTTTTCGATAAAAAATAGTATTCACTACAAAACGAATGTTCCGAAACTCAATGTTTGTATTGCTCCATTGCCAAACGAAAATGGAAATTAAATCAAGGTGAAAATGTGCCGTCACCTGAAATCTCCAGTATAAAAATATATACCCACCAACTGTGTGATATTTCGCTCGCATTCTCCCAAGGAGGCTTCGACTGCTTCTGGAACCCAGCACCTCCACCGGCGAACATTACAATCACACTTCACACACTTAACACATATTTTCACTTTTCCAACAGTAAAAACGCGCCGTATCTGGATTCGAAAAACGACCGTCTGTGAGCAGGCAAGTGTTATTTTTGGGCGCAGACGTTTGATCTTTTGCGTAATCTTAAGCTGTCTCTAAATCTTTACTATTGGTTAATTGATCGTGTTTTGTTTGTCATATCAAATCGCTGATGAAGCATACGAGTTTTGATTAAGTAATTACAGAATTGTAATGATTGCAATTTTGTGAGACAGCTAACGTAATATAAATAAAAATTTCTATTTTGAAATGCCAATCACAGATGCGTGTAGATGTTGAATCATTTTTAATTACAGTACAAATTAAACCGTTTCCTCGAATATGTATTTTCGTTGTTCATATTTTTATTTTCTATCATTAAACGGATCTCTTTATGGATATCAGGGGAAGATTTAACCAGGAATATACAATTTACTGTTTTGTCATTAGAATTGGTGTATATACATTTTCATGTCGGATAAATATTTTGAAGCCAGATCGATAATATATTTGATTTATTTTTAGATTTTTTTTTGTACATGATACAATAATTCTGATTTCGCTTAAACAGAGGTCAGTAATGATAACGTTTTTGTAGCGGAACAATTTTAATAATAATTAAAATTAGATTTGTATAGAAAAAGTAAATCATTGGATATGGATTGATATCATGTTAATAAAAAGAGCTTTTTTCATACTTTTACTTTTATTATTTCTCAGATGGATTTTATTAAAAGGATCAATTTATTCCTTTTTGCCATATACCATATTTTCTTCAATGCTTTCCAAGTATTGATTTAAGCGATATATTGTATACAATGTGGGTTTCTCCATTTTATGGAAGGAAAGTTTCGAGAAATATGAATACAAATATATATATATGTGATATGTATTATATTATATATATGTATATGTATATATACACCTCTTTATATGATATACCTAAGATTTATATTTTAGGTAAATAAAATATAAAAGGAGATGGTAAAAAACAAAACGAATATCAGTAAAGGGACTGACACGTTCAAGAAAACAAGTTTGAAATAAAATACAGAAATATGCATCATTTTTTATTACTCCAATAAAAAAGCCATTGTCGTCGGTTTCGTCGTAATTTTTTTTTCTTTTTTATATTCATTTCAATAATCAATAATTTCAAGCTGCTGTTATAGAGAGGGCCTCTCCATATTTAACACGATCACATCATTCGCAATGCCATCAAGCCATCGCAATGCGTATAAACTAAACAAACCTTCTCGGCCAAATACCTTAATCAGCTCTGACAAATGTGAAAAGGCCCACGTCTCTTAATTTTAAACAGTCCTTTATAATGCTTTGGTCTTTAATCTATGGATCATCTGGTCTCTTGTCGATATTGTTTACGCATCGGCTGGTGTCGTGGTGGTGCTGGCGTTTGAGGAAATTGCGTCCGGGTCGGGCTCGCGGACACCCATCCATGGCACTCTCTTCTCCAGTTCAGCCCTGAATAAATTCACATTCAAACTTTAGTTATATCCGTAGGACTGTTAGATTTGATTTTTAATGATAGAAAGTTAGTGTTTTAGAAAACGAGAGAGAACAAATTAATCATATCTTATGCTCACCGGAATCTTGGGTGGTTAATGGCATAAACCCAAGGGTCGATGCACGAGACCGCTTTACAGAATACTGCTGGGATCATTGTTACTACAGGAGTTAAGAGAGACCTGTAAACATAACGTGGGCTCCTTTAGGGCAGTTCTCATATCACGCCAAGCAACTCTGTTATAATGTCGATTTTATATGAATAATGCAAAGCCATAAGTGCATCATCGATACCAATGGATTTACTATCAAAATGAAATGATATGTATTGAACAGCTCAAAAGTTCTGGTTAATAAATCATTGATGAAACTCCATGTTAGTTGGAACTCATTCGAGACTATTTTTTAGCATATTTACCTATCACCGAAAGCACCAATCATAGCGACGACGCCGTATGGAGTCCAAGAGCAAACGAACAGGAAGAAGATTGTGAAGGCCACCTTCGCAATTCTGATCTCCACGCTCTTACCAGCATCTTCTTTGTTTGTAGCCAAGGATTTCACGTTCATTTTCTTAGCTTGCTCCTTCAGCATTCTCTCATGGTGACGTACCTATGAATCAGAATGTGTAAAATTAGGAGATTATTAAGTTGTTACAAATAAATATGGTTTATAAGGATACTTTGGATCTCTTCTGCTTGGCCTTATATTCCTTTAATAATACAGAGGATAAATCATTTATAAAATCTAAATACTAAATTGAATTTCTTCGTAAAGAGGTGTAAAATTCTTACCGCCACAAATAATTTAGAATAGAAGGTGCAAATCAGGCTCATGGGAATGACGTAACTCCAGCAGAATATGCAGGCAACGAAGGCCTTGGTGTCTCTATCTTCGGTCAAGAAGTCAAATGAACAAGTCGTGAGGAAACCCTCTGAAACATACATTTAGAAGTAGCATTCTCACTGTAAAGAAAAGCGTAAAGTATAGATTCTTGTCTATAATTGGCAGTCTTTTATGCCTTTCAAAAACAATTATTGCTCTGAAAATATTCGCTTACGCTGTCTGCTGTAGTTCCTGTGATCAGAGCCATAGACCGTGGACATAGTAAATTATTATAAAAATAACATGGTTCCGTAGAGATTATATATTTTGTTCTTTGAATGTAGAATGTTAAATGTAAAAAAATACTAATGATAATTAAAACATTTTCTGTTAATGAACTGAAATTAACTTACGATTGATTGTCAATTTTTGTTGGTGATTTATTAATGATGATGTTTTGAAACCAATAAAACATATTAAATTTGACTTAAACGACAATTTTTTCTGCTATTGCTATATATGGCTGTAGATGAGAATACTAAATCAGTTAAGGTATACTCGTAGCAGATAATTTCTTTAAAATATCTTTACACATACACTAAAATAATTTCAATCTTTCGCATCAAGTTGTCGGATATATAAATTTGTCAATTGGGCTGAGAAGACGCATGGTCCATTCCGCCTTATGATAGCTAATCATCATATCATACCAGTCGTGAATCTGCCCCACACTCGCAGCCAGGGTAAAATAGTGAATGGCATTGGCCACATCCAAGTGAGTGCAATCAAGATGGACGCTTGCACTTTGTTGATCCGGCCATCAATGGGACACGAGATTGTCCTAGATGCACAAACAAATATTTAAAAAAAAGCAGTAAACTAGGATGGATATTCATCTCTACCGTATTTTAAACATACGAATACTAAACACAATAATTACTTACTTATATCTATCATAAGCGATGACGGCATTCGTTATAGATCCACCAATCCCTGATAAGGCGCCAAACACGGAATATATGTCACAACCAATTTGATTGCCGATTATTCTTTCATAAAAGGAGTTTACTATGAGATGGGGCATCTCTAGCATCATGGTTAAATCAAAAATTGCCAGATTGACAATGAACATGTTGCTTGCAGAACGTAGTGATTTGGACCTACAAGTAAAATAAGTTTTAAATATTCTCATAGTATATAATCGTAACCCGAAACTGAGTCCTAGGTATACTATTCTTGATTGTATGTTTACATAATATCAAAAAATATGATCAATGCACGTCACGTCATATAAATCAACATCATTTATAGTTTTAATTAATAATTAAGTTTTCAGCACATATTTGCTTCTAAAAACTGCAAGGCGCTTCCTAACTATGTGCATACTCACGTGCTGAAAATCCAAATGACAAGTGAGTTGCCCGTAATGGATAAAATCATCAAGATGAAATAGATGAGTGCTAGAAGATAGTGGGAGAACTTGTCTACAGCTGGATATTGTCGCCAGTGGTCGTGAACTAAGCCTTGGTATTCGTCAGGAAAGTTCCAGCCCAGCATGTGTTGCTGAACTTCCCCTGAGACCCTGGTATTTTAGTAGTATGATATAAGTAAGTAAGTCATTGAAAATTTTAACTTCTTATTATGTTATTTAAGGCGAACCACCAATTGAATAACTGAAGTTGACGCTGATTGAAGAATTAACACGAACGTTGAAATTAAACTTATCTATTGCTTGTGCAAAAATAAATAATTTAAAAGTAATATATTTTAATTATAAAATAATAAAATCTAAAAATAATTTTACTCACATTTTGAAAGGATAGGCCACTGGGGCCTCTGCTGTGAAGTTCAGTTCCATGGTCTACTCTGAAATTGTTAATTGACGAAGTGAGTAGTTCGACATCGAAGTCGCTTCTCACTTGTGTTGATATCCCGCCGATATAGTCTTATATACGACGACTTTGCGTGACATGTTATTAAATAATTTAATTAAAACAGTGGCTTAGGATCAATCAGTTCTCTAATGAGATATTAATATATGGTAAAACGTATAAGTATTTTTATTAATGGCAATTTTCTGTGGATTTAGATTTTTCATTTATTCTCCGTTTATATTGTTAAAACTAATAGATTAATACAAACATTACCGCCTTAAACCTAATATTATTTCTTCGTATTAACGTGCACTTTAGTTTTTGGCTATGGATATAAATTAATTATTATACTCTAGGGTGCGTAAAAGCGATATTAGTGTAGGAGATTGTAATAACCTCCTATTTATATATCAAATTTGGCTCTCAAATGAAAATGCGTATGTAAGAGAGTAAGGCTGATAGCGACGATGTCTAAAGAATACTTGGCGACGGCGGCACAATAATAACATGAATTGCTGAGCATCAGTTTGTACACATATTCTACATTTTTATATTCTACATCATTACCACAACTATGGGTTGGGAATAGGCTGTTTACGTACGTTTAAGTGTTGTTTAATTATTCTTCTATATGCCTACAGCCTACCTAAATTATACCTTATGATTGTACCTAATAATAATATAATAGATATTGAAGATATCTTCATTATAAAAGAACATATTCAGTAAAAATCTACGCTATAATCTGATAAACATTGTTGTAAACATAAGGTTTTATTTGATTTAATAATAAAATTAGCAGTCACGCAGATAATAATATAAATACTTGTTGTTTCGTGTAGCACAGGCTGTAAGTTCGAAACACGTTCTTACGGCTTACGCTTGGCCGGTATTTAATATCAATATAGTGATGATTTCAGTGCCTTTAGCAACATTTATATGTGCTATACCAATTGGCCTGTGTAAATCGATTAGTGAATACAATAAGACAAAAACATTCATAAAACAGTAATTTGAGTTTTTTACGCACTCCTTTCATTCCGCTTAGTTTTAGCTACTTACCAAGTGCATGACATAACGTGTAATTTGTAATATATTTTTTATAGTAATTATCAAGATGTATATAATTAACGGTTACGAAAGTACGAAAGGATATAGTAATAAGAATCACAAAGGATGTACGGAGATCTCGAATAGACTAAAGTTACTCTTTGGACTAAAGAGAGGACGCCACTATGTCAAATTCATGAGCTGACAGTAAACAAAATAAGCATTAACAATGCCTTCAGCATTTGAATTTTGAAGACTTGACATTTGACATTTCACATTTCATTATGTGAATTGTAAATTGTGCGTTGTGAATTGTGATTCTGAGTAGTGACTGTTGATTAGAATAAATTAAAGATTTCACATATTTCCAGTGTGCGAAACTTAAAATTACAATTAAATGTATTAACTAAAATGACTTACTAAAACAATAAAAATTCTATCATGTTATCTATTAAACGTTTGCCGAGATTATCAACCTCAAACATACACAGTAAAAATTTATTTAAATTGAGAAATGGAAATCTTTTAGGAGTAAACAATAATTACTCAACATTATCGAATTTGTGTAAATCGCTGTCTACAATACACAATGTTATATCAAAATCAAATCACCCTGTAAGTATTTAGTCATTACACAATATGATTTCACAATTATTTTGAAAATGACAATGTGTTTCAGGAGTAATGAGTATGTATGAATCTGTTGCACGATATTTATTAGCTGGATGATTCTTGGTTATTTTTATTAGTTATAGGATGTTTTACATAAATCATACGAAACCCCAAATTCAAATTACTGGAAGAGGAAGAAAGAAGTGTTCACAATTGGAATATTTATTAGATAGTGAACATTTCTAAGAGTAGGACTAGAATCCAGAATATCCCACAGTAGCTCTACAGGCTATGTCCTTAATTTATTTATTTCATCCCTATTGTTACGAGTATGTATATTTTACTTTTGGTACATTTATAGAGATTACAGCATTTCAATGCAGAGTACAAAGCAGCTGAAGCTTTGTTGAGACGATCAAATTTGCCAGGTTTCACCCACACCTTCCAATTATTGGCACGTGGTTTACACACGAGTACACCAAACTACAACAAAGATGAGAAAGATAAGGTAAACTAACAGTTTTCAAGCAAAGTGCGTAGAATAAAATTTTTAATTCAATTTTAATTCTCATATATAAATTTAATAATTTATTTCCTTATAATATATATATTTCAGGCTTAAGTCTGTATGCTATACAGCTTAAGCATTGCATATAAGTTGTAACGCTACTTAGTACATATATAATATTACAGGACAAGGATAAGAAAAAGGAGGATGCAAATATTCCATCAATTATGGTGAAAGCTTTATTTTGGTTGACAATAACATTCACACTCATTATGATGAGTTCTATGCTGCTCCCTAGTGATAACCCTCAAAGTGAAGTAAGTAAAAATACTTGGAACTCTCTAATATAGTAAATATTTTCCTTTCAAGGCTGAACAATACTACTTTAGAGAGAAAATATAAACTGTTCTTCTAATTTTCATGACAATGCCTACTAAATAAAATACATAATAATTATTAATTTCAGTTCAAAAATGTAATGTATGCTGTTTTATAAAAATAGACCTAAAATTGTTTTCAGTTTGTAAGGTATGTGTCATGGAATGAGTTTGTGTACTCTATGCTGTCAAAGGGTGAGGTAGAAGAATTAATTGTGCGACCAGATATTGAAGTTGTCACCATCATACTGCATGAAGGTGCTATTGTTAAAGGTCGAAGGGTAAGTATATTTATAATACAGTTTAATATATACTTAAACTCTGAAATTATGTATGCATCAAGTTCATTATAGTAATTTATGTGAAACCATGGGGTAATTTCTATTTATACAGGATTGTTGAAGATAAAAACTGAGAAAACCTATTTAAACTTTTTGAATAAAACATTAATTTAATAAATGTGTATTTTTTTTAGGCTACCAGTAGAGTGTATCATATGAATGTGGGTGATATCCATAGGTTCGAAGAAAAATTACGGGAAACAGAACAAAGCCTGGGTGTAAAAGAAGGTCTGATATACAGTTGATAGTTCCATTCTCATCCTATTACTTGAAATTAGGATTTGTTTTCACTTAACTCATACACAGTACACAAAGTCATTGAAAACTCAAAAAAATAAAAGTAAAAAACAGAGTCAACATATTTGTCAGACAGGAAGCCATATATAGCTACTTTATTTTTTATAGATTTTCATCTATGTGAGCGGTGCTCGCATATTATCTATAATATTTGGTTAGCTCATTGGTAGCTAATATCACTAAATGTATTATGTAAATCTGTAAATAATTGTATCTCTCTATATATTTCCTGACATAAGTAAAAGATTTCATAAAAACTTCCATCAAATTCTAATATATTTTTAATAATTAATTATTTTCATTGATCTACTGTACAATTAGAATGCAGTTGAATTTCATTCCTATTGACAATGGTTGTTTAAAGGTGTTGTCTATAACTATAAATCAATATATAAATATATTCAGAAATAGAACTGACGTATGTCACTTTGTTTGAATGTTATAATTTAATTTCTCTACGCTATCTTGATGTGATGGTTATAGTGCATCAATGTATGAAGATACAACATTGGTTACCTCTGTATTTTATGCTATGATGTTATTAGCAAAATTCATAGACAATCCTGTCATTTTATTTCTGCTACATTTCAGGTGTTCGAGTAATTTATGATAGAAACGGAAGTATAGCGGGTAAAGTGATTACAACTTTACTAATTACAGCAGTGATACTCTCCTTCCTTTACTCTACAAAGTCAATGAAGATGAATATCAATCTAGGAGGGTTTGTAAGTATTATTTACACATACATTAGGTCTTCAATTTTTGTGGAATTATTTTCTGCAGTTTGTTATTTTCAATCCTTAGGTGTTTAACTAATAAATTGTAAACTTTTAATATTAAGTTTTTTAGCTATAGTGTTTGATTGAATTCTATTCTTGTAGTCTATTCACCTCAATATGAATGATAATTATGTGGAGGAAATATTCCTGAGCAGAAAAATTAACAGCACTTCCAAAACATTTCTCATATTTTGTCACTTTTCTTCTTAGACATTAGTGAAACTTGGTAATGCTGAATCGCTTATTCAGAGTGTTTACAAAGTTTTAATTAAATAATTATTCATTCTAGAACCAATTAAGCCGAGCTAAATTCACTCTAGTGGATTCCATGAGTGGTCAGGGCAAAGGCGTGAAATTTGAAGATGTTGCTGGTTTGAAAGAGGCGAAGATTGAGGTGATGGAGTTTGTGGACTATTTGAAGAGGCCCGAGCATTATAAAAGCTTGGGTGCTAAGGTGAGATCACATTTTAGTTTTGAGACTTATTTATCCTTGTTATAATATAATATTAATAGTCTTTCTGTCTAATTATTTTTATACTGTGATGAAACTAGACCGATGATAACTTAATGGTGCAATTGAACTGAAGTTTTGAGATTTATTTTATTAATTTATTTTCTTTTATTTATTTTTGTTGATTACTGATTGTGGTTTCACCCTCTACATTGAAGACTCGTTCTTATCATGTATTATTTGCACCCTGTAGGCTTAGTTCTCTATCCTATACGTAATACGGGAGCCTATTACTAAGACCGTCTCCCTGATCGTATGTCATAAATTAAAAATAACAGACAAATTTATGGCTGCTTAAAACCGAAAACATTTTTTTTCTATATGGCTATGTATACATATATATAGTATATACATATTCGGTAGTTTTGTAAGATTAACAAATATGCTAAATATAACCACTTGAATGATCTTTGCAGGTACCCAAAGGAGCTCTCCTACTGGGCCCACCTGGTTGTGGGAAGACCCTGCTGGCTAAGGCTGTTGCCACTGAAGCCAATGTCCCCTTCCTGTCCATGAACGGTTCGGAGTTCATAGAGATGATTGGAGGTCTTGGTGCCGCAAGGGTTAGGTGAGTTTCAAATTTGGTCGCGAGCCAGTACCACTTAGGGACCTTAAAGGCCGGCACCGTATTTGCGAGCATTGTGGTTGTCCATGGGCGGCGGTTACTCATGGTCAGATGAGCTTTCTGCCTATTTATTAAAAAAAATGAAATGCGTCGTCGAAGTATGGGTTCCAGGTTCGGTAAAAGTTTGCGTGAGGTTTCTTTATGTGTTAGTTATGTTGTGAAAAAAATATGTTTGTATGTATGTGTGAGTGTGTAAAAAAAATATTTAATAAAACCTGATTGGAACTAAATTAATAAACTTAATAAAAACTTGATAAATTTCTATGAATGATATTTTAAAAACTCCAGAGATTTATTCAAAGAAGCGAACTCCCGGGCGCCTTGTATCATATACATTGATGAAATGGATGCTGTGGGCCGCGCTCGAAGCTCTGGAGCGTCCTCTTTTGGACCTGGAGGCGGAGAAGGTGAACAGACCCTCAATCAGTTGCTGGTGGAAATGGACGGGATGAAGAGCCGCGATGGAGTGGTCGTTCTCGCCTCCACTAATAGAGCTGACGTGTTGGATAAGGTATTTTTTTTAATATATAAAAAGGTGCTTATATTTTGTTGCAATTAAATCTTAGCTTAGAATGATAATTTTTAATCTCTACCGTAATTAACACGAAATTTTCTAACATTTTTTTTAAATATTTAAAGTGATTTCAATTGAAAAATCTGGAATTTGCGACCAGCATTGTGGGTGTTACAGAATCCATATTTTTGTAAATAAGTTCTTTTTCTTTATATCTTATAAGTAGGTCATTTTATATAGAAATGATCTAAAAAAGGCAATGTAAAGTTTGCGGAATTAATTCTAGTTAATAAATTAGGAATTATAAATATGAATGACAAACATTCCAGGCATTGCTTAGGCCGGGCCGTTTTGATAGACATATTCTCATCGACCTGCCGACTCTGATAGAGAGGGAAGAGATCTTCGAGAGACATTTGAAGAGTATCGTCCTTGAAGATATGCCTAAATACTATGTTAAAAGGTATGAGGACTTTAAGGGAATTCTTTATATCTTTATCCTGTAGGTTGAACTAATATAGACTTAATTTTTATAAAATTGACGGCAAACGATTAAAAACCTCACCTGATTTTAAGTGATACCGTCGTACATGGATACTCCCAATGTCTCAAAAGGTGGGCTCGAAAGTGCGTTGCCGACCTTTAAGATTAAAGCTGTTTTTAAAAACTTTTTCGTCTAAACTATATAAGTTAGAATTTATAACCAAATTTAATCGGCTTTATATTTATGAATTAATATGTTTTTTTTTATTAATTAATAAAAATTTTTCAATGTATCTTTTTGGATAAATTCAGATTGGCGTACCTCACTCCTGGGTTCAGCGGGGCTGATATAGCGAACGTCTGCAACGAAGCAGCCTTGCATGCTGCGAGGCATAAGCAGAATATAGTTCGAGCCGCGAACCTAGAGTACGCCGTTGAAAGAGTTGTCGGTATGTTGTATATAGATGTTTTTATGAGCATTGGCCACAGCTTCTTAACCGCGCCTACAACAATGATTAAATAAAATAATGAATTAAAAAAATGTGTGTAACGCAAAATCACGTCGAATGATTCCCAGTGTATTATTTTCTACCATACAATTAACAACAAAAATAAATTAGTAAATCTCTATATATTAATATTACAAACGCGAAAATTTGTCTGGATGTTTGTTACTCTTTTACGTAAAAGCTACAGCATTAATCTTTGATAGAGCTTATACGCCAGAAACACGTAAGCTACCATTTATAAATATATAAATTTTCAAAAATATCAATTAAGTAGTTAAAAAATCTGCCATCTGTGACTTATTCTGGCGTGCGTTGTCAAAACTGCTAGAGTTACACATATGTAATGTATAATGGAAATGTTTATCTTAAATAGTCACAAAAAACCTCTAAAATATATATACCTTAATATACGAAACGAAAGCGCGCCATCTATCGGTAGTTGTCAGAACTATCGCTTCGAGAAGCATCGTGCTTCGGCAGAGTCGGGACGCTGACTCACTCCCTGTTTGAGTTGACACATTATATCATTATATCTAAAATGGAGACCCATTAGAATATTAAAAAAAATTGTTCAAATGCACAATAGATAATAAATTAATAATTATATTTCGTGGCCTGTATAGGTTTCTTTATTAATGTTGGTATTTTATTTTCAGTCAGTTTTATTTAAAAAAGTCAAAACAAAACATCCTACAATTACAATAAAGGCGAAAAGGCCTGTGTGTATGCCTTCACAAGGAAACGAACGGCTGGACTAATTTTGATAAAATTTGGTTTACCGGAAGAACCTTGACTTACGCATAGGTTTATATACTTTATGCACAATGGTACAATATGAATTGCAGGTGGAACCGAGAAACGGAATCACGCAATGTCGCCAGCAGAGAAGCGCATAGTCGCCTACCACGAGTCGGGCCACGCGCTGGTCGGATGGTTGTTGGAACACACGGACGCCCTGCTAAAGGTCACGATAGTTCCAAGGACCAATATGGCGCTGGGATTCGCGCAGTACACCACCTCGGATCAGAAACTTTATTCTACGGAAGAGGTATGTATATGGGCGTCGGAGGTGCTGAAGGTCTTCGTTCTCCATTGCGAGAGTTGTGACGTCAGCAGTGTTCAAAATAACAGCACAATTATTTAAATTCCACACACGATAATTAAGATTATAGTGGTAGTACGAATGACGACACGACACTATTAGGGGCTACCTGCTCTTAAATTTTTAATAAATAGATAATCAAAATGTTAAAAAACACGTATATATTATTTACTACGAATGAAGTGTTTTGAATAAAGTGATATTGTTAGAAATTGAATAATGGTAATTGTAGATTATTGAAGACATTATTGTTCTCAAAACACCATTGTAACGTTAATCGGTAAGTCTAATACTGATATCTATTTAAATTTATTGGTCCACGTATTGTCTCTACTGACATAGATAATACAGTCGCGTACTTTCTTGTTGTTTATATACCTATAATGTTAATAAAATTTATAAATTTATTGATTAAATAAATATATCGTTGATTCGTTTAGATTTTTAAAAAATGATCACACGATTGACAATTTAATATAAATTTTAGAAATTGGAAATTTAATTACTATTTGTTTTCAGTTATTCGATCGAATGTGTATGGCCCTAGGCGGTCGGGCGGCAGAGGCGTTAATCTTCAACTCAATTACAAGTGGCGCTAAGAACGATCTAGAAAAGGTCACTAAGATTGCGTATGCGCAGGTCAGTATACAATTCATAGCATTTTTCACATCAATAATTAGAAGTTAATAGATTTTTTTTTGTATGTGCGGGCAATCTACAGAACTGAGATTTAAATGAATTTTCTTTACAAAGTTTTCTATAATAGGGTTTTTTATAATTTCAGGTCCGCGTGTACGGAATGTCACCCGCTGTTGGACTCCTCTCATTTCCGGATATAAACGAACGAGGGAAGAGCCCCTTCAGCAAAACCCTCAAAAACCTTATAGATATGGAGGCTAGGAAGATCATTGCGAAAGCCTATTACAAGACAGAAGACCTGTTGAGGAACAATCAAGATAAATTACAAGCGGTAATTGGCATTTTTTTTATCTACGGAAATAATTTCATGGATTTATATCACATGTAATATTGATATTAAAAGCTGTAATTTATGTAATGGTATATTTACAATTAGCCTCTTAGCTTATAAAAACAAGTAAGGGTCTTGATTTTTGTTTTGTGATAAGCATTTTATTTACATTTCTTAGTAATTGAATGTCTCAAAAGCGAGTTTCCCAATATTATTAAAGAGCTTTTCCATTTATCGCGGACTATATTCTGTGAATATAAGCGGAGCAGGTAAATACTGTGCAAACTGGGAAAATTTTAACGCAAGTAAAACCAATGTAAAAAAATTATTCATGATTAATAATAATCTCGTAGCGATTCAATGTTTTGTCTTTGTCATCAATTTCATCATATTTGCCGTAATATTGTATTACGTTGTTGCCAATGTCGGAATGCTATAGTGAATATTAATTTTTAGCTGGCTGAAGAACTTTTAAAGAAGGAGACGTTGAATTATAAAGAAGTGGAGGGTATATTAGGCCCGCCCCCCTATCCGGGAAAGAAACTGATCGACCCAGTGGAGTTTGAGAATAATTTGCGTAATATGGAAAACTCGCCTGACGATAACAAGGAGATTGGGGCGCCATCTGCGAAGCCGGATACTCCACCCGTGTGACGTCACAACGCTACTTTCACTAATAAGACTGCGAAATTGCGATAAATACTAATTTGCCACGTATTACGTCACATGCGAAATGTTCTAACGCCCATTAAAACATTATTATTTCAATTGTTTCTATTGCGTGTGTAATATTTGTACTCCCTTATGATGAGGCTCTGTAAATGATTATTTTGTTTACGAAAGTCAATTGTCAAAATGACGTTTCGCGCGAGCGAGTTAGAGCAACGTCGCAGTTGTCAAATCCACAGATTAAAAAGCGTTTTAATTAAAATTATGTATATTGTAGATGTTTGTAAGTATTAGATTGAATAAATTTTTGATTTGATTTTCGTTTTTAGTGCCATTGCGATTTGTTTTTTTTTTTAATTTTATAAGTACTTCTACTTATAGTATAGTGAACGTTTGTATGTGTGGATGGATGCTTATTACTGTTTAACGAAAAAACAACTGAATTGATTTAAATGAAATAACAATAATATAGCATATAATATCATAACATATATGCAACAAACAAGATATTTTGTGTATCAGTATGTCAAATATGGAAAAAATTTACCACTTGCGAACTATGCGTGCGCTACCACTACCACTAGAGTTACACATATGTAATTTATGATGGAAATGTTCAGATTTCTTACATGTAATATAATATAGCCAAAATAACTACAATAAAGATTGATAATTTAATTAAAGTAATTAATGAAAATAGACACATACGGCTTCTATATGCATACATAAAAATGAGTAGTTACAGGTAATAACCTACACAGATCCTTTAACATGGGTCTAGAATCACCTAGTTCATAATGACATTTTAAAATTTGACCGGTGCAACAGATATTTGCATAAACGATCTGACATCCACTTCGGATATTGACCGAAATGTTTATTTCACACAATAAAAAAAAATATTGTCACCAAGGAGGTTTACATTTGTATTCTAATCCACTTCATAACAACAAAGATTACGATGTAATAAAACAGCATTTTATTTTTCACTAATTTATTATATTCATACCAAGGGCACACGGATACATTAAATGTCACATTAAATTACGTACAACATTGAGTTAAACACAGAGATACCGTTGATAGTTTAACGTTGATAAATACCTTAAACTAAACAATTTAATTTCGTTTTGGCTATACGAAATACATACATACACATTCATTATAGTAAAAATTGAAATATGTTGTCACCATGTGCCTATTTCAAAGGACGAGTCTCCGAATTTTAATATCACTTTGCGCTAATATACGTGAGATTAAAAAAATAACTGATGCCAGATAACAGCGACATGCATTAATTTAAAATCTATTACTTATCATGGTAGATAGGATATAAACAAGATCTCACAAAACGAGTTCATATACACATCAAAAAGTTCTACGCAAAACTCAAATATTTCAATTTTACGATGTTTTCGTGTTAAGTCCTTAGTATTTTCTTATTACTTTTAATGCTTTTAAAAAGTAATTACGAGTGAGTACTGTATGTGCAAATAAAATAATAAAATTCACACACATGTAAGCTAACAATAACACCACTTGAATTTTGTAGCCTTTATATCTCTAGGGCGGTTAATATCGGCTGTCGTCTTGCAGTCAGTTGCATGTATCGATCTTGCCATGTGGTTGTACACCTCGACCTGGATGCTGGACACCAAACCTCATCTTGATTTCTTCCCGCTTGCAGCATCCCTACAGCTAGAGCATGACATAACAAATATCTCTAAATCCATATTGGTTCAAAACGTTTTTTTTTTTTCAAATTATTGATTAAATCATAAAATATACAGGATACGATAATAAGAGATAGAGATAAAGATTACTACATTTTAATAGGCAAAGAGAACGCTATTTGAATAAATGCATTCGCTTTTGTATTCGTGAAAAAAACAATTGATACTCGATTTATTTACAACCAACAATTGCATTGTGTCAAAAATTATATAATAATTGATTTAAAATAGTATGTATTGCTCAGACTATTTTGATGTGTAGTTTTTAACATAGGTACGTAAAATAACTTTCGCGTAAATATCTTCATATTTGGCCGGTTCATTTGCAACTTTCAAACTGTAACTGATTGTATAATATGTCAGTGTACTGAGACTCTTGAAATTTCTGAAGTATAATTTTTACGTAACAGCACGCTAAACAAAGCTGATGTAGTTCATTCTTTTAAATTGACTGATACTGGCATACTCCAAGAGCCCTTATTACTCTGTCGAACCTCGACTTCGCTGCTTCAATATCTGTAAATTTAAGATCACGCGGTACGCAATCGTTTAGTGTAAACAACTTTCAAATGTCTACTAATCTCCAACCGAAGACTCGCCCTTTGACTGTGGTTAATAAGTATTATAGAAAATGTAAAATTAGACGATACAAGAATTACATTAAATGACATTCAAAAACACTACGAAACCTTTAGGTTTATCCAGAAACACTGGATTTCTACTGTGTTCCCTTTGGTCCAGACCATAATATATAAACACTGAGGCAAGTACGCAGTAATTGACGGCTAATAGACGCGCTGTCACACTTTCTTTCGTGACGTTTTCGCATTCGTAGTTTCAAAAACCGACTGAAATAGTTTTATAGATAAATATGGAACTAATATATATATTTAGAATATATATATATATTATTTTATTATTTCTTTAAATCCGTCTATTGTTTATTTATTTTCGATTGTAATTATATTTTGGCTTGAGAAAAATATGATTTTGCTCACTGTAAGGATATTGAAATATGAACTTTCCAACTTAAAGTTGGTTAACTGTAGCCATGTCACGTGCCGCGATCCAGCAATGCTCATAGAGAGAGACCCAGCAATGTTACAATGTTATTTTTTCATTGTAACCATACCTTCGACATTTTACATGAACTTTCAGCGTCATGAGCTTATTATGTTTATATCAAAATGTTTTATTTGTGAGTATAATTATGTAAACTGAAAGCTCCTTTTATTACATAGAAAGGCAACGAATTACGTCTCGTTATCTTCTACTCATATACTATATATATATATATATCAGTATATATATTATATAGGTATACGAATTTCCCCCGTATTGATTCGCCTACACTGATAATAGGGATTAGTCACTACAAATGGTCGCAAGTAGAGACTGGTGACGAAATAAAGTAAAAACCAGCGCATTCGCGATGTATGTACTAAGACTACGATCTGATAGTACATATTTTCACCACTATAGTAGAGTTAAACATATAATGGAGTGCTAGGACCAAAGGGAATCCTACATACATAGCTAGATAAAATACAGTCTTCACAATGATTACATTCAAATCTTAGGTATGATTTAAATTCGATGGTTAGTAAAGTACAGACTATTTACAGAAAATAGTAGGATACAGACATTGGAATAGATTGAGTTCAAGATGTGGGCCCATAATTAATTTGACTGTATGGGGACAGCGTAGATTACTACAAACGTACCAACTTATACTGAAACAGATATAAAAATATTTAACCTTACCAATTCCATACTTGTCATACTACATTGACATTTAAATCTAATAAAAAAATAAACGAAAGAAATATTAAAAAAAAAAAACATTTATTAAGTACTAATTACATTAATGTGAATAACAAAAATTAAATGAGAAATTAAGAACACATCTATTCAAGTTAATACTGAGCTAAAAATAAAATGTGCTGCCAGCGCTTGAACATTGAAAAGCCTTAAAATACGTTGCCTCTTAGAGCTTTCTGCTGCTGTTACGGGTCGTAGTCGCCGCCAAAAATGTATATAGCGCCTCGTCCAAACTTATAAAACAATTTGCGTATATTGAACAGCGAAGATCATCTTTATCGTTTAGAAAATAGCGCTCATTGCACAATTACAATACCTTACAAGCATATTTTTTTCATTCCACCACGAATTTTTAAACATTGGGATGTAGGCAAAGGCAAAAAATGTATTTAATTGTGACGCGTCTTATGTCTTCATAAAATAAAAATCGAACACTTTTGTTTCTAACAAACGCGTTGGCGTTGTTAAACTCACATGTAAATAATAAAAAAATGAAAAGCGCTTATTTACTTACAGCCTAGAAAACTTAAACTCTAAACAAACAATAAAATATAAAAAGATACATCCTATTGAAAATTATGTACACGATTGAAACTCAGAGTAATAACAAATTTCAACATCGAATATATCAGTTATTAAATTGTGCACTCTAAAATAGCAGTAGTAAATTTGAGCCTAATATTACATCCATTCACAGTGAGTTCCATATTGAGTCGAAAAAACAGGCGCACGGATTGATTCTATAAATTCAGGGAAACAAAGACTTGAAAGTATGAAGGAGACTATAGAAACAATGGCATATAATGTTCTTATGTTACGAACAGCTATATAATAAAGAATAAGACTAGATTAAAAGCTACACTGTGTACCTAACATTAACCATTATAAGCGTCATAATTATTATACTTATCCAATGAATAACCTATTTACGTGATGTATTAGATAATAAGAGGCAAAAACGCCTCGATTCGGTGAAATATATAAAAAAAAGACATTTTAAAACTTGGCACCAATCTTAAATTATTATTTGTGACATTATGATAAAATAAACTGATGTCAATAATTAATTAATATATAAGATAGTAAAATATTAATTGTATTCTTCTGCCCTTTATTGTTGAACTAAACCGTGATAACTTGTCAATTTCCGCCTCACAAGGGAGGACTGATCAGGGACCTCAGACAAAATACATGGTCGCATGCACAAAGGAGTATGTAAATGGTCACGTAATTATTATTCATTATGCTAGTATTAATTAACCAGTTACCAAGAATTTCTCTAAGACCCATTTAGTAAGGCTGTAATATACTGATTTAGTTATAAAAGGGTGGTGTAGAATTTTCACATCTCAATATTATTTATCCTTACCAAAATAAACAAATTTATCAATAGTAATGATAAAAAATAGCTATCATAGTACGACTTAAGAAAAATGAGACTCATCCTTACAAATTATTTTACCGCTTATATATACAGTTGAGCTTTTGCGACTCCGTTGCGTGAAAAAGGGTGAAGCTTTGTGTTAAGACAGGTTCATTCTTAAAATTATAAATTAAAAAATAAAATTTGTACTAAAATACATTGTCAAATCTTCAGATGTTCTGTGATGTTGGGTCCAGCCCATTATCTGAGCTAAAGAGCTAAGAAAATTTATACGAATAATATAAGACAGTACGTGTTGTATAGCATCGCAAGATATATTTTATACGCTAGACATTGACTTTGAGGGTACTTTTTATATCTGCTAACACTGAGAATACCCCCAAATTATACATAGACCATAAGACATCAACAAACACATAGCTAGGATTATAGATATAGACGATTTTAACAATTGTGCAGAGCTATGCGTTCCTTTATATGACAGATATGTCTAAACTGAATTATCCGAAGACGAGAGTTCAGCGTGATGAGATTCCTGGAACGGAGAAAATTTTTGTCAATATCAAAACTCAGCTGTTCCAGCGTCGACGTCGTTTTTATATTATCGGGGAAGAGCTATATATTTTCTTTGTCATACAATTATAATATTGTTAATATTTGAATACAGTGGCGAACAAAATGGGCCTTACATCCTCACGGCGAGAACCTCCCGAAACGCGTGAATGAGATGATGACTCTCGTTCTTTCATTCTCCGGTTCGAGCTAACGAGAAACATTTCGCCGTGAGTTTGAAATGGCTTCAGTATACTTATTTCCTTTACATTTAACATAACAGTTAACATTCATTCTTATATCGGACAATTGAAACCAACACCCAACTATCACAAAACTAACTACTGAAAATTAAGCTAGAGGATCAACTCGACGGCAATACGTTACCGATACCTTATAGAAATATTAATAAAAATTATATATCTCTCTCCCAATTTCTGGGATAAAGGAAAAAACTGAAAATACCGAAATTTTTATTTCAACATGAAATAGGAGGTTAGCGGGCCGATTCAAAACAAAGTTACTAAGGGAGAGCTATGCAGAATTCCAAGAAACCTATTACCTTATTTATATAACCACAGAAAGGAGTGTTTTTAGGCATATCAAACACCACGCTGTGTAATAAGATACATATTTTATAAATTACTTCAATCTAAATCGAAACATTTGGCCTTTAATAATTAAACGACACAGTCAAAATCGGAATATATTTAGGATAAAAACAATTCGCCTAGCAATTGAAATCGGAACAACTGTGAATCACGAATTTAATTTTCAAGCTCCTAAACACAAAGCAGTCATGCAATAAAATCGTTTTTGAGCAGAATCCTCGCACCTGTCCGCCCATTTCTAACTGGCCAACAAGGTATTAAGCAATAAATATAGATAAATAAATTAATAATGTCATCGCACGAATTCGTGTTGATCCCCTATTGATTAGTGCAACAAGCGAAGGAGATAGAATAAACATCGATTTTAGCACCTGTCATCACCTCAACGGGCAGAGAGCTGCGTCGAGTCACGTGCGGCATTTCCATACAGTTCATCCATTGGTGGCATGTTACGGGTGGTGGTTTGCGACGTCCACCATTCGAACCGTTTCGGGCCAGAGCCACCAGTCCAGGCAATTCAGAGACAGTGACCGGTGCTGGGGCAGAGCCGCGACGTCCTTTGGCCACCTCTTTGCCATACACGTGACGCAGGAGTTCCGGAATAGCGGTTGTTACTTCGCGCATGCGTTTTTCCTTGGGAGCTGTATTGAAGTGTAAATGATTATAATTTGAGGGCCAATCACGAGAATCACAAATAATACAATCTCTTATCATTTTATTTCATTATAATGTCGTTCTTACTAATTAATCATTAATACGTACCATATAGATCGTCGGCTGGCATAGATTTCCTTCGGCCCAGTAACTCGCCACTCGGGAACATGCTCAGGTTAACAGTCGACAGATTCTCCCTGAGCTGGCTTCCAAACTTCGACCGATTCGTATTACCGGCGCGGTTTGAGACGTTTATATTCTCCTTTTCCTCATATTGCTCCATGGCTACCTTTTCTTCTTTCAGATTGTAATCTTTGTCTTGCCGTGTAGCGGTGTCTTCTGAGCTGGTGTAAGGTCGGCAAAGCAAAGCCTGAGCTTGAGCGGAAAGTTCCATGGGAGGGAAGGTTTGCTGACGAACCAACTTCCAAGTATTGCCGTCTTTCAACACCGTCCTCAGCCGGGTGGCTTGACACGGAGTGGTTATGGATGCGATAGAGGAGTTTGGCAAAAGGTTTTCAGAGCTTAGAACTTTTTCCTTCGTGTCTTTGTTGTCACAATGGCCGCGTACGCTAAGTTGACTGTGTAGCGACTGCTCGCTTCCCATAGCACTACCGTTGCTTTTACTTTGAGTTTCGGCAAGCGATCCTGTGCGACTCTTCTTAAAACGCGTGTCTTGGAAAACGTTGAGTGGGACTGAGAATCTTCGCAATTGCTCTCTGAGACCAATTGTTTTCGGTGGGTTAAGCGAGCTTCTACGCAGCGGCAGAAGCAATTCCGAGCTGTCTGACATGTTAGTGCCCGAACCTGTCTCCAGATCATCATCAACCATGTCTGCGTCAGAGATTTCCGTGCGAGTCTCTTCAGCAATCTCTTGGGCGACCAAAGATTCCCATTTGCCTTGATTGTACATCAAATTCTCAAGCATCTGAGCAGACAAATCGTTGTGCAGGAATTTGTGCCATTCGGTGATTAAGGGTGTGACCACAAATTTGAAGAAACCTAAAATGGAAACTGTCGCATAAGTAAATATATGAATCAAAATTTGCGAAGGAGTATAATAGCTTCACGCCGAAAATTCCTAAAACAAACATGACAAAGCTTTGGTTAAAACTTTAAACACCTAAAGTAAATTGCTCTTTCATTGAATATTAAAAGCTTGTTAAAACTTAAATGAATACAACGAGAATCAAAACCATTATGGAATAATGTAATTATTCGGTTCCTTTCATTATATTAAATGAAAGCTTTCAAATTATAATTTCCATAATTACACAGATCGTGTTAGGTTTCATGAAATTACTGAAAATAAAAATTAAATCTGCGGTATTTTGAGTTCAATGAAACCGGGACAGTGTATTTAACCGCTTGGACCACGGAGAGACTATAGGGCATCTTAATAGAAATATACTTAGTCTCTTTCCCGAACTCAATTATTATAGTCACTAAAGCGAGAATACAAAATTTAGTAGGACATAAATTTACCAGTTTGAATCTTCGGAATAGATGTTGTGTGGCGATCACAGAGCGCTGTTACAGGTAAATTTAATTTGCGCTCATAGTCCCCTTGGCGGAAGAATTCTTCGCACACCTTGAGGCTCCATTTCCTGCTAATTTCCCACGGACGACAAGGGTTCGAAATATCAGCGCATTTGAGCGCGATTTGCAGCACCAGGTGACGGTGGTCGCTGTTCCGAAGGTCCAGAGTATTTGTGTCAATGTGGGTCTGTAAAAGGAATCCATATCAAATAAATGGAAACTGAGTTTATCGCGTTGCATATAAAATTGAATGAGATGGGTCAACCAAATAAACCAATGTTTCTTTTTGTGCTCTCTTAATTAATTTTATTATTTAAAGATTGGAAACGAAAGGAAGGTGGAGCTTTCGATTGTGCAACTTCTAAGTTGAGAAAATTTTAATTAATACCATTAGTTGGCTTTACCATTACAGTCTTTATTAAAAAAGTTTAACACCTGGTAAAGCTAATATAGAGTTTCATTCTTATTT
This sequence comes from Pontia daplidice, assembly GCA_963693355.1. Classification (NCBI taxonomy): domain Eukaryota; kingdom Metazoa; phylum Arthropoda; class Insecta; order Lepidoptera; family Pieridae; genus Pontia; species Pontia daplidice. Next base: position 7,640,619 of record CAVNZL010000001.1, read on the forward strand.
TAATCAAACAAGTTCTAGTTGGCGAACAAAGTGGATCGGCTATTTCAATATAAATACGTATAAAAAGATTAAAAATCACGCGTTTTCACTAAACTCTTTGCTAAATATTCAATTCAATTTTCCCATTGTTATGACGAATAAAATTAAAATTGCATTTGGACAAAATGGGTGAAACAATAAACGTAGATTGTTGTGATGTGATTGTGGAATGGAGTTCTATTGATAAATGTTTGCGACTTCAGCCAACGCAATTCCGATAATGTTCATTCATTTATAGAACTATGCTGAATACCATACGAGAGGCTCGCATTGATGGTTTAATTTATTATAATCAGGCGTTCAAAAGTCAAAACATATTCATACACTTATGAACAAGAATTGGAGGTTCGAAGCTTAAAACCCACAACTTTAATTAAATAAAAAACAAAATTGGTAAGGATTCATTCCAGCATGTACACATAAAACAATAAATATAATAAATAGTGACGACCTTGTCAGCATGCGATGTGTTTCAGGCAAGTCAAATTCTTAAATTCAAAAGAAGAATGTTTAAGTTTATAACACATCAAGTCTTCTTAAAGCAATACTATGTGATATTTAATTTAGTTCATGAATTGGTACTTAAGTACTTTACTAATCATAAGTTTTGATGAAGACGAGTTCAAGATAGATGACTTCATTTAATGGATTTCCTATTAGATTTATAGAACAACTATCAATAAGTTAAATAAATGACTTATAGGAACAAAAATAAACCGCATATACTTATTTACCAATGCAATTTTAATTAAATTAAGGCATTTATCAAAATACGGCGTAAATACAAGATGTCGGAACGGTGTTCTTAAGCTAATTGATAAATTAGACGGCTCAATGATTTCTAAATAACCGCACCCTTAATACACGAGCTGCATCATTAGCGCCGTCTGAAGATTTGCAGCGCCAGTTCTTGTGAGATGACGCAAAAAGAAATCTAGGCCAAACAACAATATAAATAAGAGCATCGCTAGTCTAAAATCCTCTGTGCACTGAAACTTCGCAGACGTATCTCTTTGACCCAATTCTAGATACAAATGCAAACATAGATTACTAATTTAGGGATGTACAAAATTTGTTAGATATCTCAACGTGTGCGACGCCTAGAAATGCAAATTTTTTTGGTACAATAGGGACCCATTATTAATAAAAAAATACCAATAGATTAACGGAAACGACGAAAATAAGATAACTGAGTGCTGTTAGACTTATTTTTAACCGTCTTCAAAAAAGAAAATTTCTCAATTCGATCGCTTGTATGTCCACGGAAAACTTCGTCAATAACAAACCAGTGTTTATGATCCTTTTTTGTAGGGAGATATTATTTTTGAGTTTCCTGTTTGAAGTCGTTTAATTGTTGTCTAACATTTGTATGAATCTTTTAAGACATTAAGCGAGCGTTTAAACAAACAATGTTCCTAATTATTTGTAAAATAATCCTTTGATAAATCATTAAAATCGACTACTGCTGTAAGGTTATTACCGAAATAATTGAGCTGTCTTTTGATCAGAATTCTAATTTGACGGTATTTTATTCCGTACCAGACCATTCTTTTAATGCGATTAAATTGACCGTTACTACTTGAAAAATTCCTCATTTTAGAAAATGACGATTCACAAATTAGCACCCCTGGCAAGAGCGCTCATCACTGTGGGTCATTGTCGCGATGAAGAATTTAATAGATATCCGTTATCATCATGACATGGCCTGATATACTAAAACGGATTCTCAGAGATGATGTTTGCGTTGCATATCTCGACCGTACCACATCGAAAGGCTGTATAAATTATCAACAGGTTCTATAGTTGCGTCAATTCGCCGTTCCAATTGTTTTTGTGTCTAGCATAAATTTCTATTTTTTGAAGCTACTCTTGAATTAATAATAATATGAATATTTGCAGGAGATAAGTTGTTTATATATAATCATTTTTATTTTTATTTTCCGTGTTTATATGACTAGTAAACCTTAATACTTAAAATATACTGAACTAATTTAGATTACAGTTCAATTTAACAAAACATTTAAATAGAAACGGATATTACTTTAGTTCCCAAGAAATTTAGCACACGCATGGAGACCTCAATGTATAAGACAACAAAATTATTCAATAAATACTTTAAAAAATCTCAAATATTTATTATATACAAGACAAAATATAATTATATGTCATATCTATGGGTCACGCAAATGTATTTTTTTCTTTCATTAAACCATCCGACTTCAACTTCAATTGGATGATTTTTTCTTCAGTAGATCGATTTTGATACTATTGAGCCGTCGACCGGTATAAAAAATGTCACATTAAAATAACATTTCGGTTAATTTATCGAAATTGAAAAACATATATGGAACCAATATCCGAAAATAAGCTCTGAAACTCATGTACGAAAGTAAGCAATAAAAAGTCTAATTCAAATAAGAAACATAAATAATCCTCAACTCACATAATTGGACCCGAAACTAAGACGTAATCCTATATTTAAATATTGAAGCAAACATATATTACATTGTTTATTTTCTTGAAATAATATACATAAGTTATATTAGAAACAACACAACGAGAAAGACAACAAAATCTCAAGGCAAAGTCTAGATTATCATAAAACCCTCAGTAAGGTTTCTATTCCGAGAAGTAATCTTGCAAAAACGGAAAGATTTATTGTTTTGGTTTTATTTCTTTAGTTAACGTTTAATTTGTAACAAACAATTTTTTAATTTTGACTATATCAGTGGAAAACCGGCAGGAGCTCTCTTGATTCTAGGCGACACTGCCTATCAGTGAATGTCCTGATATCACTAAGACCGACAGAGGGCTGTTGCTGGTCTTTCAAGAAATTGGTATGCTCCAATCTTCAAACACCCAATAGAAGCGAAAAAATACCGTGAGTACCGTCACATAATCTTAAAATGTGTACTGATGTGTGTAATTCCAAGAACGTATGTCAAGTAAGATAATTCTAAACAATTTTTCTTAAATAAAATACTCTAGTTTTCCAAGACACCCTTAAAAAACCATAAGTAAAACAATGTCTTATTATTCCTAAAATAACACTTTATAAACTAAATTTTTCAAAGGGCCACTTTGCTTATTAATTTCACAAAGGTTTCTTATCCTTGGCAAGAAACTTTTTCTGATTCATTAAAGGTCTGCTGCCTTCTTTGCTGACCTTTGAAATAAAATCAAGACAATTACTGTATCTGCTCGTACAGCGTACGTAACGATGTCGCCATTGCTTTGATATTTTATTATGTAATATTTGTTACCTAGAGTTCCTATTGCTACGGGATATCATAATCTACTCACATAGATAAACTGTCTGTATAGATTAATATAGCGTATTACCGCCGTAGAGATCATTATAGAGTCGTGTGATTGGTCATTGGTCGAGAGATTAGGAAGCTGCTACCCAAAATAAATACGACCTAAAACCATTTTGTTGTCCCATTTTTTGTTGTTAAAGTACTTACATTTAAGTTACCTTGAACAGCGAAATCAATTCAGCAAGCATGGCAAATTAATTTTCAAAATGTTTCTCGCTTACTTCTGACAATTTACAAAAACACGGTGTGTGTCTAATGAATTATTGCCACTCGTATAAGTGTTTGTCTCAAAAATATTATAATGAGCGTATCTTTTCGGCCTAGGCAAAATTAGAACCACTAGCTCTGACTTTTGGGTCAACAATTAACACTCGTATCAACAAAGGATCATTATAGAGCCAAGGAAGTTCAACAGCATTTACAAAGGACTCGAGTAGGTCCAGAAAATTTACTAAGGGTCCAGAGTGAACCAGAAGAATTTTTAAGGACCCAGGGTATCTTAAAAGACCTAAAGAGGTCCAGAATCAGGCCTTATTAGTTTTATAAGCGCGACGATTTCTTGATTCGTCTGAGTTACAACCCGAGAGTATACTGTACTGTATATTTATATTAATTCACCTTTTTTATACGCCATAGTGTTCATTTATATTTTCAGGCGGTGCGAATGAAGATTCCATTCGTTATGCATACATATTAATTGGCTCCGACGTCAAATCAATGTGACGGCTGAAACAGGTTGTATTTGGTGGATTTTGTATATTTAATCCCGCTTTAAGGGACGGTGCAAAACAATGCCGCCTATTATTAATGCAAGGTCTACAACTAAACCGACCTCTATACTTCGAAAGCGAGTTATGTTTTTGACTAGCGTGTATTCTCTGTTTGAATACTTGCTACTATTAGATCAATTGATTCTGGATAAAAAAATACTTTTTTCTGTGTTTTTTATATTCCTTTAAATGTGTTCAGCCTCACGATGTTTGTAAAGCATAATAATTGGATGAAATTAGATTGAAAAACATATTTGCATGCCTCTGGATTGATCGCGCGCCTACGCACTAGACTAAAATTTCATTGAGAATATACTAGTATATAACATTAAACGTGACAGTTATTACGAAACAAGTGGTGTCAAAGTCTATGTAAGCTTGGCACTGTTCTATATGTGAAATAAAAATCAAGTGAAATTCAGTGTAGCATACCTCAAATTTTCCCTTGCGACTTTGACGAAAAAAAATTCATGTCTGGCTCTTAGGCGTACACGACTAAAGCAATTGGTGGAAATTTGAAATGGAAGTAGTTGAAGGTACAGTCTAAAATTGTGTACGCGTCGAAATATGGCATACACAAGTGTGCCACGAAGTAAATATCAACCCCTAAAACTCAACTACAGATTTTTTATAATGTGCATTCGCTGTGTACCAAGCAACTGATGGTAGAGAACATCTCATACTTGTACTAATAAGTCTCGTAACCACTAACGTCATCGACGTATTACAATTCGAATAACTAGACGTTTGTTTTAAAAACTGATAAATTGTAGCTTTAGAAAATAGCCCAGTAATAACAATATATAACCTTTTTTAATTATGAAGAGAAAGAGGAAGAGGCTATTTCGTTAAAACACCGCAGAGGGATGCTATTGCCGGAGAGAAATTCAGTAATTGTAACAAATTGTCTGGAAATAAACAGACTAGATTAATCTACAAGAAATTCATAAGACTCCCGACTATGCAGGAAATACATTTTCCAAGGCTCCTCTCAATTTGTCAAGGGATATCTTCTCCAAAAAAGAATAATTTTTATTATTATTTTTTTGAGAACCGTTGATAAACAGCAAAGTTCTCTACGAACACGCAAATATTATGGTATATATTAGTAAGTAAGAAATCAAAGCTCATTTACAAGCCATGCAATTCTTCTTGTATGAAAATAAAAAGACGTTCCTAAAGGATTGCAAGATTACGCTAGATCATCAGGCTTGGTAAAGCTGAACATTAAACGTCTCACCCTTTGGTTAACCAAAGCATTAACTAATGGGTGAAAAAAAAAAACAACTTCTTTTATATAAGATAACATTATATAATATTATATGATAAGATTGTTTTTGTTAGTTATTCCACTGTAACCTTATGTAAAAGAAGAACTTCACGTACAAAAACTTACAGGGAAAAAATTACGAGCATTTGCATCGACACTTGCATGGTACAACAGGCATTACTCGACGGGCTAGTCGTAAACCAAGAACAAAGCGAGGCAACACAACATTTAACAGTTTCCCAACAAATAGTGCATTAATCGCATCGCTTTAAGGAAATTCTTATAAAATATATATTATCTAAATACTGAGGTTATATGACGAAAGCAAGTACTTAACACGGAACGACATAGACATTTTAATATACCTATTCATGCAATATATCTTCTTGCATGTCATTGTATTCAAGCGTATACTGAAACAATCTCAATAGTGGATCAGACTGAATACTAATATTTTGTTTGATAATGGATTTTTTCTTATTCTGCTATTCGAGACGCCGGATCAACTAGTTAGATAAAATGAGATATTCAATAAGTCAAAAATTACATTATGTAATATGTATACGATGCTAACGTCGCTCTATTGTTGTGCCTTCCCGAATCCTATCCACGGACACTTGAACTCAATCGTATGGCATTAAAGTTCAAAGTGACTTGATTGATATTAAAGTATTGTACGAATAGTTCGTGTGGGAATATAGAAAAGTGTTGATTTTAGACTTTTTCAGACGATTTTTTAAATATCTATCACCGCAAAAAGCATTATCGTACTGCAAGGAATATTCTAAAGAAAATAATTAGCAAAATCAGTTCAGCTATTCTCGAGCTTTCCGCTTAGCAACACATTAAGCTATTCTTTTTTTTCGGATACGGAAGACGTCAGCTCACCTCTTATTGTCACCTAAAATCTATTCATATGTCTTAACACCATTGTGTAGGAAGACATGAAAAGATGAGGCGTCGATATAAGATATAGCGATATAAATACGTTACAACAATCGTTCCTAGTAGAAAAAAAAAAACAAAAATATTTTGTAAATTGGCACTATTTTAAACTGAAAAATGTCTATGCAAACGCTTTAGGAGCAGTGGCAATAAGTATCCATTAGAAAGACATGTTTTAAGAGTGTCTTTAAAATGTAATTCATCATAGAATAAGTATATTGGAAAAGAAATGAGATCGATGCGTTACACTCAAGCACTTTCAACGCTGCACCGGGCTAATTTCCTTGGGGACGTCAGCAAGGATTGAAATGAACAGTTGCTCCAATGGAAAAAGTGCTTCACATTATCAAACCCAGCTGCTGGTAGCAGAATAAATTACGACAGTGATTATTATGATACTTTTGAAAGTATAAATGATAATATTTCCTGAGGATAACGCATACCACCAAACACGTTCTACCAAATAATGTTGGCATATAAAACTTACCACAATTGTCTACGTGAATAGATGGCGATGCAATTCATATATATATTTGTAATATTACCTTCTACCCTATTGCGTTGTTTTCTTGATGAAGTTGAAATGTTTAAATTGATGTCTTTTTCCTTATAAGCCTCATTCACTCAGACCAAAATAAGATAAAAACAAAATTCAATCTTTAACAACACGATTTGTAATTCATAAATCTCAAGGATTTTTTCAAAACATTAACTTTACGACACTGTCAATAAGTACTACTAAAAATTACACACATAAAAACGCAGACGATTTTCAATTTAATTAGCACTAAAGTTAAACTTTGCTTTACATAATTATGCTCTCCTTACATAAGATTACGATTGCTACAGAAGATATCAGAAAACCTATCGTAAGGCATCAACTTTTATAACCTATACTGTGCCATGCTTCACTTTAAGAGAAAGGTCTTGTGATACATCACATTCAATTTATTTTACGTTACATTTGATTTGTTACTTTCGAACTAAGTTTGTTTTCACAAAGGTTCAACAACCTATTTTACATTATAGAAAGATTCCATAATACGATTGACAGTATATAAAAGAATTTTCAATTCTAATACAATTAGCTTGTATTGTATTGTATTCCCTTATCTTGTCTATAAGAGTATCTCGGATCTGAGTGGAAAAATCAGAGGGCATTCATAAAATAAGTCTAATTGGGCTCTGAACTTGAGTATCGGTATCACTTTTGCGAAACCGCGTTAACAATGTGGTGACAAGAGACAGCTATAGTTAAAATTTATATTTATGCATATTGGGGTTAGGCGTTTCAAATTTGAAACAAGAGACGAGAACGAGATTTACTCAATAACGTAATCGCGCCCTATTTAGACCTACTAATATATATATACTTAGAAACCGATTACCCTTGATGGGATACATAAATATCTACGTATTGAATGTTAACACTCATTTCTCACGTGTCAACCCTAAACTATTGTTTTATAGCTAACAACTAAACATACTTTTTATTAATACATATTAAAGAATACATATAGAAAAAGTGTATGTCCATCACGCAAATATGACCGTACTGGGAGTCGAAGCCGACTGTTCGGCAGCTTGGACTAGGAGATTAAAATATAACGCAATCGCAACAGTTATGCGATCCTATTAAATACAAAATGGAAGCGAGCAATTGCAAGTTGGACTCGCGCACGAAGTCCCTGCTATTCGGCCAAACACTAACAAAAATATTTATATTACTTTGTTTTAGTATTTGTAGTTATAGTGGAAACAAACATTATCAGTGAGATACCGTCTGATGACGAACATTTACTCAGTGGTGAAACCCTGAAAATAAATTAATAAGTACCCCAATAGCTTTATATGAAGCTATCTCCCCAAACCATCCAAGCCTCAAAGTATACGCAGTATTTTTCCACAGCAACATATTGCATGTCTATGGGAACGATCCCAGCGGGATGTGTAGAGATCGTTGTTGCATCAATTTCAACTCGCAAATAAAAATTCAAATAAAAAGAGCATTTATAAATCCAACTAAAGAGTTGCATTTGTACATTGTGTATCTTTGTAGTTCGGTAGACATTTGAATTTTACACAGATGATGTATTTCAATTACCGCTATAGCAAATAGTAAATTGTTCCATACATGATTTTTTTGTCATTTTGGCAATGACCGGTTCTAAAAAAAAAATTGTCGTCAATTTCCTCTTTCAACAAATATAAGCCTAAATTAATCCTTGACATAGTGTATAAGTATATATGAATAGTCTGAGTAACTGACTATGGCTGAAGGACTCAGCAAAAAACATAATTTCTCTTCATATCTTTCATTTAATAATCTTGATTACGATTCAAGAATGTTTTTCTAGAAATTTAAGAAAATATTTCTAAAAGACAATTTAGAAACGTGTTCGTTTGAAAACATATCACTTTGAAAGTGATGACGTCGCACGTCAAATTTGTGTACTGCCCCTAACAGGAAATTACAAACACTTTAGCAAGCGAATTATCTTCAATAGCACTCCACTTGAAATATAGCAGAGGAGAGAAATTGGACCAAGTACTGATTGTAGGATGAGCTATATATTAGCCAAGGCTAAGAATACTTCAATGTTCGTTTATGGTAAATATTGTACCAAAATTGTTGAAATTGGTCTAAGCTTATCCCTTAAATTTATAAAATTGCAAAAATACACCTATTTAAACCAAATGCTGATAATTATATATATTTCAATGAATAATTCATGTAATAATATCTAATGGTATTTTGGTAATTAGCCCGTTAAAGTTGATTAAGAAAAGTAAGGGTCGCGAAGGATCTTTACGCTTTCGATGGTTATAACTTGATTTACATTTCTAATAAACTCTATCGTAACTTAAATAATCACCGAATAAGACTGAAATTCTATTGAATTTGGTATATACCAAGATTATAAAGCCGAAGAGTTTGTTTGTTCGTTCGGAACTCTAGAACCACTGGTGCGAATAGAATTTGTGTTAGATCATCCATTTACTGAGAAGGGTTTTATACGAGGGCTGCCTTTTAAGTCATGCCGTTTGCCAACTACCCGCGATTATTAAAAAAATAAGATTAGTGGCATTTTCATCATATTTCATATATCATAAATATTTTCAGTGGTCGCTTAGTTTTATTGCATCGTATATTCAAAGGTGACAATTGTAAAATTCTTACATTCAAGAAAAATTGGCGTGCGATAGTTTTCTACAGGAAAGGGGGGGAGAAAAACTTCACGGTTAGTTTAATTGATGAGTTACAAAATAAAGTACGGGTAAAACTGATTAAATAATGGGTAAAAATAATTTCCCATTTCAATGTATAAATTGCCCGTCGCTAGCAGAACGGACCCATACACTTTTCAGAACATAAAATTTGCATAACATCGGCGTAGTTGTATTAATCAATTATCATAACAGTGATTCATTTAGTATATTATTTTTAAATTTGAAAATAGTATACTAGAATCTACGTGTCGCGTTCACCTAAATAAATATAATAAAATTCTATACACTGCCAAATATTTAGTTACTATAAAGTTTAATTAAGTAGCGGACTATTGATTTGTCTAAGTATTATTTACAACACTTTGTATTTGCAGTCATTTATAAAAATATTTCGTAAGAAAAGTCTAATTTCATTTAAAAGGGCGTACGGTGGTCAATAAGATCTCGCATCAAGTTCTCCTATGTTAAATCACCAAGTTACTTCTTAAATTTCATGAAAGAGCTGCAACTTTTACAGCATGCTTTTAAAAACATCTTGAACGGAGAATAAGGCAAGGTGAATAGGATCGCAAAATAGATGGAACAAAACGTGAGCATATAGTATCAAGGTGAGATAGGGTTCAAATGATGATTATCACCGTATTCACAAATTCAAGTCCGACCTTTCACCCGTTCACGAGTACGACGCACTTCAAGTCTATGTACATCTATCATTTGTGATTGCCGGTATTTCATTGTCTACCTCGTTATCCTCTATATGTTATACGGAAAATAACATACGATTGAACCCAAGACACTGAGTTGAACGACCTTTAAGGGTTAGACAAATATACCAATAGTTATTTAGTAATATAAACTTTAGGAACGTATACGAGCGAGCGAGTATTAGACATATTAAGGCCATAATTTAATAACGTTTGCATTAGAGAATCGATTTTTCAACGTACAAAATGAGCCTAATAACATCTATAGCATAGTTGGGATATGAACACACAACACCACAGTAGGACACCTCTGGGCAGTTATATTAATCTATATAATCAAAAGACATTTTTCATCAAAATGCAAAAATTTGACAAGTACCAAACATAATTAATTGTTCAATTATAAATCAGGATACATTACACACCCTCGATTAGCTCCAATATTATAAATAGTTTATAATATGCGTCTAACTATATATTTATAAATACAAATCCTGGCCACAAGCATCAAATATACTCAATACAGTTTTGACCGAGCCATGAATCAATGTCCGGCATAGAGACCATCACTCCAACGGGGTGCTAATGTCAAATTAAGCATGCATAATGATACACCTACACTTTTTATTTCAACGTAGCAAAAAACATGCCTTGCTGGTTATAAAAATAGTACACGGCGAATTATAAACCTCCTCAGGGTAAAAAGATTCGCCTCTCCGATCTATTTACTATGCCAGTAAACCGTTGCTTGCACTCTTTTTTAAAACTAATCATATCCTAGGCGAGTTACCCTTATTTTAGTATGGAAATTGGGTTATGGAATTTAGGGCGAGCGGCAGGTACTTTCCGCTTTCGAGCTTCGATCATCAATTTTCAGGTGAGTAGAACTCGTTTAGTAAGTGTGACATCTTAAATGTATGTTTCTTTTTTAATTCCCTATATTTCAGAACAAAAATGTGATGTAGTATATGGTACATTTTCAGCCTGTGCTGCTTTGTAGGAATATAATTAGACTTAAAATACATATATACATATAGAATACAGCTATTGAATATCTTAGAATAGAGAATAGCTCTGTTTATATCCACTTTTTTGAATACATTGCCACTACCTCTACAACTACACTACACAATTTCAACAACATTAAACATATTAAGAATAATAAAATTGTTTCATTAAACTCTCTCTATAAACCGTTAAGTATCTAAAAGTTGTAAATCCAATACTATTTTTAAGCATTTGTATGAAAAAATGGGCATATTCTTTTACCCTAGGATCTGTAGCATAATTAAACAGTTATGCATGCAGCCAGCAGTGGAACGCAAATTAACTTATTATTCCTTTGCTGAACTTACTAACGAAGGATAAAGGGTATCTCAACTTATCTTTTTTACTGAGATAGCTAAGGCTCGCATTAAAGAAAATGCATTTGATTTTTAGTTCTACGATATTTTAATAAGACGAGATTAATGACCGCAAAAATGTTAAAAAAAGCTTGTTTGGGTTAAAACTCACACTGATTTTTAACATATGTATGTGTACGTATTCTCTGCATTCTTATCATGAGACTCGCTCGACATCTTATATAAATTAATTTATGCATATGTTTAGTAACAAAAAAGGGAAATTATACTTTAAAAAACTTCTCCGTAAAGAGGGGAATCTTGTTAATCTCTATTATAAGACTTGCTTTGGAAGATTTTATCCCTAAATCCCGCTATGGCAGGCATCTTACATCTGCTTCATTGAACATTTTAATTTAGAAAAGTTTGCTTTGGATTTTGTCGACCCCGCTATGTTTTTCCTCAACATACTAGCAACTTATAATTGGGCACACACAAGGTCTTTGGCTCATTGATACAAACTATATAATTTCTGCTCTGGTTTGTATTTCGCCTTAGCGGCGAAAGCCGATACAATTTAACCGGATTGTGCTCGGAATCATATAGAAAATAAACTGAAACGAATTTCACAGTTCAACAATTACAGATGCGATTGTAGGTGCATAGCGGAGCTTCGAAAAATTGGAAAAATATTGTGCTACGCTTCACTGCGAAATGTATTTTTCAACATGAACATGTGCAGATATGCCTACAATGCGCTGAGGCCTTAGCGCGGACAATACGCAAGCTCGAACAGCTATCCAATTTGAAAAGCAATACATTTGGTATAGAAACTAACTCGGAACTAACTCAAACATAATACGTGAAACACAAATTCTATGGACATTCTGTTTACTGAAATCGCATTGTATACGAAAATAGAGACGAAATTATCTTAGCTCGTCTTAAGCGAACTGTACGATTAGATTAGCTCATAAAACATTTCGGTAGCGGCGTCTTCTTCGGCATCGTGTTTGGCGGCTGATCTCAAGTCTCAAATCTCAAGACCAAGCATAAAAGCTCCTCTAGATAGAAATTCTTGCTACTTAATTCGAAATTCCTGTATAGAACTTGTAACGTCTTCTAATCTTTAGTATATATAAAGTCCTTGGAAGTGAAATTGAATAGATTCCGAGCACGTCCTACAAATTACCCAGTTTAGACAGGTTAATTAATAGCGATCAAACTACACATAAACCTCACTCCACACAATGAACAAGTTGAGTCGAGTTGTATCGGAACATAGGACGAGTACAAAGGATCAAACCGGAATGTGAAATATTGCTTGAAAGTTGGAATATTTAGATTAATTAAAATCTAAAATGCTTACAACATTGAAACAATCATTAATAAACAAATATAATACTACGAACACACACTGCACGGCACCACGGCACATTTAAATGAAAATAGTTGAAGATTCCGGGTCAGACCTTTTTTAAAACATCAACCTATACACATAAAATAAAGAAGAATCTTTTATTGATTCATTTTATTAGTTTATCAAAAATAACAAATATTTAATATGGCGGAATAATAAACTATAAAGTCGTAGACGAACGACGAACAACTTACACTTATAAATGGAAACGACCGATGCTATGCTACCTATTGTATCATAAAATGTACAAATGAGTTCGTTTGGTACATTACAGCATCCTCAGGTTTATCGGAAACGTGAGTCAGATTGGACTGGTAAAGATGATACAACGTTGAAGGTCTACGTCTACTTCATATGAATCGAATTATACCACAGTTAACACTACTACGTCACAAAGCTACTTTCCTTTAATGTTAAGAATTTGAGTTCTATTCCTTGCAAGAGTTAAATTTTACTTTTACTTTAAAATAAACTTTGTGGGAAACGCGTGATAGTGGAAACCCTAATAGTCATACGTGTAAAAACTCGTATGATTTACGAGTATTTACTTCATGACGCATTCTTTTACTTAGAAATACCTAATACATGTAAATGACATTACGCGAAACACTTTTCTCGTTTCGGTTCCTAAATACATACAATGATGAAAAATTTCAGCTTCGGTGTGAATAAAATGCTAATATTTGCACATGAAACGAGTATGTTATTGAAGGCGGACAATTATGTACTTCTTGGGCGGCGTCGGCGGCGGAGCAAACATACACAGAGCATACATATAACAGAGATCAAAAGAAACTGATTATAAAATATATAAGCAAAAAAATTTACGGGTCTCTTTTTATACAAAAAGTAATTATTTTTATCATGTATTATACCGAAAATACGTTATCGGAAACCTTAACATTTTTTCACCAAAAACACTTAAAATACGACTAAAACATCGTTCCCGTAGCAGTACTGTCCTCTACGGGCTACGAACCCGTACTCTTCTACGTCTCTACGTAAGCGAAGAAGCGTAAGAAACGGGCTGTTCAATTGACAAATGCAATTAATTTTGATTGTTGTGGATGATGATACTTGAACTTGTTCATCATGTCGGATTCTTTCCTTCATAAGTAGAACCTGTTACGTCTAAAAGCGTTTAAATATATTTGTTACAGACGCTATTATATATTACGTTATTATAGATATTTGATCACAAATCCAACCGCACGCTAAATAAGATCGTCCATATAGTAAAATTCATCATTGATAATTTTTTAATTTTAATAAACGTTAGTTTCTTATTAGAAAATATATACAAATCTTCGAATAATATTAGGGAACTCTTTGTGCGCACGTTCGTCTCGACTTGCCTGTTTATATTTTTTACAAGTATGCAAACAAGTTTGTATCTGACACGTCATGCTGGAAAGTTTTGGGTTAAAGGGCAAGATTGAACGACACTTAGGGCTTAGGGGTGTGGAACACATTTGATATGACGGTTTTCTCAGAATGTTAGTGTTCCTTTATACTCGTAACCGTGATTCGAACACGAACAAACGATCGCGAAACCGCTCAATGCTTTCGGCATAAAATACACTTTGCACTCTTTCACTTAATAAAGGCTGTTGGACACTTTCCGTCAAATTGTGTTAGGGCTGTGAGTTTATTAATAATGAAGTTAAAGGCTGCACTCCAAAAATAACTCACGTGTAGTCAGCTGCAGGCGAAATCTAGTTAAAAAATCTCTCGCCAGCCAACGCCTGCGATTAACGTTCGTATTTCATCGTACTACGGCTTTATGGGAATTAATAATTAAAACTTTTCCAAAGCGAAGAATATTTCTCATACAGTTTCAACATTTTCTACGGAACGCGACAGTTCCATTTCATTTCGTCTTCACAAACGTAAATGCTTTGATGTAAATTATTTCGAATGAATATTATTTAATCAAATCCCGCAAGTATCAAAGGCTGAATGTGCTTATCGTGTTTTAAATGTAGAACGCAAATAAAACTTTTGAAATGCACGAGTGCATGCGAATTTATATTTGGAACTTGTAAATCGCATACCGAATAAAATAATTATCCAGGCTGTGACTTGGTTAGTGTATTCGGATATTAATCAAATACAGTAAAAGCAAGATTTGTTTTATTTTAAAAAATATATTTAGATTAACTTTTGATATGGGCAATCAGATTAACTGCGAATCAATGTAGTGTTGAATAATTATATCATACATAATACTCTTAATTTAAATTAGTAAACCAGATTACATTACCTACATGACTATACTGAAAACATTATATACTGTTATTTTATATACAATGAAAGATGAGCATATTTATTACTCATTCAAACATAATAATATTTCTGCGAAAAAAGCACAAATCTCTATTTGAAAATGTACAAACTCATACAATCTAGAAGTTTTAAACTGAACAACAAATGCACATACAATCTAGTCAAACACTCTTTGTATGTCGTTTCATTTGAAAAGTTTCACTTTTGAAATGTTTTATTGTGTTACAATTCCAAACTAGCTAATGTACAATTTGTATGATAATTATTTGACTCCTGAAAATAATTGCGCGATGCTTTCTATTCTATTTCTTTCTTTCTACGGCTGCTTTCATTTATTGTGTGTCGGAAAATCTCATATAAGTTAACATATATTGCTTCATATACGATTTTTCTCCGTACGAGTTGATTGTTTACATAAAATAACACTTAGGTATAGGCGAAAAGGCAAGCAGCTCAAGATTGAAAATCGCACCCTTTACCCTCGACATAAGGAATTTGCTGAGAGTGGAAAGTATTAGATAGAATATTGAAAAGGATAATAAATTATTGTTGAAACTCTATCCTTCTTAGGTCAGGTACGTAGCGTTATTAGATGACTCAGTATGGAACAGAAATTAAACACATGTATTGCTATGGCATAAGATCTTTTGGGTCTGTACCTTTTCGACATATCTCAAACTGGAAAGAAGTCATAAAAGTTTGATCGATCGAAAATCACGCTTTCAATAGTGCACGAATATTTTTACTAGTCCCGCTCCTTCAATTTTAAACTCTATCAGATAAAACATTTGAAAATGACTATGTACGGTTTTTATCAACTTGTCTGTTGTTAATTAGACTTCACCATTCATTTCACAAATGCGAAACGTACACTTCTGAAAACTTGTTTCAACTGAGTGCCGGCTTTCATTGACTTATAATAGAAGCTCGAATTAATTCCGCAATCGAGGCTCAAATATCTAGGTCAAATATGTTGCTACATACTTAATCTACCTTGTCTCTGTCATCTATGTAGCTAATTTAAAAAGGAGTTTATTCCCTAATTTATAAATATTATTACACTAGATTTATCACACGCGGTTTTTATTATTCCAATTCTAGAAATTACATATAGCATACCGTTAATTAATACGTAAAATTAGTTACCAATAATCTTTAAACACTCTATGATAAATAATGCGCCCTTTGAGGTTTTAGTGCTATTTTATGAAGTAATATGGTTCTTAAACCCTTTAACTATAATACATATTTTAAGTTAGTTATAGTTGCGTTTTAATTGTTTATTAAAAACGTTTTATATAAAACTACGAATATTCGAACATCTTTAATAACCGACGCAAAAAGTAACTCGTACGAAAAATATTGTAGAATTCAAAGTTATGTACAACTTTCTAATCTGAATATACAGTGAGGTTATAATCCGAATATACAGGTTTTTTATGAGATAAAAGGCGGCTCACTTTAAAAATGCTTATCACCGTTGAACTTACCTTAAACTGACTCAGATACTCTTGCTGCCGGGTTATATCCGTGGCGAGGATTAGGGAGCTGATCTGCTGCTCCAGCTTGACTCTGACGTCATGTTCCAACAGTCCGCTCTCGATGAGGCAGCTGACCGCTGATCGCCAATGATGGTTCTCCAGGACCGAGGTGTTCTAAATTCAAAAATTTTGGTGTATTAAAGAAATGTTAAATAAAATTTTGTTGTCACAAGTCTTCCCTTGCCATACAAGCAAGGTGATTATAACTTTGACTATTCAGAATTCCGATAATATTTTCAATATTTCGACAACTTGAATTTTTTGAAAAATGAATGCATATTTTATTGTATAAGAATTACTGAAATCGAAGATATAATTATAATAGGTTCGGTTTACAACATTTTTGCTTTGAAGAGAATTTTGCTCTTGATATCGGAAACATTGAAGCAAAAATATATTCTTCATTTTATTTACCATATTTATATAACAAGTGGCTCGTGTTTCTCCAATTTTATTAGTTTTAGCAACTCTTATCAATCCCAATGCCCAAAGGAACAGGTTTGGTGCGAGATGGAAATGTAACATCAATAATTAATAATATCGAATAAACAAATATAAAAGTAATTAGGAACTTATAAAAATATATAGTTTTGTCTATAACAACAAGTAAAGTCTAGTAAAATTACTTTTTCTGATCACATACCTCCGGTCGATCGGCAAGTCACGGAATTCTGAATAGCCCTTTGTTTATACATGTTTTATTAAAGTATTTCTTTTTTATCTTCTCTTACCTGGTAAAGAGTAGCGAGGTGATTGGAAGTCGCGATCAGGAAGGGCTGGTTCACACCTGGATGGTCCATGTCATGGGCAATGGCAGCCAGCAAAGAGGCCATTATCTCCATTGGCTCTAAATGCTCTCGGATCTAGGGAAAATTTAAATGTGTGTTTATAGTTTCTTGCAGAGAACAGTAATACTTTTTAATAATAATATTAATGCTGATGATTTATTTGAAAAGTGCTATAATAATAATGAAATTGTAGTTAAAAAATAATGAGGTTGATAAGTTTTATTAAAATCCTGAATCTTTTCATGACAACGTAAACACATGATGATAGAAAGAGACAGACGTTCTAACAAGATAGATTCATTCCTTATGTATAGCGCGATAGTATTAAACGATCGCAAAAAATGGTGGAAGGGAAATGTAAATTTATATTTTTCAACCTGTATTTAACTTCAAGAAATTTCTGTAACTAAAATAGGAAACAAACAACAAAATTCCTAATGTACGACTTTACATAATAAAGTAACATCGGCCCGATTATAAAACAAAAGCCTCCTTCACGAAAAATCTCACTTAGTCTAAATGTTTCCAGGTAAAAGTTTCAGACACATACCGTGTGTTTGGTTTGCACTAGCTATCGTCCCTTTTGAGGGTTTAAACATTCCCCTACAATATCGGACATTGATAAGTCATTTTTGACAGTTCAGATTTAGTATCCCCTTATGGCGCTGGTGCAGTTTTCTTTCGATGTTCGCGAGTTTGCCAAGAACTTGCATAGCGCCTCGACGTCTCAAGCTTTTATATATTTGCCAATTCCTTCCTCCAATTTCGCTGTTTGTGCAAATCAAACAGTCTTTTCAACGTTATTTCATTGACTTGACGAGATTATAACAAAAATTAAAACAGCGTTTATAACGTTTACTTATCTATCGCCTCATCCATCGATACGTTGAGAGAAAGAAATGAAACAGCACTAACGTTGAACAATTAGGCCGATAATTAATGTATTTATTAATAAATGCCAGTAGGTTGCCAACCCTTAAGTGGGGTTTAGGAATTGGAAACGTCTGAATTTTTCATTTTCTGGATATTAACTATCTAATGTATAATAACTAATAAGGACTGTAAGGAAGTGTCAAGCTTAAAGTGTTGGACAATCATAATAAAACAGAACAGAATAAGATGTAGGTAGAAAAAAATGTTGTCAAAAAAGGTTCTGTCTGGCTAAATATAGATACCATTATTAAATATCAATGAATACGTTTTCTATAGCAAAATCTGCCAAAAGGCACAATAAATAAATCATAGTATATTAAATACTGAAGATCTTATCTCATGGAAAGTATTGTGCTCCAGATACGATGGCAGGAATAGGTACTGATTTATAGCGAAGCTTTTGTACCGACACAAACTAGATATTTTCTGCTAGAGCGAATATGATTCGCTTTTTTATATCCTTAGTTGAAAGCGTTATTAATTTAATGTATAGTACTAATGGTTGTTTTCAAGTGCTATTAAAATGGAAAAAAAAACGTTGTGGTCTGCGTCTCAGATGGGTATATGTTATGATTACTTGATTTCTTTGCCTGACATGTTTTAGAAGCGAAAATCTAAATCACAAATTTTCCTTTATAGAGTAAGTGCTTTCCGGGATTCGGATTTCGACGAAATCAGGGTTTATCAGGTAAATCAGGGCGTGCACCTCACGCTAAATCCACTAGACGAATACAACTCTTGATGGAAATAGATAAATTCACTTTATTTGAGTTAGTTGAAAGTTAGTTCTACTAAAAAAAATTCGGCATAATCCCAAATCACACCTATAATACTTCGATGCCATCAAAAATATGGCAAATGACATCAAAATACACTTAGTTGAATGAAAAAATGAGCACCAATTAGTTGTTCTTAATTTAGTGATTAAACCAATCAGGTGAACGGCGTCAAGTTATTAAATATTATCGATTAAGCAGAACTGTGTTTATTCGTTATGATTGGTAGTCAAATCCATAAATCGAGGGGATTGTGTAGTAAAATTTTCAAATATTTCTTCTCATCGTGTCATTTTGCTTCTAGAGTCTCATGGCGCCACCAGCACTCGTTCTAGGCGGTACTCGGTATCAGCGAAGCTTTGCCTGCGCCTCGCAGCGCGATCTACAATTGTTTCAGTGTTCTCCTCGGGCGAGTACAAACTAAGCCTAGTCATCATAGCGGAACCGGTGTTTTTTGTGGCACCACGAACCATAAAGAATAACACGTATACACTTAAAATGACTAAATTTCGAAAATTTTATACGCACATACTTTTGTGGTAATTGGTAAAAATTAGATACTCAAGGACTATTTCATCAATCATGTTATTCAAATGAGATGTCTGTACAATACTTTGACAGTATTGAGATTCCTTTCAAGCGGAAATATCCGCCTCTGCGCTGATAAAAACACTGAAATAAACTATATCAAATATCCTTAAGCTTATAACGATAGTTGAACCTATACATCTTCTTTTACCGAACCGTAAGGTTACAATTTGAACCCTATTACTGAGACTGCTTGATAATACTGCTGTATATAATGAAAATGTAGAACAAATATATATCTAAGGGAGCTCCCATACGACAAACGTGATATTTTCTTCAATAATGGTAACCCTTCGTGTGCGAGTCCGATTCTCACCTGCTAGGTTTTTATACATATAGCTATAAGGCATCTAGATAATTAACTCACTTGTGCCACGATACTGGAAGCATAGGTTGTTAAAACAGCGCCAATAAAAACAAGCCAGTATAACTTCCAGAATAAAATGCATATTCGCTTACACCATATTTAAAAGCACGCAAATGTTACACGGAAATGTGAGCCTTTATAGTGGATCGATTTCTTTACTCTCAAGCCTTTAAAGTTAGTCTTTCAATTATTAAGAAACGAAAATATAACCGTAATAACTTCATTTAGGAATTTTAAAGCTAATCTTGATCCAAACAAAACGATATGTTATATACTTTTGTCGAATAAAATATCCTGAATATTTTATACACAATTTTTATTATTCATATATAATAAAAATAAATCACCACGCAGAATGGTTAAAAATCAGACTGCATTCATATTAATTTGTTTTAAATTTATCAAATAAACGAGTAAATTTTAAGCTTCAATCCTTATTCATTGATCAATATGATGAGTGGTCCGTAATGGTTGAACGCTGAGTCAAAGCGATCTCGCTAATAAACTGTAAATCCAATATCAGAAATGAATTCAAATATGGTCAGCGAATAATTTATGGAGCGTCCGAGACATTCGTATAGCGCATGTGGATGTAAAGACTTCCTATTATATCCGAACTAAATAGCGGTTGCAACAAGATATTGATTTTGTACAAAACGTTGGTCCTTCGGTGCGAAATGGCATGCGAGGGCTGCCTTGTAAGTCGTATCGTTTGCCAACCTCCCGCTATTATTAAAAAAACATATAACCTTTTCAGATTTTTTAATTTAGAATTCGAAAACAAAATAATGTTTTCATATTGGTCAAATGATTTTATTGTAAAGTCCATTCAAGGTGACAAGCCAAATGTGATTTGGAAACATTTAAGGCTAATTTGCTTGCGATAATGTTCTACAACTTTCAAACGGGATTATTGCGACCTCAGCGCCTTGAGGAGTTCACTTCTGTGAGTGATGCGGCCCCGTGTCTTAGAACGCTAGAAAGCTGGAATTTGGAATTTGGATACTCAAGCCATGATCGTTCACCGCTACGACACAATCCACGAAGATCGTCATTCACATTTGCTAATAAGCGTTTCAAAATCGGGTAGGAAGGCACACAAATATCGCGTAGAATTTTCACAAAATAAATAAGACTATTAGCTTGTCTTTTCTTAATTCAAACAACTTGACTTAAAAAGCAGCCCTCATACATTACAATGAATTCACACCACCCATACCGTTCAATATTTTCTGATTTCTTCGCGTCTTTTGAAATTAATAACGGTCAGTGAACGTCATGTTTGTACAAAGAAATTACAGCAATAAATGAAATATCAGTTACAGTGCAAATGTTTATACTGTCGTCATAAAACATACTTCAATAAAATGTTTTTCGGTTGATGTAGTAATATTATTTCAATTGAAATAAAGCGATTAACGTTTTCAAATAACTAAATATTTTTACATTTAATTAAAATGTATAAAGCATTTACGAGGTTAAAATGAAAGTAGATATTTGTCATATCGTCGGTAAAGTAACATTTTCAGTAATAGTTTGTGTAATTTTAATGCTATGTATTAAAATTATACTATTATGTAAATTTGTAAAATTATTTCAATTCGTCAAGATATATCGTTGATTGTATGTAAGTTATCAAAATGTAACAACTACATATAGTTGGTTTAATATAGTGCCTAATCATAATGGAGAGTCCATCATAATAGTGATATCAAGTTTCATTATACGGATTCTTTTTATTGCATAGACAAAATAATCATTAGATTAATTTGTGAAAATTAACGTTGTCAAATCGTAAGTAAAACTGCACTTGATATGTCAAGTAGCATACCAATTTCTTAGCTAGCATTAAAATACCGGCTAACAGTTGAAAAAATCGAAACGCTTGACCCGTTCTAAAGATGCGGCCTTATTTATGACGAAAAAATTAAAATGATACGTTACGATAAATTAGTAGAACAAAGGATTCCAGACGGGGCTACTAGATTATATATTAAAGGCAAAATGATATTTTCAAGGGGAGTGTCTGCATGCTTACATATTAACTACTCGAAAAAGCATTTTAAACGGTGACTCTTGAAACATTTAAAATATAGACTATATCGATTTTGTTGAGTCGCTAACATAGATTGAAACTTGACTAACTAAATATTCTACGCACTATTCGGTCAATGACCTCGCACACGTAAATCGTGCTTTTTCTCGATCGTCACGTTTTAGGGTTAGTTATATATTTAATTAGGAGCCACGCCTTGGATGATATTGGGTAGAAAATCTACTAACGGAAGTAATTTAGGATAGTATAAGCGGATCGTTATACATTATTTCACGCAAAATTAGATTTTCATACTGCCTTGATCATTTTAGTAAAGTTTTTTCGTGACTTGCTTCTATCGAAACGATTACATTCAACGCGGAGTCGGCAATGACAGAGTGTTTAGTTTTGCTTCAGCCCATTGAATTCAATTTCCTCTTATAGTAAGAAGAGAATGCTTTGATAATACGGAAAATTGCAAGATAAAGGAATAATGGAACAAACACAAGAAGGCTCAAACTTCAAGAGTATTTTTTATGTATTCATTTTATGTTTAGAATATATAAAAACAGTGTTGTTATATTATTATGAAGACAGTAAATCTAACGCATTATAGAGGCTTTCAATATTAAGATTTTTTTCAAACGGCCGTGGATTAAGCAATTGATGATTAATTTTTGGCAAAAAGTGTTGAAAGGCGGGTCCACCTTTTGATTTAAATAACTTTAACAGAATCCTTGGACTTCCAAAGTGCGACACTCTATGCCTGCAAAACATTTTCTGTTACATACTAATAAAGAATACTGTAATTATATTAAGTACTTAGAATTCATAAATCTGCGCTTTGTTTGTACGAGTCATTGAGTTAGAAACACTTCGTCATTCATACAAGACATGCTTAATAATTTAATTATTCTAATCGTTATTTGGATTTTTTTTTATGAACTAGTTTTAAAAATCGACAATATTACACCGACTCGTCCACAAAATATTACCAACCCGGGAGGGATCACTGACTGACTGGCTCACTGTAGCGCTTAAGTTTTTATAGGCAAAACTGCAGTCAATATATTATGTAAACTATATCAGGCAAATATGTATTTTAATATCAATAATTTTGGAGAAGCTATATATTTTATTGTTTGGTTTGAACATACGACACGTATTTATTTTACTACGGCCCAGCCGAACGATAGCTCATATAGAGAGAGTGGGGGGTGGTTGGTTGTGTACTGTTCCTTCAAGATTCCCACCCAAGCAGTTGCATGCACTTAAAATCTATAAACCATGACCTTAAAACTATGCTTACATAAATATTACAAACCAAACGGAGCCTCATAGAACAAAGTTCTTAGAATTTCAAAGGAACGCTCATAAACATTTCCCTTAATGCTCCTAAAGAGCGTAATCCATCGTCGGACGTGCTCCGATATGAAGTACGAGTTAATACACTTAATATCATGGACGGTGCTGTAAAGCACGTTTTTCAAACAAGCCTCAAATCCCAGATAGACCAAACTTTGGGCGCCAACATGGAAAGTAGTGCGAGGCGTCGGATATTAAATATATAATTTTTCATGAGTTTCATAAATATGCATTTGTTTCTAATATGCATATGAATTACATAGGGCCTCGACCTAAAGTTTTAATGTGCATATTGTTATTTTAAATCTGTTTGTATAAGTTTGAAATTTGATTGTCGTTATTAAGTGCTCGCAGCGTAGCCCTTGTAGCTCATTAATAAAATAAGTAGAACTACTCATACTTTTTATTCAATACGCTACGAAAATAGTACAAATTTATTATTTAAAGTCCAAAAATTTATTATAGGTTTTAATAACAACTTTAGCCCAAATAACCGCGGGCGATCGTAATTGAGAACGGGTTAAGTTATAGATATTCATAAATTTAAAAAAAATCTACAAATTCTAGCCACGCATAATGAGTATTGAATTGAATTCGTAAAATTTCGCAGCTTTAGGCATTTTAATATACGGCTCGATCGCGGAGGGCCGGGTAGAAAGTAATAGCGACTCGGAGTCTTAATATGAACGTGCAGGATTCACCCGACGAGTGTTTTAGTTGGTATCGGTACCCGCACATTCCGTAACCTTCATGTTTTTGTACTTCATTAGATATCATAAAAATATATATAAATATTTGTGATCAGCAATTTATTTACTTTTATTTTATTTTTTCATTTCACATCAGATTTTTCACACACGGTCGATTAGCCCCAAGGTAAACTATTTATAGCTTGCAATATCGGTGCTAACACAATTGTCAAACATATTCTTACATTTCACCAACTAGGTCGTCACACTTACCCGATCCTGTTGCAGGAAGCAGTGCATCGCCTGCGTAACATCAGCTGCATGTACCGAGTTGTGGTAGGGATTGGTACTGTGGTAACCCTCTTCGATCATGCTAAATAGTTTCCAGGCCTTCGCCACGTCCAACTTGAAGTGTGTTATCAACCCGTACATGTGGAACAGATGTATGCAGAGTACAGGCAAGCAGCGGCCTGTTGACAAAACAAAAATCGGTATAGTTATTATTATTATACAGTCAGGCATGACATAGTGGATTTCTTTATATATATATAATTCTTCTGTGAGTGTGTATGTCACTGAACTTCTCTCAAACGACTGGACCGATGTCGATGAAAAATTTTTGTGTGTTGTTCAAGGGGATCTGGGAATGGTAGGTTCACATAGATATATAAAATTCTCGCGTCACAGTTTTCGTTCCCATACTCCTCCGAAACGGCTTGACTGATTCTCATGAAACTTTGTGAGCGTATTGAGTAGGTCTGAGAATCGGCTAACATCTATTATTCATCCCCCTAAATGTTAGGGGTAGTGTCCACCCCTATTTTTATTTTTTTATTTTGTAGACAAAATGTTTAGTTTCCATTTTTTTATGATACAACATACAAAAATACATTTTGAACTTGAAACAAACACAATCATCTGACATTCATTCTCACTGCCCTGGTTTAATTAGGGTCATTTCAATGTGACATTTTATTTAATATCATATTTTCAACACTAAACTCTAACAACATGGCTATTACATGTTCACAATTGTATATTCATTACTTAATACTACACTAATCTTTGTAAATATTTGATGGCTGACAAATGAATTGTACATAAGCCCGTAAACAGTTAATCGTTAGGCTTCAGTAAGCTGAATCGTCGAAGCCAATATATTTAAGTTTGAAAATATTCAATGAGTTTTCCGAACGACGGCAAAAATTTCATTCAGCTGAATTCACTTAATAGGATGTAAATTTCAATAAACGTTATTCAATGAGAAGTGATGTACATAATCTTTTAAAACTCCTTTAAAATAAAAATTATAGAAACGAATAACAATATTAAAACGGAGAAGATTCAAGAAGTTGCTAACGTGTGTATATAGTACACACATTGTATTCACTATATATATTGTGAATATAGTAAAGAATATATAAAACAGTGGAAATTCAGTCGCGAACATTACTTCACCGCCATAGAAGCAGACGGTGCCTTCGTCATTGCGAGGCTGCAGGGCTTTGTAAAGGCCCTCTGTCCGAACACTCGACCCGCTCACTGAATACTTTCAGTGCTAAGATCTCTTAATTCTATGAAATTGAAAGATAGGAATTGAGATATGTACAGTAAAAATTGTAATTCATACTTCTAATTGTAAGGTGGAAAGAGTTGACGAACGACATGATACTCGGGTGTACGAGCGATAGAGGATTACAACATTATGCTCGGACTCCCAAGCTGACCCAAGCGTATAGGCAATCAGCATCCTAGTGTTGTCCCTAATTAAGGGAAAAATATTTGATGAAAACTGGCAACACAGTAGAGGGTTTGTTATACCATTTATTCATTTAGATTTTTCTGATAAATAAATAATAAAAAAATAGTCAATTATCGATACGTAGTTATCTGAGATATTTAATTACTTTTCATTGTTTCTGGGAACAACTTGTATAATGTCTTAAAATTCGGCATATTTTATATTCATAAAAGATCTGTGCTTAATCATCAAAAACATTCGATGGTGGTATTATGGTATGTACCAGAAATCTACATACGTATGAGATCTGAGTGGACGTGGGACGGCGACGATTGCGCCGCGCTGACTATTCAAGCCAGCTCGCTCGCATCTAATGAATGCAATGTACGTGACCTACATATATGAATGGTGATCGTACCACCGTTACGTTACGTTCAAAATATAAGACTTCTACAAACCTAATAACGCATGTTTATTCCTTAAATCCAAACGATCGTTATCTTAATGTTGTTACCCAAAATTGTGCTCGTCTCTTAACATCGCGCATCCCGGTGTTCATTCAAGAATTTCGTCGAAGGTAAAAACTGCTACTTTAATTTGGCACTCCACCTTGCTGCCGTGCGAAACATAATTTGCATCGGCGACAATTTGTCTGGTCCACTAACAGCAAGGCGACATCAATCAGTCATTGAGCAGTTTCAAGGAATTAAAAAACGTAACTCGTCATAGTTTCACAATTATCCAGGATTATGTAAATCAATGTCCTTAATAAACTTATTCTTCTTGAGAAACCTCGGTCATCAAACAGTAGCAAAAGCTTATTTCATACCTCTATTATTGTAGTTTTTTATTTGTATACACAACGATGGATTTCTCTTCATCATAGAAATCTGGACGATAAGAGACGAGATGTTAAAACAGCGTAATTACACTGATCTTGGACTAAGTTTTAATGAATCATGTCTAGTCTGTAACTTGGACGAAGTTAACTTAATTGATATCGAATATTAATTAATAACTGTTTTATAGTTCACTATTATTTGTTTACTAAGCGGCAGATAATAACTAGAACCAAAAAATTTAAAATCAAAATAAATAAAAAATATAATAAAAATAAGATAATCATCAATAATATGTACCCGTAAATGTAAGAATTAAGGTATATTACATTCTATAAATATAAAAATTCTAAGGCTTTTTATCTGAGGTTGCTTATCTGATTTTAATTTTGTTCTGAAAGTTTTATTACTCAGTTTATAGTTACACATTTGAAAGTAGGAAGAGGAGGCTCCCAACAACTACAAGTCTTATTGTAAAAACATTTCGGTAAAATAAATTGCATTTATTATTATGCTATATTTCCTGACATGCCGAGTAAGGAAAGTAGTTTCCAATATATCTCATATTAGAAAAAAAAACATATTTATAACACACTGAAAAACTCAATGAAATTTTGAATATAAAAACATATAAATTCATTTTAAAACCAATACAAGTAGAATGTTAACAAACAAAACACTGTAAAAAATGGAAAGAAACGAAATATGGCACATACATTTCAGTTGAAATTTGCTTAAATAGAATATTTGTTCTGCTGGACCGTGTACATGTCAAAACACGTTTGATATGTGTTTTTTTAGCAGCCCCCATGCATCAAAGCCACACCTCACGAAAACCGCGATATAAAAAATAATAATAAACATATATACGTATATGAAATTTATTCTGAAAATAAATGGGTAGGTTGACACCTATAAAGAAGTAAGACGAAGTAAAAGGAGGATTAAACGTTTCATAAATAAAACGGAATCTATTCCACTGTATACCTACATGAGACACGAAGATTAGGATTATCTACGAATCAATGCGAAATGTAATATCTCGCTGGGGAAAATTTAACTTCAAAATACACAGATTTCTGGATAATTAAACATTTAGCAGCATGCCACGATGACAGGTTGAACGTTTGATGCTTAAAATAATACAAACCCTTCGGAGAAATCGATGGCGCGTTGTTACGTGTACAAACAGAGCGACAAAATACGAAGCGAGATATCAAATTAAATCTAAGCCCATTGGGAGTCAGTACGAATCGTCGTATTTCAATATAATCGGATAAACAACATTATACTCCTATAGACCAAGTTTTGGTTTACACGAATATAGTTTGGCTAACAAGGCATGACCCATTTCGTAATACAAAGCAAAATAAATGATATATTTATAGAAATCAATAGTCTATATAAGAATTATTTGAATTTAATAACATGAACGGTGAACGAAAATTAAATGCCCCGCACTGAATCGAGGATTCGTAACTCTAAACAAAGGAAATATTTTTAATTTCTGTCTGTCAGGGGGATTCGTTCATTTTGAAAGCCTTAACGCCTCAAAGATATCTCAGCGCGTCGGCGAATAGAACAATGGACTCAATAAAATGCTGCAAGCCATTTTCAAATCAGAATCGGATAAGCTGAATGTGTCGACAAACGACAAAAATGCAACCGCTTTTAATACAGCCTTTAAACCTCAATATAAATAATCGTGTATTTGCATCTGAGGTTTTCCTAATGAAAATACCCTGGTAGAAGTTCTAGACGAAGCCATTAAACGAAATAAGGGCGTAGGAAGGTCTAGTCTAACTAGTCTGTCTAGTCTATAATTGGTCACGTGGACTCTTGTTTGTCTGACGCGGCAGTGCCAAGTGACTGACTAGTGACAGTGGAGGGTTGTAATGGGTTGATATACTGTACGGCAAGTTAAAAGAACTGTATAATTAGACTGGTTTTATTATTATATTTTATTAGGTTATATTTAGACCTTCGATTCACACTCGTGCATTTGCGCCTAACATTTGACTTAATTGTCTTCGGATGTCTATGTTAAAACAACGATATTTTAATAATAATAATACGCTAAAAATAAAAGTACCGTAAATAATAAATTAATCCTAAAATAGTATTTTTCTCTTATTCATTGCGGAAACTTTTGATTAGGTACGCCCCACGTATAAGTCATTCGTCAGGGATTTTTTTCATATATCGGCAAGGTTTTTTTATGAAATAATAATAACATAATGAAAACATTTGAAATCTAAAACCCATAATAAAATTGTTTTACTGTATCAACGTGCAAATTTGTCACACAACCGCCATGTGCAATTAACCACGCTTTTTACAATTCAAGATTAGATTCGAAATGATTAAATATCCACACGGTGTATATTCACGCTACTAGAAACGTAAAAGCTACCAAAAACGTCAAAATCATATCCCATTAGGTAGCTAGGCATGTGGCCAGGCATGTGTAAAAGACCTGAGGGGGAGGTCAAGTCCGGTAGCCCACTGAAGAAGGACGTTTGAGGAAACCTTCAGCTCGATAGAGATTTTTAGTATTACTAAAAGACATCCTAATAATAATAGGCGACGGCATGTGGTTTTAGCAAGCAGCCCGCCTTTTCGTTTGCCTCCTAATCAATAAAAAAGAGTTGAACATTAAAAAACCCTCAGCTCAATAAAGAGCGCTGCATGTGCAACATCGCTAATGAAACCATTAATTGCATAATATTAAAGGTGCATCGAATAAATAACATTATAGAGGTATAAAACTGAACTTTTAATATTGGTACCTCCCATTCTACGAAACTAGATATACTATACTACTTTATGTTCTATGAATTGCATTTATTAGAGCATAATTTCGGAGTCCAAGACAAACCGACACGGGTACCTTTTTTAACCAGCTACAACAATTAAAGAATTATAATGAATACACTGTATATCCAGATCCTAATTGAACAAGACTTGTATTTCGAAGGCCTATGACTTTAGATCTCAAGGTGTATGTAATTAGTATATTAATTAACAATCCGCTTCGTGTACACTTCCCACCATTTCACCGACATTTCCGCTAGCTTTGATAGTAGCGGAATTTATGTGACGACCCCGTTGGCGCGTTGGTGACAATTTCGCATTGCCGAATAGAGAGTTTGAGTCTCGGTATAGGCAACATTTGTGTGATGGTCGTAAAGTTATGGTCTGGGTGTTGCAATCATCTTTTTCAGTTGCGTAAGCATGGTGCGAGGCCAAGAGTAGGCGGAAGTGGCGGAGTGGAATGTCCGCCACTCTGCACCTCTGGGGTGTCATAGGGCAACAACAACAAGCACTCATAATAAAGCTATAAAAAAGCTTACCTAGAGCTAACCGACCGTGTGTGAATGGACTATCCAACACAAAATAATCTTCCAACTCACACAAGCCATTTCTGAAATTAGCACGTTCAAGCAACCTTAAAGTTTTTTTGTGAACTTTGTTTGTTAAGATTTACCGATTACATACCCTATTATTTGAAAAGGGATCGATTTGACTGTTTCTTTGTCCCATTGAAAGAACTGGACAGTTTAAAAAAAAAATATGCTTTTGTAGGATAATCCATTTATGTGCGTATATCCGCCATTATTAGCGGACCCTTGATGAAAAATGTTGTTACATCGAACAAAACTATTCAAAGAAATATGACGAAAATGTTCCTTGAAATACGAATCCTCCTTATTTATTTACTTAAGTATATACATTTGTTCATTACATAATATCAATTTCAAGGTACGTACCATATATACCTACAAATATACTTCAATTCAAGTCATGTTGAACTTAGACGCATAAACATAAATACAGATTCGTTTCAAACAATTCTTCATCACAAGGCACTGAGACTCTAGTAACTAGTTGCACAAACCGCAACGGAAATAATATCTTATAATCTATTTGTAAGGGATCCTTGTTTAAACATAACTATTTATTATTTTAGCGTGCAACACTTAATGAATGCACTCATAATATATTACTTGTCTGTTAACAGGGACGAACAATTATAAATTAGTGTTAAAACTTCAAAAATGTGATATTTAATGGCGGCTTGAAAGACATAGAATTGACAGAAAGGCCCCTCTTTCGTGAAAACTAAATGAATACTAGTTGGCGGGCGGTATCTCATTACACTGTAAAACTACAACTGAACTAATTCCTCACTTTTTATCTTCGCTTGTGTTCAAAACGACGTCATAATGAGTGATTCAAGCGACAATAAAGCGCTTCAGTTCACAAACAACATAATTAATATATTAAGATTAATTTTTTTCATAATTATATTTTTAGATAGATTATATTTTTTTTATTATATCGAGGGGAGGTTTCAAATTTCCTGTCTAAATTTAATATTATCTTCCTGTTCCTCCGCCATTTTGTCGAAACTCAACGACAAAATACGATAGACGCGCGGGCGACTCCGTCGGGTCCGATATAAATGTGTATTAGTTACCATTCAAATGTAGGTGTAGCAAGTCTCCGGGGCTCGGTCGCCTTTGCGTATCGTAATCAGAGAAGGGCCTCACTAATTTAATTGACTATTTATTTAATTATAATAAAATGCTTGCTTGTTTTTAATACAGTAATGTAGAGCCATTACTGTAGTAAAGACTCTTCCACCTAGATCATTAATTAAGCAATACCTACTGGCCATACAAAATTTAAACTAGTATGAACCGTCGGATATATATCTCATCCTTCTATTTAAAATATAAACTCAATAATAAAAAAATGTGTCACTTAATTAATTTATCGATAATTAACTGCACAGGATGGACGCTAAAAATACAACTGTATTTCTAAACACTGCTTTTTCCAACAAAGCCTTTGATGGGTCACCTAATAGGGTTCTTCTCAAGGTATTATCATTTCTAATGTATTAAATAAACCATTTGCCAGCACTTTGGTTTTCCTCTACATTTGAGGAAAGAGCTTACGATTTTCTGTTCAATTCCTATTTCAACATTGCCAGTTATTATTTCATGTTTACGAAGCAGTCGATGCCCGCGACTTGGTTCGCCTGAATTTATGCTTATTTAGTAAGTTTTATTTATTAAGATAGAGTATAATATTATGATTAAATAAAAGCTTATTTCCTGAAAAAAAAACTTGATAGGTCTTCCGGACTTTGACCTGAGCTGAACTTTGAATAGAGTGGACACGGTCCTCTCACCGGATCGATGTGAAGTTTCAGGAGTGTCATTAGGGTTGCTAGTCCAATTTCCCAAGTACTACTTAAGGCCTGAGTAATACATCTGAGATCGCAATTTTAAGTGTCTTACGGCTGTGAGGAATGATACCTTGTTAAAACAAAGGTATCATTCCTAGCTTTAAGCGACCCATGGATTATTGCGTGTACACGCACGGGCAAGTGTCCCGAAATTTTTGCCTGGACTGTGAATTACGTATATAAATGTATAATATGTATGTACAAAATGAATAAATATTTAGTGCCTATATATAAATAAATTCGTTAAGAAATGGAAGGGTTTTTCAATTTAAAGCTTTTTCTGGACACTGAATACAAGTAGTATACTACTACTACTCCTAATCATTGCCACAAAATTTGTCAAATTTGGTGAGGGACTTAGGAATGGGTGACAAGACATAAATTTATTACTTCGATACCAAACAAAGAAGGAATCGAGCCAATGCTGCTTTCAAGATGAGCCGAAATCAACCCAAGCGACGCGCTGAAAAGTGCATCTAAGCATAAGTTTCTTTTTTAAAATAAAATTGG
Source organism: Pontia daplidice (assembly GCA_963693355.1). NCBI lineage: Eukaryota > Metazoa > Arthropoda > Insecta > Lepidoptera > Pieridae > Pontia > Pontia daplidice. Next base: position 7,673,376 of record CAVNZL010000001.1, read on the forward strand.
ACACGTGGCTATTATTCTTTAAAAGAAAAAAAAAATAATTTTCAGCTTAAATAGTATCCTTTTTTATAGTTTTTATAATATTAATTCCGGAAAATTACGCCCTTGCATACATATAGGAAAATATATACATTAATATGTATAATTTAGTACTCATTGATTAAGAACAAAACTGCGAATCACTTAAGATATTGCGATATCGAAACAGTAGCGATAAAGGCTTACCTTGAAGTGGGGACACTTGTCAATTACTAATTAACATGTTTATTTATTACGTGAGATAAGACAACAAAACTATTATAAGATTGCGTCGTGTGTACGCATCACAATCAGTCGTGTGCATTGTTATATAAATACAAATTAACAGCCGCCTTTACTTTGAAAAATTCTCAGCGGCAAAATCGAGAACTCGTAAGTTAGTCTTAAAATAACAATATCAACCTTAATTAGAGATACAAATTCAGTCACACGAAACAGTCAATGATTGTATATCTACGGCGGAAGCATATCTGTCGTTCTCTAATATCTTTTTATTGTAATGCAATGACTACTTGTTTTCATTTCAATTTTGAGCTTAATTGCCCTTGACATAATTTCATTTCAATGAATCAGGCCATAATAGTTTTTTAACTCGCACGACAAAATAACGATATTGTAAAGATATGAAAACGTGGAGGCTTGACATTTATAACTGAGCTTTGTCCTTATTGTACAAACTAATCTCAAGAACTGCTAGTCTAAATAAGTTTCAATCCATTTAAAAGTCTCGATTCGTTGATTCAGTGCCTTTATGTTCACTTTTCAACTATGAAATGATCTGCAAAATTATACAAATACTGGCAATTGTATGCCTCCCGTAATCAGCACTTGAATTCTCTGTAGACTAATCGACTATTAATACGCCTACTTTGTTATGTATCCACACGTCATCCAAAACTGATTCCGCCATTCGCATACCATTAAACTTGTTGCCAAACGTTGCATTTTCCAAATGTTTACAAACAGATGGTTTCAAAGTGGCAAATGGATTTTCTTAACTAGCATTAGCGTAATTTTCAACAATAATAATATTATAAAAATAAATTTTTACACACGATCGATTAGCCCCACAGTAAGCTATGAATATCTTGTAGAATTGGTGCTACAATTGATAATCATACGTATATCTTTTTTATAATATACATAACGTCCACATATAGAGGTATATAACGTCCATACTATATTTAATAGAATCAGGCGTTACTTTGCGGAAATCCGCATGCTCCGTTGTCGAGGCGAAACGTGCGTCGTGTGTTTACGTGTTTTTTCAGAGTATTGCTGGTAGATTGGCCTAATGGATTTTGTCCATACCATGGCCAAAACTTATGCTCATTACACAAATGTTGATCGTACCGAGGTTCGAACCCGGGATCTTGTTCGGCAGTGCGGCATGGTGACGAATGCCTCAACTAGCTCATCAAAGCATTAAAAGTCGATTACCAATTACCAATCGATTGCCGATTACCAATCGGCCGAATGATACAAATTTTTGCGTCAAAACTATGCTGGCTTCCATCTCCACTTCACTACGTATTAATTGCACATATAAAGTAAAATTCATTAGTATAAACCCGGAATGTGTACTAACAACTACAGTGCTATAGATAACTTCTATACAAAATCCACGAAACGCGATTATTACTGAAATTTTGAACACATCATTAAACTCTACAAATGATATAGACATTCCATCGGCCAAAGGCATTCGATATGTAATGCCAAAACAACTGGCTTTAATATACCATGTCATAGAACTGAGATATAATTATAAATGCAAATTAATTCAACGCAATGTGGCCGCTACACAATAATTTCAGCATCTCGGTAATTATTATATGAACGATAGTACGTCAAAAATAGCACCTTTATTATGGTCATATAAAAATGTATGGTTCTTTAAATATACAATAATGTATGTCCAGGGAAGGACGGTGCATGAAACGCGTTTTGAATATCCTAAACGGCAAAACGAACTACACAGCTCTTAACGTAAGATTCACTGTAAAACATATGCAACCGTAGGTTGTGCATAATTTAAAGCTTTCCGAATATTTTACTATCAGCATATAACAATGACGCGTCTGCATATGTCCGCCTACACGTGACGGGTCTATGTATTTTGTGCCCCAGACATAAGACCAAGAGATATAGATCTCAAATCGTTGTAACATCCTAAATCTATTCAGCATTAAAATTGACTAACCAGTTGTATCCTTTGTTGTCTGAAGATATTTAACAACAACACTAGACTTTTGCTCGAAACACAAAGGTGTCTGACTCATTGGTAGGTATTTGTTCAGTCACAAAGTCTTCACCGTAATAGAATCGATTGCAATAGATCAGAATCAAACTAAGGTTCGCCTTCATAATGGTGGTCTGGAGATTGAAAGATCAGTCATTTGTCGGAGAACATTTAATCGAACATGCCTCACTAAGCCATCAGGGCTATCGGGAATTCAAACAATTTTAAGCACATCAATTTAAAAAATAGTTTAAATAATAATAATAGTTATTTATAAAGAATTATCAAACCATATTATAAAACTAATGATTATGATGATGTTACTCAGAAAGCAAACCATAGGTTTATAAACAATATATATGCAGACGTTGCAACACCATGAAACATCGGACTACGCGTTTCCAAGAAAATACAATACACATTTTAATTTATTAGAAATATCTTCCAGTGTAATCAAAATCAACTATGTTGGTGAGATTAACTCTATAAACTTCCATCAAGGATAATTGGACATACACGTGTGTAATCACATTCGTAGAACACGTATATGGTATAGCATCTATGCAGTCAAATATTTAAATGTTTTTGAAAAAAACCGGCCAAGCGAGTGGGATTCGCTGACGTGTCGTGCCACTAAAAAGAAACAGGTATTTTCTATAAAAGCTCCATTACATATTGATTTTAATTATGTTTTAGTGTTGTAAAAGCGACGCCATAAATACTTCATCTATAAACTATTCAACTGACCAACTATCACGGCTCATGCAATAGATTTCCCGTTGGTTACGAAACGCCAAAAATACAACGCAACTTTATGAAGTAAAATTAACACATCAAAAAACGTATAACAACGTAGTAGTTAAATCGTTATTTTATTATATATACTTTATAGAGTCCACAAGATCTTTTCTTGCGGATATTCTCTTTTCAAAGGTATCGAATTCTAGTCCAGGAACTAGTACCGACTTTTACAGCTAAGCCAGCCTAAAATTAAGACGTTTTTAAATAATATAGACAAGCTTACGGACCACGAGTCTCCAATCACTCGAATTATATAAACAAAGCTGGCGTACATTTAGGGTCTATAAATAAGAGTGCGTATATCTCTGACGGTGTCCATGGGTGAACACTTAACACCAGGTGAGCTGCGCAAAAGAAACAAAATAAGCTACTCACCACCCGACACATTATCCAGCGTGAACGCGTTGAACTTCCACAGCACCGACTGCTGAAGTATACACTGTAAAGAAAAAATCTATTATCATATTACCATAAATTGTTCGCATTAACATCGCGCAGCGCAACATAAATATATCCATACAATATAAACACAACAGTTTCATTGTACGTAAGGCTAACCTTTGAAAAATTACATTATTCCTGAAGTGAATCCTAAGCACGGACGAAGCGTAACGTAATAGAATGGTGCTCGTATATTTCTGGACAGTGTGGACATATTTAGAACTAAACTGAAGCTACGTGCACGATGCGAATAGAATAATGCATTTGTGATTATTGCTTTATCGTGACAATGCAATTTTGAGGAGTAACTTAATGAAGAATTGACCTTTCCAATAAGCTATACAAGATTTTCAGCTGTAGACAATTGTTTTTTTATATAAAGATTAGGTATCCTACTTGACTTACAAATTGAATAGGTTCAATTAACCCAAAATAAACTTCTCGGGTGTGAAAACTTGAGCTTCTAAAAGTTTTAAATATATTTCTGTAAAATAAACACATATTTTTTATATTGAAAACCCTTCAGGGTTGTAAGACCTTAAGAGCTTTGAAGCATTTTGGATCAACAATTTAAAAAACATACAGACTACGGGCAAGATTCAAAGCCGCTAATGTAAGATCGAGCTAAGCTACTTGCTGAAGAGCTAAGCTTATGTCATCCTTTCTTGAAACAACTCTTTCTCAAAAATTGCCGTAGACTTCTATTATTTTTAGGAAGCTTTTAGTGAAAGCAGTCTTACTGTGTATTCAAATAAAACAAAAGTATATTGATACAAAATAAATATGTAGTAATAACATCTGAAATACATCAAATCCCGTTTCCTTTTTACTTTTAACAAAGTATACAATTAAAATTAGATTTTGTAGTGCTTAATGCACTCTATCTGTATTGTGAATTACAAGATTAGATGGTTAGAACCAAGTCTCGCTCTAGTTGGATATTTCCGTCGTATGATTCGGAGTCTCGGTGAACAAGTAAAGCTATTAGAGCAACGCCGTCTCTCGCAACGTTGAGTGTGCACTACACTGTTGTGACTCCGCATATGCTAATTATATTTTATTTCAGAGCCGTCATATAATTAGGTCCTATCCTACTTTCATCATCATCACGATCCCGCAGATAGCCAATGTCAAGCCGATCGAAAGCGAGCGGCTACCATGGTATAACCTCTCTTACCGGCATACTGGTCTATACTAATATCGCCTTCATGCAATAAATCTATGTAAACGATTGCATTCCTACGCGATGTCAGAGATTGTGTGGCTCTTGTAATGGGTGCCAAAGCTAAAGTAAGGTTCCAATTTGCTTCAGCTACAATTTCCTATCTCAAATAGAAAGCTAGAATTAGTTACAGTTATACACGTATTTGTGCCATGAAAATTTTAGGATTGGAAGATGTTGTTTCCTTAAATTACCAACTATAGAGCTCTTTGAAATTTTATTTATGACACGCTCCATAACTTGTCACATCACTTCCTGCATTAGTTTTGTAATTTATACGACAATTTGTATCTGAACTAAACAGGGGCGTTAATGCTGAGCGATTTCGGCCCAGCTCACGTAATTTTCACACGGGTATAGCGATGACTGGTTATAGTACCGCAAACAATATGTCAATTACTATTACAATAACTTTTAGATATTTTAAAACAATTGTGAACATAAAGAAGTTAAATTGGTCAGCTCCCTTGCCAAATTACGCAGCACCGAAAGAATATGCAGTTTACATGTGGCCTTTTGACCGCAGACAAAAGATAACAATATAAACAACGATTCAGACTTTTTATTGCTCTATTTACATTAGGCGAGCAAATTCATATAACTACATTTGGGATATTGTTGGCTTATTTAGTTATAGGACAGCTTCGAGCTGATACTTATGAATGTACCGAATTGGACAATAATGTATTCGTTTACACGAATAACGGTTTATAGAACTTTTCAATAAATTGAGTTTAGAAAAACTCATTTGAAGACGCTAAAACAGAAAACTGAGAAAACCTCATCGATACATATTTAGCAAAAAAAATTATAAATTTCTCTGTATTATGAGAAACACTCGTCGAATAGGGAGTGTCTTTATGACAATGTATATCGTTTCTGGCAAATAAAGACCTGTTGTACGTAAACATCACACTCACACAATAATAATATTTGAATCAATGTTAGCGTGTTTCAAAGGTAAAAGCTTCCTCGATCTATGGTATTCCGTACTTAAACTGTAATTTTGGCATGGGTTTATGTATTTAAGCTAACAAATAGTAAACTTAAAATAATATCTGGTTTTCAATCGTCTTGTATTGTTTACTAAACCTCGATCTCTTGTTACCAATGTAATATATCTGGAAATACTCGAAAATTCACAAATGATTTAGTGTTTGTGCCCGTGACATTGAATTGGTATGAAATCGACTTAGGTTGAAAAACGCGATGCTAGACACAATTTTTGTAATATTTTAATTATCCGCGGGAGCCCGTCTCTTTTACCACATATATTACCCCACATTACAAATTAATTACCCTGAATTTTACTAAATAATGTTCGTGAATAGTTGTGTGTTAAGCTTAATAGCTTTTTAATTATACTTTGGCTTGATAAAAAGTATTTAGGATAAGTATTAAGGCCCGCATGTGATCATCCATCACGTAAGATTTCATTACTATTAACCCGTAGGAACAGTTAAACAAACAGAGGATCGAAAATAAAAAAACCGGATACTTCTATACCTACACCATCTAAACTAAGTATACGATATGATTAATACAATCAGGCGTTACCTTGCGGAAGTCCATAGTACAAAATCCTAATAGACCAATATGCAAGGAATACTCCGCGAAAAACCCCACAACCACTCGACGTAAGTTTTGCCCCGACACCGGAGCATCCTCGAGAAGTTGCGTCTTCGAGCAGCGTCCGATTAGGAGTATTGCTTGCATATTGCTCTATTAGGGTTTTGAAGTATACGATACTTATTTAAATAATTGCCTCGAAAAAATCACATCACTATTATATTTTATTATTATAATTACAATACTTAGTAAACAAACAAAACAATAACATTGTAAATGTCAAAAAACAAATTACCACACGAGTGGATTGCAAATCGTAAGTTTACTGAAACGAATTTATTATACGTACACTTTAAGTAGCGTACGAGTATATAATATATGAATATATTGTGTGCATACATACAATCCAATATTCTTTGCTAAAAATACACACGAAACAACCTTCAAAAAATATTTGAATCGAATATCGAAACTACATATACAAACAGAATGATTTCGGTTGAAATTTTATTGTCTCTGGCCGATAGGAAACCCGACATTTTTAAAGCATTTATACGCTTTGCCGGTGTGCAATAGATTTCACTGAGGTTTTAAAACCTCTCTCCACAATCGCAAAAGAGATTGTCTGTTACAGAAACATCCCTTTATCCTTTGTTGTTTATTTATGCAAACTGGATATACATTGAAGCAAATATGAACACCACATATAGATTGAATATTATCGTATAGACAGTCATATAATTTGATACAAATAAATACATAATAAAAATTATAACCAATACAGAAAAACATTCGCAATGCTATATAACACAATGTCAACGTCCCTTACAAACAGTTGGCTCACCAGACTTGGCACTTTATCAATGATCAAAATGCATCGGAGAATAATTTTCACTTTTGTCAACAACTATCATATCGGCCAAACGAATATGTATTTAACACCACAAACATACAGTTAAAATCCCATTGGGACGCGTTCGTATATCGTAACGCATTGAGCTGAAATTTACACTAATGCGCTGTCAGCTTCCTCATCCTAGTTCGTGGTGCCGAAAATACATACTTAGATATCGTGTCTAATGATGAGGTGCATGCTAACTAATATTATAATAACATAATGAATAACCTTTTAGATTGAGTTTTCCCCAATCTTAGGTGTATTACAGGATAATCTTTATTCGATTATTTTTCAGAATTGTCCTCAAAAACAAAAGCTTAAAAATATGACCCGATTTGTACCTATACAAGACTAAACGTGTCACAACGAAAGACAGCTGTTTCTCAATACAAAATCTCTACAATCGCGGTGATCTTCTGCGCCAAACAAGGACAATGACCTTAGTCGCCTATTCCCGTGCTCGGTATTGTTGTGTGGCCTTTAAAACCATCTTCGAAAAATATTGTTATACTCAGACAATAGCGTCATGACTTGATATGTAACAAGATATTTCTAAGTGCGTACCAGGACTTGATATGGGAAAACTACGCAAAAATGGTGTGACCATTACGTGTCAGTCAGCAAAGGTTTATAGAGATTATTATACATGAATCTTTACACTCAGTGTTGGATTGGGATTTCCGTAACTTATACATCGATTTAGATATAAAAGTTACGAAGAAAAAATACAAACAGCATACGCCCGTTTAATTGGTTCGGTAAGAAATAACAATAAACGTCGACTTATGTATCTCATCTGCTATAAAGTTTTACGTGTCGGTTCAACACTAGTTTTGTTATTTTAGATTTTATGTTAGAGTCGATTGTCAAAGCCATAATAAGATCACGTGATGTTTTTCACTTAACTTTCAACCTTTTATCTCACTCTGGTCTACCTCACTCTGGTGACAGGTAGAGCTACTAGATTACCTACCGCCTGTACCCAAATCATTTTTAGCCTTAATTTACCAAAATACTTTACGCATAATATTTGGTCGTTAGCATATGTATATGTATTGTATTATACCTCCTCCACCGGGTGTTTGGAGTAGGTAAAGAATAAGCGATATATTTAATTTGGAGCATTGGTAATAGCCATTCTTCACACTTGGCGTGTAGCGTATGAGCGTATAAACAAATAATCCCAAAGTTATTGCAGTGTAAATATGTATAACGCTTACTCTAACGACACCCCATTTTTCAAAATCCAAACATATTTATGCGTAATCGTCGTGCGCTTGTAACTTCAATAAGACAAATAGATTTAATACAGTAAATATAAACTAGTAAACTATCAAGCTATAATTATGAAGATGATGAATGAAAGGTATAAAGGATTATCCAAGACAGAATTTTATAAACATCTGACGTGTATTTTTTACATGTTATTTTGATGGGTTCTATTTACCTAAGCTCAACAGTAATATTTACTTAAATACTTTAATATTTGACACGGAAATTATATATGAGGATATACTGACAAGGCGTAGGTAATATATAAGGCGAGTGTGGATCTTGAAAGTGGGGCTGGTTGACCTGCTCGAACTTTTTAGGATCAGATTCAGAATGTTCTGGAAAAAGGTCAGGTCAAAAGCCCATAACCGATGACAATATATGATGAATTTAATGAGTGTGAAAGAAGAGAGAGAGGTATGCAACGAACGTAGCAAGTGGAGTGTTCTCTGCCTACCCAAAGGTAAACATATTTAAATAAGTAAATAAATAATATTTCATATACGGTCATACAAAGATCACACAGTCTTCGGCAGCATCTAATTATCGCAGTACAATAAGATCTAAGATCTTTGTACATGTTATCGGTTCTATGTGCGCAATGTACCATTTTAGTATATAAAAAAATATTCCAAAAAATCTCTATCCAACATATTTAATTGCACTGAATTTGACCAATATAATAAATATTAAATGAATCTCAGCGCCCTATGGAAAGGTCAACTAAAAAATATGACGTACACACATATAAATAGACATAATTTACTTCAGTTACGTCGCATTGTAAAACCGATTCAAAAACGTTCGTGTTTCCAAAGAATTTAACACAAGGATTCTAGAAATTTATCGGTTGTAAACAAAAAGGCCGTAAATGAGTTACTGCCACCTTGACTGTAGCCGCATCTTAATATGTTTTCCAAGCATACAACGGCTAAATTGCCTCATGAATACTAACAAATGACATTAAAATTTGACAGCCAACTTATTGAAGGACAATGAATGACCAAGGCGAATAGAATAAAGCCGTGACAGCTAGCGTTTTCCTTTGTTTTATTTATTTAACCCGAAACCAATTTCAAAACACATTTTCCTCAGATATATATTTTGTGTACACAGGACAATTGAACTATAGAAATAACGTGGTGTATCATAGCTGTACGAAATACGCATTGGAAGCCGCGAGACACGCTTAAAACTATATTTTAAATAAACTGATCACAAACAACTTCGCTGCTATTCAAACTATAAGAGATCCTGGACATCATTTGTATGGTTAGTCCTTCCATGTGGCTACGTGACGCCAGGCATTAATGAGTCATTGATATATATTATATATACTGACTAAACTAACCTCCTATACATAATATTTCATTACAATTTACGGGCAAATAATTGCGTTGCGTCTTGTTTATTCATATAGGTAATGTTGTGTTACCAACACATAAATTAAATATATTAAAGATATCGCAAGCAAGCAGCAAGCACTAAAATATTATTTCAAACAATTACTATTAGCAGCTAAAGATCGATTTCACACAAAGAACGCCACACTTGTTAAACAACCTGAATGAACCGAACATATGATGGCTGAAAAGTCCGGATAGTGCCAACTAATTAAATGAAATCCATAAAAAAAAACACTGGAATTGCTCTCTGGGCTTTACATAGGCGAAACAGACTCAAGACGAGAAGCCCTGAGAACTCGCGAGACGCGTGAAAATCATATGTTTCCTGCTTTCTCATCTTGGATTAAGATGGTAGAAGTGCAGCCAGACTGTATACCATTACAGAGTAAGAGAAACAGGTACACTGTTTTCACCCATTGTGATTCAAATCATTCTTTCTCATCTACACGCGAGAACATGTCACATTCACGCATCCTATCAAATGTGAGTGTACCAGACAGGCATAACCGCTGCAATTAGAGCGGTTAATGTAGAGACCATACAACCAGGTGGGACCCATCTCATCGCGCTATTCATAAAAAATATTTAACATACATTTGAGATTACACGTTCATAAAGTGCCCACGTCACACGGTTGAAACGGGCTGGTTCCAAACACAACGAAAAGGTACGTCCTTCGCATTAGTACCATCGCAATTGACCGATCATAGAATGCTTTGCGACTTACGTTAACGAGTAAATAAGAGCAGGTATATTCGTCACTCCACTTGCCTGCACTTGTCCTAGCAGCAGGTCGTCCAGCAGTGCCGTCTCCTGGCTGAGGGACCTGGTGAGAAGACGCTTCTTCCGGCGCTTATGCATCGTGAGGAACTTGCCAGTGCAGACCTGGCGCTTCGCCATGCTCTCTAAATCTTTCGACTCCAGAATTTGCCTCCGCGGTTGAGTTACTTGAACTGAAACAAAGAATTGAACGGTTCAAAATACTTGAAACACCGTAACTGTGTTGGAAGAGGCCACTGGTTATATTCTAATACCGTAAAATAGGCTCACTATTATTATATTACGCAATAAATCAGTCTAGAATTAAAAAAAAAACTTCACATTGAGCCTGAAAACTTATAAATCAGTCTAGAATTTTACAAAATAGAGCCTGAAAACTTCGGCGATATTTAATAAAATATTTATAACAATATAATTAATACCAATATAATAAAGCTGAAGAATTGTTTGGATGAAAACTGTTGATGGATAGTTTATACATACTATAAACTGTACCAGTAAGAGTGGTGCATAAATTAAAATATTGTGATCACGGTGAAATTGATATTGATATTAATGCGTTGAAACCGCAGAAAACCGCGGTAATTATTGTGACAACATAAATAACCATTACGTTGTCCATCCGCCAGAACTTCGAACCTTAAAATCGTTGAACGACTCACGATTCCCGTGGTCAAAAACAACAACCTATTTTAATATCTAAATAGAGATAAAATCTAACGGGGTCAAACGGACGGACATCGAGTCTTAGAAATATAGGCCCGTTTCTATTAGACTTTGGGTGCGGAATCATAAAAAGAATTAATGAAAATTGAATAATTTTAATAGAAATTTTTATTAAATATATTGTGTTTTTCTAATCCCTGTAGTTTAGTAAACTACGATTCTGGAAACTCGGTTGTATTCAAACCAAGTAAATCCTCGATTGAAATTGGTCAATTTCTCCCGATCATCACAAATAAAACATTTAAACTCAAGCATCAAATAAACTATTGCGTTACTACCACTTTACATAAATTATGTTAAAAAGAAGCATCCACATAAACACCTAGAAATTATACAAAATATATTAAATCCAAGGATAAGGCAAAACAAATGAATGTTAATAGAAATGAATGCATTGTTTCGTATAAACGTGAAGTATGAAGAAAGAAAATAAACACGCCAGAAGTTTCGCGTGACCCGTTCACTAAGCGATACGTTTCGCTATTAAATTTTACATGTAGCATCATAATACTGCGTAGTCTATAGTAAATTATATGACGTCTAAAACGAAACGTTTGTAAAATCACCCACCCATTTCATGAACATCACAAGAATTATTAAAGGATAATAAAGATACTTGGCTCACGTCCTGTATTAAATTTCGATAATTTTTTTTTTTTGATGTCATTATTGGACACAAATAAAATTTTCTTCAGTTTTTTTCTACACACTTTCTTCGGCCGCTTAGCCCCAAGTTAATCTATTTTTCGCTGTAATATGGGTGCTAATACAACTGGTTAACATATAAACATTGTATATATACTTTATTTTATAAATCCATATTATATAAATGATTATCATACTTCCGTAGCGGGACCGTTTTATCCGCAGTCCGGCATGGTGGTCATGGCGCCAACTAGGACGTTAGTATTATGATAAATTGATCTACCATCAGATATTTAATTTTAAGTTAACATAAGCATGCGACCTTCGTTTAAAATAGTAAAACAATAACACTCATAATTTAAATATTCAGTATTGGAAAAACACTTTACGACCAAAATAGAATCGTCAATGTTACAACTCATGAATGCGACGTAAGAATCAGTGGTGTTGATATGCAACACCTCGATTGAGCATTTACTGATAGCTAGATCATAAAGTGATAACAGATAGTGATGCGCTTCGCCGTATTAATTTCGTCAACTTTCAGTAAGTAGAAAGATACAAAATAAAGACCGCCAAACTCCAAGACCAACTCGTATTACCCATATATACTCTTACTCGTTTTTCTACCTTTAAACCCCAGCACACATTTAGCTTACCTAGCTATAATTGATCCTCGTATTCACCTTGCAAATTGCTATAGCAATACGATATTATACAGGTTTACTTGAATATCCATTCTCAGCGAAACTGAAATTCGACGCAGAGAATTATTAACATGCTACAACGCAAACTAACTCCCAACTTAGTTATTTAATTAAGATATACGAGCTTTAATTAAACTATGTGTAGCCCAAGTGGACAAAGAATTGTAAGTTTAAATCAGATTTCAATCTTTTAAGAAACAATCGTATCAAATGAAGTCCTCCACAATGAGAGTAACTAAATTACGTAGCCGAAGCAAGTTGTACTGTTTAAAATAAAAGAATGTCTTGTTTGTATCATTATCGAAATTATTTCAATTATCACAGAGATTCGCGCTGGTCCACGGTGTTTAAAGGTTAACCTATACTAGATAATTTACTCAAATTGTAGCACAACACTAATTCGAATTGCCATTTATCAGACGTTGTTGACTGATCGCTGATAAGAAAGACTGTAAAAGCATGTATGAATCGCGTCAACAAATATGTAATACTAGTAACACTTGTGTGTTAAAGGTTACGTTTTTAGATGGTTACAATAAAAGATTGGAGTCAGCCCAGAGCAGGCAAGGGGCCTGTTGCATTGCATAGGCGCTACGATACCAAGTATTTTTTACGCGTGCGTATCAATTATAAATAATATTAAATTATAAAACCATTATTTACTTATATAGCTTGGAGAGGGCGAGTCTATAAAGCAGAAAAATATATATGCTTGAGACACGAAGACATATATAGTTCATGTGAATATCGTTTAAATGGTACTCTTAGATTTTGCACTTGCCTATGCAATAGAAGTATGTATGATGCATTTCCAATGTAAACTCATTGATATTGCATCTGTATATTCGGATAATGTCTTACTTCTTAGCATATGTCAGAATATAATAAATATTTGACACTTCAATGCGCGTCAGTCCTTATTATGTTTCTAGATCAATTGAAATCATTTTATGACAAAGAGATAAAATGATTCCATTTATTCTGCATTGAAATTGAATATATCAACCTCAAAACATCACGTTAACGGTATACACAAGTACTTACATTATTCCAGCTGAAACAGTTGTTGTGCTCTATTTATATATTAACTAGAAGATTAGGATCAATACTAAATATATTTAAAGGGTTCCAAGATTGATCTTGCCAAAAATATTTAAATGTTGCCTATTTTTGAATAGGCATCGGATATGAAAGAGACGATGATGACGAGATCCATCTGCTTAATTGTTTCTTCTTGGCATCACAGGTTACAACGAACCCTTTATTTAGAATAAGCTGTTAGAAATATATTTTTTAACTTATTCTTTAAGCGTATTAACGCATAACCATGACGCAAGTGTCTTAACCTCACATTATATATTCATTGCGCGTCTCATTCGGGAATTTCGCCAATAACCACTCGCCATCGGCGCAATATATTATGAACTTGCTGCAGTGCTGTATAATCCTCAATTTTATTACGCTATAAACTAACTAATAACAATATTTGGAATACCAAATCCAGGAGCTCGACGGTCAATGCATTAAAACTGGCGAATCTCAACGCTGAAACGCACGCCGCATTCGAACCCCGGCCGGAAAAGGAATAGTGAATTTTTACCAAATAAAAACAAAAAAAAATTTTAGTATCCCCAAAAAAATTGGCATAAAAGTTACCGCCACCTAAGAGGACTGAATATTGTGTCGAGTTCAGTTAGAATATATAAATCTCACCGAAACCGTCACACAATCACTACAAACAATGAATACTTTAAGCGAATAGCATCTGATGCATTTTTCAATTTCAAAATTTTCCGCTGTCACGCATAAAGACCTCTTTGGTTTTAGTATGCGCCCTACTTAGAACTGGCGAGGAACATTTCCATATCCATCATCATTCTGACAGTTGACATGCGTTAACAATTCACACCTGTCGGTGAAGCAACATTGTTTCATAACATAATCTATTCGATTTAACAAACGAACAACGGGTTTTATTTGACCTATTTGAGAGTACTTATCTGAAAATTTATTACTGAATTACTATCAAGGATAGCACATTGCAGTCGCGTTAAGGCGCGAGGCATAGATCCTAGAGCTCCCTGCGTAAAATATTGGTAACTAATTTGAGGATTACGAGACTTTGTAATATTCAGACGAAATTTTAACGAATGGTAGTTAACTCTTTTTCCATCTTCAGGTATTAAAAAATGGATCAAATTCTTACTTGCAAACGAGATAGTGTTGAATGTATTCAATTAACCGAACCAATTACCAAATTCACGTATACCCGACACTGCTTTGTGACACAAACATTTGCGGTCACCTGACGTCTGGCCGCATTGGGCTAACACAGACCCTATTTCCCTTAAAGCTAAAATAAATACTAGCCTTAATAAAATTATTTAATTTTCAATTCCGATAAAACTGAAACCGTACTATTTTTCGCATTTTTAAAAACATTTATTCAAAGCGGCATTTACCCTATAAGGGAATCTATTCAACAAGCTTTTCTTAAATAAATGTTCCAAACACAAAATAGAACGATCGCGACCGTAAATGCATATTAATTAACGTTATTCAACTTCACGACTGCATTTTCTTATAAAAGTGATAAAATATAAAGAGTCCACCTCGGGGACGATCCTAATTAATTGAATGAAGTCCTTGAAGAAAACAGAGTACCGATTCCTGAAAGGCCGTCAACGCACTTGCGATCCCTCACTGGTACCATGAATGTTATATATAAAAAATTATCTACTACAACCAAGACCCTATAGTAAGAAATGAAAATATACTATATATTATTATATATACACTAAACTTAGGAATTACACGAACCGAATCATGAATTTCAACAAGTAATACACTTGTTTTTAACTGTGATACTGACTTAGAAATGGGAGGATTTACACACCAAGTTATGTAGACGTTAACAATGGTACAAGTTTCAGTTGTTTTCGACATTAGCTAAGATAATTCCTGAGATAAAATATCTCCTTGAACGTCTGTCTCGTCGGTGTGTTATATTAAAATGTTATATAATACTAATATTAAATATATTCGTTATAGTAAGAGGTGACAGCAAATAAACTATGAATCAGTTGTGTTCGACATCACCCAAACACTTTCTATACAAAATAAACTCATTCCAATTGTGTTACGATGTGATGAGAGATGTGTAGATTGCGTGAGATGATAGAAATAATTTATTTTTAATAGATTCCTCTAAAAAATATTCGTACTACGCCGTAAAAGACACTTTTCGCCTGCGAACAATTCAGAACACTTTGAATTTCACATACCATTGGGTACCTTTTTAAAGGCATCGAGAAATTCCGATTGGTTGGTCCAACGAACAATCGAATCATGCAATTTGAAAAGCTAACTTGCTATTCTCCGAGTGCTGTATATTAAACAGACCAAACACGTTCCACGGTAAAAAATTAGGTGGTACGGTGTGGTGTTAAAGTAGGAGTTATCTCCTACAATTTATTTAATTAATACTGTGAAGAAATTGTAAGGTTTTGTATTCAGAACGTCTGTCTCATTTATTTGTACTAACGTCAGATACATATAACAACATATTTTTTTACGAAACAGCAGGCAAACGAGCAGGCGGGTCACTTAGAGAAGTGCTAACCGCTGTCCATGGATGCATGCAATGCCAGGACTTACAGGTATCTTGCCGGCCTTTAAGGGACTGGTACCCTCTTACAGCTGCCGGCAGCTGGATTTGGTAAGGGAAGGAAAACATTACGAGGAAGCAGTACATATTAGACAAAACGGACCAGGCACAAAAGAATTCGCATACTTTTTAATAAAATGTATACCTAAAAAAAACCAGATCAGACCAGAGAAACGGAGATCCATACATTATAGGAGTAAAATTGCATAATATCTGACAAAGTGACGCATCAAACAAATGAAACTCATGCGATCATTAAAAGAAAAGTAAGTAAAATCCAAAATATTATAGCTGCATCATTCAATGTCATAACCAATCTTAGAATTTTAATATTCTAAGCTTTTAATAAAATGAGTTGTAGATTTGCTCAGCTCGGAGGCGCCGAGCACGGCGTAAGAAATAGAACTTAATAAAACACCGTAAATACAAACTAATACAAATGCGAATGTAAGAAACGGTAGCGTTTTAAGTTCTGCAATGGTGCGAAAATACGCTACCATTATAATTAGGTAGGTTAGGGTGAACTGTTGAATGACAATAATTAGAATCTCCTATAACGTTTCCATGTCAAAAATATTAAATAAATATATTTCCTTATTTTGTATTTTATATTTAAAATCTCATGTTGACACGCATATCTCTGCATTTATTTGTTATTACAATCGGTATATCACAAATTGTACGCACAATAGTTAATGTCGTTTGATAATAGTATCGATTATTATCAACTATGTACAGATTGGTCGTCCCTTCGTAACTGGTAGATATCAGCATATTGCCACCGTGATAACAATATTCCCATACAACGCATGTTATGTTTTGAAATATATAATGGTAAATATAAATAAAATATTCTAAAACAAACTTATGCCAGCCAAACTACGTATAAAATACATATTTATTTAGGACTATATTTCTATATTATTAATACAGGACTTCTCACGAACATATATACGATATTCGGCGGTAAAAACTAACCAAATACTAAGCTTACGTACGCGTAGCGTTAAGTGTATACGTAAACAACTTAATTTGCGTAGCATTGCTACGGTCTACGACTAGAGCTACGTTTTCACCTACGCAAGTTTCATCGTTATTAAGATCGTGTCTTTATAGCACTTATAATATAGAGATAATCGAAAATTTTTCTGAATAATATATGCCGCTAAAGTTAAAATTAGCTTTTTTGAAAAAGCAAGCGTCCAAAAACATCGACTTCGCAACTAGAGCATAGCAAAAGATTCCGATTTGTGTATAAACGTTATATTAAATATTAACTATAAAAAACAATCATCAAAAGGTAGAAACGCTGACTCCCTGGCACTACCTCAATCAAAGTTTTTCATATAAAAATACCAAAGAAATGCTCGAGCAGAACGTAAAACATTTGCCATGACTACACACAATTAGATATTTTTCCGACAAACAAATCAATTAATACCCGGTCAGACTATGACAGTATTTAATTTGTTAGCGTTATTAGACGACTTTGGCAGATAATAAACCTAATTGGATCATGTTGTTTCTTCTGGAGATTTCGCAAGACGTTTTCTCAAGAGCCTGATAGAGATAGAAGCTAAATTTGAGCTTTTACGAAACGCAAAAATTATAATAACGCATAAAACGCTTAATTATATTATATATTATACTAAAATAATAACTGCTCCTCTTTTAATGATAGTAGCGAGATTTTATGCAGCAATGTTTGATGATTTTTTAAATACGCACTAGTATTTCAGGAGATGAAATCGTTCAACCAAACAAACAAACATTTAACATTGTAAAGGCCCTTAACATAATAAGATGTAAACGTATTTACGAACATACAACGCTTAAGTAAAAAAATTATTTTAATAAGCAGAAAAGGATCGGTAGGTATTTAATTTTAGCCGGAGTGGAAAGAATGCGAAATATTATAAAATATACCTACTTCAAATCGACATAGTAAAAAGAAAACGGGATGCATGCATTTTTTAAATTGGAGTAGACAATTTTTTAGTTTTCGTTTATGTCATCCATACGTTAACTAGAAATTGTCACGCTGAAGTCTCACCCCACTGATCGATGCAAAGAACGTTGTTATTTTTAGCGCAAAAATAATAAGCAGTTTTGTTTTGTTTTATTTAAAGATTAATATTACTTTTGTTATTTGTCGTTCATATATTAATAATATTTTATTATATAATACATAACCCACACAAAACGAAGTGGGCATGAAATATACTCACGTTTAACAATATGAAGACGAATCGCTATAAATCTTATTTAACTAGCGTGTTCGGATAGAAAATTCAACACCAATGGGTGTGAAAAATAGAAGATAACTAAAAGCACCTGGCATCAGCATCAAATGTTCGTGAATTGTTTTCACTGAATCCTGAGAACGAGAAATTCTCCAATGAGGATATTTTGGAGCGCTGCCGCGGTATATCGATCGCAACCGATCTAACTTCGCAGCAATAGATAAACCACACTTCGAAGAAATTCCACTTATAATCCGAAGTAGGGTATGATATCCTCAACGAAAGCAGAATTATGGCTATTTGACATAGACAACTAATTCTGAAATCTTGACATCCTCTCTCTGCTCGGTTTACTAAATATGACTATGAAAGAGTGGTGGAGAGTTTCTTACCAGCGCTTCTCTCCATTCTACGCCCTTGATTTGTGGCAAATGTAAATTTAAGAACATAATTAGTAAATTATTTTTAATTGATTGACTTTCATACGCATATGTACCTATTATTTTAATAACAATATTTTGGATTAGAATTAAATTCACGATATTGATAAAACAATAATTTGTTTACACCATAAGATTTTTCACGACGACCAGAGCTATGATGAACGATGATGAATAAATGTCGACCAAAAGCATGTTTTCTAGTAAAAAAATAAATTCGAACAACGGCGTTCCCGGACATTGAGTCAGTGTCTCGTTTATAATGTCTCGCCCAAAAAAAAACCATTGGTCAGCCATCTAAATTTAAATATCCTCTACGTCTTCAAAATAGCATCACTATATTTTTATCATATTTGTCACTGCGTATATCGGAAAAGCTATCTGATGATATTCGCCCGTTAAGCCTTGAACAAATCAGAAAGACCTTCATATAAGTATATATATCGTATCGCTTACGAATTTTAGCATATACGCAACACGAACCACTGAGAAAGATACGAGATAATATTTTTTGTTCTAATCACACTCCTCTCACGTTAATTAAAAAAGGGATAGAAAAACTCGATCCTTTTCTGCGTTTGTTTACTTACCACACACTCAGAATGTGCAAATCTTGTAATAATAACGTTCTAGATTTTGATATATTTGCGCTCGCCTGCTGCGTTCAGGCACGACTTACATTAAAATTAAAGCCACTGTTATTCTAGCCCCTATCCTAATTTTATTTTATACTAGCTGATTCGGCAAACGTTGTTTTGCCGAACATGTGATTTCAATTTTCAATTAATTATTCGAATATTATTTAAAATTTGACACTGCGATGGTAGCGCCGTCTGTCAGATCCAATGTAAAACATTCCAAAATCAACAACTACTAATAAATTAAAAAAACATTGTCCAACGGACAAAATTGTGAATCTAAACCATTCCCAGATCCCCTTGAACACACACAAACAATTTCATCAAAATCGGTACAGTCGTTTGAGAAGTTCAGTGACATACACACTCACAGAAGAATTATATATATAAAGATATTACAGTAGTATCTAAAGTAACGTATGTCACGATGAATTCTTATTGTTTGTGTTAATGTGATATATCTTATGTGTTTTAATCGAATAATTTGTGCATTAAAAAATTACATAAAATTTGTTAAGCACTTCATAAACCTGAGCGGATATTTGCTTTTACATTAGAACGAGTGAAATGAGTTTCTCTATAAGCGGCGTAAACGATTTTCGATCGAGCATTAATTATCCCACTATTTGTCGATGTAGATTGCACGATTAGTTTCTGCATCCATTAAAAACGTAATTATCTTTTCAATATTTGCTCCAAGGCAAACGTCACAAACATGGTTTACTTGTGGTTGTTAAGATCAAAGGTAATGGTTTCGCGCGTCGATGGAACAGTAGACGGGTAACTAGGCGTAGAATTCGCTTTTTTGAATAAATACGAAATAACAAAAATAAAACCAAACCTTACATGATATTCTATTTAGTCGGTAACCATTTCTACGTCCTATAGACAAAAAAATTAAGCTCCATACTACAGTGGAAAGCTTTCCAGATTCCCTTCTAAGAAAAGTCTATGCGCTATCGGAGCTGCCTCAAAATCTATCGTCGCTTCATTTGTGTCGGAGTGTTATTTATAATAGAATTTTAACATACACAGTCGATGCTACGTTGTCGGGGCGAACCGTGCGTCGAGTGTTCACGTGTCTTTTCGCGGAGTATTGCTGTTAAATTGATCTATTAGAGTTTTAAACTATGGACGCTTGATAAATAATAAAATTGCTTGATTAATTATAATCGAATGTCGACTGTCTGCTTGTGAATATATAGAAATAAATCCGTTTGCATTAGAGATCGCTCCGATTTTAAAATGTGACAAAAATAAAATAAGTAAACGTAATGTCCGCTTGTAATCTACTGTGACGATGTAATACTTGTTATCGCCATAATCCATAATCAGTTTATCTTGAAACGTATAATCACGGGGTCATTTGAAGTGATTTTAATGGTCTTTTAAATTAGTCATGCTTATCTGGAGAAGACTGTGCGGATGCTAGATATATATATCAACCAAATGAACTTGTTATTTTATTGCAAGAAACGGCATATTTCGCCAATGGAGGCCGACAATTTTACTATCACGCTTCATGAGATACAGCTTGGTTGCAGACGGGCAGACAGTTAGAAAGACTCGTTAATACGATTTCCAATTTCACCCCTTGGGTTACGGAACATTAAAAATTGGTTCTCAAAGCTATTAATAGAATAGTTAAAAAAATAACTTGGCGATAGCAACAAAGATCACATAGCAAAACGACGCAATTAAATTAATAAACATCGTAATACTTATGTTTTCTTTATCTAGGTGAAATAAGATAAAAATCAGAAGCAAAGGAAATTGTTGAAAAACTAAGATAAGCGAAAGGACTGACGATGTATCGATAAGTCGGATAACACATAATTACATTCGTGCATTTATAGGGCTCCCAAAGAGTAAAAATTTGAACTCTGTAATATATGTAAGGTATTTTTCCTTATAACGGCATCACCAAAACATTCGCGTATACGATTTATATAACTATAAGTAATAAATGTATCAAATTCGTTAAATACGATGTAAATATGGTCTTGGTAATTATAATATGGATTAAATTTAATTATTCGACAAATTGACTCAATGATCACCGTGCCTGACCGTCAAACAGAGGGTGCCAGGTTCGTTTAAATCAAATATGATCCCGATCAAAATTTTGTATGATGAGCATCTGTTGTAGTCTTGTTATAATGTATTTATACACACATAACATTAGCTCACCATAATATAATCGAGCGTTTGTAAATCCGCCCCTTTAAAAATAAGTGAATCGATCAAGAGCTGATAATGAGCGACCTTAGGCGCAATCTCTAAAAGTGGAGCATCAGAACACACGGTAGCCAATTATCAATCTTACATGATGCACTTATCGATATACATGGTGTTAAGATTCCAATCGCTCCAACCACCAACAGAACAACACATCACATCTGAGCACATTTGACACACGGCCGTACCCAGGAAACTGTTCGGCATTCCGGAATGATGATCAAAACGCGAGAATTTGAGACCTATACCTGGCAGAGGTGTAACGATACTGGATCACTAGCGGTTGGGAACACGACTTATGAAACGGTATTTTTTAAATATCATCATTAAATAAAATGCAGAGATTACAAGTTTTTTCACTCATACTTACTGAATATTGATTTAGTACATGTATATTTTATGGTTTATTAGGCGGATTAGCGAGATGGTATATAGCTTACGCGATAAACAGAGTCCCCACAAAACGTTTCTCAATTCGCTCCAGTAGTTTGAGATAAGCGCTTTCAAACAGATATATATTGGGTATGGATTAAAATACATAATCATAACATTTTGTATCAATCGCCACAACGTATAATAATAAATAAATAAATAAATAAATAAACCTTTATTTCAGATGATAAAACATCCATAGATTGTTAGTATGTTAGTAACAATTTTTCCTTAAATATTAAGTTAGTAAAGTTAGTATAATAAGATTGAGTTTGTTAACGTGATATAATAGTATATATATATAATAGTAATAGTATAGTCTCCTAGAATGAACAGTTGCAAAGCCTTAAACCATTTTGAACATATGTATACAATTCATTATCTGGATGATTACATTTGTATTATTAATGCAATGACCGAGTACTTACATGCCTAGATGGCTGAATTATCGATATTGAATTGACATTGAATGCCAAATAAATTTGGATGCCCCAATTACAGAATATAACTGGACTGTCTAGTTTTGAGGTTAACCTTCGTTCATTATTCATTGATAAAATTATAAATAAAGAAAAGCTGTTTCCTATCGCGCAGCACGGTTTACCGCATAAGATTTTTTACGATAATATTATTATCATTAATTTATTGGGTTTTTAGGGTATCGGTCAAAAAAATGAAATAACATTTAAATAACGAAAAACTTCAAAAAAAGTGATAAGGAAATTCGATCGACATTTGCGCCGTTAAAAGCGCATCGCCAATTTAAATATATATATATATATATATATATATATATATATATATATATATGCTCGAATTTTATGTTTATATATTATTTATATAAATATATATATGATGGAATTTCATTTTATTACATCTTTATTTATAATACAAAATAAGAATATGATATGTAAAATATTATATAAAAATTACTATCATATTCGTTGGAAAATGAGTTTTTAATTACATTATTTTAATTATCAAAATCATCTAATAATTTGTTTGCTTTCCCAATACTTTACTTTTAAGTTAACACCGCATATTCGATGCGTAACATTATTTTCTTGATTGATATAAATGTCTGTGTTTATTAATTTTATTGCACATTATGGATAAAGGCGATGGATATTTGATTTATGATTCAAATTATAGTTTTTCGCTATCTCTCGTATACCGTTTAGTTTTACAAATATCCCCAAAATAACTGCTGTCGATTCAGATGCACAACTTAACCACTATCCAACTGATGAAAAAAGTAGTTCAAACACAAAAGAATATAATAAAATAGTAAGAATAAATACTACATTTAGTGAGCAGAATTTCCATATTCTCATATTATACATTATATTTTTATAGGCACAGGGTCCTATATAGGGTATACCTACGAAAAAAATTAGAGTTTCTTTCGTAACTTACATAATAAACACTTGCACTTGTCTCATATGCACTTTATCTTTTAGGATATTTACACGACAATGTTTAATACTAAATTGTAGAGTTTTGTCGTCCGGGGCTATGTGGAGCTTAGAGGACTAATCATGTACGATGTACGAAACGATCCGATTTAGATACAACCATACACCATACTTGCTAGACAGGCAAGTAGGAGAGTTTTGTTATGCGAACAGCAGTACTGGTACGAAGCAACGTTGATTTTACACACTAAAGACATCCGAAGCTTAATTTTTTTTTTTTTTTTTTAATATTTATGTAAGCTTACACATACAACTACAAACCAAAACTATATTTTACAAAGTAGCTCCTAAACTTTGAAATTTGTCGTTGGAAGCTTTAAAAAGCTAAACCATACTTTTATCGCTTTTTTGACGACATGCCGGAATACGAAACAGAGGGTTCCCGGTTCTATTCCCTATACGAGATTTTTTCTTGCAGTTGTGTAAGCACCCATAACACTAGATATTAATAGCTTAATTACCGGCACTTGTCAACCAAATGATCACAAGCGATTTCTTGAATCAATTTACCATTTTATACCATTGATAACATTTTTTTTAATGCATGTAATTATAAAATTGTATTAAATTATTTAGCATAGTGTTTATTTCATTATCCTAGGTCAGGTTTTAAATATAGAGATAGACTTACTGACATGCGACTTTCGTTGCGGCCCATTTTATACATAAATAGCTACTTACCGATTTCTTCGGATTCATCGGAGAGGACTGATTGGTCGTCAATTTTCTGCAACAAAACAGACGTTCATGTAAATATCCGTCAATTAGTATTCATACAGTTAAGTTACATTTTGTTCTCGATTTAAAAATAATCTTTGCGTTAGACAAAAACCAACGCTTATTAGAACACAATTCATACTAGTATTAAGACTGAATTTTTAAAAATATTTTCTCGCAAACGACCCTTCAATATCATAGCTTTAGCTTAGCAGGTACATGCAAATAAACATTCGAATTATTAGATTCTAATCTATCATCTTGCAAGGCAACAATCAATCCATGAAAACATCTATAATAATTGCGTTTAAGATAATGACACCGTCTCGATACGAGCTGCTACACCGTATAATATCGTCTTAGCGTACCAATAAAACTAAATATAAACCGATAAAAATACGCCGTCGTATTTTAATGCGCATGAGACTGTCACACGTCCAATAATAACCATTTTTTTAGTTAAATTCTATAACAGTGGTGATATTTTCATAGTCGCTATTTAAAGTAGACTGTGACAATCGGTGTCACATGCAAGGTCTAAGTAACAAGTTTCAGTGATTCACGAACCTTTTTTGAAACGAAGTTCAAATATTTTTTAGCGCAAAGTCGAGAATTTTACCCCGATCTTGTATGCCGCTTTATTTATAACTTTAATACTTCGCTTGAATACTTACAGTTTAAATTGATACATTTTCGTTCTTGTCAACTTTAACAGGGCCACAACATATTGTCAGACATAACATTTTAAGCAATATTTTTCAAATGATAACATAGACTGTAATTTACATTTTTTTTCAATTAATTCAATGAATCTGCAAAAGTTTTTACGGTATCAGTTTTGATTAGGATTTTGTTCCATATGGAGAAACTTTTGTACAATTGTAGGTTTATGAAGGCTGGCAAGTTAATAATTTTTAAAAAATATTAAAATTAAAATAAAAAAACCCTAACTATAGAATATATTCTTAAGAATATATAAGAATAATTTTTAATGGTTTTCATCTTAAACTTAATATGCGTTGGAGTGATTGTGATGCTTTCTTTGTTTTGCATATTGTAACCCAAAGTGCCTTATTCATTACAATACTTACATAAGTTATGTAAGTAAAGAATATATATATAATCTACTTTCTTAACTGAAACATTTTGTTCGAGCACAATCATTTGCTGCTTTTTACTTTAGCTCAGCAAATAGCAAAAAGTTGGTAGCTGGTAGGAATGTTTGCCGTCTTGAAGACTATTTTTTTTTTAATTAATTAATTAAATAAATATATATAAAACAACTTTCTTACACTTTCTTGAGTCATTTTTGATAGGTACTTTAATCAACACTTTTGGGAACTAAAAAAATGATCCGATGAATTTTTTGAAATTGGTTGGTCCAACGTTCAACTTATTGTCAGGTATATTTTTTTAATAAATTGATGAATGAAATTTGTGTATTTTATACCTTTTCTATGTTTATATAGTTCAACCAGAACACAGTAATTACTGATAATTTACAGAGTTCATTGAACATGAGCAATAAAATTATTGATGTATAAATAAATATGAAAAAACATTTAGTTGTTAGCCATGGTCAATAACAAAAATTAACTTCAGTCTAATCAGAATCCTCGCCAAAACAACCATGCCAACAAAACATTTTAAAAATAAAATAACTTTCACTAACTCTGATTTCTCTGACATAACAAAAGTAAACACTCGGCTACTATAAACGTGTACACTCAATGTAAATACAAATTAATTCAATTACAAATTGATTCAATTATAGCGTAGCATAGTAAACAGAATATTTTGACATACAAAGGCGTATTATAAACAATTGTTTACCAGAGTATCTTGGTCTCCAAGCTCACGATAATACGACTCACTGCTTCCACGTCTGCTCCCAACGCACATAGCACGTCTAAAAAAACCCGACAACATTGAACAAAATCCACATTGTTGCATAGTTCTATTTTATGTGACAACTAAACAAACGACTACGATGTATGTAACTTGGGAACCGCGGAGGCCGAACGGCAAGACTTTCCTTTACCGGAGAGAAACACGATAAAAATCAGAAACTCTTCACATTTTGGTTTAATAAATAGAACAAAGTGATAGACAAAAACTAAAATAAGACATTATAACTCATAACATTAAAGAACGAAGAATCTAAAGTGTGAGAATTAATCCCGATAGAATCTAGCTGCAGCCAGCACACGACGAACTGATAGCTGACATACAACTAACATCGAAATTAGGTTTATACTTTATAGTAAGCGGTAGGTGCCAGTGTAGTCCTTTTCATTGAAAATATTGTACAGGTAGTAGTAGCTGTCAGTTGTCAGCATCCGTAAATGTCTTTATTGTATTGACAACTTCCAGTGACAATCGACTAGTTCAGCCATAGTTATTAGTCATAAGTCAGTCTGGAGAAACTTCGAACAAAAATTACAATGTATGAAACACCCGTAACTTTTAATGGCGGTATTAATATGTCGTTGTCACTCACTCGCCACTTTAGACTAATGAAAATCAGCTATTTTCCAAGTATATTTTCAAAACAATGAAGGATTTTAAAGATTTTTTTTTGAATGAGATAAAATGCATCAAACAGTACATTTGAATTAGGTACTTTATTTTTATTTCATTTTTAATAGAGATACACTAATGATTGCTAGCAAGCGCCATCTTTATTTTATGTATTACAACAACCACACTGGTATTAATGACGTTTCAAAGTAATATCATAATTTATTCTTATGCTACAAGGTGGCGCTGTTATGATATTTAAAAGTGAAACTACACAATATCGCTAACAGGGATATTACGTGATAAGTCAAGTTTTATAACAGTTTGTTAAAATATTATTACTTACTAAAAAACGAAACGATATAGACTTATGGTGCTATTTACAAAGTAACCTACTTAACTCATTGCTAAGAATATCCTACTGTTAATCTTATATTTACAATTCTCGTGTCACGGGATGCGTATTTGAACTCCTCTGAAACTCTCTGCTCGACCGATTTTTATGAAATTTTATATGCGTATTCAGTAGGTCTCAGAATCGGCTAACATGTACTTTACTAGAAATTACATGTATGGCAAAACAACGTTTGCTGGGTCAGCTAGTATCATCACAAATATATAAATTTCAACCAATGATCTAAAAATCATGTAAATGGATGATTTAATTTCAGAATGACATCCATAATATGTTTCATTGAAGCCAATATGTTTATTTATCTAGCCAGTTACAGATTTTTTAATAAGAAGTTATTTTGGGCATAAAAATATGTACTTGTAAATTTTACTTTATTACACAACAAAAACAAACATTTCAAAATGCATAACATTTAAAACCACACGAAAAACAAAATGTGGTTGAAATTATCTGAATAGTTTAAAACTAAATAACATTTTTAGTGTTAAAATTTTAAAGCAACGCTTTTATGACAACGTTAGACTTTAACTCATATATAGTTCATAATTTTAGAAATCATATTACATACTTACAGTATTAATAACAACCAATTTAATAGCTATTTGATAGGAATACAAGAGTGACGTAAATCTAGAAACGCTTGATTTTTCAAAGATGACAATAACAATATTAATAATCACATCCATCCCAAAGGCTGACCCAAATATTAGAGGACTATTTTTATCTTAACACTATTGTTTATATTACTATGTAAATGTTGTATGGAAAGATTTGCAGAAATGCATGTTTACTTTCTTTAATTGCCTTATTTTATTACAATTTAAACAATTATTGGGGTATATCTGGAGGGTTGAAAAACTCCCAGTGATGATGGTGTATAGCTCTACTGTCGCTTAAGCCAAACATGATTAAACCTGCCAATAAGACTAAACATATAACCATAGCCATTTGGACATCTCTTTTATCTTGAGCACCATGGACATAATTCATAAAGGATGTATATAAATTCCTGACAGCACGGGCAATAGAATTATGACACACTCTTAAGAATTGGGCACCTGCTTCTGTGATGGTTGGCTCCTGAGCTCTTACCGGGACAGGCATTCTTCGTGGTGAAGGTCGAGGTCTTGTGTCATCAGAGCTGGATTCACTTAGAGCTGCTGCGGGTTTACGTTTTGAACGACGTAATGGTGGGGCTGGAGTTGTGTGGAAAGGCTCTTGAAAACTAGAAGCTGATAGGTTTCGAGGAAAATATATTTGAGAAGGCGGGGACGCGAAATCTTGTAAATATGAATATAGAAGTGGGGTAAGATCAGGAGGTGGGGGTCTTTGAGGTGGAGTGTTCTCTTCGACCCTGACTGATGGAGGTGGGGATATTGTCCGTAGTGATTCATCATCTATCTGTTCCATTACTTTGAACTCCTCTTTACTTTCTATTTGAGGTGTATCTGTTTGTGTCTCCTCTTCTTTGTTTTCTACCTTAGGAGGAGGAGGCATAGCTGCTTCCTGATTAACAGTTGGGGGTTCCTGAGCAACTGATTGATTTGAGCTAATTGCAGTCATTTCTGCAAACTTCTTAGCAATTTCATCAATTACTGACTGAGAAAATTCAATACCACTTACGGATATATGACCTGATTTCGAGTCCAGTTCATTCACCTGTAGTGTCATACCTTCAATATCTGATACAAGAATTTTAGTAGCTTGCAATTCAGATACATTTAATCTACCAACGTCTAGATCTCTTACTTGTAACCTTTGGGTAACCAAGTTATCTAATTGAACATCTCGGCTTGATTCAACAGAAACTTTTTCAAGGGCATGGTCGCTTGGTATTATAGCTGAAGCGGGCTTATGCGCAGATGTTCTAGATTTCGGCAATGGTGGTACCTCAGGTTTTTGTCTTCCATCAACATCTATAGGTTGAACTGTTAATGAAGCTTCAGTTAATATTTCGTCTCTTTCGTTTATTCTAGTTGGACTTGAAACACGCTTTTCAACTAAAATTACAGTTGGCGATGAACGCCCGAGGCCAGATATTTTTGGATCAGATAGTTTTAAAGATTTTTCTGATCTTGATGTGGGTCTAGAACTTCCTGTTTTATCTGATAATTTACCAAGCATAGAATCTTCATTTACCAGATCTTTCAAGGAACTGCACATGGATATATTCAAGTTTTCTTCTAAATCAAAATCTGGAAGAGGATCTGTTTGTGTTGAAACTTCAATTTCCACTACATCACTTTGATGGAGTTCACTAGACAAGTAAGGTGAAGCACACTTTGTCATTGGCTCCTCTTTGTCCATTATTTGATCTAACTCACTTAGTTCATCAATTGATGACCTTTTCTTTTTTCGTGATCCTCGAGGTGGGCGAGGTGGTGGAGGCAATGGTCTATCTTTCATTTTACTTACGATTTCTCCTGATTTTAAGTCCCTGTGGGTGTCTTCAACCTGCAGTTCATCTATCTCAACGTACTGAGTAAAGTCACCACTTAAGGATCGATGACCAAACCTGTCTAAGGTTGTAAGACTTGTAGATGATTTTTTCCTTGGCGGTCTGTTTGGTACAACAGTTTTACTACTGCTTACAGTATAATATTTTCTTTCAGAACTATTACTTTTCCTGCGTCGTGGAGGTGTTTTACTTTTAGATCTTCTAGTTGGTTTGATTGACTGAGTCACACCTTTATCAACGGTTGCGTAACCTGGACTTTCATGTCGACTTTCTGGTCTTGCATCGGCGTCATTTGCGAGTGGTAGATTTGAATCTAGAATTAGAGAATCCGCCCCTCTTGAAGTACGGTCATCGTCATAGAGAGATGGCTCACGAGAACTTCTTGAACGGGTTCGTTTTGGTGGCGCTGGACTAGGATCTGTCCCTGTGTCAGCTTGAGGTACTGTGTATTCGTGTTCAGTTCGATACACAATTATCTGAAAAAATAATTATTGGATATAAAATTAATTATTACGCGATTAAAAATATCCTGGTCTATCATAGTTTATGAAATACTATCATAGACTTATCTGGTTATGGTTTTACCCGCATGAATCTAGGACAGGTGGTGGTAGTGGTGGATCCACGTGTACATCATAATTATTCGCGTGGTTCTTAATATGTTTATAAAACTATCTTCAGAAACAATATTTTACTAAAGTAAGAAAAATCTAATGATATATACCAGTCACATACATTTTTAATGTCCAGTGGGTCAAATTTTAAATGTTAACCTACTCCTTCGGGGTAGTCAGCTAAAATTAACCCTTACCCAAATAAATCTAACTTCTAGTTCCATTATTTATTACTCATGATTTTTTATATTTTACTGTATATCTTAGGAGGTAACATAATTGTAACTCCGCAACAAGAATTATCTTGACCATTAGGTCAAGAATAACACTTTAACAATGTGCAATCGTATTAAATCAGAGATAGAGGAAAATACAAAAATATGTAGATATTAAGTTTTTATTATACTTTAAGATAATGTTGATTATAAATATCTACTTAATGATGGCCATTTAACAATTCGTTTATCCAAGGCTAGCGCCATTTTTAATTCATAATCAAATGTCCGAAACTTATTGATCATAATAAAGAACAGGATCTTAAAAAATTATTTAACTAGGTCAACAATCACTAACGGCCAACCGTTCGAAAATAAATTCGCATTACATCCAAAAGTATCTGGATTTGTGCCAGTGCGTTCGGCTGAATATCATAATGGAGTTTGAAGAATATATTATCAACAATTTTACAAATACACTAAGTTATTATTTTAATCTTAGTAGAATACATCTTGTTTTCTAACATTATTTTATTGCGATTACTTTTTCATTATTAAGGTAATTAATTGTATTAATTATATTATGCGTAATAACACATTTAAAACAAATTTAGTACTGATTTAGATACCATAGAGTTTAAATATCACATATCTTACTAACAATTGCTATTTAGTATGATATGTGAAGTGCTAAACCAAACTAAATAAAGAGTATACTCACATCCTCGCTGTATTCCTGAGACTTTTCAACTTTTTCTGGAAGCGGCAAGCTATCAAAGGTTGTCAAAGAGGAATGTGTGTCTTGTTTTGAAAATTTCTTTTTCCTTTTGGGAGGCATAGGAAGTGTCTGTGATTGAACTATCTGATCTGGATATTCAATGATATCGTCATTGGCATACTCGTGTATTGAACGTAAATCAGTCGTAGTAGGGAAGTCAGGAAATTCTTCATTTATTTGATCTGCTAAATTATCGTTCGTAGGTTGACCATTCAGTTGTTCGTCCGACATTCCCAAATCTACATCACTAAACTGCATACTGGCATTTACGCTATCATCAATATATTTTATTGATTCGGTTTCTCTCTTCTTTCGTTTTGCTCTAGATGGCCTTACGGGAGGGAATGTGTAATATCCATCGTCCTTTTCATTAATATCTTCTGTTGAGTATTTCATGTTTTCGTTATCATCAATGAGTTCATTGTCGACATCTAGATCATTGGCATACATGTGCTCGTCGTCTCTCGCGTCAGTGCCCATACTTACTAAGACATTTTTCGGTGTCTGAAATGCTTGTCGTATTTCATCGCTCAAGTACTCCCTTACCTGAATATTTTCTCGAGAAATTCCTCTCGGTCGTACAAAAAACTCGTCGTTATTTATTTCGTTTATGTGCGTGAATTCTAGGTTAGACGGAATTTGTTGTGGAACTGGGTGTGAATTAGATGTTTCGTGGAATTCTGGCCCTTCTTCTTCGTAATCATATGAAGGCATTCTATCAAAATCATAAGGTCCTTGAAATTGTTTTCTCTCGCCATCTTCAGATGGAAAATCATCGTCCTTTTTTTCAATACTACCATATTCTCGTGGTTCTTCTGGCTTATCAGGATCATATGCAACTTCTTCAGTCGGTTTTTTCATACGAGTAAAAGTAAATGTGGGAGGAGGTGTATCTTCCTTGTTTAAAGTGGGAGAAGATGATGTTTTAGGTAGAGGAGTCTTCTTTTTTTTAGAAAATAATCTTGGATATGTTTTTACTTCGAAGTCTACGGTGGCTGTATTTTGTAAATCGGAAGTAGACTCTGTTTTATCAGTATCTACCTTATACTCTTTTTTCCTACCTAAACTTGGAAAGTTAATTTTTGGTCGTTCTGGCATTTTAAATTTTGGAAATTCAGGAACATTAAATTTGGGTTTGTCTGGTAAAGAAAACTTTCTTCGTTCTCCCATAGAAAACCTTTCTTTTATATTGAAGCTCCTCATTTTTGATTTTTCTGGTAGGCTAAATTTACTTTTATCAGGAAAAGAAAATTTTGGTCTTTCTGGCATTTTAAATTTAGGCCTTTCAGGCATTTTCATATTATTTATTTTAGTCCTCAGTTTTCCTGCCTGTGATTTCAACTTTCCTGTCCCTTCCTTTAACCTTTGTTGTATTTTACTATCAATGCTCTCACCATTTTTGGTACGACTGTCTCTTTTTAATGGTAAATTTTCTAATGCAGATGAATCAACCTGGCTAGTACTAATTTCACATTCAGTTCTTGATACAGTTGAAGGTGTATTAACAAAAAATCTTTCCTCAATATCTTTTTGTAAAGCCTCTGCGCTAATTGCACTATCATTTGTTTCTTCATTTATATTTTCTTTTCCATAAGCCTCTTCGTCATCAGATTGATTTTGCAAATATTTGCGCTCTAAAGATGTAGTACTTGACAGTTCATCCTCGGTTTTTACCATTGTGGGTTTTTCATCTACGCTTGGGGCTGTGTAAATAATATTTGGTGGCGGCTTTTCGATGATTTCATATTCGTGATCACTGAAAAAAGAGTTATTCTTTAAAAATATATTAAATCATACATGTTTAACATTTATTTTACATACGCATCGAGAATTATACATTAAATATAAGTTAATATTCGCATAATATTCACATAAACGTTCGCCATGCTATCTAAGATTGTAAAGAAGTCGCATAATTTAAGAAGTCCGTCCTGTAAAATTATATTTAAAACCGCACGCACACAAACACGCTCTACGTCTCATAATGAGGACAACCGGGACGCTCGTTTTAGACGCAGCAGTCGCCGGCGATATTTATTTAAGTATTCCAAAATTTATTTTGCACGCCTATTTCTGTCATAATCATAATATTATTACGTTAATGTAGGTGGACTTACCTGAGATTTGAAATAATATTACTGGCCCGTGACGTTGGTCGAGTGCCCACTGGATTTACTCGTTCCGGCAAAAGCGAAACCGATTGAAAAAATTGGCAAGCACATCGAACTTCTGGCGTATAAAGCTGTACACTGCCTTCTCTTGTTGGCCTAAGGGGTTTTTCTAAAGGGGTACCGCCTTCCGATGTCCACCGACGCAAATTACTCATTACTAACTTATTTAAAAAATTCCAATCAGACCCCGCCCATTTTAAAAAATATTATTGTTTTAATGAATCAAACCGGCATAATAATTCACATAGCGTACAGCGTGTTTGTGAAAGCGGGGTTGTAAATGAACTAATCACGGGCGTGAAAGCAACTGCGGGCACTGATCGCCGTTGACAATTCTAAAGAGCTTACCCACTATGCAGGAAGACATTTTAGACTGAGCTATATTTATCAAGCGTCCATTGCTAGCGTTAGTTTTGTTTGTGTAAAAAAACGTTATGTCACACACCTTAGGTTCGTTTATGCAACTTAAAATTACAAATAGATATACAAAAATTCGCGAAAATAGATTTATACCAAATATTATTCAATGTTTACCTGTTTGGTTTAGACCAATCGTTATCTTGAAATTCTTCCTTCCGTTTTCGTTGTATTTCTCTGGGGCTCGGACTGGGAGATACTTCAATAGGTACTGACGAAGATTGTTCCATATTACTTGTAGATTCGTCATCACTGATTTCAGTTATTGTAATGTTGTGGCAGTTGTTATTTTCCTTAAATATTTCTTGAGGTTCTGCTTCTTCAATATTTGGCTCAGCAATATCAAGCTCACTCTCAATTACAGTTGCTTCTTTATGATCTTGATCAATATTTTTATGTAATATTTCCATGACATGTTCTTCTTTTTTCAAAGAGGATGTATCATCAGTTACAAGACTAGGGTCATTTGATTTAGTTGATCTCTTTTCCAAATGACTATCACTGTCTTTTTTTGCATTTTCAACTGTATTTTGTGAGTTAAAAGATGTATCTTGAATATTTTCTGATGATATTGCATTTGATTCATCTATGTCTTCATAAATATGTTCTTTTCTATTTCTTGGTGGGGGTGTGTCTACGCTGATTGTTTTACTTACTTCGTCCGAGTCCCCTAATTTTATTGCACTGAATTTCTGACGCCGTACGGCACCTGGTGAATTTTTTAACTGTCTTATTTCCTGAGATTCTTCATTTTTCTTTCGCTTCGTCTGTGGAGATTTTTCACTTTCAATCTTATCTAATTTCTGTAAGGTTTTATCTGCTAAATGTTTTATTTTATTTACGAGAGGATGACAACATTTAGTTTTTTCACGCGTCTCTGTTACTCCAATGTACTGTGGTTCTGGTGCACGCCGTTTTAATATACTTTTGGGCGAAGGGTTTTTCGTTATTTCAGGGGTTACGAGATGCAAAGAAGGTTTACTTTCTCTATTTCCATTTAAAAAATCATCTTCTGAATCCAACGATATCTCTTTAGAAAAGTTTGGGATATGAACACCCTCATCTTTTCCTTCGTCATCGTGTTTTCTGCTACTTCCAGGAGAGGAATCCAAATTTAAAATCTTTTGTACATCCCCATCAACGGGAGAGTGTGTACGCGACCTTGAAAATTCACGAGACATGCTTCTTCTGGGCGAAGTTGATCTGATTATGTCTTCTGCTGTTATTTCTCCCTCGAGAGGCGCTTTAAGCAAATGCGTCCAAGGGTATCCTCCAGCCTCACGAGCTCTCCGCAAATCCTCCCACTGGTATGTTTTTATTGGGACCGGTGGTACATTTTTGTCTTCATCTGGTAACAATTCCATATGTTTAATCAAAATGTTAGAAAAATAAACTATGATTAACGTATCGGATAACGTCCACAGTCTCCTTTACTAATTCCCTTTTCACACGAACCCAGAAAAGCTACCGCTCTCCAACCAACAACACGACATATCGTTTCAATGAGAATATCTGCTACTAAAACTTTGTGTATTTGCGTGGGTTAGTGTGAAAATAGGTATGAATAAATTGTGTATCTCTCGGCTGTTATTTTTGATCGGTATCTGTAATTTACCTTGAAGCGTTTATAGTCCCGAGATCACTTTTTGTCTTACCATACTATATCAATATTTTGATTGATTAAAAATCACTACACTTTTATTTTAAATACGATTTGTGATCGGTCAATATCTGCGTTCAACTGGCGAACTCATCGGCGCCGGACCATACGTTCTAAATATAAATTTGAGCGTGAATTTATTTTCGTTGTGAATTTCGCGTCATCATTGGACATAAGGCGGTCAATGTATAATAAATTCACCTTAGTTTAATATATTATATGGTTACTTTAGAAGCTGTACTTACGCAATCCCTTAACGTGACGAAAATGTAGAATAAGACGCAACTGTAACTAATGTAACTAGTATAGCTGAGTCGGGTCAGACGCGTGATAAATTAATTTGCATCCTTAGCTCTATATAAATATGTAAACTACGTCATAATATAGGCACACATATACGTAATGTATATTGAACATCTATGTACTTTCATATAAACATGATTTTATTTTACCAAATCTATCATGATGAATTTTTTTTAGGAATATATCAATAATTTTAAAAATCATATCATAAACTATAGAAATAAATATATAGATCCTTGGTTCAATAATCCTGGGATAATTCGGTTCATAATTTATTATTAAATGAGTGAGATGGATTAAAATATTTTTTTTATTTTATTTTAAGTTGAAATTAATATCATCAAACATCAGCCAAACACACCATGCTAATCTTTTCTTCCTTGTATACTCAGTTATTCTATACCAGTGTTTTTCAACCTTTTTCATAATGCCACCCCCCTGGTATAAAAAAATATTTCGCGACTCCCTTTGACCTTCGATTTTTTATCATGTATGTAGGTGTATGTTACAGTATTACCATTAACAATATTAATTGTCTTTATTGTTATTTTTTCTACTAAAGTACCCATTTTTTTCGACCTCTGGCAACCCCCCCTACAGAAGCTTCGCGACCCACAGGATGAAAAACACTGTTCTATACTAACTATAAACATTATACTAATAAGTCTGTAATATTATGAGTTGGTATTGATCGTGGGTAACTTAGACATTGCTGTCTAACAAATAGACTAAAGGTTCCAGTCATCATGCTTACAATTAAAACTAATAGGATACTATATTATGGTATTCAAGGCTTCGATCGGTGAATGACAGGGCTCCATAATAAAAAGACAGCGTTGCCGAAATAAGAGTTGTTGTAATTTCAAAAAGGAGAATCAGTATACATTTAAAACTATAAAAACTACTTAAAATAGCAAGTTAAACATTGTAAGATAGAAATTGAACACTTTTTCATTATGGACAAATAATTAAATGGCCAAAATTGAGACATAAGATTTGAAAACTAAGTATTTTACAGCTACATTGTAATATTAGGAATGATAGAGTACATTGGAATGAATAAACTATGCATATGGTCTCTAAATATACTACTACTATTCGTCAAGCCACAGTATGTGTTATTAATATTGAAGTCTGGTTAATATATTTCTTAAACGCAATGAACAATGTTCACAAACTCCCAATGATGAAGCGATTACTAAAAAAATATATCTTTTATGAGAATAATAATTTTCATTTGTACATTTTATAGCAGAAATCTTCGAGCAATGCAGGCGTTAGCAATTGAATTACTTAGTGTAAGAAAGTGTTATAAAAACCAACCCAAGCTTTAGGTGAAAATTGAATGTTTATTACAAGAAAATAAATAAAATATATATAATATAATAATTTAATATTACTAAATTATTCAAGTATTGATTTGAAAAAATCAAACATGATAACGCGGCTGTTTCTTATATAATACAATCAAGCTTCAAACCAATTACAAATTAAACAAAAGAAATTAAAAAAAATATAATTCCTGGAACTGTAAATAATAGGTGTTTCTGTCACTATAGCCTCAACAAGCATCTGCAATCTCGTTGGTATACCCTGTACATATTTCGATTTGTAATAAGCAAAGCAGGTTTTTGCTAAATATTCAATACATAAATATAATATCTGTTAGGAATATGATGTGTGTTGCTCTGTTAAATAATTTATCATAAATATAATTTACTAAACTACAGATGAAAATATACTCCATTTAATGATAACACGGGCAGTTTCTAACGTCCAATACTTTGTCTATCCTGTTTTGAAATATATTTAATCGGAATACGGCATTCATTACTGTTCATAGGGATTCAATAAATTTATGAAGCTGTAATGCCTAATTTGGACGATAGAAACGAGCCGATATTTTTATTTATTTATATTTATATAGCAATACTGATTTCACGTTGTCTGTCAATGGTTTGCTGTCGCACGCTTAGCGTATCGAATTGAATTTATTAGGAATTACTATAAGAATATGGTTTCCAGTGGAACTATTAATTAGTTTCATTTGTGTGTACAATTTCCTTTTTTAAGAATAAAATTGAATATATATAATTGATAACTGTTTAACTCTGAAATGTATTATCCTAAAGTTTGCTAGTCTCTAAGTGAGCAGAAATTTGGTAAATCTTAACCGTATGTATGTGACGTAGAGATTTGTTTAATTAAGTGTTGCGAAGCATTCCTTACATTCAAATGTTGCTTTTAGCACTTAGTTTATCTTGCATTGTGTTCAGCAATTTTTTTAAAATTTTTAGCTTATTCATCTAATAACATTTAGTTCTTATAGTCTAATGGATGAAAGTGACTTTTTTTTCGCATTTTTTGATTTTTTTCATTCTTTTTTTCTTACATAACTAATGAATGGAGCCCGTTAGTTATACAATCTTGAAATTGGCTGCGAATTAAAATTCACTTATTTAAATGTAAAGTGGTTATAAAGCTACAATCTATAGTTTATTATAGTCATTATAACCACTTTATTATATGAATACACAAATAGCGCTAAATTTTAATTACGAGACATAAGTTATGTATCCCAATGTATATTGTCCGCACAAATTGCTAGGAATAGGAATGCTTTTCCGTGAAACGGAACCAAAAAAATTTTCAGTTCCACCTTTTCTCGTGTCGCCAATAACAATGTTGTTTAAATCGTACTTCAATAATTAGCAATTTGTGAACGACAGTATCCAGACATTAAGAGGAAAATTTTAATTGATCACAAATTAGTTACTAATTTAGGTCCCGCGTTTCTCTTGCTCCGGCTGACGGACCGGAAACGTCGGAAAAGTGATGCCTCACCTGAAAAGAAAAACAAGGTATCCCAATCAAAATTCAATAAAACTCAAATTGAGACAGGCATTCATTTTCAAGCGATCGAATCGTTGATTACATTTTAATGAAACACAGGTTGTGTATTCCTGATTTGTTTGGTATTATAAATCCTTTTTAAATACACATTCAAGCTTTTAAGAGTGAGGTCTAAACACACTGCTATATATCATAGCTTGTGTTATTGATGATGCCGACGTGCCGGACGCTTACAAATCACGGCCAAACTTTAATGAAAATAATTAAAAATAAATAAATCGCTTTTGAGTGCGCTTTTAATTTTAATGTGGGACTCGCGTTATTAAATGTTTTGTGTTTTCAGTACTAATCTAACACAGCTGAACTAAACCACTGCCAATAATCTAATTAATCGTAACTATTATTAATAATTTATCGTACTAAGAATCGAACCCTCGACCTTCTGTTTGGTAATAAGGTGGAGCGACCTTTACATAACTATACACTCATAATGTAGGTTATCGCTTATATTATTAAAAGTGCGAAAGAAATTTAATATTTGTAAAAATAACTTTTTAATAATTATAAAATGTTCATATAAGTTTTACACCTAAGTCGAAAAATATCGTAAATCGTAAGATATCAACAATTTGTATTGGGCTATTATTTCGAATATATAAAAGTTAAAGTCAACTACGCAAATATACAAACTCTCCTCGATAATTTCTCAACTACTTAGCGGTTATTAGTACACCCTTATGCTAATATAAATCCTGAATTGTCAACTATATGATTACTAAAATACGTTGACATCAGTTGAATGTGTAAGATGGTCAAATGGGGGGGTTTCAAATATACGAGTCGATTTATATACGTTCTGTTTCGGGGTTTTTAAAGCCGGACAAAAAACATTATTGCATGATAATTGATATGTCGGCTTATAATTACAATAGTAAACGTGATATAAATAGTTTTCGAATTAAATATAATCATAATAATTGATAAGGTTTAATGCCGAACATCGTTAATAAAACACGAAAACATTCAATTGAGTTTCGATTTGTAATGTAATGTTACGATGAATAATTATTATATTTTAAACAATCATATTACTGCGTCGTTGTTTTTTCATAATAAAGCCCAGTTGAATTAATTATGTGCTGAATTTACGTGTTCAGTATTCGCAGATTTAAAATAATTAATGATTCTATATACACACGATGTCAGTAGAAGTAAAAGATTCGGATTCTATTTCAGTGTCGGATTTTGTGATTGATTGTATCAATATAAAGTATTAAAACATAAAGTCAGTTACAGCAGAGAAATGCACATAGTTATTAATACGTTTTTTATTAAAATTTTAAGCTAGTAAAAATATGTCTTAAAAGGGTTGCCCATGCCCAAATGGTGAGCCACTTAATTACATTGCATATTAAACATTTTATTCAATATTCATTAGTCCTTTTATTATACATGTATCTTGTAAAATTCATGTTGAGTCATTTTTTCAATTATTCTATAAATTGGTAAAAACACAATTAGTTTTTATTAGCTCAGTGGCCAGTATCATTGCATAGGGATAAGGCAAAAAATATAAAAATACATGTCGCCTTTGTCAGCCTTTCGGCGAGGACGACAATGACGTCTTTTTAGCCCCCTAATAAAAGTATGACGCGTTTGCCGAGCAGGTATAGTATTAATTATAATTGTCCTATGCGTCCTTTAGTCAGCTACTAATTTTATAATTAAAATTGAAAAGATAATAAGATTTATATGTGTAGTTTATTTCTTCAACCACACTTTAAGAGCTTGTATGCGTCATGTGTCTTAATTCTATCAATATATCAAGTACTTACGCCAAGCTGGTCTGCAATTTTCAAAATAATGGAAACGAGTGAGGAATGGGCGAGCAGTTCTTCAGGCATCGGAGGGGTCGAATGAACGATCTGTGAGCGTGAGCGGAAGTTTCGATTCATTCGCAGAGAGCATTCGCAGAAGAGGTATCGCAATATTATCGTTCGCAGGAACTCATCGCCCATGAAAGCGAAGAAATTCATGTCTGAAATTGTTTAAGAACAATGAAATCTTTCAATATCTTTAACCATCTATTTATAATAACGAATAAAAATATACAATATCAAATACGCAATAGTTATTTAGTTAAACTAGTAGCAATAATCAGTTTATTTCAGAATGCAGTACAAAAAACTATTTGAACGCCTATTTAGGCGTCTAGAACAGTTCTGTAGTAGTTCTGTTAGCATATAAAATCATGTTAGGATCTTACCGATACGAATTCGGAGTATTAACTGTGCGCATTGGAACATAAAGTCGAGGATCAAGGTTTCGCATACATCAAGCACTCCTTCTTCTATTGTATAAAGCTCGCATGATGAGCACAACCCCATCAGAGGATTGTTGAGGAACAGCGTTAAGAGACTGCCTTGGTGAGATCGTTCTAGAAGAGGTACCACCACAGATTTAGTTTTATCCACCGCAATTTTCTTATAAACCATTTCTTATAAGCATTTAATAACTTACAAGAACTGGTTTGCCCTTTTGACAAGAAATTAAAAATAATATACTAATCATGTTTAGAA
Organism: Pontia daplidice; assembly: GCA_963693355.1. Taxonomy (NCBI): domain Eukaryota; kingdom Metazoa; phylum Arthropoda; class Insecta; order Lepidoptera; family Pieridae; genus Pontia; species Pontia daplidice. The sequence goes on from CAVNZL010000001.1 coordinate 7,714,954, forward strand.
GTTAAGGAATGCTGATAGAATTATAAAGGAGGTAATATTTGATTAACTGTACCTGCTAGATTAGCAGGCAGTTCTTGAGCTGATAATAACATCACAAGTGGCTGGTTGAAATGCCGTGGCATGTTCTGCATGAGTCCAGAACAATTTGACTCAACGATTATGAACAACGGTCTTCTTGTAAATGGATATATGTCTCCAGGGTACAAGAGATAATGATCCTTTCCCCTGCTCCCCCTTTCTTGTGATTGCCCACTCCTGGATTCTCTTGTTGAATCTCGATTTGCATCTAATTTGCTGGATGTTATAAACCCACCAGCTTCATAGCCCGCTGTAATAAATTAATAATTACATACTTAACTCAGCCTTAATTGAAACGCCAATACATTCCTATTGAAGTCAAAAAATAAAGATTTTAAGAGTCGTAAAAGTCTGCAAGAATGCAGAGTTATTAGATGCATTTATTGTTTTAGAAATAGCACTACACTACTCACTGATGCTGTCACCGTTACGGTTGTGAGAATGAATGTAGCCATCTGCGGAAATGTACAGTAAAATCGCTCCGTTCAATGGTAGGTCATTGCAACTGCTCGCAAGGTAGACCAAACACTGCAGCGCAGTTGGCTTAAACAACAAGTATTTGTGTGGATTGTCTCGACGGAAGCTGTCCCCGACCACGTAACCTACAAAAAATTGCGATATTTGATACAAAGAACCCTTTCGCATACACACAAGATTTTCGCAATGCGTTGTGCATAAGAAATAGTATAATGTGTTCAGAAATAAACATATTTTGTTGCAAAATAAATTTCGCCTGCATTTGCATTAGTGCCGACAAAATATTCAATTTCAATATTGATTTAATGTATAGAATTTGTAACGCCTTAAATATTTTGTCGGCAGTGAAACTTTTCTTTCGCAGAATATAATTCGCATTGGCCGAGAACTTGATGAAGGAAAGATGCGAAGTTCGTCTGACCTCTTTGCGTTGAATGTGGAGCTGGCGGCGGTCCATGAGGTGGTATATCCTCACTCAGGGCTTGAGGTGCTGGGCCAATTGGTTCTCTTTCCAATATCTGAAGAATTCTATACATGTCGATAGTGAGTTCAGAAAACTTTGCTTGTTGTGTGCTACTACCAATTATAATTACGTCTTGTAAAGTTAAGTGCATATGGGGTCCTCTTTCTATGTACGGAGTGTGGTCGGGATGGATTCTACAAATTATTTTATCGGTATAATAATTATCTATCTAAGCAAGTCAAAAGTCACCAGTTATCTAGTCTTACAGTTCACTTGTCTTTACAGAAACTTAACATATTAAAATTGATAATTGATGAATATTTAATACCTATTGGACATGTCAGGTGCTTGCATATCATTGTATATAACTTGAACGGCTGGCTCTGCATCAAGGAAAGCTTTGACTTCATCAACAACAACAGTCCATTCCATTTGGTCATCAGCATTATATGTGGTTCCATACTCTATTATCTGGTTGTCTAGTTCGCGTATTAGATCGTCCACTAGTTTTAATCTATTTAGTAATAATGAAACAACAATGAATCTTGCGTAATATCGTAGCTTTTTCACCATGAGTTCGCATTTGTCTTCTTTTACTGCATGTGTGTAGTATCGCCTCGCTCTGATGGCCTGGTAAAACGCGAATGCTTCCCGAAGGTAAGCAGTTTCACTAGTCCTCAGACTGCAACGTCAACAGTCGCTATTAATATTAAACAAACAATTTAAGTTGCAAATTTTGTAACTAAGATCTTTAACCGTAGTACCCGTACAATACGTAATTCTCCCGATAGGCTAGTTTTATCACTCAGTTTATATTGATAATAACGATTGAGTTGTATGGCATGATTACTTAAAACTAAAGGGAAATAGCTTACTAGAAGTGATAGTACAGCTGCCCAATTTTTGAAGCGATCTCGCCTATTTGCCATCTCTTTAAACCATATTTGCTATCCAGTACGTCCCTGTGTTGTTGTTGAAATTTCCACAACTTTGTGTAAACATCGAAAGTTCTGCCGAAATAAGATTGCCATTGCTTGTGGCCATATTGCGGTAGTTCTCTAAAATTTGTAAATGACGAATAAACATAAGTTTCAACGCAACAATTCATATGTAAACTTTAAAAAAAAATAGAAATTTCATATCATTAGATATAAGTAACACAATCACACTCACCTTAATCCATTGAAAAGTACTTTTGATTTCTCTAATAAGTGACAAAACTCAATTATAATTTTCCTCTCTCCATCCATGGGATTCATATTTTAAATATTACATATACAACATCAAAATACAACATCTAAGAAAACGGACATGATTAAGTTAAACAGGTTATTATTCTTCACTGTCTGAAGATTCTTTCGATGAGCAGCCGCACTCCCTCTGGTTGTCCGATCTCAAGAGAAGCAATATCTCACGGATATCGTACAATTGATGAAAAGTACCGTACCGATACTCCCTCTTCAGTTTCAGACATTCAAACTCCAGCCGTGAGATAAGGCGGCATCGCAAAGCTTCTTCAAGCTTGTGGAAATCTCTGTTGTGAGCGAGATAGCAACATAGCTTTCCTTGTTTTTCAAATTTATCAGGTAAAGCCTGGCGGGTCTTCCGTTCAGAGTACTGAATGGGAGTATGCGGAACGATGGCCGGGCTGATCTGGCTTGTGCTCACAGGGGTGGAGCAAAGAGGACTAACCCTATGTTGTGGTAAGTCGGAAATGCTATTTATCGAATCTGCAATGAACGGACCGATGTCAATTGATCGCGGCTGTGCTTTGCTTGTTGGAGTCCGTGCTTTCTTCTTGTCCTCAGCTTTTTCTGTTAAAATAATGCTCATTTACTACAGAATGTCGAATAAATTATCTGAAATTATTTATATATATTTTGCGTTTTTATATTATACGTTTGGTTTGGTGTACGCAAGTTTCATATTTAATTACATGCATATAAGGCGATTATTTTACTTTACTAACCTTATTATTAGCCGTGGTCAGCGAATTACTTAAATTACTTAGCCAGGTTAGATTCCAAGAATACAATTTGAAATTTGATCGCTAAACGAATTGTAAGTTTAACTAGATTAACCATGAATTAATATAAAGTACAGTGTACTTAGTGTTCAGTAAGATTGTGTCATTTATATTTGTATAATTGGAATAAGCATTTATTTCTTTATATGATTTACAATAAAAAAATATGTAGTTGTACATGTTAAGCATCGCACGAAGCACTATTTGGAATTCCCGAAATTCATTAATTCCTTAAATGAAATGTGAAAAATATTTTTTATGAAAAATAACACTGCTAATCCAGTGCATACATATAATCGCAATGAATTGCTGATCAACTAACAGTGAGGTATATGCTAAAAAAGGTTTTTGGTAAAACATGAAGCGAATGCCTTTAAAAAAAAAACTGTGTAAAAGAAATCTGGTAAAAGGAGAGGTTGATTCGAGGATCTGAATTTTAGAAGGCACGTTTCGTTACAGTACCTGTTTGTTAGAATTTGTAAATATGTGAAGTTCTTATAGTTAAGGTTTATTTTGAATATTAGTCTGGTCTGGCTTGCTTTTTGTCCTTTTCTTTTTATGACTTCCTTATCTCAGCTGACTCAATTACATATAAATGAACCATTTCCTTTTTCCTTTTCCTTTTATAACATATATTATATAACAATTATTGTTGTTGAGTTGTCGCTGAAGCAAACAGGGTCCTTATTTTACGCCTTTATTTAGTATTTCAGCCAACAAAGTCACTTGTATTTAGAAGTATATATTTAGTGTATATATTAGTCGTTTTATCATCTTAAGAGTAGTATAGTCGTAAAGATTGATATCGAAAGGATAAAGCCATATATTATTAATTTCATTACAAAACTCTAATAGACCAATCTACCAGCAATACTCATGAAAAATCCCGAATCCTCGAGTGTTCTTTTAAAGTTTCTGCAAAGTAACGACTAATTCTATTGATTTCATTACGAAATAGTCTAATAGCGTGGGACTAGTGAGGTCTTTGCCATTGCAAGTGTCCATGAGCGGCGGTATCACTTTACATCATGCGATCCTCCTGCCCCTTTCCCCCCTGTTTTATATTAAAAAAGACAAACGCATAAAACGATGTAAATGAGTCAATCACCAATACCCGTCACCGCAGCCTCCATACTAATTAAATAATAAAATATAAGCCATACATATCGATTTAAAATTTTCGCTTATATTGGTTCACTAGTGTGGTGAAAGCATATGAATATATTTAAAAAATTAACTCTAAAAACAAAACAATTTACGAATTCAAATTTCTAAAATCTAAATTCTATAGTTCAAAAAAGATATAGAACTATTCATTTTCATTTTTACATCGGGTGAATCGCCAGCTGTACAAATCAAGCAAGATGAAGTCACTCTAAATAAGTCCTCCAGTCTATGAGGATGCAGGCCAGAACCAGTCCGGTCACGAGAAGCAGTAAGTGTGCGCTATAGGCGTAGAACCATAGCGGCATGGACTCGCGGACCGCGGTTGCTGACGCAGTGCTACAGTGCCGCTGAACAGCTTGAAGAAAACTAGTTGTGGGTACCATCAAAGAAGTCTGCATTCGCAGCAATAAAAAACGCTTGAAGATATAGTGCCGCATACATAAACGACTTAAAAAGACCCTTTCACTGACTTCTTTTTCGCACATAGTCCCAATCACGCGATGTGCGATGTGGCTCCATTTGATTTTTATTTATTTAACAAAATCAATCCTCCTAATGAAAATGAGGATAGCTAAAATTATTTTTACACGTGTTGCGCTGTATAATTGGTTATCATTTTGGTCTAACGGCAGATTTCCATTAAGTAATTTTAGTAGTTTCAGGCTACAAATCTGCAGATACGCAATTTATACTAGAGTTTTTATAAGTAGTAGAACGATTCATGTTTCAAATATCGAATGATAAAAATACTGTTATCATGTTGCTTAGCCTTCGGTTTTGATGTACACCGCTCGAAGCGTCAAACAGGTATACTTACAGTAAATTAAAATAAACCTGATAATAATATAACCGCGCAAGTTTGTTATGTATTTTTTTCATTTATTATGATCAGATTAACACATAGTCTACAATTTATAAAGATATTGTGTGAATCGTCTTCCAGCGGAGGTCTTCCCCACGGGATACGACCTACAATTCTACAAAAAGAGAGCGTACTCATTCCTCAAGGGCCGGCAACGCATCCATTGATGGGTGCTTCTGGGCTGCGGCTGTTCCCGCTTGGACCACCCGCAAGCTCGTTTGCCCCCCAATTTTATAAAAAAAATTGCCCAAACTATCAAGTATTTAGGAAAAAACTCAATCATCTTAGTGGTATTCTACCTTGCGCTGTCAAAACCGCTAGAGTTACACATATAGCATGTATGATGAAAATGTTTATATTAAATAGTCCTGCAAAAAAAGCCGCCACATTATATATCTAACTAATCTGTAAGCCGCTAAGACAAAAAATGATACTTTATTTCAGACGCAAATACAGTAGTACTAGAAATATGAACTTTTATTGTTATGTAAATAAGATATATAACATATAATGACTGTATTATTATTAATGTCGTGCGTATATATTACTAAAAATATAATAACGAAATATTATTATTATAACAAGACTATCTCTAATTAGTAGGTGTATATGTAAATACTTCATTGGATTATTCATATGCAAATGATGTCAATGAAGGTGAAAACTAATCAGATGCCTGATTTTTTTAATATTATGTATTTCAGTAGTTTTAAACCACAAAAAAGTAAGTTAAAGTATTCATTAACGTCAATAGTGATTCTAAAGTAAGATTGACGACGACGTAGCGAACTTAAAAGCAGTTTCAGCTCATCCGTTGTAATATACCTCTATACCATATTATAAAGCTATTGTGTTGGTTTGGTTGGACGCGCGAATTGAACGAGCTTCCAAATTGAATTACTACTGGAAGACTATATTACATTGCTAATGTCATTAAGAGCGCAGCATAATTGAAAAATGTTGTGAAAACTGTTTCTTTTCGTTACAATAATATTTGAATTAATCGGGGTGAAGTCGGGCTGGTCACAGGATTAAGAATCTTTATACAAATCTTAATTTGATTAAAACGATAAACTGTTAAATATTGTGAATATTAAGTTTGTGATTATAAGTTACCACTTTGTTTTTATTAAACTGACATGTGACTGACTATATAGAGTAAATGAGCCTGTTAATGGTGATGTATTTTGATATAATTTAACAATAACATAGCAATGATGAATATCGACGTAAGCGAAGAATTTCGTCGTCGCGAGGCCAAGTATGCCGAAACCTGAAGTCAAATGAGACTGTAATTAAATATCCCGAGCCGATATTCTTTTTAACATTATAAAGCTGAAGTTTCTTATTCTAAATTTGATAAAAAAATTGTGTTATAAAACAAATATTATATTATTATTTAAGATTAATATACGACGGCTATTTTGCGACATTATATTGAATATTTTTGAAAAAAGCACACACAACCACACTGCTGGCATCGGACTGGTTCGGGAAGCGAATTCATTGTTTAAATGTTATTTTATCCAATGGGTACCACTCTAGATTTTTAAGAGACAAATGTCAGAGCAGTTAAAGCGCACAAAAATCACAAATAATTTAGAAAGTAGCTTAAAACGAATTAGTTATTACATTAATTGTTATTTGTTGTTTAATTTTAAAATTGAGAAAACATTCGTTTGGATTTAATACAATCTATAAGACTTAATTAAATGGATATGTTTATTGAAGTCTAGTTATTTCGAAACGATGAAGGTTATAGGAGGGCTTTCTTAATTTTCTCGGACGCGTACATAGAATATCCATTAATGCAGACATCGGACACATCTTTAAAGAGTTGAGAGTGCACTTCATTGAGCCGATAGATCAAACTCGCCTTGTATAAATTTTAAATGCTTCGATTATTTATAAAAAAAAAAAATTATTAAAAAATAACGTGAATATAAACGTAAATATTGTCGAGTTAGTCATTATTGAAGTATTATTAGCATGATGATGATTGTTAAAACTGTTGCTGAAATTGTGTTTTTATTTTTCGTTAGAATCAGCACTTGGATATAATTACGATATACTATATTACATTTTAACGATTGAGTAATTTCATGTAAATATAATGTAATAAAATTCCATAAATCAGATTTATGTTAGGAAAAAATTGCCATATGATTTAAATTTGCAATAATACTTATATTAAATTGTTAGGAAAGCTAATAAATACTCGCGCGTCCATTCAACAGGTGCTGATGCTTCATGTTGTCAAAACCGCTAGAGCTCTTTGAAAAGTGAATATCTATACAAAACGAGGCTTAATTAGGAGAAAAAATACAAAAATTCGCAATTAAATGTGTCGCGTTTCGTTAAATAAGTAAAATTTTTAAAAACATACCTTGCTCCATTGCGCTGTGTTTCGTGAACAATTAATTAATTCCAAACTGTATCAATATTATTTAAACACACAAAAAATATAGTTCTGTTTATTATATTAATGAGATAAAAGTTCTATAACGAAAAACACTTTCGATTTAACACGAGTCGAAGATCGTTTGGAAGAATTACGAGTGTTCGAATCGCGGGCTTACTTGACGGAGTCTATTGGCACTCTGCAAACAGTTCGTATTGCCTATGGTGCAACGCGTTCGAAAGTGCGCTGAAGTTTAACAATTAAAAGTGCGTTTGATCAGTGGGGTGGGGGGTAATAGTGCGGAGTGCTTCCGAGTTTGCACCAATAAACTTTGCAGTAGGCCACGCCTCTAGGCAACGGGATTATCCGATTGGTTGAAAATTTTCACGGGCCTGAGCGTGGGAAATTGATTTGATTTCAGCTAAATAGAAGTACTGTTATATGAACCTTTAGATTTTGAAATGTAAATTAAGTATACTTAATTTTTTATAATTCTAATAATTTTCTAGAATCATCGCAGCCTCATTTATAAACCTTTCATTGGATTTTATGTAGCTGATTTTTTTGTGTTTCTGCAAATGAATTTATTATTTCGGTATTAAAATATGATTATTGATTTTGATTTCATTGGAAAGCAAACAAAATAAACAATTTATAGACATACATTGTAAAAGCATTTTGTGTATTATTACTCTTATTGTAATTATTAAATTGAGTGGGCATTACATAAAAATCTAAATAATATTTCCTAGATAACCTAGCGTCGGAAAAATGTCGCTTCTGGATTATAGATACTGACAGAGGGGTTTCATTCTATATGCCTTGATGATTTACTGATACCACGACATTATCATACACCGAAAAATTAACACTACAAATTGTGAATTATGCCACCTTGTGATGTTAATATGATGAAAATAGTTGATTAATAAAATTTAATATGTAGTATGTAGAAAAGTAAACAGTTTAAAAATTCATTTGGATGTATTTTTGTCTAGAATGTGACATTAGCTCACTGTGTATTTACGTTTTCTATGTAAAAGTCTATATATACGAATATATCTAAATTTTTAACATAGTATTAGTAGATATAGAAACTTAGAATACATCATTGCATACAAAACAGTTATAATTATGATGAAGTATTGTTGAAATAGTCGTGCTTAATCTAGGTACTAGACAAATCTTGAATTGATTTACTAAATTCTATTGATGTTAATTTATATTACCTATGTAATATAGATATAGTCAAGAGACAGTACTTAAGTTTTGCAGAGGAATTGGAACGAAGTATTGACTTAATGATGCTTACAATGATTAAATATGGGTACTTAACGCTAATCAACCAACTAGACATATTATTTTTTTACGGAGTCATTGTAAAATTTTCTTGTTCCATAATAATTAATATTCTTGAAAGGTTAACCATCTGTAAACTCTATAAGCACTAAATCCAGGTAAACAATGTATTTGACAAGTTTATAACACATGCTTGCATCTATTTTCCTTAATATTTTGTGACGGTCCGATGAATGATTAAGTCGAGCGAAACAAACGCATTGAAGCTGACACTTCACACGTTAAATGTTAACCATAATTTGACTTTGTTATAAGCCACAACATACACCGAAAAACGTCTAAAAAGTTATAAGTAAACATAGCGGTCGATAAGGATTGCAAATACTCTTCTAGTCATTTAAATCGCTTATTATTTTTAATGCTGCGTCCATTGCACAATACACTAACATTTCCATAACGGTTGGCGCAAAAGTAAAGAGCCTATTTGCCTCAGCTACAATTACCTTTTTAAATAAGAAAAATAGAATTAGTTTTTTTTATATATTGTTCGATTGTGTTCCATGTTTCGTTATATTATTATTTGAAGATGATCTTTCTTAAATGACGATCGATAGAATTGATGCAAATTTCTGCGGTTTTGCCGTAAGTATACTTTATGAACGTTTTCTTTTAGGGTCAACGGTAATGTAAATGTTACTGGTACATCTGTTCGTCTGTCTGTCCGTCTCGGCCGTATCTCAAGAACAGGTTGAAATGTAGTTAGGAAGTTGAAATATTCACAGAAGTATTTACAGTTGCTACTCATAAACAGAATCATATAAGGAGACTTCTATACAGAATATTGGCTTGAATAATGGTACGAAACTCTTCGTTCAACCTAGCCCGAATCACTTTTGCACGTTAGCTAATAACTAAATCAATTGTAAATACTTCGAGGCTTAGATTATAACAGTATTATATTACTGAACAAAAAGCTCATCATCATTTGATGGCGTGTGATTTAGGCTCGCCGGATCAGACGACCGGGAGGTGGTGAGGCGAAACGAGGGGGCTAGACGAGACGAGGGCACCGTGACGCACATCTCTATGTATCATTGTTGTCTATCAAAGTGTTCGAAAACAAAACCCTACTTAAAATGGATGTAAAGTAAAAGTAAATTTCTCTGGGCAGCATATTAGGGCGTCAGTTATAAATAAACTTCAATGTCTTCAAAAGTATTCGACTGAGCATAATGAAATAAAAACTCGGTTTTCAATGTTTTGAATGAAAATCATAACTTCAAGGCTTTTTATTTTTAATAAATGTTAAATTAATAAAATGCATAGCGTGTCTAGATATTTCTTAAGTGTAGCCTGGTTACATATGTTCCGTTTACACAAAATTTAGTACTTTGTAATGCCTCCACGAGCTTACAATGCGTCTGTTATGCGATTTGACTACTTCTAAGTTTATAAGACGACGTTGAAGAAAATTCTGTCATTTTTCTATAAATTTTTCCAGACCTTCTTTCATTTCATGTAGCGGCTATTGTTATCAGATTCCGCCAATGTTTAACTTTTTACTTTCAAAACTAAAACTTGAATAGACGGATTTTTTTTTACAATTACAAAAAGGTTTTATATGGCATTGTATGTGGCATTAAATATTCTTTGTTCCATAATAATAATACTCAATAAGCTTAAAAAAACTGCTTATTTCAGACAATGAATAAGTGAACTATTACTCTGTCTTTGTTTCTTAATTAAAAGCTTATGGTTGCTCAGGACCTCGCTTTAAACGGCTGGAGTCTTACTTTTCAAATCGTAATTTCGTTGTTGTGGTGTTGTACAAAATGTTTTTAGTTCCAAGGCTTATTCAATTAGAACCTTGTTCAGACACATCTTGATTACTGCAATCTGGGGAGTTATTTTTGCCCTAATCACATCGGAGCTTTTTTGACACCTGGGACCTGTCGGGTATAAAATACTTCAATGTATCATTCTAACTCCAATAAACTTAAAGTAAAATAATTAACGTCACTAAGGAATCTATTTGATTTAATTGATTTTACTTTTCTCATCAAAATATTATATATCAAAATTAATTGTCCTCAACAACTGAATAACATAAATTTTAACATTCCGAGAAACCACCCTCGCCAGCAGATTAAACCTTTACTCCCACCTTTCCGACGTTGTGTAAAAGGTGTCAAACTCATATAAGCGCGCTTAGTGCGTTAATAAATATTAGACAGACTTTGATATCTCTGTCCACCTCCCAGTTTTGGTACTTTCTCAGCTATGTATATATATGTAAGCGTATTAAGTATTAATAATTTATCTTTATGCATAAATTAAATATCACTTTTTGAGTTGACCTTCGCTTTTTCTTTATCTTCTTCCTGTGGTGTCACTTTATTACCAAAGGTTGGCTGTTAACAATTTAAATCGTCGGGAATCTTGCGCTAAACGATTGTCGCTTGTTCAACGACAATAAATTTGGACTACTTTGTTAAATACATGTAGTGTTAACCATTAAGGTGAACTACATTAAGATTTTGCTTTAATGAGCTAAGGATACGTGCAATGCCAGGACTTACAGGTCTGTTGCCGGCCTATAAGCGATTGGTACGCTCTTCTTTAGAAGGCTCCCAAGTCGTATCGGCTCAAAAATACGTCAGCCGGCAGAGGGAAGATTTTTAGAATAAACCTACTCTAGTAATCTCATAGAATACCTGTGTTCTATCATTTAAATTAATAAATAAAAACTCACTATGAATACAGGGTATTATGTTAGTATTAATAAAAAATATTTCTTAAAAGTAAAAGTACCTTTGAAGATATTTACGGACGGCAACTAGTTAATAGCATGATTATAAAGCAATCTTTGACTCATGTGGCTTCATCTTAATAAGTTATATTAATTTACTGTGTTCAAAAAAGCCTGTGATTACAGAGGCGATGGGGAAAATAATTTGAATATTCCAATATTCGTCAACTTTTCGGTACAGAGATATCAATTTTTTAAATTAATTATTTCATTACAAAAAGAAATCCTTGAAGCAATCTCAGCTTTTAGCACAGCGATGTTCACCTGTAACGATCGGTGTGGACCACAACCGAGGAATCTCAAAAACGAATTCGTTTTTATTTCATTTACCAAATAAACAGAGTGAAGGCTAGCATCCAACATAAACTAGGACAGGCACAGGTCTATAAAAATATTGAATGAAACGGATTCGATCGATACTAGGTTGTGGGGTGGTAGCACCACTGTGTTGGGGGACAAAAGAGCCAATTAATTTTAACTGCTTATTAAAACCACAAATGCTAGTGCCAAACAAACGAGTAAATGAAAATAATTTGAGTCACCTGACTCCACGTTTAGATACAATAAAAACATTTCATTAATTAAATCTATGATGTCAACTTGGCGTTGCTTTGAGCTGCGAGAGGAAGCTAGAATTAGCAGTCCACGTCCTATGTGTTTATTCTAAAGAGTAATGGAATATCCTCATACATCTGGACGGAAGTTTCTTAATGCAATTTCAAAGGCTTTCATTTAATATTATTTTCACTATTAAAGTCGCTAACGGCGTCATAAGTTTTTGCTTCTATTCGCAAAATAAGACTACACCTAACATTATTTCTAACCTAACCCAACTTATTTCGTCATACCAATGAAGTGATCAATGGAAAATGAAAAAATAAATGTATACCTTAATCCTAAACAGGATAGGTATATACTTCAGTATATTTTTTTGTAAATAATTTGAAAATGTTTGTAGTTTCTAATCCCGAAGAGCGTGATTATTAATTTTTTATCTTGAAATGCCTAGTTTATATAATAATATGAGATAAATTAGTTTATAGAACCAATATAGATTGATGAAATATTTACATTGCTCGGTATTTAGAATGTTTTAATAGAAGAGATAATGTATAAAAAATGTTTTCGTAGCATTTTAATATATATTAGATCTTCGTGTTTAAAATCGCTCATCTGAGAGGGTTCGCCATCCCATTAGGTTAAGTCTTTCCAGGTATGTTATGATGCTTCATAAATTATTAGAAACAACTCTTTGTGGGGCTAATATTAATATTTTATATGTTTGTATGTAGTAATAAAAAACTCGTATTTTACTTTTAGTTTAGGTTTCGATCTGCTGATCCCAATTTTAGTAAATTTTATTTATTGATAAAAATCGACAATACTCAATTATCCAGCCGGATTAACCTTGTAGGTTTTTTCAATATCAAATCTATTCTCAACCTTTACGGTTATCTAGTGGTCTGGAACTCCACGTAAATTGTAAAAGCGTCGTTAAAGTTGCAGCTTTTAAGCATGAAATAATGGAACGTTAAAATAAAACCACCTGTAGTCCGAATTCAATTGTCAATTTGATGGGTGATTTCAAAATGTCTGTTTGTCTAACAAACAAATAAATATTTGCAAAAATAAGCATTGTCCTTCTGCTGCATTATTTTTAATTGCGACATTTATTTGCGACCATGCATATTTCAAAATTGTGTAAAGTTAAGAATTGATTATCATGCAAGGTACCTAACCGCTCTCGGCGACGACGACATTGGCGTCTGCATCTCATTATTGAAATAGGCACGTTATATTACATATAAGTTTAAAGACATTTATAACAATTCACATTAAGGACAACATTATTACAGACATTGATTATTAATTTCGGTCTTTCACTTAAAAACTTTTGACACTTAAAAAGAAAATACTTTTATGCGTAACAAAACTAAACTTATTGGCACATATTGATAAAAGAAATTGTCTTAAATGACTCGTTGTCACGTTTGACAAAAATGGCACTTAATTTTTATGAACTTTTCGTAAACGTATTATTTGTAAACAATTTTACATACAAAATGATATCCATTTTGAGGGGCCTTGCCAAGCCAAAAAATGCTTTTGAAGGGTAAATATATAAAATATTAAGCAGAATATAAAACCAGTACTTGTCAGGCAAAGAGACATTAATGCTCTAATTAATAATCTAATTGAATCGAAAAAATATAATTTAGTATTGATCTTTCTTGTTGAAAAATACAATTTTATTGATACTAACGCGTGGGAAAAAATACGTATAACAGGTGATTTGACTACTGTTGGGTACATACGAATCAGTTCGAGTGATGTGTGAGCCCAGAGTAGCTTGTACTGGTTTGATTTGAATGACTTTAATTCAACTTAAATTTAGTTAGTCGTAGGGTCACTTTTGCACTTTGGAGGCCACGGAAGATCAGCGTTGGGTCACATGCTATGGCCCAACACATGCTGAGTGGCATCCATTTTCAGGTGACCAGTGAGATAGTTGTAAGTTTTATTTATTTATTTTAAGTGCACTTATCTATATTTTTTTGTCTACACTGGTACTTGAATAATAAAATTGTTTTCTTTCTTTCAATATTTCCTGTATAAATTTTATATTAAAAAACTTTAATACCTATTTATGAGTCGCTATCGACAATACCAGTCAATAGCGTTTGTTCTTCGTGAAAATAATCATGGTTTAATAATATATTTAATATTAAATAGAATCGATACTTGATTACACGGAGAACTGTAGCGTTACGTGGGTGTAATTGGAACTAAACGTGCGATGTATGTTGTATTGTTCGTGTATTCGTTAATATATGCATAATATATGTATAGACTATATATGATATCATATAATATAAAAGCGCGCGTGGCAACAATGATTCGCACATAAATATATGTCTCTTTGTTTGTCCGATTATAGGCTATATACTAGATGATCCTTATTTTAGATCTCCAGCATAGCAGATTAATTCTAATTTTGTTTAAGTTTTTCTAAAATTAATTTTGTCCATCTATTGTTTAGTTTAAGTACTTTTTTTGTGTACCACGACCTTTATATGCATGTTGTGTCGTCCTTTAATAATATGTTACACTGTAGAATATAATTTGTAATGGTAGTTTTAAGTTTTGATTTGATGTTAGTGTAACGTATGTATGGATGACCTTTTTAAATAAATAAATAAAAATAAATCCCCGCGGCTTGAACCGCGTTAATGAAGGAGGAATATATATCGCCGATGGTAGATTTACCTGCTTGATATTTTGAATAATATCTTTATAAATTGTAGACTTTGTGTTATTCTGATGTTTAATTAGATCCCTTGTCATATGTTCGCTCACTTATATATTTCAAACAATTTTTTCGATTTTTTAATTAATTATTTATTGATTTTTAGCCTTCGATAGAACAAGAACATTTTATTCATTATCTCGTATGTGCTTAGGTATAGATTTGGCCGAATTTTGTTTACTTAGTTAACAATATTAACGAAGTGAAATTAATTAACTGCGTATGGCTTTGTCACTCGGCTTGCAATTTCATTCCCAAAAAGGCCCAATAGAAAAAGGAGAAGTAGGTGGAAGCGAGAGCTTTGTGATAGCTTGCCTGCATCAGGGAAAGTGGCAATATAGTCAATTTAAGGGACACTTGTCGAAACACCAATTTCCAAGTATTGAGGCGTATCACACGCATGGACATCATGAATGTGCGCTTACTTCTTCACCATTATTTATTTATAGATAAAGATTCATTGTAATCAAATTATGTCGAGGATAATTTTATTAAATCTAAATTAATTGTAATTAATAGTCTGTCTGGATAAGAATAAATATGGTTTCTAAAATAATAAACATATGCTCTTGCAAGTTGGACAATGTGTATTTGAACAATTATGATTGATTTTTAATTAGTATAAACCTTTTTCACGAAAGCTCTGTAATTGTATTTTCATATGTATTGATAATGGTAGAAGTATTATAATTTCGATCTTAATAGAAGTATAAGGAAAAACCGGCGGGTTTCTTATATTAGCAGATCGTTTCGTTAATTTCTTAGTTTTATTAATGTAGAACTTAATAAGTTGAGGAGGTGAGGTTTGTCGGTGAATGTTTCTTTATTTCCTTGAAGAATTATTGTTATGGTAAGTTGAGATTACAGTTAGCCATAACCAATGTATTTCCAATATTATATTACGTAACATTTATATAATTATATCAAAAATACAAAACTGTTCGTGCGATATACACAATTTATTGGAAAATGAAAATTATTTATATTTACACAATTAAAAACTTTAAAGCTTTAATTTTTATTTAAGCACATTAAAGTCATTTAGTGGCTAATTTAGCCATAAGCATACTTTTATAGATATTGAAGATTTTGTAACAGATCTTTTCATTGCGGTCTTAGTATATATCACAATGGATTTCATTCATAGATTCAACATGAAACTTAACGTGGTACGAGTAATGAGCGGCCCGTGTGGCTGTTGTCCTGATAAAGAAAAATCACAGGGCGGTGGCGGGTCTAAATCAAAATATCAAATTTCGTATAAGCCATACAAAGCACCGGAATTCAAGCCTCACGATAAGAAAAATATGGATTTAAATAGGCCCATGTCACCACACCTCTTCATTTATGCACCTACAGAGCCTGCGATGACGTCAATCGTTGAAAGGATAACAGGTATATTTCCGTTCTTATGGACTAGCTATTATTTATAGAATGGCGGTTATATTTCAAAACTATTTAGAAAAATAATGAATTCGTTTTTAAAGCTTAATTTGTAGGCATATATTTCTAATTTACTCATTCGTAATTTGAAATCGACAAAATCGGTCAAAATGGAATTTATTTTTAGCGTTCTCAAGATTGATTGCTGACAGGTAGAAAATTAAAAAGTACCAATTAACTCTGTCGAATCGAGATGAACTCATACAAGAGGCAATATAAAGCCTGATCAAAAACGCCTACTAGACATAATCACAAATGGTTTTCTAAATTTGAAATTGAATTAATATTCTGTGATTTTTAGGAATCATCTTGACATTTTACGCGCTTATGCTCTCGTGTGGGACTCTATTTCTTACCAACGGGGTAGAAACATATGTGACAATGATCCAAAGCCTAGACATGTCCAGACCATTAATATTTCTTATAAAAATTGCATTCGGGGTCCCGTTTGCGTTTCACTATTGCAACGGGGTGAGATTTTGTCTGTGGAATGCGGGCAAAATGCTCCCAATGAAAGAGGTTGAGGAATCAGCAAGGAAGGTGTATATCGGTACAGCAGTTATGTCAGTTCTATTTGCCCTTTTTTAATGAACATTTTTTTATCAATTTTTAATTAATATACCTTGAAAGAGAAGAACGGTTTTATTTAAATGATTGGACTTAATTTATTTATATATTTATAAATATATTATATAATCGAACATCGGCTACTATATTTTGAAAGAAAGAGACGAATATGAACATTATTGAAAACAGAATGGCTTAAGTTGATGTTAATAGGGTAAGCAGAAAATACCTTATTATCATGAACTTGGTGAAGTTGAGTTGGTCGCCGATAAACATGCATTTTTCCTAACAAAAATATTATTTAGAAAAAAGTTGTTATTATAGTTAATGTATTAAATATTCTATACAGAATTAAAACGATTTAATATAAGATAATAATAATGTGTAATACATTATCACAGAACACATTTGTAAATTTCGTCGCTTTCTATAAAAATATGCTGTGTTGAAAAATTCAGTCAATAAAACTCATTTGACATTACCGTTAATTAATGATACATTTTTGTGTTTATATTTTTAGCTAAGAGTATAAAACAACTGACTAATGGTCTTAAGAATACTGCGAATTGAATCAATATCGAACATGAAATCAAAATACTCTTATTCCAGAAAATGGAGAAAATGCTTTTATTTTTAAATTGTTAATTACGATTTCAAGGATTGTTTAAGAAAAAACCTTTAAGTAGATCCATTAGCGACATCGCCTACATACTTTGTTTAATAACAATTCTAGTTAATACAAAAAATAAATCATTAGAAGTAGGAAAAAAGAAATGACATTTAAAAGGAAAATTTGTAATTTCTAACTACACTTAGGAAAACTGCACAGCTCGACTTTTTGTTGTATTGGAAAATATATAAAATGTATAAGCCCTATTGTGACGAGCTTCCGTCTTAAATAAGCGTCAATAGCGTGAGGCGGTTGTAATATTCTTAACTATTATCTAAAATCGATAGATGGCGCTAGCCTAAAGAAATTAAATAGTTCAGTTCCTAAACCTTTTAGTTTGTTCTTGACCTTTATAGTATTAGTAGTAAATGTGTGTGTTAGTTAATAAAGTAAATAGAATAAACTAAATACTTTTTGCCCATTGTGTTTACATGCGGATAAAGTCGTGGACACCAGCTAGTCGTACTATAAAAATAAATTCCTCGTTGCGTTGGAAAATTTGCGTTGGTAGTAAAAGCTTTTTATTCTTTATTCAATTACGACTAATTATGCTGACAATAAATTTATGTACTAAAATTTTTGTATATAGGCATATTTGATAATCATTTTTAATGTTTATTTTCATATTGACCCTTTGGTATAAAATATTGTATGCCTTTAATTTTCATTCACGTTCGTGGTCTGGTACCTCATTATAATATCGGGGTTACGTTCCAACGCAAATCCCTTTTTAACTATAATTCCGCTTACGATTCCATTTATTTATTTAGTATTTGTATTAGTTTAATAATCATATGTTTTTCAGTGCCACCGGAGAAATATTACTTTAATTGTTTGTATGTGATTTAAAAACGCCACACTCTATGACGTTACTATCAAACGACTTGCTTTGTATAATAACCTTTGATCTTAGTGTCGTTAAAACTAAGGAGGAATAACTAATTCAGAAATATTGAACTAAAACTGCTAGTGCACATAAGAATCGCGCGAGAACTTTTCGTTTAGAACAATCTTATCCAAAACTTCCATATATATATTTATATATTTTAAGTGAATTCGTATCGCATGGAAATATCGTTTAAGAATTAATTTTAATAGTTATGAAAACAGTATGAGGAGTTTGCATTGGCCAAATATATATTTGGCGAATTCCTCCTATATATATATCTACACACACAATAGCTTTTGTGATAAAACTTGAAGAAAATACGCAGATTACGTTCAAATTATTTTGTCTCGTTAATTTACTAGAATATGTTACGTATCTGGAACGATAATGCAGACATCAAATGGCATAAATAATTTATATCAAGTATTTTGCAGTGACTGAAGTAGATCAATGCAAATTAGTTTACACTAATCCTCTTTCATTGATTATTTTATATGTGAAATCTCATAAGTGGCTCCATTTATTTTATTTGCGAAAACAGTGTATATAATGTGTGTGGTGGATGATCACCATAATCGGTGTGTGAATGAAAATTCACAACTTGAAAAAGTTTCAATCAGATATTTTAAAAGCGTATAATTATTTTAATTTCAGATTTAATTTGCACTGATTATTAACGTTAACTATAAAGTATATTTTACAATGCATAACAAGAAATGATGTGTAAACGAATGTAGCTCTTTTAATTGATGGATGATAACTGATTGTCATAAGTTGAGAGCAGAATTGAATTTCATGACGTCAGCAAGACGTATTTCCATACAGAAATACTAATACAAATCTATACTCGATAAAGTTATGAACGAAAGTAATAATTTGGATGGTAATTAGTTTAAAACTTGGATTTGTATGTTTGGATGGAAATAGATAAACAGGGTCAAAATTAGGCTTCCTTTTTTTAAAAATTAATTCATATTGTTAATATGACTCATTCACTCAAGATTTTACTACCATGTGTAAATACAAGTAAATTATTAATTAACGCGTTTATTTGAAGACTCGTGTATGTACCATTACGTAGAGTGGAGGCAATATTTTTTTTGCACGTTCAGCTTAGGACGATAATAGATCCTAATACAAACAATATGGTTGTATAAATTATTTCTAAAAGAAGTTTACAATAACCGCTTATATGTAAAGTTATACGCAAGTGATATATATGTGTGTGTGTGTGTGTGTGTGTTTGCGTTGCGGTGGAAATAATGAGATACAATTAATATTCTACAGTCACATCGATTTTAATTAAATCAATATGTATATTAATGGGTAAAGATATAAAAATAGCGACAGCACTTCTTTTACGAATGTCTTGAGTGGAGGTCGGAGGCCTTGAGTCCTCCCAGTTATTGACTAGATAGTATGAAATCAAAACGTATGCACAATTATAAGTGGAAACATTGCGGGCAAAGTTATGTAATAATGAATAAAATATCGCTTTTAACAGTAAATTTTGAATTTGATCACTTTGGAATATTTAATCAAACAAAATACAGTATTTTTAAAATATCCATACCTGTCCATTTCTATTTATATCCAACACAAAATGTAACATTAAAAACCCACATAGACTCTTTTATATATTGGACGTTTTCTTTGATTTATTTTGGGCGAGAATTTATTTTACATCAGAATTTTCCACAATTTTCCGTGAACTCTTGGAGGCTTTACCTTTGTATTGAGTTTAATTCACCTAAACTGTATTCATTCATTAACATTTAACATTTATGTACATTACAATTTTAGCAAACCCAAGAGTTGGGTAACCTTAACGCGAACGAAAAATTCGATAAAAATGCCGCAATGCTGTCCACCTGGTGTTTTTAGAAGTGCCTAAGAAATACACGTACCTTATCATCCACTGCATGGCATCCAATTTGGTGATCACTTATACGTAAGGCACATATTTACTACAAGCGATTGTAAGCCGGCTCAGCTACGTGTACTATCAACCTATCAACACGGAAGTACAGCAAATATGCCGCCGTAGTATGGATTCTACGAATTCACACCGAATAACGATTTATGTTTCAATGCTGAAATGCTTTAAGTATGTCTATGATTTAGGTCGATTAGGTTATACACGATGTATTTTTAGCAAAGAAAACGCATGCGCTACTATCGACCCTCTTTGTTGTATTACTCAATGGGTGACGTCATTTTTTTTGGGGGAACATGCCCCTAGTCTCTGTAGTACGCGGATGTGTGGAATACGCGACGAATATTGTTATGAGTGAAAAATCAAGAAATTTCTCGATCCAATACGATATATCCCAGTGTTTAAACTGGCAACATGTTTGTTTCACTAGATAAATATTTATATAAATGTTCAATGTTAGGAATAGGAAAACCAGGGCGTCAGTTCTATATGCCACAACAAGATGGCGTTTAAAACGATGACGTATGGTGTATGGCTTCGAAAAGCAAAATCAATAACGTCACAACTATAAAAATATCTTCCCAAGCTATCAATCTCCATTCAAATTTAAAAATCTTGAGCTGAAAAGAGATACGCTTCGTTAAAAAATATAACCTAATATAAGTTGGCTTAACGCAAATACCGTAATACGTTCTCATTTCTATAACATTAATATCTCATAATATTAATGTTGAATTTCATTTACCATATTTAGATATTAAAATTTGCCTTCAATAATATCCAGCAATGGATGGAAATGAACTCTTAGGAAAATATAACATACTATTCATTGGTATTGCAATGATAGCAAATCAGGCAAATTTTAATAATAAGTCGTAGTGAATATGGTACTTGTAATTATAATGACCTGAATGAACTATCAAGTGAAATAAACTATATTATAATAATATCAGAACACGTTTAACATATGGTTAGCCAAGGTACCTAAGCGACAGCTTGTATTACACCAACACCTTAGAATATATTGGAAACATACAAATATTATTTAAAAGATTCATTTTCCATTATAATAGAAACATTGTTATAAAATTTTAGGTTACTCGGGAATCATGGACGACGTTTCAATATATACAAAAGCAAGCAAAGTAGCGGAGGCAGTGCTACATCGAACAATATCACGTAGAGCGCCTACGTAGTTTTTAATTATAAAGCAGCTCTGTAAATATAGTTCAAAAAGTAAATAACATATAAAAAAGAAAGACCAAATTTTTGTCTAATATCTACATATTTATTTCCTGTGTTTTTATTATATTGTATGCTAAAAAAGTTGGCAAAAAAGACAAAATTGTCAATTCTAAAAGTAAAATTTTCAATTCTCAAAGTAAACGACACCTAACGAAGGAACTTTTTGCATTTTGTTAAAAAAGAAAAATATTCTGACGTATTGTTAGTTGTGCCATTTGTATCCCATATTAATTTTGGATGAACTTTAGTTTTGAATTATGTTAGTTTATTCGGTATGTAATGTTATATGCTTTAAAGTTCAGTCTCATATATAAATATAGTATAATATAGCTATAGTTTGTATGGTTGGACCTAAGCCCAATAGCGTGGTTGTTGTATGGTTAGACCTAACGGATTCGAAATGAAATTTTTTTTAAGAGAAAGAAAGATTTTATTCGTAGTTTCTAATATGTAATACATATGTTAGATATAGATACTATATATAAATCCAGCTAATAACTGAGCTATTGTTGGGGTATTGTGAGAGGCCTTGTGATACCAAATACATTACAGTCAATAAAAGTAATCTAGTCTTTATTATTCATTTATATTATGCGTCCCCTTAGCCTTAGATAGTACCGTAGGATAGTCGATTATTGTCGCCAAATAAGCATAATCAATGAACGGACATTAGAGATAGGGAAACTGATGGCTTGCATAGTCATAACTTTACGACGTACCTTATTACATAACCTATAAAGATTCAATGTCAATGAAATATGAATTGTGTTACGGGACGTCATAAAATTACATTATATTCGCCCTTGCATATTATATCACCGAAATTTTATCATACGCCACGAGATTAACTTCGTTCGTCGTTTTTCGTTCCACTCTGATCAAATGCCAAAAAGCCTTTATAGAACCTGTGGCAGAGCTAAAATTATATTACTGGTGGCTACTGCGTAGCTGTTAAAATTTTTATTTCAATTCTGTGACCTATACGCAAGGACTTCGAACGGCAAAAGTGTGCTTAAACATCACTTGTATTGGTAGACGAGATTTTGTTATCAAGCCGTTAAAAGCATAATAACTTGAGAAAAGCTTGATAAAAGAAATATAAAAATCTCCGTGAAAACTGCATGTATATACTTATTATTTGTGTAATTAAAAAACAGTCTAAATTTAGGTATCGTGATTCGATGTCGCGCGAAGTCTTATCTGTATGAAAATTGATTTCATAGCGAGTTTACTGCATACTGCATGGTACATTGATTTTTACAAAGGAATATTTTCCAATTTAATAGATATTTTACATCAACAAACAAAGAACACGGTGACCATTAACTAATAATATAATCTTTCACAGAAATATTTCCTCGCAAACACAAGGACATCGTTGAGGCACTCGGCAGTAAATAAAAGTAAACTATTCTTTGTTCTTATATTTTGAATTTTTCTTGGTAAAATAATATTCCCGTATTAATTTCACAATATTTTATTATTCATAGTAAAGCGTTTAAATAACCCTTCTTTCACTTTGTTGTTTGAATTAGATCGCTTCGGAAGATGACTCATGAAAGTGTATGTATTAATTTTAGTATGTACCAGGCGACAGAGCTTCACGATACACCACCACAAATATGACTGCTTAGTAATAGGAGCTGGTGGGGCTGGTCTGAGAGCAGCTATAGGCTTGGCTGAAAACAAGTTTTCGGTGGCTCTCGTTTCGAAAATGTTCCCGACCCGCTCGCATACTATCGCTGCTCAGGGAGGCATGAACGCATCTATAGGTTAGATAAGTACGCATTAAGTATGCGTTTATCTCTTTCATTTTATTGTAAAATGATCTTGTGGCCTACAATAATGCAATGATCAAACTAGAATTGTGATTTTTAATGATAGTGCGAATTCCACAAATATTTACTCTGATTATAGTCTTACTATAAATGCAGAGGTGTGATGAATATAGGCTATATTATTTAAAATATAATATCGAATAACCTCGAATTGATAAATTTAAGAAGATAGTAACATAGGCTATTTATGTTTCTTTATCATGAGTAGGCGACATATTGTCATTTATTAGTTCGAAAAATTTCATTCTAAATATACACAATTATTCTGGACACCTCATATTCAAATCTAGAGAGATTTAGGCGGGATTGTAGAGTGGCAATAATTAATGATGGTTATTATGTAACTCGTAACATTTACTCGCAAATTATAATTTCAATATGAATGGAACATATGGAAAGAATTGAGATGTATGATAGCGCTCGCCCTTCCTCTGTTCCAGTGATCTATTGATTTACTAATAGGACACGGGATGCAAAGGATCTACACAGAGTTGATAATAAATTGATATATACATCGTTCTTGATTAATTTGACTATAAAATATTTTATCCTGAATCCAAACCTTCTCAATATATTTGAATTTTTTTTTATCAAACGCTCTATTATGCTTTAGGAAGTATGCACGACGATGACTGGCGCTGGCACTTCTATGATACAGTGAAGGGCTCTGATTGGCTCGGGGATCAGGTAATTCATTACTGTTATATTTACTAACTAGCCTTCTGTCTCTTTTCATCTCTGCGTAAGAAGAACTTGTTGGAAAGAAACAGGTGCCAAATGAGACGTTGCAGATGATGTTTTTATAAGGGAATAGTATCTAAGAAATTTACTAGGAGCCAACTGTGGAGATGCGTATTTGTTCCGTAGAAATAAGTGTCTTATATATTTTTAGCCTCGACTGTTTCAAAGTCGTTTGCAGGCGAACACCTATCTGAATAGAAATAGTAACAGCGCCTGTGCACTTGAAGCCTCTTTACAAATGTATATTGAAAATGTTTATGTAACTATTGTTAAAGCAGTCACTCTTCAAACGTAAGAAAAATAGAGCGTATAGACATCTTAAAGGCCGGCAACGTACTAGTGAGGCCTCCGGCAATGCGAGTGTCTATGGGCGCCGGTATCACTTACGAGGTGAGCCTCTTGCCCGTTTGCCCCTTCTGTTATAAAAAACGTCATGCTCATACCCTTAGAAATTATACATTATATAACACATATACATATATAAAGCAATATAATATCCCTCTGAAAAAAATAATACCTCTTATAATGTCGCTCCCACTATAGAAGTCATATATAACCCCTTTCTTCTGATGATATCAAATGAAATCAGTAGCGCTATATTGGGCCTCAAATTTCATGGCATCGGGCCGCAGACAAATCAGTCAGTAGGTCAGTAGGTGATCAGCCGTTTGTGTTTGACACGGGCTTTCGATTTTTCAGTATGACGCACGAAGTGTTACATAGTAAGGGTTGATAAATAAATAGAAAGAAAAATCTATAGGTGAACAGGTTTTGATTGACAGTCTCCAGCCACTTGGTCTTCATTCAACAAGAGATACAAAAACTAGCTTATGTGTATAATTATTTTATATACATTATTAATTATATAAGTTCGCTCGACACGTGTATCAATTTTGTCACGTTTGTTTAGACTATAGAGCTCCTGCAGCGTATTTTGCGTCAGCGGCGAAAAGCAGTAGCGCTACGAATGACCAATTTTTGTTTAAAGGATTCAATTCAGCAACTAACCCGCGATGCACCTAACTGTGTGTTCGAGCTTGAGAACATGGGGATGCCATTCTCAAGAACTCAAGATGGGAAGATCTACCAGCGGTCCTTTGGTGGAGGTACCAAGAACTGTGGTAAAGAAATTGCGAAGCGGACGTGCGCTGTAGCTGACCGGTATGTTCGCCGTTAGATTAGATGTATTAAGTTTCATTCCCTCGAAACGTTGATGTACGCACACAATGGGATGTTTACTTTCACAGTCCATTGTCTACCTGTCATTGATTATCTTTATATAATGAAATTGTAACTGATCCCTGTATGTGGGAGATATATAAAAATATTACTCTTAACACAATGGTGACATAGAAGTGATAAGAATAATAAAAGCCATTTATTTCAGATAGTCATTAATTAGCCCCTATAAATTAATATTTATAACTCCTTAAGCTATAATATATATATTAGATATTTGTTTGTTTAAATTATTTATTAATGGTAACACCACTTAGTGTTGCTGTTAATGAATACGACTTCTAAATATGAAAACTTAAATGTTTTAGAACGGGACACGCATTACTGCACACTCTCTACGGATATAGCACCAAATTTAAAAATATAAAATTGTTCAGCGAATTTTTTGTGCTGGATCTGCTCATGCAGGATGGAGCAGTGGTTGGTGCCCTTGCGATGGACATGGATGACAGTAGTCTACATCGGTGGGCTATTTACTAATAAAATGTTCACTAACTTTTAAAAACATTAATATACATACGCGAATGTACACATTCATGTGTCATGTCCTAGCGACTGCGAAATTCACTGTTTTTAAATATGAATTTTGAAAATTATTTCAGTAAAAGGACGGTTTAAGTAAAATATTCACCATAATTATTATGCAATTATTTGATGAATTTTCGTCTTAGGTACTATGAAGCGTATATAAATGTCAATATACCTTACACTCTAAGATATTTGGAAAGTAAAATGTACCCTACTTTGGGTTACGACAAAGGCCTAATCAGGATGATATTTCTACTACGCAGCGTCGCTTAATAGAATAATCATCCCGATTTCAGAATTATACAAAATCTTTCCTAGAATGTTTGCTTTGACGTAAACATATTAGTTGCAAGTATCTTTCTCGCCAATATGTTTTCCGATTTTCCAATTATTAAAGCGTTTCTATTTTACTACTGAAACGTGTTTGACAAAATTATGAATGACAATTATATACACTCAAGGTTTCAAGCGAAAAACACAGTGGTTGCGACCGGTGGATATCCACGACTGTTTTTCTCGTGCACGGCCGCTCACACTTGCACGGGTGATGGTTGTGCTATGGTTACCAGATTGGGCTTTCCGCTGCAAGACATGGAGTTCATACAATTTCATCCTACTGGTAATTATTATTTCTATAAAAATTATATACACTCGCGCGTTCATCATTGAAAGAATTACTATTATTAAACTTGTTTTTTTATTTGGTCATATTTCGAATACCAAGCTGTATTTTAATACACCAGGCATGTATGGTTCTGGGTGCTTAATGACGGAAGGCTGTCGAGGCGAAGGTGGTTACCTCGTAAACAGCGAAGGTCAGCGATTCATGGAGAAATATGCGCCGAAAGCTAAGGATTTGGCGAGTCGTGACGTTGTTTCTAGATCTATGGCTACGGAAATAAGACAAGGTTCTATGTTCAATAATTCAGTAGAATATTTATTATGAATATATTCAAATCTGTGAATATGTTATTTTATTGTTAGGTTTAAAGAACTTAATTCCGTTACGACTTATTTTTACCCTTTGGGTTCGGAAAAAATTCCTATGTATCTACTGAAAACTGAATAATTTAGGCCGAGGAGTAGGACCAAAAAAGGACCATATTTATCTCCAGTTGCATCATTTAAGCCCTGAAGTAATCAAGAAGCAGTTGCCCGGTATCTATGAAACCTGTTACACCTTTACTGGTGTCGATGTTCTAAAGGAACCAGTGCCTGTGATACCCACAGTGCACTATACTATGGGCGGCATCGCTATAAATTATAAAGGCGAGGTATTTATTCCGTTATTGTATCTTTTGGATAAGTATTATTATTTTAATTTATGTATTATTTCTCTAATTATTTTTGAGACGCACGCATGATGAGCATTGAGCGCTTTATTTAAAACGGGGAGTCTCGTGTATTTGAAATGGTTAAACTGTCTTTTATTTGAAATAAGATGCGTTACCAAAGAGAGAATATTTGGTTATTTGTTGCAACGCTTTAACCTATGATTTGAATTAAATATTAAAAAAAAAATATTTAGAAGGCTATACTACATCTCGATAGTAAGGATATCCTGAATGCAAATTGATTCCTTCATTGATAATTGAATTCCGCTATGGTGAATTATTTTCAAAATCATTGAATGTACTCTTCTTTAAAAATTCTCAATTTTTATTAACTTTGTACGCCGTCAATTATTTTAATATTACGAATCCAAATAACATGTCAATGTAGATATTTCATTTTGAACTAAATAGGCCTTGATACATTTTTCAATATCTAGAAGATATTATTTTAAAAAAGCACAGTGTTCAAGGATTTATCACATTATATAATTCTCAAAGCTGGGTGTAAGTTTTTGTATCGGTGTTGCAAGGTGCGACAATTCGACTTTAAAACGCACTAAAATATATAGCACGAGGATGCATTTTAGTTACAAAGCCTTTCAAATAAAATAAATATGGGATAGTGAACAAGCGCTTTGCGTGATGAACGTAATACCCTGTTAAGTGACACGTGTAAAAATGATATATTGTGAACCACAAGGTTACGACCAATTATAGGTATTGGGAAATTCTACAATAGTTACTGAAATAGCTTAAAGTATAACGCATTTTAATGACGTGGTAACTATTGTGTATTGACATTCTGAAACCGACTCAGTGCTTCTTCTGAGATGCCTGTAGAGGTATTGATGAACTAATACGATTGAAGGTGCTTTTATGAAAAGAGCATACCGACTCTTGAGGTGTGTCCATGGATGGCTCTTGAAACTTAACTTCAATGAACCTTCAGCCCGTTTGCCCCCTGTCGAAAATAATAAATTTAATGTATGTTTTGGAACCAGGCAATCATCAATAAAGGTAGCGGCGATGAAGTGATACCAGGATTGCATGCGGCTGGTGAAGCAGTGAGCAACTGTCATGGCGCCAACAGACTTGGAGCCAACTCTATTCTCGATGTCGTGGTGTTCGGAAAAGCGATCGGCGTTAATATAGAATGTATTTCGAAACCTGGTGACAAGCAGCCGGAGTTAAAACATGTATAACATGATAGTAGCGTGCTTTTAACATGAAAGTGAGGGATGTCTGTACAACCATTCATATTTAAAATAGGAAAAAATCTTCCCTCGATAACATTAAATAAATTTATTAAATGGTCTTGGTTAAATATAAGATCAACCTCACCATTTCTCATTAAAAGTTGTCAGCCAAAAAACCACCTCTTCAAATTCGAAAGTATATATATTATTAATACGACGTAGTCAATGCAAAAACTGAATTATTTGTTTTGGGCAGCATTTGGATTATTAGACTGAAAAAGAATGTACATAATGCTAGATCTGAAAATACTCGTCACTTCTACTGAGAGCAGAATTTGTATTCAGTACCTCATGTGTTTAAGTGACAGTATTTTGATTTTCGGTTTTACTTAAGCAATATTTATTGCAGAATATCTGTGATGCCTCCATCGATAACTTAGAAAAACTTAAGTCTTCGAAAGGATCAGTACTCCCACACGAACTTCGATTGAGTATGAGAACTACCATGCAGAATAAATGCGGAGTGTTTAGGGAAGCGAAACTATTGGATGAAGGTTATAAAAGAAAAGCAACCGTTGATAAATTTTGCTAGTTCCACCTTTATTAGTTGAGATATTATAATTTCAGACAGCTTTAGTAGTTCCTTTCAATTGAGTTAGAAGATAATCAAAACATTTTTGTGTTTGATTGTTTGATTTCTAACAATACTAGATATTTCTCTAAGTTGTACAGAGTATAGATCGTAGATTACAAAGTAAAGTAATACTTAACATTGTAGCGCAAGGGGAAATACAGAAGTGGTACGCGGCGCTCAAAGATTTGAAAGTCACTGACCAGAAGAAAAACTTTAACACGGATCTGATAGAAAGCCTAGAGCTTCAGAACATGTTACAGTCTGCTGTTCAGGTCGTAGCCTGCGCCCGGAATCGGAAAGAAAGCCGAGGTATAAAAAAAAATGTGTACGTTCTGCATGACTATGGACTACCTAGCAAAAACTGCAAGGTCAGAATACAAATAATACAACGGACTTTTTTAATAGCTCAATGTTCTATGACTATTAATATTGTTTCAGGTGCACACTTTCGGGATGACTTTCCAAAGAGGGAAGATGAAATGGACTACAGTAAGCCTACAGACGGACAGGTTAGTTTAATACATAGTTGCGAACTATCTTTTACTTCCATATTAGACATCAATGTAGTTAATTGTTATACCAGCGTTATTTCAGTGAGAACATAAGTATCAAGTTACTATATTACCTAGGTTATTAAAGGCTCGCGATCTATCATAATACGAAGTATCAGTAAGATTGTTGTAGCCCAGCCAGGTTAGCAATAGCAATAAATCAGCAGCAATTTTATTGCACCATCCCCTTAGTATCTAAACTTAAAGTCGCAAAAGAATTACGGCTCCTTTTTTAGTTTAACTGTCTACGGGCTATGAGGGAGAGCATTAGTCTGTTATATTTTTTCACAGACTGCAAAGCCCATAGAGAAGCACTGGCGTAAGCACAGCCTCTCTCACCTCGATCTGGCGACCGGAAATGTAACGATTAGCTATAGACCAGTTATAGATAAAACCTTGGATGATGAAGTTCAAACGATTCCACCTGTGCCTAGAGTATACTAATGTATATCTACTCTGTGTTGTTATTATGTGGAAATAAAGAAATATCTATATCAGGATAAAAAAGTAATTATTAGACACGTGCCTGTATTGAAGGATATTTCTATATTTTGTAGCTATAATCCTGACATTTAAAAATGCCAAAATGACTTTTAGCTTTCATGCATTCATACCCAGTTATTCAAATTGAAATACAACCTGAACCTGAAATACAACTACAACATGATAGTACTTAGTCAACAACTGTTCACACGATTCAGTTATTGGCTAAGTACTATCCCACGAGGTTCACTTTTTCTTCGAATCTTCAAACCCTTCGCTTTATTATTCCTTTAAACATGTAACTCTTTATATATTACTAAACACTACCACGAAAACCTGGTGAATGAATATATGTAAATCAGCTGTAGCCATAGTGCAAATAATACTAATATAGAACAACGTTGCACATTTATTCTAATTGCTGAGTCGTAACTTTATGTGGCAAGAGAGCCGTGTCGTGGGCTAATGCTAACTTTGTCATAGTTTACTATTTTTAGTTTCTTAAATCACGCTTAAATTCTTTGATAGTATTCTGAATTTCTTAAACAAAGAAATATTTCTGTTTGTGACAATATTATAGCGCATAATATTTTTAAATAAAGAACAAACTTACGTCTCAGGCCTGCATCTAACCATACCAAACATCTGCATCTACAAAACATACCTGTGACAAGCAGCGCAGGCGTATTGTCATGGTCATAACATTGTATATATTCTGTGGGAGCTTTGCTCTACGCCATTCAAGTTTTAGTGCTCAGAATTTACGTTTCAAGCTTCATTGTTTGGCTTGTCCGGGCCTCCGGGCTAAATTTGATTGAGAAAGCCTATAACTTTCCGGGTTTTTATTTGTTAAATGGTATTTGTTAATTTGGAGTGTTAAGGTGTCGTTACTAAAATAAGAAGAATGGCTTCGGCTAAGTACGATGACGACCCTGAGCTTTTTGAGGTAAAAAACGAAGACCCAGACTTTGGCTCCCCGCCATGGGAAGAAGAGAAAAAGCCGGATTACTGGATGGGCGGTGTATTCCAATGTTTTTCGAGCGTGGTGTCACTGTTTAAAGGCGAGGAATACAAAGCTCTTCAAGGTAGGATAATTGTTTACTTGAATTTCCTCTAGGCTTGCGCGGCTCGTGCATCGATGCAATTTTCAAGGTTGCTGCGCTACGCAGGTGAGGCTCGATTGATTTTAAATTGTGTATTTATAAATCTTCCTGGGGATTATTGATTTTCCACATGCTATCCTGCTCTACATCACAGGTTTGATTTCAAAGGTTCAAGTTCACTGAAAGCAAAACTTTAATAACTATAGTATATAGTATTTTCCTAATATAAGGTATATTCAATATATCAAGCCATTTAGTCCTTTGTTTTAAACAAAATTAAATTGTAACCTTTATTTAGTCCAGGATTTTAAATTTGTTGCATAATTAATAAATATTTATATTCTAAGAAAGTTTATAGAAGTGTAATATCAGATTGTATGCAATATAATGGACAATAAAATATAATTTTAAAATTATACTTTTTCATATCAAGGTTGAGCTTATAGTTACTTTACCATTCCTCACAACACAACTGATTGATTAACAATATCCACTCAGTATGAGTACACATAAGATTCCTTATATTGTGTAACACACATGATTAGTACAAAGTACATACATTAGTACAAGTTCTTGAGTAATGTGGAAATATTGAATTCTGTTATAAATTGAACTAAATTGTAAGTACTAATTAGTAGTCATCAATCAGCATTAAATTCACCACCAATGACTTGTGAACACACAACATGGCGGAAAATTCACATGCTTCCTTACTAAAATAATATGACTCTCAGAGTTAGGCCCTAAACAGTCAGTAATCCGATTGATAACCTAAGTATCAAATGATTAACATCAAAATCTTTAGTATAGTTACTCAATTTTTTTAGAAAATTGGGAAGTACCAGTTGAAAAGATCACGGATTTGTTTTACTTGGGCTCAGGTGCCCAAGGTGTGGTATTTGGAGCACATTTAGATGGGGAAAAGGTTGCTGTAAAGCAGTTACGTACCAAACATGAGACTAATATCAGGCATCTTTTGAAGTTGAACCATGAAAATATAGGTTGGTGATAAATATTTAGTATATTAAATTCTTATTTCGGTATATCCCAGTGTATAAAATATCCATTTTATATATTTTTAGTAGTGTCAGTTAAAGTTGATGTATATATTGATTAATTTTAATTTAAAGAGAGTGTCAACAGCAAGATATTATCCAAAATTTACAATTCAATATTTTAATACAGTTCGCTTCATGGGTGTTTGCACAACCCCACCGCACTTCTGTATCATTATGGAGTATTGTCAGTACGGACCACTGTTTGACTTTCTTCATAGCAACACAGTATTTATGCCAAAACAACTATTGAAGTGGGCTAAGGATATTGCCCGTGGTATGGGATACTTACATGCTCACAAGATCATCCATCGAGATCTTAAAAGCCCTAAGTAAGTGTTTGCTATATAATAAACTTATCGCGTTCTTTAACATAGTATATACCTAATACTATAGTCTTGCCATAAATACTGAAACAAAACAATGAAATTTATTTTGAAAACAACATTTATTACTTTTACTAAGTGTTAGTTTAATAAATAAATATAAAAGTATTATTCAAAGTGGCTTCCATTGACTGCAATAATCTTGAGGCCAGATTTTAATAGCACTCACGGAAAGAAAAAATTCATCACTGCCAATTGTGCAGATTGTTTTATGGACTCCAAATTACCTTAGCAAGCCTTACTCTCTAAAACTGACAATAAATCATAATCCAGCGGATTGAGATCGAGTCGACGAACAGTCTTCAGCTCTGATAAGGTCCGGAACGTTCGATTTCCACCAAGATTGCGTAGATAGAGCTTTATGACCCGCTTGCTGGAAGGACCATTCTTAGTTTTTGAACATTCTTAAGGGACATTGAGAAATTGAAAGAATATTGTTAATTCACTACACATTTTGATAAACTTGTGACGATGTCTTCATTTTTATACCTTTTTCACAAATATGCGGCTCTGTCACTCCTTCGTGCTAATACCCCACTAAAGCATCATTGTCGGAAAGTGCTCACGTGGCACTGTGCCCACTAATTGGAAAGAATTAAATACTAATGTTAAGAAATATGAGTCTAAATACGGTCATTTTGTTTATTCCTCAATTATAAAAAAGTCTCATCCGTAAATAAACAAATTTTCTGTGACTTGGCCGTACCGCTTCAATAGTTCTTCCGATTACAACCATATTCTTTTTTAAATTATCAGTTAAGACAACTACGTCTCTAATAGGATGCATGTCTTAAGTCTTCTTCTAAGATACGCGACATAGTCCTTGGTGCTATCTTCATCTCCCGAGATAAAATCTTTTGCTCTCGGACAAGATTTCTTCGAATTCATTTCCTTATCATGTCAAAGCAACCACCTTTTTCGTACGAACACTACGTAGACGGCCAGATCTTTTTCTGTCACAATCAGGAGGTCCCATTAACCTATTAATAGCCCGGTACAGTTTTAAAAATTGCATGTTGCTCCTTTATGTAATGCAATTTCAGCGATTCGGTTGTCTTCATTACATAACTTCATATTATTATCGCAAAAATATTTTTGATTCTAACAGTATTTATGGTCTGACTAAGTACTTTTAATAATAAAGGGAAAGTGCTTTTTTTAAATGAGAAACTTGTTTTTGCATGTATTAGGTAGATTTTTATCGAGAGAATTTAGATTTAGGAACCACTATGTTTTAGCATACTCATCTCTGACGATCTAGTGGTAAAAGTAAGCGACTTTGGCACAAGCCGCGAATGGAATGACGTCAGTGCGGTAATGAGCTTCACTGGGACCGTGGCCTGGATGGCCCCCGAAGTCATCCGCCACGAGCCGTGCTCGGAACGAGTTGATGTTTGGTCTTTTGGAGTCGTCATGTGGGAGTTACTCACTGCTGAGGTGCCATACAAGAATCTGGAGACCCATGCGATTATGTGGGGAGTTGGCACCAACTCAATTGCCCTGCCCATTCCGAGCAATTGCCCAACCAGCTTGCAACAGTTGCTCAAACAGTGCTGGAGCCGTGTGCCGCGTAACCGGTGAGTTAAAAATTGTATTTTGATGCGCTTGCGGCTTTGCGACGACAATTCATATTAGATATAACTGAAAGTGAGTGAACAGAACGGTGGGTTATATTTGTTTGTTTGAATTATACCGCTTGAATTTTGTTTATTGTTTTGCGAATCTTTGCCTTTTTATAGAATTTGAAATCTTTTTTCTGAAATAATTTATTTATATATCCACTTTGTTCTGTCTTCTATATGACGATATAGTAGGTACTTCCTGGCTAAATCGAAATTGCGATTTTATATAATATTCTTTAAATATTTCGTTGTTATATCACTCGAGCTGTGCGTATTCTGGTTATTATATTACAAATGTCGTGTTTGTCTCCTGATGCCCTATAACACAGCATTTCTATCATATTCCTAAATATTTAATAACTAATTTGTTTTTAATGTAAAGAACATCGTCTCTGATATTATGACTGCTCAGCGACTTAAACATGAAACTAATAATATTGATAACTATAGGCCACCATTCAAGATCATAGCTGCTCACCTAGAGATAGCAGGAGGAGATCTACGCAATATGGATACCGAGACCTTCAAAGAATTGCAAACAGGATGGCGGTCTGAAGTCCACAACTCGATGGAGCGATTGTATGCCAGGTAAGAAATGTTGCTCTTCAATTTAAATTGATAAATTCTTATCCTGATCTCCGTCGCTAATTTAATCGTTATCACTAATAATCATCAAGTTCGTCTTTAATATATAACTGCTGTCTGTAATTAAGATTTCACCAGGGTTTAGATCATGTCTATATTAAGAGTACACCCATATAAAAATCGTGATGTTCCTTGAATGGGAACCCGTCGTACGCGAGTCAAACACTGAAGCGTATAAGCCAAGTGTTCTGTCTCTCAGAGAGTAGTCGTTTACAGAAGCACAAAGACCTACACACAAGAGACTACTGACGTCACGGCTCAACGTCGTGAGGACCTGAAGCAGGCTCGCGATCTTCGCTACGTTTACGAGCAGCAGGTCTCGAGGGCCAATGAGCTGTTCCTGGAAGTCTGCGCTGTCAGGCTGCAGCTGGAGCAACGCGAAAAGACCATCGCTGAGTGAGTGATGTTTTCTTTGACTTGTACATGGCTAGAAATTTATAAAATCTTTGGGAATGTAAGATGAATTTTGATTACAGTTTATGAAAGTATCTATTCGTAGATATTGGTACATTCGAGTATTATGAAGTCAATGTTATTTCTTTGAATCTTAACCGACATTCGACTAGTAACGAGTTGGATGGATTGCGAATCTATGTAAGATCTGGTTGGGGGTTAAGTCTATTAATATATAGTTTATTATATGCTTTTGATTGAGGTTCAACGTATTAGAATGTTAGATATTCAATTGGGAGTAAATTTCTTATATAAGAAAAAGGCGTAGAATTTAGCGTTAGGTAAGTGGAGATAAATGTCGGTTTCTATTGCCCTTAGGAGGGAGAACGCGTTGAACGAGTGCCGCTGCGGCCACCGGCCTAAATTGTTCCACCGACAGACATCTTCGTCGTCTGATGGCATGAAAATGCCGATTGTCGAGCAACGACGTCGCAAAAAGAAAGTCGACGTTGTTCCCGCTCAGCTTATCGTTCAGTACGACGAGAAAAACGCTGACACAGCAACATCTCTCGATGATCGCGCAACGTGTCTGTGCAACGAGCAAACTCGCTATTTTCAGAACAACAACCAGAAGAAGGACACTGTCATTGAAATGGAGGACAACGGGAACGTCGTTGTCAAGGACACGACCAACAACGACTACCTGAATGATAATTACATTCCGGACGTTGCTCAGGTGTAACTAAACGTGCGCGTGAGGGCAACGCTGGTGTTTATGGTACTGTCGACTTTGGTCTTTGCGGTTTTTGTTTTTTCCCGACGTGACGTGTAGCTTTGGCTACTCTGCACCGTTTTAGTTTTGTCAGGACTCGGAGAGCCGAACCGACCGGACCGGTCTCGGGTTTGGTTAGCAGGTTGGTTGCTACTAGTATTTTCTAGGATCGATAATATTAAGGCTGAGCAATTTAGGCGTATGTTAATTCGTATTTATTACGGTTCTATGATTTATTAACTTAAACTCTAATACTCATCGGGTATTAGAGTTTAGGTTGCCTTTGCAACGACAACACACATTAGTCTCTGTCTGCTCCAAATTATGTATATAGCTTGTTTAGACGTATAATTGGTAGTTGAATGGAGTCTAATTCCTTACAATTTACACCTTAGTGTATGTTATAAATTATATATTTAATGTATTTCGCAATTTCGTATGTCATGTCTATTAGTTCAATTGTCTCATTTACAGCCCCATTGATTGGCCTATTAAAAATTACTTACAAATGAACGATACAGATTTTATGCTTGTAAATATGCAATGCTGTGCTTTCGATCCGATCTACCCTCTTTTCATCATGGTACAAATAAAGAATCTTAAAACTTTGAACTTAAGCATTTTTATAAATAACGTTGAAAATGAAAAAAAAAAATCTTACACATATATATTTGATAGGTGTAAAAATAGTATTTAAATGTTGAATAAAATATATTCCAATGTTTTAAAGTAGTATATTAAATAAAATTGCGTTACAAGAATGCGTTTAAATGAAACTTTAGCACGCGGGATTTGAAAAATTGATGGTCCTATTGTACATAGCAAGCATATAATCTAATATAATACTTATTGTATCTACATTCAAATTAATACGATACTATTATATCTCACGTATAAGAAGTATCGTATTAATTTAATTGACGCATTTCAAGCGAAATGCGATGTGTGCTGGACACGAAAACCAGCAATTTTCTCTTTGAATTATTGCATAGTATGAGTTGACATCGAATGAAATGAATCTAATATTCGAATACTTTTAGGGATAGTTTAAAGATTTCTCGCTTAATGTATTTTGTCGAATGCTTTAAAAGGTTTCGATTATTGTTCATTTCATTCGCTGTCAGCACTTGCTAGCAAAACGTCCTACGACGTAGCTATGACGTTACAGGTTATACAACGGACAGTTGATAACGATATAATGATAACTGAAGGCAAATTCAAGTGTGAATTGAGTCTGTTTACGAGATCAAATCAATGGCGAAAAGAATAAAGGATTTGGTCTTGTGGCGTACGATGCTTTACTAAGCGAAATACCTCTGAACACCTTAAAGAGGTTGTAGTATTGTAAAATATGTGTCCAAGCTACTAAAGCTAATTTGTCAGGGAAGGCGTTATAACTTTGTTCCGAAATCGAACATTAGCTGCTGATACCAACGTATGCGGGTTTAGTAGAATGGGCATATATTCTTGCTCCAAAGATATGCCAAAATCGAGAGATGTCTTAACATCCAAGACTATGGTGTATTTTTGAAGTACTATTTTAGATATAAGTTTAGTGTTTATCTGATTAAATGTGGTAGATATTTTGTGTATATGGCCTAAAATATCCTGAATCTATAGCAATTTTTGCGACCTTTCATTGGTAAGAGTCAATAAATAACAATCAATTTTCTACAAATTGAATTAAAGGCAAACACAGCCATTCCGAATCAAAAATGGATACAACATAACTTATTTAAGCGTTGTTCGATAGTGTTTGATGCACGTTCTTGGTTAGGGCCATATTATATTGTCAGTGTTAGAAGTAGATAGAAGGGAGCTTTCCCCTTTCTCTCCTAGTCTATTTGGATCTCAACTTAAAAATAAGATATCTGTTTCTTTTGAAACATTTACTTTCTATAACAAAATGGGTTAATTCATAATATTTTTATTTTAGGACAAGTAATTTTTACCTCGTAAACACATGTTATATTTATTAGTTTTTGAGTAATTACTACGGGATCAAAGGATGAGTACAGGATATTTTATTATTGAAATCCGAATTTCTTAATTATATTCCAAGGCTTTGCAAGTTATATTTTATTGCCTTCCTATAATGTTGGATGGGCTGAGTTGTGTGCGCAGCGTCGCCATTTTGGACGGTTTCTGCGCATACAAACAGCGAAGGTGGAGTCGTATGGACAAGTCGCTATTTTTATAAAAAAATATTTTTTAATACATTGATTCAATTATTCTCGTATAAGAATGGTATTTTTATAGTGTATGACGTAATGGAGCGCATTTTGCGTTGTAGTATTTCTACTCTTACTAAAGATGGCACATAGAAAAGTACGGATTTGTAACTAGTGAATAAGCGGGCACCCCCTTTTTAAAAGTGCTTTTATTGAAAAAAAAATCACCCTAGGAGTTTATTCCTATCTAAAATCAAATTAATGTTGTGAATAAATAAGGATCTTTCAGGCATTAAATACATTTTTTTTCTTAGTTTTGACGGTCAGTTGTAATTTAGAGACTGCGCTTAGTATAAATTTTTGAAGTGTTTTACTATTTCTATAAATTTACTATTTCTTAGGTTTAAACTCTTACGTATGTATTTCTTTCCTGAGCTCAAACGCGCATTTGGAGATTTTGTTTTCTATTTGCAAAATCTCTACGTCAAATCCTTAGCCTTTACAAGTGTGTGTAAATTCAATTGAATTACATAATATTTTACGTCATAATAAATAAAATAACTCGTGATATAATTATTACAACATAAAACAGAAACCCTAGAGTCGTAGTTGCTAAAGTCTAACAAAACGTATGTCAACAATTAGCAAGTTGCGTGATGTTTGACTGTTTTCAATTTCGGAATTCCTAAAATTTATTTTGACACCTGACCTTCATAAGTAATAGATTAGAGTTGCGCCAAATACCCTATTATTTCACTAAAGTAATTTCAACCTTAATATAAACTGTCCATTAGTTGACTGACATCTGATTTCTCAAATTATAATTCCAGCTTGAAGTAATTAAGGTTTAACCGGACAGAATTTCGAGCGAATAATGTTTAAAATTATATTCCCTATAGGTTTTCATTTGTTGAAGTACACCTTCGTTTGACAATGTACCGAACGTTTCTATATTCATGTCGGAGCTCTCATAAGTGTGTTCATAAAATGTTTCTTTGTAAAGGCTATTGATTTGTTAATGCTCTTTCATTAGTCAATGATAATCTAGTCAATGGTATATTGGTGTTAATTAGTAATATATTGGTCTTATTAAAGTGGAGACGGACGGGAAGTTGTGACATAATTAATGTTGTTAACATTGTTCATTAATATTTGTTTGTCGTATTATTATAGGTCTTTGATTTTGGTCCATTTTTTTTATTTACACCTGTTCAGTTGATCTGAAAATGTGAAAAAATCATAAAACAACGTGTCTTCGGAATGTTTCATATAGATTTGGTTTTTTATACGTAAAGCATAACCTGAAATAAATTGAAAAGTCTATTTTATATATAAAAAATGTAATGAAATTAGAAAAAAATAGAGAAACTGTTGTCAAGAATATTTTTGGATAGGTCTTGTTATCTCCACTTTAGCAGGACATAATTATATGGAAGGATACCGATTCGAAAAACAAGAAGGAGCTTTTGAATAGAGTTGATTTATAACTTGAAATTTATTAAGAAAAAAATTTTCAGAGATATGTAAAATCGGTCTCCTTTCATTAATAATATAGATTGAAGTTAGTTTAACTGTTTCTTCGGATTTCATTTTGTGACTTGTGAAAATTATTTCTTATGCTATTTAATGAATGTAGACCTAATAAAATGTCCTTTATAAAACAATTTTGGCTTATAAAGCTTAATTTTTATTTACATAAGTCACTCTTATAATATTTTACATTCCAATACTGTTCCTTAATTAAGATTTTGTGGTCTTGATATATTATTGTTCTTCTGTTTTGTCGATTGTAACTTAAATGAATAAATAAATATAGAAATGCATTCGTTTTATTGAATTTCGTTTTTTTTACTGTTAATCTTGGTTAAACGTCTAAAAAACAATGTCACTTCTAGAGACGATAAAAAAAGTAAGTCTAAACTAAGCAAGTACCAATATTATATTTGGAAACTTTAAAAATGAGATTTTCCTTGTACTCCAAGGTAATATATAAGTATTAAAAATTTGTATCTACTGCAGAAACGTTCTAAAATCAAATAAATTATTGCTAGCTCTGTTTTGGTCGGCTACTCAATGAATTTGGTGATGAAGTGTTTCCGTATATTAAAATTTCCTTTTCCGATATTAAAATGTGTAATCGTACAATCTGTTTGACATGTAGATATAATACATAGAACTTAATTGGACATATTTTACTAAGTATTATAGAAGATATCAGTGACGATGGAACACTAAACTTTAGTGATTTTTATGAATTTTCATATTAATTAATGAAGAATCCTATATCCTATCCGCATATTCACCGGTAAAATTACGTAGCCTGTTTCCTCATCACAGCTTATATAACATAGTTTTGTGTCTAGATCGATGCACGATACATCTATAAAGGCTTTTTTAATGTTACTTGAAAGTGAAAGAAAATTAAATCAGGGTTTTAGTCCAAAATATAATTGCACAAAATGATAATTGCGACTTAATATATAATTTAATACTTTAGTTATCATTAGCCGTAAAGCCAAAATATGGGCTGAAATAACGAGCTACCAGGATCATTATTGACATTTCATGATATTATTCGTCAATATTACTCAACTCATAAATATTTCTCCTCGGCATCCTGTTTACGTCTGGATGGATTTTAGCTCGATGTATAATTTCGACTTTGTTTCATTGAATTCTGATTTATGGAAATAAATTTAAATATTAACGTATCACAGTAGAACGTATTATTGCAGGCGCTGCAGACCATACTAAAAAATACATATGTGTATGTTTATTTTATGCACGGCAAAGTCTATCAACGCCGAAACGTTAGATATTGATTTTCTATTGTACAAAAGAGGCTAGGACATTAAAAATGGTGCTAGATACATTTCTGCTTCGGTTTTATTAATAATATATATTTAAACGTATATAGAGCGTGGAATGTTAGGTCAAAGAGAAGTGGTTGTTCAGGATTTTAATTACGTACATACACGAAATAAAAAGGGATAAAAGAAAAAACCAGAAGGTAGGATCTTCGCTGAGAGTCACACGGTTATCCATTGGGATTTGAATGTATAAGAACTATTTTTGTGTTTCTTTATTGTACAAGCTCTATCGTCTTCGATAGTGCCGCTCTCATATATCCATATATAAGAAAGTCGTGGTAGTAAATCTGATTAAAACTCAAAGAGTGGCTGAAACAATGTGACTGAAGATGAAGACTACCCCACCATAGCTTAGGAGAGGGACATAGGATTTGTTTAGTTCTCAAAGCATACTATATGCTCGGGTATTATATTTAACGGGGTGAAATAGCAACAACATAACACTTTTACTAAAACTAATATGGAAAATATAACATCGCCCGCTGACTCACCGCACAGACGCAATCTATCAACATATGAACCACGTCAAATAATTGGGTGACTTCGCGAATCCTATTAAACGTCCAGATCTGAAAACTTTATTTATCTCTAATAAAACAAACGAGGAAAGCCAGTGCGAATTTGATTTTGTATCCTATACGAGAACATTGATTGCATCATGATATGATTTAATGAATACTTAAGTGATACAATGTTTGAATTTCTGGGATGCAGTGGACAAATCATTTCATTTTATAAACTTCGGACGGAATTGTTTATTTTCAGTAAGTGTTAACTCCACATGGTTGGCACAAGCAACCAAGTGTGCTTTTAAATATACGTATTTTGTAATAGAAAACACAATTTGTTTATTTTTATTACAGAAAATCTTAAAGTAATCACGGCATTGAATTAAAATAAAAAATGGTCAGAGAGGGAAAGAAACTGAGTGTATAACAATATATGCATATTGTTATCAGGCACACAACGAAGGTTTGAAAAAAATTACCGACTCGTGATAGATAGTCTGTGCTATCTACCCAGTGTTAACAAAACTTCATTATATGATAATACTTTATTTGTTAGAAATAATATTTTTAGCTTGGTTAAATGTACGTAGATACCTCTTCCCACGCACACTACCTGCATAAGGAAAGTTACCAGAATTAATTATAATTTACTGACGCCAACAGCCGTGAAGCGGAATTGGTGAAATGAATAGCCAAAAATAAATTAGGACCATCACAATAGTACTCTTCGGATTTGGTAATAACGAGCCGAATGCAAATATCGCCTGTTTACAAACCCATCGGATATTGCGTTTGTTATTGTGCGACCCAAAATTACGATTTACTTTGACTGTAAAATAAACTTTCAATCGCAAAGGCTTAATTTACTTTATGACACACCTGTAAATGACAATTTCATTTGATACACAGCTACGATTGTAATTAACGTAGTGGCCAAATTAAAAAAAATACATTATACGAAAGTTTAAAAAGCCATAATATTTTACAGCTTCAACTAATGTTAAATAGTTTTTAATGATATGTTGATGCAGTGAAGACACCACTTCCACCCGTATAGCCTCGATGCCCGCCGTTTCTCCGAGTGCTTTAGAAGGCACTTTCTCTCGTACACAGCCACTGCACGTGGACCGGCTGCCAGAGGCATTTCTGAACCAATACTTCGACTACACGACTTTCTGCCTTCAAGAAAATAGCACACCGATGACTGAAATGCAAACCACGCTCTTGCTAGCGATGCCATACTTAGCGTTCATGGGCGACGGTATCCCTTAAGATCAGGAGAGCCGTTTGCCCTCTGTTTTATATATAAAAAATTGACATGACACTACTGGTAAACTCTCTTGTTTTTATTTTCAAAACTAAGCGATGAATAAGTTTCTAATAGTAATACAAGTATATGGCAATCTCCTTCTACACTTTATTCAAGTAAAAATATATTAAAATTTGAAACTTTAAAATCATTTTTTTTTTGCACAATTGCACATGCACCTGGCAATATATGTCGTATATTCAAGAAACACTGGGCACACGTAAAATGCCATACTTTGTGCTAAAATATTCTGTTTCGCTAAGGATACTCATCCCTGACAATTTCTTATCCTTAGACGTGATGAAAAATCACCAACTAAGCAAACGACGAAAGCTTCTAAAAATATATATATAGCAGCCTCGGTCTTCTGTCTTCCAAACTATTAAAATTCTAATGGAAACTTTGAACAAAATAGCAAATGTGCATTTAGATAACATATGCGAAACAGACAAGATATTGGCGAAATATTCGCGTACGATACGCCACCAGCGCTACATTTTTTGGTATTATTTATAGAATGTGAACGCACGGCGGTGTAAGATCGCAGTATGGCGCGCGCGCTCCGTGCGTAGCCATGGAAGCCCCAGTCTTCCCGAGACCTGGATTCCAGACGACTCGAGCAGCCCCCGGGAGCGAGGCCTGCATTGTCCTACCCGTACCTACAGGAACGCCACCCTTCACATACGAATGGTAACGTAAAAATTGCGTGCTATACAGTCAACGTCCTATATAGTTTAGAATAAAGCGTAAAGTCGCTTAACCGGCTCACCGGCTCGCGTTGTTTGTTTTTAGTGTGTATTAATATCGACTAGGAAGCCCAATAGTCACTTGACACTAAAACTCGCTAATATTATTTAAAATAACATTAGGACTATACACTTAAATGTCAATTGATGCATTCCAGAATTTTGAGTGAGTTTATAGATGCGAGTGGTCTTGTTGTGTTGCATGCCTGAAGCATTTTCAAATCAAAGGTCTGCTAATTTTTGCAATATTGGTTTTCTCTCGGCAGTGCAGCTTTCCTTTGGGTTTATATGAGTAATTAAAAGACCTCTGTTTGCATGCAATAAACTGGAGGCTCTAATTTTGATCAACTTTATTTATATATTGTGTAGCTATCGAAGCTTCACGTGAGGTTTAAATAAGATAATATATAAAGCAATTATTTTACATGAGCGATAGACGTATAGGTAGGTACATAACATTCAATTAAAAATTTCATATTTATA
Source organism: Pontia daplidice (assembly GCA_963693355.1). NCBI lineage: Eukaryota > Metazoa > Arthropoda > Insecta > Lepidoptera > Pieridae > Pontia > Pontia daplidice. The sequence continues at coordinate 7,759,201 of CAVNZL010000001.1, forward strand.
AAAAAGTAAATAGTGCATCAGACACAGACAATATATTCACTTCGTGAATCTTACGAGTAAAATCAGTCAAACGTTCATGGATTACATTTTTTTTAAATACCCGGCAAATGCGAAACAAGATGATTTGTTCCGTTCGATTTTTATTCGTCAGCAGCATCTCAAGTGCGGTCATTCTTTACCATCGCAAGGTTTCGTTTTGCGTTCACCCTGTTTTAACATATTCAATTGTTTGTTCAATTCTTGATTACAAAAACAAATTTACCTTGTCAGACGTTGTAAGCGACAAATATCACTTTTCTATATATATGAGTCGTTCGCCTCATTTTTACTCTCACGATAAGCCGTGCACCTAACTCCCTATTTGTAATATAATTTACCTTAGCTGTTGCGTAAATAGCCGCTGTTATACTAAATTAAGCCATACTAAAGTTTTATTAATTTATAGTAAAGGGCGTAGATAGCAAAATCGCGGTGCCTGAAATTTCTCGATTGAAAACAATTAAGTATAAAGCCTCTAACAACAAACAATCGTTTTGTTACATACTTAATGATTTTAGTATTGATATCATAAAATATAATTGATATAGAATTTTTTCATTGTAACAATAATCGCCTCTCCTGTGCTCCGGTTAGTAAAACTCAAGATTTGTTCAGCCCCTTAAATTTCATGTTTATAATATTATTTGTACGAAGCTTAACCCATGATTATTTACCCATTATTACAAGGTAGTGTTTGATCAAAGGTCATCACGATGCTCGCACATGGCTGCTTACTTTCTTGGACATATATACATAACCAAGGCATTGACACAGATCTACGATTCGGAGATACATATTAGTTCATAGACAGCGACCTATATTTCTAGCGGGACGTATAATGCTTATGGACAATGTGACTTATGTATTTACTGTCGTGCAAATAATTTGGGCTTGTTAAGTTCACCTTTTTTAGAAATATGCTCTATTTCTAGCTATTATGACTATGTGTAAATTTATTTTTGACGGCATATATATACAATTTTTGTAGCGCACAGGCGCTACGGAAAATTGCAATGATGATAGCCATTTAAGGTGAAATTTTGGGAATATACAAAATACAATTTACTTCTATTATTTCTCTACACTTGCATTTAAAATCAACCAACACCATTTCTTCGATTGGTAGTGGAGTTGTTAAAAGTCTAATAGCATTTAATCACAAACACATGACTTGTGAAAGTCAGAAAATATGATTTTCCATTTACTGCCAATTCCCAAATCAAGGGCATAGAACGGACTAGAAGTGGCATGTACCTCTCCGCCACTATTTTTAAATGCTAAGTATATAGTTCTACAAGATGCTTCTTGCTACCAATCATTACACCGTTCTCCTCAATCATGGTCATGATTCCAACAATGTAAATAAAATACAGGGGCATCGATTTTATTACTGTGGCCATGGTTAACACGGAAAGCGCACTTACAATTAAGTAAAAACTATGAACGCATCGAAAATCCAGTGAGTGAGTCATTTAGGAAAAATCTTTCTTATTCAAAAAATTATCTTTGCTTGACAAGCTTTATATAGATTATAAATTTACCTGTTTTGAAAAATCTATTTTCTCATCAATATCTCCTCCGATTGCAGCCGGTTCTCTATTAGCTCCAAATGATGTCAGTTTACCTTATACAAACCAAAAATAAATATGAGCTTACACGCGACTTCATTTCGTACAGCGACATCTAACAATGATCTATTTCACTTTAAAATAGCGCCATCTTACAGTGATCTATGAAACTGACGTTGCGATCAACTCTGGAGTGATTTTAAAATTCTTGTCAACGTTTACCTATTTAAAGTGGATAACATAAAATTGGCCAATGTCATTTACGTTATTTATATCCGTGTATTTTGAAATTACATACTTGTAGCGCAAGCGCGACTTTGAACTAATAAAATGTATAATAGAGATAAACAAAAACAGCGGCGCTGGCGTCGCTCTAGTAAAAATATCCCATTTTTCGGACAGTCCGCGCTCGACTATCGCGTACTCCGATACGATATGCGCTCCCGCCATGGGCAGCAATTGTTGTAAAGGTGACGCCGCGGGCAAACCTGTGGTCCGGTCAAACTCCTCTATATACACCAGGTACAAAATATGAGCCCCTGGGCCTGTTATTGTTCTGTGTGCGCAGCATGACCTGGCGAAGACAGCTAGTGATTAATTCTCATTTGGTGATATAATTAAAAATAGATGTTACACTTCAGATCTTAGCCAAATGTTCAATGGTTTTTATTAATAATATTAATAGTGAGATGATGCAGAGAGATCTCTAGCTGTATTACTAAACTTTGTAACTAAAATATGCTTAGCAAAGATCGATTTAAACTTGTATGTTTGTCAATTATCGGGAATTTAACCGGGTGCTCTTTGGTAAGTGTTTTCAAACAACTCATATCTGACTGAAATTCTATTGTACAACGCGATATTACAAACAGCTTTACTCACTTTGTTTAGCCCAAACTCCTTTATCCATAAAAATCTCAATCGGGTCAGTACCGTTTTCATCATAGTGTTATAAGAATAGTTTGTACTAGACGAAATAGAACGATAGATAGTCACAGAAACATTTAATTCATTCATTAGTCATTTATATTAGCTATGTTTTATAGTTATTTATCTGTGGCATTATCACATATTAGTTTATTACATGGTTTCGAATTGTTCTTCTCACATATTTTAAGATTATTTTAATAATTACTTTACATAGTGAAAAGTAAATCTTAGGGTAAATTGACCAGATAATTATTTATGTCAACAAGACATGCTGGCGTATAAAGGGTGGCGCAAAAGTACCCAAAGACCCAATTTGGTTCAGCTACAACTTCTCCATGAAAAATGTTTTATTTCAAAGACACTCGCAGCCCTTAAAGAAAATATTCACGTATATCTATAGATATCTATATCATAAAGGAAGTAAGTGGTTCGACAAGTTATGGAGCAAGTCAATTAGGGGCCAAATTTGCATCAACTCTAGTAGTCACCATTTCATATGTACAGAAATATATACAAAAAGGGTCATCACCCCACCCAATATACACACTGTATACGCGAAATAATCGACATTTAGATTTTCTAATTTCTCTCAGTGTTAAATGCGAGACAATTTAAATTGAATGCCCGAATAAAATTAATTAATTTTATATTAGCTGCGGTCATTCCATATATCACATTTTTCTTACATTTAATTAAACCCTCATGACTGACAATTTTAATTGAATGTTGAAATGTTCAAAGTGTAGCACGCTTGAATACGGCCAGCAACACGTCGAAGTTAATTTTGGCTATTTATTGATCACGGTCCGCTTATTTTGTAATATAACTTTATATTATTTTGTTTGCTTTCCTGTGTGTCAAATAGTTAATAAACGCGTGTGTGATATATCAATATTTACATGTCATTCTCTATTTTCATCATTATTTAATCGAAATAAACCGAACTTTAGTTTGAGTAGTTCTTTAATTACTGATTTATGTTTTATGTTTGTTATGTTAGTGACGTTAAGCGCGTCATTATTAAAGAGATTTAAAAGCTTGGGTTGACAAGCTTTTAAATCTCTTTAAGCTTTACAAGAAAGGGTCTTGTATCTTATGGAAAGTAATTACAGTAAATGTCAATTAATAGTTGTAGAGAGTAATTGTATAAATATTTTATACTCGTCACGCATCTAATTTTTCTTTCAGCTAGGATTCTCAAAAAATTTTACCTTATAAAGAATCTTCACTCGCCTTGAGAGCGGCTCATAAAAAATGTCGCAATTATTAAAATAGAAAAATTTCATATTCCGACATGCTCCACAAGATTTATAATCAAATCATGAATTTTTCTTTTTATAATCTTGTAGTATCCCTATTATGTTTTTACAGTCTTGTAATTCTAGTATAACTATTTCGCTAAAAAATAAAAGCAAATAACACAACCGTACAAACAATTTTTCACTTTTCACGGTCGTGCTTTCACCCTGAAGTGCCTTAAATATACGTCGGAGACAAGAATTTTATGTGTCGCGGCACATTTTCATTCAATGTAGTATATTTACTTTTCATACAAGTGTCTTTAAGCTGTCTTTATATTTTTTTACCAAAATTATATATATACTTTTATACCTATTCACCTCTATCAAACCGCATTGATCAATTCATAACTTCTCCAAATTCTGAAAAACATTGTCCGCGAGCAGCTGGTTCTCATATTAGGTCATTTTCATGTCGTCTCCCCACCAAAGCCCGAAGGAACTGACTAAGCCTTACTTTGGCATGCAAGACATCAGAGTAAAACCATATATTTTATTTTTATTTGTATTATATTCCTCGTGCCAACAAGTCCTTTAATATAATAACCATTAGGCTAATTAACATTAATATTAATTAATGATAATTAATCTCGACTTCCCTTGTTAAAGGAATCACGCCTGATCGAATAGAACTATTTCGCTTATTCTGTTTTTGTTTTGTTTATTGACAGAGAAAGATTTTATGAAAGTTTGATATATCAAAGTCAAACTTACGCACTATAAAATAAGTGTTAAACCTGTATTAAAAGCTCTATATTTGAAAACCAAATTGATCATGTGCTTTTTATGTGCAACGGATACAGCATCCGTTTAGTCCTATCTCATTCACACATGTAACTGCATTCTAGATTAATTTCCTGGTAAAATCTAGAACTAAGTCGATCAAGTTACCATGCGTGAATCCCTTTGATCCTTTTGAAACGACTCTAATTAATTTGGCGACATCCGTCTCTCGACTTGCTCGGAAACATTTCCTGTACTTCCGCTGACCTAAGTTACAATCTGTTACAACGCAAAGTTAACTTTTAACACAGTAATTAAATTAACTAGCTAATGTATTCATGAAAATAAATAATTTTGCAAAATGGAGTAAAAATTAATATGCATACTGGAAACACGACAATGGCGAATTTGAGCTTTGACATTCATCTATAATATTAAATATGACGAAAAAACATTTCACCTCTGTAGCTCTTTTGGGAAAAAATGCTTTGTTGAATGAACCTGAAGTCGAAGTTCGATTGAAACAGAAAACATGTTGACCTATATTTGACAAAGCATTAAATATTTAAAATTTTAGCTAATAGATGATTGGTGAGGTATTTATAGCTTGTATTATGCGTGGTTAGACAATTGACAAACAAATATACTAACAAGATAAAAATATAGTTATTATATACGCTCGCTCACGACTATTGACCGTCCCGGTAAGCGAACCTGAGACAGCAGTCACCTTTACATCTTAGTTATATGTATTTAGGTACCCAAAAGTAATAATTTAAGCTAACTTTTCAATTATTAAGCTGACAAATAGATGCTTCGTTGAAGTTCTTGGGAAAAGCTTGGATGGTCTATGGCCCATTTCATTATTGATCACTCAGGGCCATATAATAGGCATGTTTGGCTTCAGACGCCATTTGCGCAATTCTCAATATATCTGGATACTTGCCAAGATCCATGTGATACACAGATTCTATGTTGTTCCCCTAACCGATTGGTGTATTATCTCGTTAACGAAATACAATAAAAATTGGTTTTATATTCGCAAGTACTACATCGTTTATTAATCAAATCATCAATTTATAAATGAAGTTGGTTCCATTGTTAAAAACCGTCGGCTAGTTTAAATTTCATTCTTGCATTAATTTCAATAGACTCAGCGTAAAATCTAATATACATTTTGTGGCATTCATCTACTATAACAACATGTCTCTATAACTTATAAGTTTGATTCACATACGTTATGAGAGAATAGAAAACATCTTAAGACAAGTACATAATTAAATGAATAAATTACTCTAATGATTCAGCAAAGCCAATTGTCATCCGTCTTAAACATATTAAAATCGAACTTCGACCGAGCTCTTAAAAATACCGAGGCGAACCTTTAAAACTGAATTTAACTCACCAATTATTACTTTCTTACTGCGTTTCGGTGTACAATGGAATCATAAATGCTAACAACGGATTTCTCACGTTCTGTGGAAGCTCTTCATAGTTTATCAATATTTTTTTCGTTGTTAATGGTATTAGTACTACTTTTGAAAGATTGGACGATTGGTGTATAATAGCTCTTTTGTTTATATTAACGAAGATATTAAAGAAGATATATTGTGATGAGATCGTGTGGTAAGAAAATTGTTAAGATAAACAGAGTCAGATAAAAAGAAATTATACGACGCCTATTGCATTATACAATTGTCCATGTAAATAATTAATTATTTAGATATGTTCTTTTTTTTACTAGTATTAAGTATTAAACTTATATTTGTGTTGCCATGTACCAATCACTAACACATTGTTAACTCAAAACCATTATTTGTAATATTGTTTAAAACATATAGTACAGAAAACAATATAACATTGAGTAGGTGTTAATTAAAACGGATATATTCAGATAATAAATACTTTGTTTAAATATTGCATTTATACTGATGATTATTGTACCGTTTTTGTGTTGCGAAGCGTTATTTTCCAACCCAGGCAATGCCTTCACTTTGTCACCTTGTGCACATCACATTCAATTGTTCGTTTTGCGTATCCCATAGTTGTTTCAGTGTATTTTGGTCAAAATTGATTGCGTATTTTCGTTACAAAGGGATAATGTAAATATGTTTTTGGGTAGTAATATGGAGCCACGATTTTAATCAGCGTGTCTGTTACCTGTTTTCGGGCAAACATTAATTTTAACAAGTATTACTTTAACATCGTGCACAGAGGTTGGCTTTATTGAAATGTAATGAAATATTGCGCTTTGTACTCTATTTGTATTTTCGTTTCCCAATGGACAAGTATTTCTGCGTGTTTCATCGATGTGCTGAGCTTTCATCTGCGGTTTTCGCTTGAAATTCGTTGTACTTAATTGTTTATTTATTATATAACTGCGAACGCTTCGCACACATACATTTCCCTTTTTAATGTAAGATGCACTTAATAGAAAATATAACATTCACAAATTAAAGGGGAGCTGTGAATGTGTCGTCTGTAGCTTTTATCATCTCTCAAGAAAGCTTAGCAACTAAATTTCAGGAGTAAATTTTAACTAAAAAACCAAATAGCTATCATAACATATAACAAAAATAGATCTATCTATCAAATGATCCTACGATGCTATGCTTCTAAAAGATAAATTTAAAGTTTGCGCAATATGCGCGTGCGACGTATATAGGCCGAATCTCTCTGATGTTTTTATGTTAACAAAACAAAATTGTTAGAACGCAGTAAAAGTTTATAGCTCCCGGAAATGTGTACGGAAATTAATATGTTTCCGGTTTAAACGTTAAGATTAGGACAAAAATATATACTTACAAGGAAGCCTGTCCGTTTAGCCACGAACGACTGGGTTGGTCAGTTCCGACGAGTCTCGTCTCTGAAAGCTCGCTTTACAAAATTGTTCTTAAATATAAATCAACTTACAGTTTCGTCTCTTCCTTCGATTGTGTTTGAGCTATTAAAGATACATATATCATTACTACTATCGGAATGAAAATATTATATTAGAACTAGAACTAAGGAACAGACGGGGCTATTTCAAAGTTATTCTCTTTTGTTTTTTGTGCATCTGAATTATTGTTATTTAACAAATCTCTTTACCAATTAGGTATTTTAAATGAGTAGTCTGAGTGACGCCTTTCTTTAATGTGTTGTTTTAACAATTATTTTAGGAGTCGTGCGGGAGCGACTTTGGATGACCGCTTCAGGACTTCGGTTGACGCCGGCGGCGTGCGACTCACAGTTTCATCAGCCCAAATCGGCGATAGCGGCGTTTACACCTTACAAGTATGTTGTATACATTTATGTTTAGAACTAATAACATAAATACATGTCGGCATTAATTTGTGATGAAAACATTATATATATAGTTTAAACATAGAGGTCAGATAGGTAAAAGTTTTGTACGCAATCGTTCATTAACGTTTTTATTTTATAGTATAAAGTGACCAAAGATGCTCAAAAGGGTTCAAAATTCAAATATCAACGTCCAAATTAAAATTTGGGAAAATCGTTTTTCAATGTCTCATAATAATCTAATCCAATCCACGTTAGTAAAACAGTTATATAAAACTAACGACATTTACAAAATGTTTGGGTGTTTTACCTATTTATATAAAAATGTGGGTAATAATTTCATTAATCCATTCGATTATTCATTCCATTCTCTAATAAAACGATAGTATTAATCCTTTGATATTTGCCAGGCAAGCAATGCTGCTGGCAAGGACACGACTCGGGTATCATTGGAAGTATCCGCTGATGAGACACCAACTGGAGATGACCCCCCCACATTCCTCCGGAGGCTTCAGGATCTCACTGTAAAGGTCGGGACCAGGACTAGATTCCTGGTGGAAATCCTGAGCTCGACCGAGTGCAAAGTAAGTATCGTGTTATAAAATACAACATTCAATATTTATAAAATACAAAACAAGGGGGCAAACGGGCAAGAGGCTCATTTGTTGTTAAGAGATACCGCTGCCCATAGACGCACACTCGGTCGCTCGATAGTGTCTCTCAGATGACCATACAATCTTTTTTTTAAAAGACTAAAAACATAGGTTTTTTTTAAAACTCAACCCCTCAGGGCCAATATAGGTTGATGTCCAGACAAATTCACAATGTTTTCCTTTATTTAATGAGCAAATTATTTTGATTAGAGATCCATTATTCAGCTGCGATTTGAACCTGTGACTGAGACTTCCACATAGCCACTAAACTAATACTATTCAAATAATAGAGAAACTGGATGTATTGCTTATACATTGTCAACTCAATAAATTGAGTATAGAAATAGATGTTTGGAAATGACATATTTTATTACATATGGAGTAAATTCCTTATTTATATTGTAGTGATTGAAAAATTATTGTGTTAATAAGAAAATGCTCGTATCTGTTTCGCCTAACAGAAGTGTAATTTACTCACTCGCTAATACCCGTCATTCGTATTATTAAATAATTTGTGGTTATTCGTTCATTTAACGTAGAATATAACGCTACCGAGTTAACGCAGGTGAAACCTAGTATTACCACTAATTACTACAGTGAATTGTATATACTACTACAGTTATAGATAAAGCTTCCAATGTTACGATACAATCTGGATTTCGGTTTGTTTGGTGTCGCTTCAAACGTACTGTAGGTTTAATTATATGAGACACTTTATAATATTGTTACTAGGCAATTTTGATACCAGATTCATTTGCTGTTAAAACAAGCTGAACAATTAAGGATCAAGTCACCTAATTTTTAATGTCCACATTTTAGTTTAACCCTATTAAATTAAAATTTCATATTTTGTACTACCTTTGCTATTTGAGAATGAAATGCGTGACGGAGTTATAGATATACGATTCTTAACATTAAATAAAATAGATACATCAACATTGGAAATTTGTGTTACGTCTGTACAATAAATAAATATTTAGTAATAATACACTTAAAAAACTCTGTTACGGAATACGTCTCTTTCCATCCAAATCCCCCACAGGACATGGGATAGACATGGTTTTGCGTCTATTCTATAGTTTGATTCTACGGCCTAACGACGTCGATATTTTCCTTCACTGTCAGAGCAATTTAATTCTGAATTTAATAAAATATTGCAGAATATTTGAGACCTAGCAAACGGTCACTAATGCAAAATTAGATGAATACTCATACGTGTATCAACTGGCTGACGTCTATTATCTATTGTCTATGGTCAATTATGATCTCATAAAGGGATCTTTACAGTAATTTATAAAAGTAGGTGACGAAATTTTTTTACACAATTAAACAATAGAATAATGTCTGTTATTCAGTTTAATAAACAAAGACTCGGAATTTAGTGGAATTTTTAATCATACCCGTTATATTTGAAATGTATAAAAAATACATGGTTATTTTATAGCCGCTAATTTTCTCTCATATCTTTTAAAGTTGACAGCCGAATTAATCTTAAAGTGTTTACATATTCACAAGTATTTTATATTGCTTATGAACATCTTAAAAAGATACTTCAAATTTATTATATATGCCGTGGTATTTTCTATATCAAGTTCTCCAGGTCATTGATTTTCATTATTGGTAGTTTTCCTAGACATAACAACTTAATTGTAAATCAAATAATAGCTCGTAAGATTAACGGTATGTCTCAGTTTTGTCTAAAACGGGCGCCAGTGAGAAATTTATATTACTTAGAAAAATGTATCTATTTGGCACGTAGCGTTCATTTTTAACCAAATATCACAAGTATTTGAGAATCAAATACCTTCCAAAAATGATTTATGTGCCTTTTGCTCGCCGTGGGCACTTCCTTGCCTAGATCATCGGGTGATTCGTTAGTTAATTATAGATTGCTTCTAAGAATTGGTCATAGCACCTGGGCTGACTACAACTGTCTGGTAGTTGACATATTCTGTTACAGTATTTTAGGTACTAAAATAGAACCAAGCTGATACTGAAATTAGCCGTAGCTAAAATCTAGAAGGCAGGTTCCCAAAACTCAAAAAGGTATAAATTTAGATGTTAATTTTTTTTTAATCGATCTCGTAATTTATGCTTAAGAATTATGTTAGTTTGGATTAATATACCACCAACGTACAAAAGTCGATCATAAATTCTTTTCCCATTATTTTTAGAAGTCTGAACCGATTTAATTTTTTGTTTGAAAATAACCCATAAACAGATAAGTAGCTGATAATGAGCTTCTCAAAATGGAGGAGATTCATAATTTAACAGTAACCCTGCGAGATTCTTTGCAAATAATGGTAATCAATTTCGCCGCGTTTATCTTTCATCACGATATTCAATATATGCTATTTGAACCCTTGGAGCTTTTGTAGCTAGACCACGGCCCCGGTGACAAAGCCGGGGGAGGTAGGCCAACTAGGTTATTAAAAAAAACCCTTGGAGCTTTAGCCACTCGTGTGATATATAAGAGTGATGGTATTCTAATTTCACTAATAATTTTTTATTGCAACAACAATTAAAACATTATGAAGAATACACTCATTGAGAAATCCCGAATAGCCTTGAACGGCGCCGGAATTCGTTCGTAGCTGCGTGACATAATTCTTCTATTTAGAACATTATGTGGGAGTCTTGTGTTCTACAAATATTTACACTATCTATTATTCAATCATCTGTGATATATGCGCCGCTCCACAACTGATTGCTTCCGAGCACTTTCATGTGGAACTAGTTGCCAATGGACGTATTCCCGAACAAACACCTCCTGTATTATGAGTGTCATGGCAGGTGGTATACCGCCTTCCGTATCGTCACTTATGATCAGGTCCACCCCCTGCCCCTTGGTCTTGTTTTATATAAATAATATGATGGTCAAATTCTAGATTTTGTTCAATTTAGCTGTTATTCTAAGTTCAACTCAGTTATCTATGTCTATTTTAAGTATGTGATCAGTTCTGTGGTCGATTCCAAGATTTTAGTTTTCGATTTATAAATATCAGCGATGATTTGAACTAACGGCCTGAGAAACTTGTCTACTACTACTATGTCATCAATGCTCAATTTTTATCACTATTTCAAATAAATACATTACCAATAATTATATAACGTAGGAAGACGAAAGTCTGGTGATACAATGATAAGATATAAATATCTGAATATGTATGTATGTTGATATGTAGGCAGAAACCACAAACTGCTACATTCATAATATTTACCAAAACGTATGGTCTGATTAAATAACGTTTACAAGTGATTAAATATTTTTCACTTCTATCAGGTGACATGGTATAGGAACGAGCGACGACTCCTGGAGGCGGAGAGAATCGCTCTGGTACGCGACGGCAACTTCTGGTGCGCAGATATTGCGGCAGTCAGCGTAGACGATGCAGGAAGGTGGACTTGCACTGCTGAAAATCTCGGTGGGAGAGCCAGCTGCTCAGCACATCTCAATGTATTAGGTATGATTTCGTTTTGGAATCAAACCGCCACTTGTAACAACAGAAAAATCGTGACTTTTCTTTTGTTTTCACGTCTAAACCTAAAATTAATAAATAAATCTATTAATTCTACCAGGAATATCATCCTAAATTACTACAAATAGTGATTTAATGTCGATCAATTATTTTCTTTATTATGTATGTTTACTTGAGATACTGAGTACATACTCGTATATATAAAGTAAATGGGCTCCAAAATCATAAAATACCTAAATTAACTAGGCTGACGAAACTTTTTCAAATATTTCCAATTTCCTTTGTTTTTATATTACGACATACCTATAATTCAGGTAAAGCATTTGGTGTTATATTGTTCTTTTAAAACAATTGATTTGCTGACAGAAATATGCCAAAGCTAATTATTTCAACTCTGCAAATTCGTTAAATTATTATTTTTGAACACGAAAATTATTCAATGCATGATCATAATTTAATTAAACACATTCGTATCTTCATTCATATTTATGACAATGGATTTAGTGCTGACCAATATTATAATAAAATTATTATTTCATCAATAGTGAACTCATGAATTTATATGATTTTTATTGAATATAATATATACAAATAATTATCATTTTTACAAAGATCATCCATTAAATGTATTAATTGTTTCATTTTTTTAATTTTTTTAACGTTTTAAACAGTACAGTTATGTTTCCATTAATAACTCAACTGAACAAGTATATGCTGTTTCCAAGCTATCATACCGTGTTCCTGATATTAATTATTATCAATAAAAAAATCAAAATATTTTAACATATTATATGATATTTGAAGAAAGATAAGTGCAATGGAATCGTGTCCTTATTTGGTGTAAAAAGCTCCATGTACGTCATCATACTCTACTTTCGAAACCCTTACTTTACGTCCCTATCCAAAACAGAGATATTATGCTTTATATATTTTAATTTAAGAAAAGCTCCAGTTGAAATATTCTCGAAAAAATCTAACCATTTCTTTACAGCACTTTCTGGGAGTTGTCACAAAATGAAATAGCGTGTTTGATGCGGCGGCAATATAATTGTTTATTGGATTATTTTTTAGTGCCCAAAGCTTATAAACGTCCGGAATTCGTGGAGGAGTTACGCGCCATACTCACAGAGCATGGAACTGTCTCGCTTGAGTGCAAGGTTGTAGGTGTTCCAACACCTGTCCTGAGGTGGTTTAAGGTGAGCAGCATTTCTACAAAATCTGCATACACACTTATGCCTACAAAAATTATAACTCAGTAGAGTTTCTTTGTTTAACCGGAATAAGCTAATTTCTAGTGTCAATTGAATATTGTTATTGCTATTCTACTATGATTTGGCTGCAGTGTAGAGCAAATATGGAAATTGCTAATTATTAACACTTTTTAGAATTCATTTTTCGAATTCCTCATTTCTACTGATATTGTTATAACAAATTATTAAAATACAATAAATCGGTAAAGTTATATAATTAAAAACACACATTATTTTACCTCTTCAACACAAAATACAAATAATACACGCATTCCGCAGCATATTTATGCGAAAAAAAAATACGAATACTACTAATTAGGGAGAGTGGTTTGTACCTCACCAATTTAATTAATTCATTTATTCACATGGAGATAATGAATGAGGATAGACTGATAAGGCGAGTGTGGACCGTGAAGGTGGGGCTGGGTGACCTGCCCGAAGTTTTTTGGATCAGATTCAGATTGTTCTGAATAAAGGGCAGGTTAAAAGTAACCAACGACAATGCACATATGATGAATATAATGAGAGTGGAAGAAGCGAGAGAGGTACATGCATATGTATCGTAGCAAGTGGAGGTCTGCGCCCTGTGACACAGACGTAACTTATATAAATAAAATTTCATTAATTAAACTGACATAAAAGCTTAGTTGTCATTCTGCCTATATCGCTTTCTATTCTTTGTATAAAGTATTTTTATAATATTACAGGACAGTAGAGAAATTAAAGCGGGTGATGTTTTTGCACTGACAGCTAATGCTGATGACCCTACCTCTCTTGGTACTTACACCTGCGAGGCGATCAATTGTATGGGAAGAGCCTATTCCTCCTCAAAGGTCCATGTCGTCGGACGCTCCAAGGAGGGATCAGACAAGCCTAGCTTTGGGTGAGATGCTTCATATTTTTACTGTATATCATAGTGATAATATTGTTTAAAACAAATTCATACAAGCGTTATAATAGATTAAGGATTGACATCTATTTACATCTGAACTTCTTAATTTTGTTCACCGATTAAATTTTATATTTTGGTTTTCAGATATAAAGGTTTTAATGTATAAAAATATATTACCCGATGTGGTATAATTTTTGTGTTAAGAAAATCACGTAATGATTATCAATTGACGGAAAATAAATATATAATATTCGTCACATCAAGTACACTTAAATGACATTAAATAGCAATACATGTCCTAAATTATGTAAAATTAAAACTTAAAGCCGATACGACTTGGGTGCCTTCAAAAAGAGAGCGTATTTATCCCTAAAAGGCCGGCAACGCGCCTGTAAGCCTCCTGGCGGTCCAGGTGTCCATGGGCGGCGGTAAGCACTAATCTAAGTGACCCGCCTGCTCGTTTGACCCCTGTCTCATTAAAAAAAAAACACTTTTTTTTTTCAAAATGTACAAATAGCTTTCACCTATAATTTAAATAAAACACTAGCTAGCGACCAATGGTGTGTGAAAGCGACATTGTTGTTAATAAACTTTTACTTAATTTGTTGATTAGCGGCATGACGCCAGATCCACCACCGATATTTACTAAGGAGCTCGAAGACCAGTTTGTAAGAATCTGCGATCATCTTTCACTCGGTTGTCAAATCGTGGTGCCGCCTTGGCCTCGTAGCGTTATTTGGTACAACAAGGAAGGAAAGATTGACCCTAGCACAAAGTGAGTTACTTTATTTTCGGTTCGTTTCTGAAATCTTGTCTCTTAAACCACTCTCGTATTATTATAAAAGGGAGTTAAAAAAAGTGAGTGTTATGTAGCGTGTGGCCCAACTAATAAGGAATTATATTATATTAAATAATAATCTTACCCGATCTAAATTTGAGGTCCATGCTTATAATTTACCTTTATAGAAATACTAAAGAAATTAGTGCTTTTTATTAGATTATTATTATTATTGTAAAAGGAGAAAAAAATCATGAAAGTCCTTTGACTGATATTTATTTTCATAGATACCACATAATAGAGGATGGTGTTGGTGGTTATATGATAGAAGTTTCGGCTTCTGAGTGGGCTGATGAAGGAGAATGGAAGTGCGTGGCAACCAGCGTAGGTGGCAGGGTCGGTATCTCAACCTGCAGTGTCACAATGGATGGTAAACGGTCTTTTATGATAATCTATCTATGCACCAAGACATATTTTAGGGCATTTATTAATGTTAGGTACATCAAGTCATAAGTTCTGTTACAAAAGAAAATTTACTTTTTGAAGGCAGTAATGTTAGTAAAATTTATACCTACATATTTATAAGTCTCAGTAAAAAATAAAAAAGATATTCGATTCGAAATAGCTACCGTAGCACGTTGTACCTTTCCGACCACTTGAGCAGCATCTTTATAATTTAGGGCTTATTATTTTGCTTATTGTAGTGTTCTTCCACTGTGACATTATTTTCATCCCTAAAAAGGAATCTTATTCCACTATGGAATTTGATAATGAACACGAAAAAATATGTGTAATAGAATAAATATACCTGTTCCAAATTCAAATTAATTAAAAAGTTGTAAAAATAAAAGTTTTATATAACAGTAATTATGGCCAGACAGGCTTATAATAAGACCGAATTTATGATGCTAATCAAGTCTCGCTAATTAATTAAAAATTGCTAAATTAACTAATATTTTTGTAAAATCAAGATGGATTTTACTTTTTGTTCATTGCTTACGATAATTGCCTATGGTATAATATAAGAGATTCTAGCATATCATTTCAATCATTACAGTGCCTAAGAATTACAGAAAGCCTCGTTTTATGGAAAACCTTCAGGCTGTTCTTACTGAAGAGGGACTGGTTTCCTTTGAATGCAAAGTCGTCGGTTTCCCCACGCCTGTTCTCAGTTGGTTCAAAGATGGTCAAGAGCTAAAGCCTGGAGACGTTTACCAACTCACGGGAACCAATTCACTAGGCTCGTATTGCTGTATTGCTCGAAACTGCATGGGTCAAGCAAGCAGTTCCGCGGAACTCACCGTTGAAGATATTCAAAATCAACTAAATGAAGAAGAAAAGTTACAGCTATTCTCTAAAAACCAAGCACCTAAATTTTTGCAAGGACTGAAGAGTGTTGAAGTAAAAATTGAAGAGCCATTCCGCTTTACAATCAAAGGTATTTTAGAATTATTTATTCATCTACTTTATTGAACGGAATCAAACAAATATATGTTTATTTTCAGTTGTTGTTCCACCTGAGCCAACAGTGTTATGGTATCGAGATGATCAACCCATTGATGAATCGCCTCGATGTCACCTTGGTCAGGAAGAACGAGGGGTATTCTATTTAGATATAAAAAACTTAGAACTTATAGACCAAACTGAATGGAAATGTGTTGCAATGAATGACTATGGACATAGTGTTACATCATGTTTCTTAAAATTAATAATTCCGCGACACTATAAAAAACCCAGATTTTTAGAAAACCTTCAAGCAATTCTCTCTGATGAAGGTGCTGTTAATCTAGAGTGTAAAGTTATTGGCGTACCGCAACCTGTATTGAAATGGTATAAAGATGGGGAAGAATTAAAACCAGGTGATATACATAGAATAATATCAGGTCAAGATGGAACATGTTGCCTTGGAACTTATACGTGTGAAGCACAAAATTGTATGGGCATTGCCGCAAGCTCAGCTTCTCTGTTAGGCTTTGAAGATACAGTAAAAGCTAAAAAGAAGAGAGCTGATGACCAGATTTTACAGAGGAATTTATCCCTGAGCACTATACATGAAGAAAGAACTTCGCAAATGTATGATACACCTATTGCAGATGTCACTTTAGATGAAAAAGGAGAAATATCGTTTTCTTTTGACGGTAAAGAAGTTTCCGTTTCACTTTATGAAACACCTGATTTGACAGAAGAAGAGGCACTGCAAATAGTGGAAATGTACGCCGATCAGCTATCAGAAAATGTCACGGAACATAATGTTATAGAACTACCTCCCTTAAGATTTGTTAAAGAAACGTCTACATCTGGAAATCTTCTTATGGAAGCTGTTATTATAGATGTATCGCCGGACTATTTTGTATCACCTGAAGAAGATTTAAGAACTGAAGCTGACATTGAAGATATTTCAATAGCTGAAGAAAATGGACAAGCTCAATTATCGTTTGATCAAGAAGTTGGTGATGAATATATTGAAAAAACTATGGCTTTACTGTCGGAAGAAAAAGCTGACATACCTTCAAAACCAGTTCGAAGAAAATCAGACTCACAGAAAAGTGGTGAAGACTTCTTTAGTTTATCCAGAGAGCAATCGCTTTCTGAAGAAAAAAGAGATGATGACACCCAAATGCTATCTGAAAGTGTAAGTTTTGCCAGCGCTCATAGTATTGAGAAGCAAAAGTCTAAACCTTCTCAAGAAGATGAAATTGGTACACAAGAATCATCGGACGTAACTAAAACTGTATTATTAAGAGAAGACATTCGAACTAGCTTAGATATAGAAAATAAAGATAGTAAACGGATAAGTAGCACAAAACGTGATTCTTTAAAATCAACAACAAGTTTTAAACTTAATGAAGCTGATATCACAAATTTAAATGAGAATATCGTTTTAATTAATTCATCAATATCTAAAATTCTGAATCGTATTCAAATTTTGGAAAGAGATATCATTTTAAAGTCCCAGTTATCATCCACTGCTGCAATAGCTACAAAAAGTCTTGAAATTATTAATAGTATTGTAAATCCTTTAACAGAAATCCACAGCATTACTGATGCTTTTAAAGAAACAATTAGTGATTCTTCTCATGCAGAACCAATTTTATTTGATAACCTTCCACAGAGTTTGAAAAATCTTCAAAACTCGTTAGCTATGGTGGAAAAATGTATTGATGTGGGAAGTGATAAAACTCTAATAAATAATACCTGCATTAATATAGTAAATAATTGTGCAGAAGACATTATTAAATTTGTAGCAAAACTTAAAGAAATTCCAGAAGCGTATCCGTCCTTGCTTGAAGCAGTAGTTTCATCAGAAATTGAATTAGTAACAGGTGATATTCTCAATTTAATTGATGTTTCTAAATCTACGGTTTCTACTAAATATAATTATAATCAAGACATTAAAAACGAGGAATTGTCGATTGATAAACGTCATTTGAACAACACACAAAAAGCAATATACAACTTAAAAGTGCCGGTTAATTCTCTTTTGGATATTATTGAAAATGCATTAAATAAGAGTCCATTGAGCCCTGATGAAATAAATAACGCTGAAGTTATTCTTTTTAATATGTCTTCATCTATACAAGACTTACAAACAGCGTTAGAACATATAGAATTTCTTTCAGTTGAAGAAACAAATTCGTCTTTGGAGAAATATAATACCACGACAATAGAGACCGTGATTGGCTCAGTTTTAAAATTAAGGAATTCATTTGAAAGTCTTTCTTTTGAAAAAGAAAGAAAATATGACAAAGAACAGCTGCAAAGTGTTTTACATGTAATAAAAGTTGACTTGCAGGAAATAGCATCTCATATTGATAATATAGAAAAGAAAATCGGTCAGTTTGATGTTTTGTATGGAGATAATAAATTAGAAATTCTGCAGAGAATGGCGCATATACTTATTTCTTTAGAAAATAATTTACCACTTCTAAACTCATTGCCAAATGTACAAAAAATCGTAACAACATTTCATAAACATTTAACTAAGGCATTAGAAATTGTTATAGAGAGTAATGAAAGTGTTAAATACTGTACATTTTTGCGTATATGTGATGTAGTAAGCAGAATTAATGTGTCAATCAAAGGCTTGGAATCACGCAAGTATCTGTCTTTGACTAGTATAGGAAATAACTTGAGTATTATTGAGGATATTCTAAAACATCATAGTATTGATGAAGATGTAAGTGAAGAGATATTAAAAAGTATTAACCAATATTATGTCGATATTCCAAACGTAATAGCAGTATATGCAGACGAGAATAGTGTGAAATTGGATTCGGAACCTGTTGAAGACATATCTATTGATAAATTTTATACCGAATCAAAAGCAAATGTAGTAGTGCAACAGATCGATCAAGTAATCGCCGTTATAAATAATATTTCCCCAGATGAGATAGCTCCCAACTTATGTCATATTTTACCAGTTTTGCAGAATACTTGTCCGGTTTTAGAAGAACTAAAATACCATATAGCATCATTAGATGAAAACATTCAAGGTAATTCTCATGTATCAGATATATCACAAAGCTCAATAGAACAATCTTTTGGTAAGCCATTACAAGCAATGCAAGAAAATATTACAGTTTTAAATCAAGTTCTTCTCGAAACTATAGGAGAGGTAAACTCAAAAGATGACGCGAGAATTGCGTTTGCAAAACCCCTTTATGAAGTATATACAACGTTACAAACATTACAAGAAAATATAATTTCACAATATGAAAGCTTCTCACTGACTGAACATAGCGAGAAAATTGCAAAATCGGTAGAAGTTCTTCAGAATTGTATTTTGATAGTAGAAGAACAATGTGACGTTGAAGTTGTAGATGAAATGTCTACTTCACAAGATATATCTTGTATAAAAACAACAGCAGATGCAATTTCTGACAACAACTTAATATCACCTATGAGTGAAGAAATAATGGTACAGGCTCCTATTGTTAATCATTTAGAAATTCAACCAAAAATTGCTCATGAATTTCAATTGCTTCATAATGACATTCTGGAGATACAAAAAGTAGACATTCTGGAAGCGTTGAATTCATTGTCTGAAGTGAAAGAATACGCTAATATCAAATCGGTAACTGAAACTATAGAAGAGATACAGCATAAAATCGTTAGTATCTTGTCCCCTTTAGTTATGGAGTCACTAAGTTCCGTTTCCAATTTAGACTTAGCAAGCACCAATTTAACAGATATTTCTGAATCTTTATTAAAATTAAAAAACCATTTAACTGTTATTGATGTCGATAACATTCCAATTTACGAAGACGTTTTAAAGATACCATCGAGTAAAATACATTCTATAGTAAAAAATATAGCTAATATAAAAGAACATTTAGACAAGTGTATTTTGTTAGTACAGCAATCCACTTACGCAATTGATTCCAAAGAAATGCAAGATTTGCGTAATATTTGTGATAACTTCAAGTTTTTGATGAGAACTGTTCAGACAGACATTTTACACGATCAAACTATATTAAATCTTGTAAATGCTGTAGAAAACTTTTTACGAGTAATCGAAATCAACCCAGATTTGAAGAGTCTCGATGTGATAAGTGTATCGAAGGATCTTTATCAGCATGTTATGATAGTGGAAGATACAATACTTCAATTCATAGCACCCACCAACTTTACGCCACAGCCACTGGAGGAGACAATTCATAAACTTGCATGTAGTTTAGCCGTTTTAGAACACTGTAATTTTGAATTATTTGGAGAATTAAATGAACACTATCCCGAATACATATCTGAGATATTCAAGGAAACAGAGTACCTTAATGATATGGAAAATGTAATTCAAAATAAAATCATTACTATACAGGATACATCTTGCCAGACTCTAAAAACGGAATCACAGAAAACAGAGTTACTATTGCTTCAAAATTTCTTTGAAAACTGCAAGAATAGTTTTTCTATAATTGGTATTATATTAAAACAACGACCGAGTCAAAAAAAAATTATTCGACTTATACAAGAATTCTTTGCCCTCCAAGTTATTATTAACAATTTTAAAGATAAACAGTCTATGCTCATCTGTAACCCGGAGTTTTTAACTTGTCTGGATATCTTTTTGAATCAAGCTGAAGGTAACATAGTAAAAATCAAAACATCAATAATAAAAATTTCTAAGTCGCTTTCTAACACTTTATTTAAAGAACCACTAAACAAAATTAATGACTGTCTTGAAAGTTTTCCAAATTATTTAAAACTAGACAGTATGTTGGAATTGCATGACTTAATCCAGAACTTTCTAATAAGTATCAGTATAGCAGCTCCACATTTAGAAAATTTGGAACAAAATGTTATAAAAGAGCTAGAAGAAAGTATGTTCATAAATACTAATGTAGAAAATAAATTAATAATAGACAGCTTAGAAAATTTCTTGTCTTTCCTTGAACGTGAAATGTGTGATAATCCTAGTAAACAAAAAGAATTACTTTTAAAAGAAATGATAAAATGTTTTAAGAACCACCAGGATTATAAAAATGCAGTAGGTACAGGGAAAAGAATGATCATCCTGAAGTGTTTAGCTGATTGTTCTGACATTCTAAGAAAAACATTTATAAATGTTTACCCTGAAACCAAAATAGTTGAGAGAAGACAACCTGATTCTTTAGAAAATGCCCTTACCGAGTTAAAAGAACTACTTGAGGCCTTAAATTTGGAGATCAATAAGATTCAAGAAAATTCAGGGGTAATAAGATCAACACCAATAGATCAGGTATTAGATTTATCACTGAAAAACATTATGTCTTCAAAAGAATCTTGTGAAAAGTTAGTAGAAGGTAACGGAGAAACTTCTGTATGTGAAAATAATATTTCTCTTATAAATGACGTAATTCAGGAAATCCACATAATTCAAGATACTATGAATACATTACAATGTGACAGCAGTATCATGTTTAAAAATTTGAAAGAAATCGAAAACTTCGTCAGCAAAATTTTACCTAATAATGAAGTAACCGATAACCGCAAGTTTTCAAAAGGTAGGTCTGTTTTTTTAAGTACCCATTTTAAAATAATAGTATCATTTTATTAATGAATTGCATGATTACTTCTCAGGAAAACCAAGAAGCCTTTTACAACACGTTGAACAGTATATAGAAGTCACTGAAATTATAGAAGAAATATCTGCGATAGTGAATTTAGGTACGGTGAAGGAAACGAAAGAAATAGCACAAGAATTGCGTGAAAGCCTAGCAGCCGATGATACTCTGACTTTGAATGCTTCTGAAGAATTTAAATACTGTACAGTTTCTGAAAATCAAGAAAATTTAGCTCAACTTTTACAGAAATCATTATCGAATATTCAAGAAAGTGACCTAACAGCGTGTGAAAATACTGTAAGAGAACATGTCCTTGAAGTTATTTCTCAGTTACAAGACGATTTAAAAACTATCGCTAGTTCAGATGTGTCTGACCAACATTCAGTTAATATAGATTTGCTCGACAATAATGCATTAAGCATGAAAAAAGATAATACGACATTAGAAGTAACACAAGCTGAGTTATGCCAAAATAACGATGTAGAAAGCAATAACTCTGGTACACCTGTTAAAAACCAGCCTGATAATGCTGAACTGTTAATTCATCAAATCGAAGATACTATATCGTGTATATGCAATATGACAGTTGAAGAGATACCATCTGAAATTAAAAATATATACCCAGTATTAGAAAATATATGTCCTATATTAGAGGAACTCAAGCTCAATATTGCATCAATTCAAGAAAATTTTGAGAGAACTGAATCGCCTGTATCCGATATTTCAGAAATTTTAGTAGAAAAAGCATTTAGTAAACCTTTTCAGGAGTTAGAAGAAAATATAAGTATATTGAATCAAATAATACTCGAAACATTTAAAGACATTGCAGTAAACGAACAAGTTGGAGTTCTCGCAAAATCACTTCACGAGTTACATGTAACATATCAAATTTTGCAACAAAATGTCATGTCTCAATATGAGAGCTTTTCATCTTTAAATACAAATGTTAACTTTGCCGCAACTGAACAAATCTTACATAATTGTGTTTTATTAGTACAACAACCATATGAAGTAGAAGTAGCTGATGAAATTTCCACTTTAGAAGATATATCTGGCATTAAAACTACTGCTAACTCAATATCATCAGATATAGCTATAGCTCAGGAAACTCAAGTTACAACTCAGGAAAATATTGAAGATAATAAATTACAATTTGACCTTATAAAATTAAGCGACTCTATAGAAGTTCAAGAAACTGAAGCTGTATCAGAGGAAAATGTATCTTCATCTATGGAATTACCACTTTATCCTAATCCCGAAATTACACGTGAAACAACGGATTCTATGGGTGGACATATTCAAAATAAAATAAATGATTCGCCTGAAGTTCTTAGGCAATGTGTTGAACCTGCGCAAGAAGTAACTCCAACAGATCAAGTTGCTATAGAAAAGTCTGGTCAAAGAACTGGTGACCAGGTTTCTGGTCTTACTGAACAACTAAATACAACTGTACAAACTATTACAGAAGAAATACCACCCGTCTCTGAACACGTGGAAACTAGTGAGATAAAGATATCTCCTACTCGTGAACTACTACTCAAACCTGAATGTGAATATACAGAAGATACAACTCTAAATGAAGATATTAAAACGAATGGGACAGATTCGTCTAAAATTCTTAATGAAAGTGTTGATCCTGTAGAAAATGCTTTGCTGAAAATACAGAGTCCTACAGAAAATTGTATCGAACAAAAGGAAGAAAATATTGCTGAACTTAGTGAACTACCAATTATATCTGAGCAAGCTAATGCGCAAGAAACACAAAGCACCCTAAAGGAATACATTGCAGCTAATGAGATAAAAACTTTTTCGGCTTGTGAACAAGAGACAATGATTACGATCGATAAGGATATTGAAACAAAACTGGAGGAATCATCTGAAATAAATGATACATATTTTGATCCTGAAGAAGACACTGCTCTGAAACTTCATATTCCTACTGAAAAATGTATTGAAAGAAACGAGGAAAACATTTCTCAGCTCATTCAGCAACCAAACATATGTGAAAAGGCTATTGTAGAAGAAGTACAAAGCAACCTAGAAGAACACTTTGAAACCAGTGAGACAAAAACTTCTTCTCTTGAGCAATCACTTGAACCTGAAAATGCAATTGTGCGAGAAATAACAACTCCAATCGATGAAGACATTAAAAACAATTTAGATAATTCTTATGAAAGAAGCGAGGAAAATATTGTTGACGTTATTGAACAATCAATTACTGATCAAGCTAATGCACAAGAAAACCAAGGAACCCTCAAGGATTCCACTGAAATCAGTGAGAATATACATATTTCCTCTTATGAGGAACCGTTTAAGCTTGATAAAGCAATGGAGACATCATCTGTAGGAGATGCTCAGAAAATTAATCTTCCTACTGAGAAATGTATTGAAAAAAGGGAAGAAAATATTTCTTATCTCATTGAACAAGCAAATTTATCTGAAAAGGCTATTGTGAAAGAAACTCAAAGCAACCTGGAGGAATACATCGAAACCACTGAAACAACTTTATTTTCCTCTCATGAACAATTATTTAAACCGGAAAGTGAAATTGAACAAGATAAAGCTATATCAATCGATGAAGATATTGAAAAAAAAGTGGAGATTTCGCCTGAACTTATTGCTCGATCTGAATCTGAAGAAGATGCTTCTGTGATAGTTCAAGTTTCTACCGAAAAGACTATAGAAAGAAGTGTAGAAGATGTTTTTCAGCACACTGAACTGCCAATGGCACCAATTAAAGAAAGTATTGCGCAAGAAACAAAAGACACTCCAAAGGAATTAAATGAAACCAATGAGGTTAATATTTCTAAACCCAACCAAGAAATTAAGGACCCTATGATGGCACAAGACAGTAGCGAAACAAATTCTTTATTGGAAAAAATATCGTCAGCAACTAAGCGGAATGAAATACAACCGACTCGAGAAATACCAAATATGCCAATGGACAACAGCAACATAATACTGTGCGGTAAGTTTATGTTTCTTTCGTATGAAATATATTAGGATTAGGACCAATAATATTGAACAAAGTAGTTCATAATATTTTCTCATTTGCCGCTTGTATTCTTTATTTTAATGTAAACATAGATTTTGCATAAAATATGTGGAATACAGTTATACTACCTGTAAGTTACACAGCTCGACCGATACTTATTCATATGACTCTCTATGCCTCAATATTTTTTAATTTTCAGAAACAAATCTGGAATTGGAAAATAATAATATAATTCAAGGAATGGACTCTTTGATAAATGAGTTACATGATAAACTAAACTCCGCTACTGTTATTAATATCGATACTGCAGATTCCTTACAAAATATTTTGGACGAACTTCAAGTCCAAATAATTAAATTAAAAAGCGTTAATATAAAAGATGCTAGTGACACTCTGAATGAAACCGTAGAAGATTTAGAATGCAGTGTAAGAAGCGTTCAACTTCTCGTGACTGAAAATAGTCCTGCCGATCATATTACAGAAGCTAGTGCAACAATAAAATTATTAGTCAATGCTATCAAAGAGGACTTCAGCATAATGCCATTGCAAGACGCAACAAAAACAAAAACCTGTATACTGGAAGATTGCGTAGGAGATACAGAAACAACTTTATTATTGTTAGATAAGGCTTCACAGTCAACGATAGATAGTGATGATATTTTGAAAATACTAAGTAATCTCAATTGTGTTAAAGATTCCATTAATAGAATAAAATTGAGTTTTTCTGTGAATGAAGAAACTGTAATAGAACAAGGAATCGAAATAATGCAAAGCCTAGATGTTATTGAACAACAATTGTTTACCATAGAAAGCGATTTAGCTCAAATATCTAAAATAAACTCACATACTCGTGACACTATCGTAACTGCAGTGCATTCCGTTTACACAAATATTTCTAATATAAGAGGGACCATTTCAAGCATCCAAAAACGTTATATTTATCAAAATTATGCAAAACCATCTGAAAACTTATTGAAAGCCATAAAAAATATTAATTTCATAAAGAATATAGACAGTAAAAAGGATTGGATGTTAGTAGCTAAACATTTTCGAAATATATTAAATCACTTTGAGGAAATTAAATTTTATATCAATCTTGATAAGACGGCCAGACAACCATGTGATACATCACTTACGAAAGTAGTATTAAATGAATTAAGATTACTTTTGAGTAGTGTTGTGTTGACTAATATAAAAGAATTAAAGTTACCTTTAGATAATAGTGTTGATTTGACTATAAAATATGTTGAAGATTGTTTGCAAAATATCGATCATACTCCAACTATAGAGGTAAGAGAAAAGATTCCAATTTTCAAAGGATTGACTGCAAAGTTATTAGAATTGACCAGCGATATGCTGCATGAATATGAAAAACATAAAAATGATTGCAGTCTAAACCTGAATGAATCTCAAAACGAACAAATTTCTACTTCATTTCCGCAGTATACATTAGAGGAACAAACTACTTTAGAAATTCCAAAGACAAGTCATGAAGGGGAGACTAACTTAAATTCGATAAGTGCGCCAAAGATTTCTAGTATTACTAATGAATCTCCACCCTTTGAAAATTGTGCTCATTTTACCAAAGATAATGTTGAAAAAAAATTGTGGGTAAAAGAAAGTGTTCAACCAATAATAGAACATTTGATAGAAGAAGCAACAAATGTAATATTATTACGAAAACTGAAAGATGAAAATATAGAGGGACTTGAGGAAAAAGACGATTACGAAAACTCATTTTTACACGCTACTAGTGACCAATTTGGTCATGAATTTTTAGATGAAATTGAAAGAAAAATTCAAACAAACTCTTCAATAATTGAAGGCCCGGTTGAAACTGTCGAAAATCAAAATGTAGTTGAGGTTAACGATTTGAAACTTGGAAGCGGGAATATGTTAAGGGATGAAGAAGAAATTTTAATTTTAGATGAAACTTTACAACTTACAGAAACTGTAACCGAAGATATATGCAATAATAAAGTAACACAAAGTCATGAGGATGAGATAGATATAAATAAATCATCAATATATAAATTAGAAAAAATGTCGCAAAATTCTAATGATGAAAATAACATTTGTCAAATTGATTATGATGAAAGTTTAATAAATCAAAATAAAGTTCTAGATTTTAAGGATGAAGCTAAAACAAAAGAAAATCAGGAAATTAAACCATTATCAGCTTTTAAACCTCCAGAAGAGCAAGAAGAAAAATTAATTAATAACAACAAAGTTGAATTAGGTAATCAGGAATCAGATAATAGAAAAAAAGACTCTTTTGTATTAAAAAAAGGTGAAAATGAACAAAAACGTGACTCTCTTACAGTAAATGACCCTGTTACATCTTCAAAATACGATAATCAACTTACTGAACAAGAAGAAACACAAACACATGATGAAATTTTAATCGAAGAACAAGTACCACTTAATGTAGATATTCAAGAAAAAAGTCAGATAAAGGATACTCTAAACTCAAAAATTGGTAAAACTTTAATTGAAGAATCAAAGCAAGAGACAGAAATAGATGATGTTCAATTTGGAATGAAGATAGAAGAAAAAGAATCCATCCTGTTTGAGGCTAATAGAGAACATACAACTGTGAGAAACGAAGTAGATGAAAAATGTAACTTTATTGACAATAAACTAACAGATATGGAATCTAACGATTATCATAACAAAAATGAGACAAGAATTGAACAAGAATTTAATACATCCGATACTGTTATTAGGAACGTTGTCGATATGAAGGAAGTTACCAAAGAAAAAATTGAATTCACGGAGAAAGAAGCACAATTTTTATATGATGAGAAACCTGATAACAAAATATCCTTCACTGAGCAATGTCACAATTTCATACCAGAAGACCATGACCGTAAACAGCATGAAACTGAAAATTCCTTCTCTGTAAATGAAACATCGGAATCTTTACAACATGAACTTGATGTGAGTTTGGAGAAGTTAGATAAGGGAATTCAGAAAACAATTTCTGAAAGTATAATTGAAGGTAAAACCGAAGACCCGGTTGACCAACCACCACAAAAAATAAAAGTTGAAACACCAGTTATTTTAAACCATCAGCAGCCTGTAAGTATAGAATACTTAAACCTTAACAAGTCCAAAGGTGAAATGACCATAAGTTCTGTTCAAGTAGAAATTTTGACAGCTATTGTAAGTGAACAAGAAAAACAAACTAATCTCGATGAGTTATCAGTGCCCAATATTGAAGATAATTTAGTAACAGCCAATGAGCACAAAGAAACGCCAATTGAATCCCAAGAAAAAGTTCCTGAAACCGAAAACAGTACTTCCATTTTGGAAAATAGATATGAGATTATCGAGGGAATCAATAAAATATCACAAAGTGATAAGGCTGACCTACTTAGTGAAGAACAAAAATTTAATCCAAGTTTACTTGACCAAGATCCCTGCTTGGAAATACACAATAAAAAAGGTGCAGAACCAGAAAATCATCAACAGAATATGGAATATGAAACAAAAGATACTGTTCAGCCTATAAACATCGAACCCATAGATACCTTCACTGCACAAAAAGGGTTAGAGAGTTCGTCGATTGATCCTCCTACAACAATGGAAAATAAGATATCTGAAAACGAGCAATCTAGACAAGAACAAGTAAGATCTCATGAAACGATGACAGTGAAAGATGTTATTACTGAATTTGGCGCCTCACTATCACAACCCGAGTCTAAAGATCTTATAATTTCTAACGACGAAAATAATCGTTCCACATTAACTCTAGAACAAAAAAAGTTTATTCCTATGGAAGTTGATAATCAGAATATAAACGATACAGAACCCTCCACTCTAAGAGAAATAAATGAGAATAATCATAGAGAAACAGATAGGCCTTTATTAGAAAAACAAGATGATGGCGAAACGAGACAAAATGACCCTCTTGCGTCTATAAAATCCCTACATATAGAATTAATAAGTGAACAAAACCTAGACAGGGAATCTATTGACTTATCAACTCAAAACTATGATTCTGTTTCTGATAAACAATACAAAAGTAGTCAGGAAGAAAATAAAAAAATAAGTGAATCTAAATTAGAAACCAATGGATTGTCGAAAAGGCTTAAATCGAAAAGTCTTAAAAGTAAACCAGACGCTGTCGAAGATGACAACAAAAAAAATAATGGTAAATATCGGAGCGAAGATACTGAAATTACGCGACAAAAAAGACAAGAACAAACAGATGTACAAAAAACTGATAACATTATTGATGAACAAAACACAGAAACTTCAGATCATTTAAGCATGCAAATCCAAGACAGTAATGTTTATGATACATTTAATAAAACTCAAAGCAATAATATGCATACTGAGTTAGATAAATCTTTGTGGTCAAAAGATATAAACACAGCTCCGAATGATGTAAAGGAAAAACCTCATTTTAATGATACAAACCTAGTAGATTCGAGTATGGAATTTTTGCGACCCCCTGGATACATTCCGAAGTCATTTCCAGCGGATAATTTATTATCTCCAGAAACAGACACTTATGTTTCAACATCAAATAAGTTTTACAAGGCACAAAGCCTAGTCCGGGATAACCTACCTAAAACAAAATATACGCCCGATCATGATAGATGCCTAAGTAAAGACAAACAGTTAGGATTAAAAGCTACAAGTGAATCGAGAAGCATTAATTATGATAAGCGAACCAGTTCTGCCCGTGATCTTAAACGGAAACCAGCATTTACTACTCATTTGACAAACAGAACTGCGGTAGAAGGCTCTAGAGTAAAACTCACATGCAGCGTTCTATCTTCAACTGAACCTGTGATGAATTGGTATAAGAACGGTATTTTGTTGGACGACAAACATAAGTACAAAATTAAATTTAACGATGGTTTAATTACAATGGAATTACTTAATGCATTACCCGGTGATTCTGGTGATTATAGTTGTACTGTAGAAAATGAACACGGCTCCATAACCACTTCTGCTAAATTAAAAGTTTACCCGAGCTTTGAAGCTTCACCAATACCACCAACCTTTACAAGATCGATACGCGGTAAGCATTATATTGTTAACATTTGTTTTTAAAAGTAATAAAACTTTATACAATTTAGTTTTGTTTTAGATATTTATCACAGAGCTGAAAATGAACTTGTATTGGAATGTCGAATACGAGGGCAGCCTTTACCCATAATTTCATGGTTTAAAAACAATCAGCTAATCGTGACGGACGAGCGATATCAAGCCTCATATTTGGCCGATGGTCTGTGTAGGCTCACCATAAATAAACCAACTAAAGAAGATAGTGGGACCTATACTTGCAAAGCTGAAAGTGCGGCATGGTCAGATCAGATCACACATTATGTCAATTTTGACGGTAAATATATTTTTTTATTGTATACTTCTTCCTTAATTTCAACTTTTAGTTTTGAACATTTCACGGTACTATCAAGTTTTTTTATGATCTCTTCATTTTCAGATCCTGGCAGTCGCCTTGATTCACATATTTCGAGTGTTGAAAGACTACGTCTTAGCCACGACACTCGACGTCCACACTTTACCAATGTTCTAAGTGATGACAAAGTACCGAAAGGTGGTACTATAGGGTTACAAGTAGAGATTGGAGGTGCACCTACAAGAGTGGAGTGGTTGCGAGAAGGTTCTTCTGTGACAGAGTTAGATAAGAATGCGCAGACGTTTGTAGATCATGGTACATACATGCTAGCGTTAAGTGATGTGTCAGAACTACATTCGGGCTTATATACATGTCGAGCCTGGAGCAAGCAAGGAAGTGTGGACATGAATGCTGAGATAAGTGTGGTTCAACCAAACGAGGTTGATGGTAAAGCGCCTGTAATTGTCAGCCGACCTCCGAAGGATGTTCACATATCTGTTGGGGAAGATGTAAACATATCTTTTAGAGTTCAAGGGGAACCAAAGCCTAAAGGTAACATTTATGTTCAAAATTTATTTTGAAAGAAAATGGCCCCAATCGTACATTTACGCAATCCCTTTTATTCTAATAGCTGCTTTATCCACTCACTCATATTTAACTTTTAACCTTATTATTGTTTTGATAATTTTGGTTGGTTTTCATTTTCATTCATTTTTTATTATTTATTTTAATTCGGTCGTTTTTTGATTTGTAATGTGATATTTTGTCTTGCAGTATTTATCATGAAAGGCATCCGTGATATAACTAACAGTCAGCGTGTTTGTAAAATGACATCGGATGATTACGTAAAATTCACACTGAAAAGATCTGTGATATCAGATGCAGGTACTTACTGTATTCTGGCGCGAAATGTCTACGGCTGTGATAGAGCATTCGTAACTGTTGCGGTACGTGTTATGTAAAAAAAACTGTTTACCTTCTAATCGTTTAAAAATGTGTCTGTCGACGCAAAATTTCTCCGAGTATTAAATATTTATTTTTTGAATAAAAATGGAGTTCCCAAAAAAAGTTATTATAAAAATGAAAGAATGTACAAGCGTTTTTTGGGTGATAAAATTATCGCATACCCGTAAATTTAATATCAAAGCTTAATAAAGAGAATTTCACGTAGCTTTTATAACATTAAAACGTGTTTATAGGTACGACAGCGGGCTTCTTCAGATAATCTCATATCAGACTGGACTTATCCCGCGGATGGGTCCTCCATTGTTGCTACAGATAGAAAATATAAATGTATGTATTATTTTCAATATTATCAAAGTAATTACAAAGCTATTTAACAACTACATATAATATAATAGTTTTTATTGTACTAGTAAGGCTGGTACAGTATTTGTTTTATTAATAAATTTTCTTATACTATATTCAACTTTACAAGCCTATTAATAAATTAAATATCCCTAACTCATTAATGATTTTTTCTACTGTTAAGATAAGATAGAGCATCGTACATATTAAGTAAAAATATATTTGTTCACTTATGTTAAAACGTGTAAATTATTTTATTAATTCCATCTTAAACTTCACAAATCGAGGGTTACAATGGATGAGAAGAAGTGTCGATTTACTATAATCAACTCTCTTTGTTACAATTAAAGTCTATAATGAAAATATAATTTTTGTATTGTTTGCATTGGATATTGTCCAAATGTTAAGATCGTATGTTAATAATTTATTTTGTAGCCGTGCCCGGACGTATACCGGGCGAGCCGAGTGCAGTGGATGGTGGTAACAATTGGATAACCCTTGCCTGGCCTAAATCTGACCCTCAAGAGGCAGCCCCAATCCTTGCGTACCGAGTAGACTCCTGGCTACTTGGAAAGGAGGGTGGTGCACGCTGGGTTGAAATGGGAATCACACCCCGGACCACATTCGATGCATTTAACCTGAAACAAGGAGAAGAATACCACTTCAGGGTTACACCAAGAAATAGATATGGGTGGGGAGAACCAGTCCAAACATCTACTCCTATTGGAGTTGGCATAGCTGGTGATAGGCCGGAGTTCATTGACATTCTACCAGGTCTATTAAAAGTTCTCGTTGGTGAAACAGCGAGTTTAAGCTGTAGCTTCAAAGGAAAACCGACCCCAGACATTGTGTGGATGAAAAATGGTCGAGAAATCGAAGAGTCCAGCAAATTCAGGAGTAGGCAAAGCGGAAACGTGTGTTCCTTAACGATAAGAAATGTGGAGACAGAAGACGAAGGTCGCTACAGCTGTGAAGCGACCAACGCTCACGGACGGTCATCCACTTACGCGAGGATGACTGTGATCACTGATCGACATGTTTGGGAGGCGGATGCAAAACTTAAAAGGTAAATATACAATAGACAATCATACTGAGATACTTTTAAATAATCTTCATATACTAATCCAACAATAGCGCTTTACAGATTTAAGGATTTGATCCATTTTTTCGCCAACAAGGTTTTAATGTTTTGAAATTTAATATTATTTAATTAAATTGCTTTGTAATGTCTTAAAATTTGTTTCGTTATTTACAATTTTAAAGCAAATGCCAAAACCTTTAGCTGTTCACAACGGTGTTTATTGAGATTTTTAATCACTTAAATATATAAGTGTCAAAGTCGTCCATCCTAGCCACCCAGCCGTCTTAAATGATATTTGAAAAAGATAATTGAAAAGCGATATCCATCTTATATCTTAAACAATGTGTCAAAGTCGTTATTCGTTAAGAACCTTATTTTGATATTGTTAAACACGTGGTTTCCCGCCATTGTAAGCGTCAGTTGAAGACCGATAGTTTTTAAGAGAGTAACAGAGTCGAGGACAGTGTAATATAAAACTCTAAAATGAGTCCTAGAGGTCGAGCTAGAGAACTACAGTCAGAAAAGTCATAATATGGAGTCAAACACACTAACACTTATTATACCTGTAGTATAAATAAATAAGCATTAATTATCGCAAGGTATTTTTAATAAAGGCTCCCAAGACTCCAAATATTACAAAGGATTCCGTAACAATTCCTTATAAATTAATTTATATGATATTACCAGCACAAATAAGTATTTTAAAACAGAGTTTCACATATTTATGTGTTAATCGAGATACGTATTGTACGTTTATCAACAACCACTTGTTTCACCATGAAACACGGTTATATGATATTGTCGATAGTTTGTCTAACTGCTAACAAAACCAAATATGAGTCCCCTATGCCTGCCTAATCATTTACCATATAAATTGAGTATTATGAATTTCAAGACGCCTTTTAAAAATGTCTACTGTATATTCATAATATTATTAATTATAAAAGTTAATATTATACTTTTATGAACGATTTTATGAACTGTACCTGCCTATACAGTAATTCATTAATCATATTTTAAAATCCAACTAAGCCTTAATTATATAAATTTTGAAACCGAAACTGTCCTATCTATTGGACATCTATCAAATTAGGAAACAATTTGAGTCTACAATAATATTACTATCAACAAATAAAGAAGAAATCATATTTTTTTACTAGATAATCGGCTTCAGTCGGTCACCCTTACAAAAAGACCCGACACGGCATTACATACACATACGAAGTATAAATTTTCATTTAAGACTCATTTTAATAGGACAAAATGTGCTTTTAAAATGAATTATAAATTTTTATTGTAATTATGAATCGCTATTATGTATATAGTGGCTTAGATATAGGATATAGATATATAATGTGGCGGGCTAGTTTGTAGGATTATTTTATTTCTTTAAATATGGAACGCCAGCAGTTTCACAACAGACACAGATAACTTATTAATAGATTGACAAATTTCGTTGCGAAAAACCATTGATAGGCGTACACGTCATTATATATTGTTTAAGATAAACATTTACATCATAATTTTACATTAGACGTGTGTAACTCTAGTTGTTTTTTCAGCCCACGCCAAAATAAATCTTAGGTGGTAGTACTTACATGTTATTTTGGACAATTCACACGAAATCTTTATGAATTGTAACTGTATGTTATCATATCATAAAAGTCCATTCTGTATTTTATATATGCATACAAACTTCACGTTTATAATATTAGTAGGAAATTCATTTGATACCCGGGTCTGCTTATAATTGCGGTTGTTACCAGACAAAATGTCACAACTATTTATATTAAATTAGACTTATCACCCGCTTGTATAACTTTGGAAGCCGCTCTCAGAGACTTGCCTTATTGGCTTGTTCAATATCCTGCAAAAAGCTATTTTATACGAAAATGGCTCTAGTAGACTAACAAAGAATAAACTTTTAGAGAAAGATCTGCCGATGCGACTGGTGAATATCCACCACAATTCACAATGCGTCTGAGAGATCGTCGTGTTCAGGCAACATATCCTGTGCGACTCACATGCCAAGTTATAGGAAGTCCAAAACCTAACGTCACTTGGTTTAAGGACGGCCAAGAAATCATTTTTGACAGTAAGTATTGATCTCCAAGCCCCTTTATTTATAAATAAGTCTAATTGCAATTTTCAACTAAACACCCACGGATCTCCTTTGACCATGTAATTTTAATTATAAAATCAGTTGTGTCACAGAAATGCCAATTTTGTCGACAAATTGGTGAAACCTGCATGAGGTTTTCCAAGCAGCGGAAGTAATCTTTTTTTTTTTTTTTTTATAATTTCTTCAGCTCGGAAAACTCAATATCAGGACGAACACTTTCACACCTTAGAAATAGCTCCTACTATGCTTGACGATGGTGGTCTGTACGAGGCTCTGGCTAGGAACAATAGTGGTGCGGTCAGCTGTAGGTGTAACCTTGTAGTGGATAAAGGCATCAGGGCTTACGTTGCACCAGAATTCTGCTGTGGCCTTGAACCCTTGTATCGGCTTAATGAAGGTAAGACTTTTGTGCAATTGATTAGTCCAGCTTATCTTCTCTGAGTTTTGACCTTACTGTTTTTGATTGTAATTTAAATAGTGAAATCATCCATATCGTCTCAACTAAAAATAAAATAATTATTTGGTTTTGACAGATTAAGAAAATATAATGGCCAAAAATACATATTTTAAATTACTAATAGGTCATAATGTATGTAAAATATTAAAGATCTGTATACGAAGGTTCCTCCAATCTAACAAGAAGATCCTAGACGAATCGGCTAGAAGATGAGAAAACTTCGTTAGCGTGATTCAGAGCATCTTGACATAGCTCTGATATAACCGTAGATGTCGTTACAAAGCTTTTACCTTTATTACATTTGTTGTAGGTGATGAGCTACGTGTGTCCGCGATAGTTGAAGCCTATCCTTCAGTGGGCGTCACATGGTACAGGGACGGCGTACGTCTAAGACCAAGCCGTAGAGCTATTATGACCCTTGACAGGGACGGTCAAATCGAGTTAGCCCTAGCCTCTGTGACGCCGAGGGATGCAGGTGTCTACACCTGCACCGCCTCTAATGAGGTCGGTCAAGCATCCACCTCTGGAAAAGTTGAAATCGTAACCGATCAAAGAGAGGAGAGGAGAAATTTACCGACTGTTATTTGTCCAGATGTTCCGTGAGTATTCTATAATTCGAAACAGTACTTTGGTACGAGGGGCGGAGGCTGATTAAGTTATGAATAAGAAGGTTTAGAAATAATTCTGAACTTCGATTATAGAATTATGATTATGATTTTATGACTGAATTAATGTAGTTGTATAAGAAATATGAATTATAATTTAACTTTGTGTAAAAAGCTTAACAGAATATTAATTAAAATGGAAAAATCGTGTACAGTAAAATAAAAATGTGACTCTCATTTACTTGCCTTCGACATAAATTAACAAGCGTGTTTAAAATTAAAAGTAACAAGCGTGATAAAAATTTAAACGTACAAAGGTCTAAATTAGTAAAATAATGTGTCACGATAAGGATAAAACAAAGCCATTTTCAACTTTTAATAGTAGTAGTACTATCGCAAGTTTTTCCCTATTTTATGCACGAACATTATATAAAATTGAGTTATCCGCATAGATTTTCTTCTCTAGATAGCACAAAAAAATCGTTTAATACAAATTATTATAATTCATAATTTGTTCAAGATGTTTTAGCTGTTAAAATTCAGTGGTGGTAACTTTTCAAGGGAGCTTGGATTTTTTATATTTCATCCAACCCTAGGTATTCCAAAGAGCCGATGTTCATCAAGAAACCGAGGTCTACCGAAGCCCAAGAGGGTGATACTGTTATTATTGAATGTGAAGTGATTGGAGATCCCACACCAGAAGTTTATTGGCTCAGGGATTTCTTGAAGGTAAGTCCTCTGTCAAATAGAATTACACATAAAACGGTTAGTCCACTATCGCATATATATTAATCTTATGCCAAATAAAATCGCTTTTGTTTTTAAAAACTCTATAGGTTTAGTCCTCCGTTTAGTCACGGTGCCTGTACGGGTACTCCAAGTACCGATAACAATCCAATCAATAATTACTGTCTCGTGAGAAATGCTCTTATATGATTTAACTTGCAGCCCGATTATTACCGAGACGCGAAGCACTTCAAGCAATTGGCAGCTGGTCCCTTATACCGGTTTGAGATCCCACACGCAAAACTAGATTACACTGGAGCTTACTCCGTCGTAGCTCGGAATATACACGGAGAGGCTAAGGCGATTATATCTTTACAGATATTTGCTAAAGGTAGGATCAGAGCATGGATATATAAATGATATAATGTAGCTATTGTGAATGGCTTCACATTAAGCTCGAAAGGTTTTCATGAAATTTTCCTAATGTATAAAAAGCACTGTTCAGCTTAGTGTATGAGCGAATCAGAAGCGAAATGGAATACAAAAAATGTTGTTTGTAGATAGATATAACGCTCCCTCCTTTATTCCGTCCAATATTGTCTTTAATTTATGACAACTCAAACTGAAATGGTATCGATATTTAATGTTCTAAGCTCCGAGAATTACTTTGTTTAATTGAAATCCGATGTCGAGAAGGAATGTTATAATAAGCTTTGAAGAGTTCGGAATAGAAGATTACAGAGAAGCCAAAACCGCAGCTAGTTCTAATTACGTAGACAAACATTAAATTGACTAAACGTCAAGAGTTGTGAATTATTAATACCCTGAATCTCAAATCATTTCATTCATTTTAATATTTTATTATTTCTAGATTTGAGGTCGAATGACGAGACTCACAACATCAGATATGGGTAAGATTTCACTTTTATATAATACTAGCTGATTCGGCAAAAAATTAGGGTTTATCGTAGAAGGGTGAAAATTTAGTATTGTATGTATGTTTGTATTTTGTATCATAAAAAAATAGAAACTAAAAATTTTGTCTAAATAAAAATAAAAATTTAGGGAGATGAAAAATAGACGTTGGCCGATTCTCAGACCTACTTAATACGCTCACAAAGTTTCATGAGAATCGGTCAAGCCGTTTCGGAGGAGTTCAAGTTCGAACCCCGTGACACGAGAATTTTATATATTAGATTTTATAATGTTGTGTGTTTGTCTCACTGTCCGTCGGTTACCAGGCTGTACCTACCTCATGAATAAAGATATTCAGACATTTTGCAATTTTCACTGAAATACTAACGGAATCATATAATAATTTAAAGGGGTTAAACGAAATACGTTTACGCAACCGTTTTTTTTTTAATTTAATAATGACAATTCATTCTATATTCCTTGAAAATATGTTATTATATTTTGTTTCAGACGCGTAGAAGTAATCCCACGCTTTGAAAAGGAACTGACTGATCTCTTATGTTACGATGGCGATGCAATCGAGTTTGAGTGTCATGTTAGCGGTAACCCGGAGCCGGATATCCGATGGTTCCATTACAATCAGGTGAAAAAAATATTTTAATAATTTGTATTGAAAAACTCAACCTCAACCAACCCTCGAAGGGAATCAATATTTGCTGGCTACGGTTGCCTATTGAACATTGGCTGCGAATTACGTTACAATAACAAAATACAGAGAACTATATATGTATAAATAAACTAATTAACAGTCAATACAGTAAATTTTCCTTATTTTAAACTTTTTGGTGCATTTTGGAGTCAGTTTTATTGTTTTGTTAAAAAAAATTAAGGTTCTTAATGGCGCAATGAAAAGAGAGAATCGATACAATTGTAAGATATTTTTCATTGCTCTGCCATTTCTATTGGACTTTTATTAGAGACGTACGTATAAAT
The DNA here is from genome assembly GCA_963693355.1 of Pontia daplidice. Taxonomy (NCBI): domain Eukaryota; kingdom Metazoa; phylum Arthropoda; class Insecta; order Lepidoptera; family Pieridae; genus Pontia; species Pontia daplidice. Next base: position 7,797,715 of record CAVNZL010000001.1, read on the forward strand.
TCACCCACTTATCTACAATTTTATTCGTTTTATTACCCCTGATTTGTTTATTATTACCACTTCTTGCGTATCTTAACTTGATCCAATTGACATGTTTGTTATAAGTATTTAATTAACATTATACATTACACGCCTACGTTCGTTGTACTCATATTAGTGACAAGATAAACTCATTTTATTTCGATTTATTTATTGGTAATACCCCAAAACTACTGACGTACTACATACTTAACATCAGATGTCCCCTGTCAAATCTATATAAATAAAAATATATATCTAATGCTTGATACGTGACCTACATTAAGACATTTTCTATATACATATGTCTGGTACTCACGTATGTAACGATCCAATATGGCGGATATAATTTACTATTTTTAACATAATATATAGATAACCTTCGACCTATAAACTTACCTTTTATCAGAATACGTCTGTCTCATAAATTTACTGTACAACGTCCACTTGCTAAGTATAAGTCTCTCGTATTTTAAAAAGCTGTAACTAGTAAATAGGAAAATACTAATTTTAATTAAATTTTATTAAAATACTTATTTTGAAAACCGTTTATCAGTTGTGTATTAATTAGCTAACGATTTGACTCATTTCTACTTTATACAATAAATCTGAATTTCCAGAATCACTTATGTGGCTGTTAAAGAATAACCGTAGTTTTGTAAGATCGTTATTTTAAGATTTGTATAAGAAAAATTAAATTATTAATTATATGTGGCTGAAATGAAGATTTAATTTTAATTGAAGATTCTCCCCGATTGTCCTGACTTCGAATCGACTTATGACTTGGGCACCGCGCGCCTTAAAATCAAGCAAGTTGCCGCTGAGGATGAAGGCACCTACACCTGCGAAGCCTCCAATAACCTTGGGAAGGCAACATCCACTGCTTGCTTGGTGGTCTACCGTAAGTTGCTGCCTTATAAAATTATTCTAGAATTAAATATAAAAATTTAAATAGTTAATATTATATAAAAATTAATTAAATTTCAAAATCCCCTCAAATAATATTGGATAGGTTTCGATGTTCTTTATTCTATTATCAGCTTTTAATAACCGTATTATATAGATTCTCTTGTAATTAGATTTGACTAGCAAATTGATTTTTTAGGTTATCTCTTGTACATTTAATTAAGCGAAGATTTTCTACCCACGGGAGAGTACGCATTCTAAACATGACCTTGGCAACAGTTACAGAAGCCAAAATAATGTTAAGGATTTTTGTCAATATCAATTGCTTTAATTAAACTTTAGAGCTTCAAAGCTAAATTCTTCGCTATTTCTAGTCAAGTAGGCGGCTCAAATGTGGTCTCGTAAATACCTAGTATCTATACGATGTATGTGTACATGCTACGAACAAGCGCTGTTTGCTCTATAATTCCATTCAGGGTTACTGAACATTGATGATGAATGCTTTTGATTTTTGAGAATTATCTTCGAATCCTGTTTTATATTATCAGCGCCCGGGGAACCAAATACTTTAAACCAGCGTTTACAACGTCCACCCACGTTGGCATCAGCTGCGTCAACGCCACGTTCAACTCCGCGCGTCACTCCAGCGCGTTCCATGTCGCGTACTCCAGCACGTTCAGGTAGACTAACGCTGTTCATATGTTAATCGGGTTGTACAACGACCTATCTCATCTGTAGGGCATTAGAGATACAACTTTTCGTTGACGGTGATTGCCGTAAAAGAAATTGAAATGGTGATATAAGTAATTAAAGAAATCACTCTTTTAAATATGACATAGTTTTTGAAGATTCTTTACACACGCTTAATGCTTGTAGAAAAATTATGTGTTTATATTAACATATATGTATATATTGTACACACATATATATATACAGATGCAGCGGAAGAAGTTTAACTTCAGTCTGTTTTTTTAGTGCTATCATACCATTTTTACCCTGAAGGAAAAAATAAAAAGGATTCCTTTCTTGTCCCTCTGTCTGTCGAAATCTTTTTATTTATTTATTTAACCACCTCAAACAGTCCGGTGATATACAAATATAATAAAAAGACCAAATAAGCGTCAGTCCAGTCAACCGAAAAAAACTGTGATATGTGTATGGGCAGATATACAACTCTACCCGAAATATGTCACCTTGTTTATATGACGTAAACAAGTGGCACATATAAGTAATTTATCTATAATCTTTCTATATTTAGGGCCCGACAGTCGTCGCTCACGCAGTCCAACCAGAGAGGTTGGTCCCAAATTCTACACGTATCCCTACAACAAGGTGGTGGAAGAAGGGGACAGCGTCATATTACAATGTGCGGTGGGAGGTTTTCCCACGCCATGGGCTTCGTGGGACAAGGATGGCATTATTATTACACCTACCTCTAGAATTAGGTATCAGACTTTGATTAAAAAACCTAACCAGTGCTTAATATTGTCCTTTATTGACATAACTCTTACTCATTTAAAGAAAACACTTTATTAACGGATTAAGTTATGTATTTTTACAAAATTCAAATATATTTTACATTATTTTAAAATTTTCCGACGTTTCGCGTACTTTAGAGTGTCCCTCACACTTCATGGTAGACCGGTCGAAAAATACATAACCTTATCCGTTAATAAAGTGTCTAACCAGTTCTATGTTATAATAGTATAAGCTGATTATATTTAGGTTATTACTATATTATAAATTATAAAACAAATAATTCAGTATCAAAGAAAAAGACGACATGCTACGCATTCTACAAATCGACGAGGTTAACGTGGACGATGTGGGCCTTTACCGGATTACGTTGGAGAATGACTTTGGACGAGCAGAGGCATCAGCCAGGCTGGAGGTTATCTCACATAAGGGGAAGTTCCATTCGAGATCGAGCAGTGTGTCTCCAGCCCGACTCCATAGGCGGAGGACGCCGTCGTTTACAAGACAAGACTGACGCAGACGGTAAATATACTTCTTAAGGGTTTTAAATATATGCTATATAATATAGACGATAAATGTGAGTCACAATCACAGGTTTACGTAAAGAGTCAACATATGTAAATTTGTTACGAGTATTTGAAATATCCCTCAGGTGTTTAAAATTGTTTTTAAAAATACTCGACTGACTGTAAAGTAGGTAACGGCATAACGGAAAGCGCGTGTTTTTATATAGCCATTTTCAATGTAAATTGATAGTTCCTGAGCTTTTGCCTTTTACTAAAACTAAAGTCAGCTTTTTAATAATCTTCGTAGGCAATCTTAAAAGTTACCGGAAACACTGTCATTAATCATATATAAAAAGCATTTGAAAATTCAACTCTCTGTAGAATGCTGTTTTCATCCGACTGTCAATTGTTTTTGCGCCGTTTCAAAAATAGCGTGTCTACATTAACATGGATCTAATTAAGACATTTGTAATATGGTCTTAAGTGTAACTTGATAGTCAATAGAGCATCGCTTAGCTCTAATTAGTTCGGGTGTAGTTTACTACCTTGGGCGAAAAGGATCGAAGAGTACCGTATATAGTAGTAAAAAGACGTTTCTCCGCTGTAGAGTGGTAGAAGTAAATAGATATTTAAGCACATTTACATTTTGAGAAACAATAAATTCATTTATGACTTTTAGACTAGGGTTTTCTATACACCCACCCCGATTTTTATAGCAATCTAGCAATTTATAATTGTTTTATATTGCTCTTTCGGTGTAGACTGTGAGTGTGGTTCACAGCTATTTTGAATGCATTGCGATCTGGGTACCCATTTTCAATAGCGAAGCACTGCGAATATTAAAAATTTGTATGCGCATGGCTAAGCCATTTTCTACTGTAATCTCATGTTCTTAATTATATTTATTTCAGGAGTAGAAAGCGAAGAATGGCGTAAAATAGACGCATTTGTGTTTTTTTCATAGTTTATCATGTTATGTTTAGTCACCTTCTTTTTATTGTTTTCATATACCGAGAATATAATTCCAAGATTAGTTATATTGAGTTGTTTTAAAATTAGCTGTATCAATCCCCGGGGTTTGTGTAATAAACGACATTGAAAATTATTGATTTTTTATTTCAAACTAATTAGCACACGTTTTATCTATGATTATAGATCGTGAATGTGAGCAATGAATGAAATTATTAGTATAATTGAATTTCGAACAAGCGGCAAAGCCCTTGTTGCAGGTGTATATGGGCGGTAAGCTCTTTTTAAGTGAAGTTTGCCCCGATCTCATAAAAAGCCCGTGACGGTAAAATAACTCAATAATCCTCTCGAACGAATATATTATTGAAAGATTTTGATGGATGGATTATAAATATATTAACTGCTTAGTGTGGTATACCGTCTGATAATTAATTTTTTATATTGTGTGAATTATTGATGAGGGGCACTTTGAATAAAAGATGCTTTGGCTTATTAATCTTCACTTTTATTACAATTTATAGAAATTTTAATTCAGTACAATTTCCACCGAGTAACAGTCTTAAACTAAGTTGTCGTTTCAAAAACGACTTTATACTTATAAACTATTAACTAATTATATTATTTGTTAACTTTAACATAGTAGGTAAATAAATAAAACTATTTCTCTCTCCTAGCTACCCTGATTTATGAGCAGAATTCCAATATGCTATACTCGTAATACAATATTTAATCCTAAAATTTGATATTTACACAAAAGGATATACAATATTTTAAACTACTGTATAAACCTACATTAAATTAACACCAACTATTTAATAACAAACATTATTTTTAAATATGCAAACAAAAAGAATATCATTATCTAAATCTATGCACTAATCCCACCACCAATATTTAGTTATTCGAAATATAAACAAAGTATTCAAAGCTTAAAAAAAGTTCTTACCATTGTTTAAGTCACAATTCCTAACAATATAAATACAAAAATTCAAATTCCTAAACTAACAAAGTCACAACCTATGATGAGTGTCATCTAAACCTATTTTACACAACATTAATATTAAGTTAATAATTAAAAAATCTCTTAGTAAGTTATAAAATTGTTTGTCCCAACAAATATATACCTACATATATCATAGCTCAAAAGTTTTCGATATGACACTGCCTATTACAATTTTTACAAACTAACTTAATCGTAACACACATTATAAACGATATTTCAAACTTATAAACTATACACGTTTTATTTGGTCACTTTTTATTCTGTACAACTTTCAATAAACAATTATTACATTATAAATTATACACAAATAACTATTATAAGCTATTATTATTATTATTTCCTTATGTAGTCTTATTATTATTAACTTACTATTATTCACTTTAAGTGTTAGTTTTATAACCAATGAGTAAAAGTGATTATCTTATATCTTTGGTTTACTTTCGCGTAACCGGCTTTAGAAACCAAACATTACTATTTACAACATTTCACTTCATATGTCCATTTTTCTCGAACGCGTCTCCAGCATAAATGAACTGTAAAGAAATTACTATTTATTTAAGTTGCTAAATGTTCTATGGATGGTTTATAGGATGTCAATTTTGAAATTATCCGACCCTCAGATGGGCATGTAAAATCTGATGTACGCGTCCCATCGCACTAAAGAGCCTCTCCTGCCGCATACATTTTGTTTACAAATGAGGCAAGTCAAGTATAGTAGGTACAGCGATAAAAATCCACTCACCGCAAAAACACAATATGATAGATGTCTGCATAAAACTCATTAAAGTGTTATCCAGGCATCGCTCATACTGATGTGTTCGCCAGTTTTCTTCTTTTTTTTTCTTTTTTCTTATTTTTTCTCCTCAGCTTCATCCTTATTAGTAGCAGCATTGCGCAAGCGTTGAGCTGCGATCACGAAATTACCAGCCCTCTATAAAAAATAGATTTATTATTAAATCGAATGTGTGTTGTAATATTTTTACATTTTCAAATAAAAATAATATCTATATAATATATATTTTTCATATTGAAAATTTGAGTTCATCCGCATTCTCACTATATCAGGAAGCTGGCACGCGGGAACAGGAGAAATACGAGTGTTATTATTGTTACGAAACATAAAAAAAGCCTACCTGCCACCTGTCTCGATTTTTAGCGAGATAGTCCCTGAGATTGTTTCTGGTCTTCTTCAGGGGGCTGCTACCAAAGCCCCTCGATGGGCCTTCTTTAAGCCATTGATGTTCCAATGCCCTAGCAGCTGACATTCTGGAAGTAGGTTGCACTCGCAACAGCTTATTTATGAAATCCTTCGCGAGATCTGAAATGTTCTTGAACGCAGGATCCCCATAATCGTATTGGCCACGGCCCAACACAGAAGCCAGTTCGTTCCAGCTGGAGGCGCTAAATGGCATGACCCCAGATAGTCTACAATAGAGTAATATGTTAGTGTCAGGATAAAATCGTATTCTTTTTTATGAGTTGTGATCTTTCATTACCGGTTTACTTACAGTAAATATGTTATAACTCCAAAACTCCACATGTCACAAGCGGTAGTCAATGGATCATAGTTAACCACCTCTGGAGCCACATACTCCTTGGTACCATACATGGCCCTGGTCACATGGTTTTCTCGCAGGACATGTGCGAGACCAAAGTCGGCTAACTTCACAAGGCGGGTGTTTGGACTGTGGCATATTATATTTTCAGGCTTTACGTCCATGTGTACAATGTTATGTTTGTGAATATAATGAAGAGCTTCGCATATCTGACGTACGTAAATTATGACATCAACCTCCTTTATGTAGTCTTCTTGTACCAATCTTTGAAAGAGTTCTCCGCCCCACAAACTGGATGGAAAAGATTAAACTTAATATAGAAGTGTAGACTCAAGTGAAATTTACATGAGCAATAAAAGATGTTCACTCCTTGTTATCAATCATAGTTTTGGGGTTCTATTACATTGTTTGCGGTTTCACACAAGATGATTTTATTTTATATTTCTACGAACTTCTTTGTCCATATAGAAAAATATTATAAGCAAAGACAGTAAAAACAACTGTGTTAGAAGTGGTAACCCGTATTAAGAGAAACACAAATAGGAATGAAAGAAGAAAATAATGTATTCATAAACCTATAAATCTTAGGCTACTATTCGTACAGTATGAAATCACAAAGTCAGATAAAAATATAGAAAATAGGTGCTTCGGAGAAAACAAGAAAGAATATTGGAATAGTCCAACATAGTTACTTAGATATCGAAATACTTACTAATCCATAATCATGACGAAGTTTTGTCTATTAGAGAACGCGAGGTGCATCTTCACTACTTTGGGATGCCCCAAAATAGTGAGCGTTTCGTATTCCCTAATAGACTGCCGTCTACTTTTGTCCAATAAAGTTTTAATTTTCTTTGCAGCGTAGTAGTCCCCAGCAAAACTCTTCACCAAACTGACTTGGCCGAAGGCACCGCGGCCCAAGTTTTGTCCGGTTTCTTTGAAAAGTGTACCGAAATTCTCCATAGGAAGTATTTTCGGACGGGGTGTTTTAGATAGTTTTGGATTTTCCTTCTTGAGAGCTAATAAATGTATACAAGTTATTTTACTAGTTTTTTACAAGTTTTTTTTTAAATGTAAACATAACAAACATGATATATGAGGGATTCTATATAGTGAGCCATATTAAAAAGATATGAAAATATCTATCTACCTAAATAATAATAAAATTATAAGATATTGCATATCTTGTGGTAATCGGTGCAACAATGTAGGTTTAATCGTTCTCTGTTGGTATCTGTATATTAAGTTAGGGATCTAAAAAATCTATTCTATAATCAGATATATAAAAATATTAGGTAGACAAATAGGTTTTAGTGTCCTCTTAATCTTTTAGGATATATTAGAAATATACTTATGTTATTACAAATTACTTACCTATGTAAACGGGCATGTTTTTATCGCCCAAGTCACGAACAGCACGAATGCGGAATTTTAGGACTCTCTCAAAAGGAGCATCTCGTAACTTGAATTCTTGATCACTAGTTCTCCCAGATCCAACGAAATCTTCAGCGTCTAATACTTCGACAATAAAACAGTCGTTGCTCGGATAATGCCTGTCAAAACCACATCATAGCGTTACTACCGTTCTTTTTTGCTCACAGTTTCCATACTGTTGTTGTAATATTATGCTAGGTCTATTTACGTACCATTTGAAGAGGATAACCATTATTCGCTGGACTTCACCACAAGGTGTGTCTGCATCCTCGTGCATTACTTTTTCTACGATAACTTCCTTGAACTTCTCAGGACAGTTAGAAGTTACTACCATCCAGTACACTGACTCATCCAACCTAATAAAGGATCATCTATTTAGGAAAATGTACTTGATAGTTTTTGAACACAGTCTCTTAGCATATTCTCTATTTACTTAGTTTGCCATATCAGCCTAATATCTATAGAAGCAATTAATCCTTCGACAAAATGGGTTTACGTAAAAATACTTCGTTACACATCGATTACAAGAATATTCATAACGAAATTAGAAAAAGTACTCACTTGCTGTATGTAATATCCATCCAAGATTCTTTGATTTCTTCTTCGGGAGTAGCGTTTAAATCCTGGGCAAAAAAGGTTGCTTCATTAAATCGAATTAGGCGCTATTGTAACTAATGCATTAGCTTCACAATTATTCGCATAGCGTATGAAAGAAATCGCAAACACATTAATAAAATTGCACGAAATGCTGTCGCCAGCTTTATAAAATATTATTGTAAAGTATATCTTATGACTAATGACTAATATTTATAGAAAGATAAAGAATAAACAATATAAAATGAAGCAAAAGAAAAATTATACAAAATATTACGCTAAATTGTTCTCTACTCACTACTTCAAATTTGACAAGGTCAGTAACATAGCCTCCGGCTGTATGTGACAGACGTGGCACTTGCAATAAAAAGTTCTTCAATGGCTTTCTGTCTGAACTCTCGTTTCCTTTGTCGTGCGAATCTTGGGATTTGCTTGTCTCAATATGGCTGGTTGAAGCACCAGATGATTCACCAAATATTGATATATCATTTTCATCTGTAACAGCTATAGGCACATATTCTTTGGTACCGCTGTAATAGAACCCAGGTTTTTTATGTCTTACTTTAAACCCCGTGGCGATATCTGCGCCAATCGTTGGAGGTAGAATTGTAAGATTTGCTGTGGAATTGCAAAGGGATACCGGCTTTCTGCCAGGTATTGCTTTACAAATTTCACAATTTACCAAACCCGCCATGTCGGGTTCCACTTCATTGATACGCAAATAAAAATCTGAGCCCCAACAAAAAACCTGGAAACCAAATCCTTGTATTATAAAAAAGTTTTCTACAAATTTAATACATAGAATTTCAATCGCTTTTAATATCTTACATAAAATTTATTGCTGCTTCGTTCCACTCTATATGCTCCAACCTCCCAAACAGCGCAGCAAAATTGTGAATCCTTCATAGCAAATTTACAATGAAAAACTACAGACGAGCCAATATAGGCGACCGCGGAGTCAAGGGGTACCTCTACTCTGACTGGTATTAACTGTCTCGATATCGGTGGTTCTGCAATATTATTTTCCCATTAAACTGATTATTTTCTTTGTGATTCTACTTTTATTAAATAAAATTTATTTATCACTTCATTTTAATAACAACAAGATATCATTTTGATTTCGAATTTGAATTTCTAACTGAATTTTAAATAAAAACATAATACTGTATTTTTACATACTTTTAATTACTAGTTCGCACGAGTATGTGTCTGAATGTCCTGTTATTGCGCTGCCGACGGTCAAATTGTATGTTCCAGCGTCATTCATGCTCACGCAGAGAAATCGGAGCGAAACATAGCGACTGTTATAATACTGAATCTCAATATCTTGACTAGGTCTCAGAGTCTCGGTATCTCTAAACCACTCGAATATCGTATGGTTATCGAAATAAACTTTACATAATATTCTTACTTCTTCACCTACATATGCTTCTACAGTATTCTTGAGACATTCATCGATTCTTGGAACAAGATCATTATCAAATAAATCTATTGGGCTCAAGTCCGCCACTAAAACATCGGCGCAGCTAGATTCTACGCCATTTCTGGTTTTGACAACCACAAAATAAATACCAGAATCGCTCTCCCTTGCATTTACAATAGATAAACATGATGTTTTATCATCATTAAGAATTATTGTGCGGTCATCCTCTTTCAAAGCCTTATTGCTTTTAAACCATTGGAACTCCTCAACCTTATTTTCTTTTAACCTTATCTCAAGTTCAATTGTCCCGCCAACATAAATTTTTGAACTAAAAATTTGCCTCTGTATTCCCACCTTGTGTCTAGGCTGTGCTTCTAAGTAAATTACTCCATTTGGTAATTTTAGCAGTGCTGGTTTGACATACAGCACTGCTTTTGATATAGATTTCATTGCATCATGTTTGAAAAAAATAAGATACACACCTTCATCTTTTGGGGAGACTGAATTTATACTTAAGCTATTATATCTTCCGTCTGAAAATATACTAATTCTCTTTGAAGGTTTTATTTCTACACCATCCTTGCACCAAAAAATTTTGATGTTTTCTCTTGGTGTATTAGTTAGGTTACATTGCAGTATTAAATGACTATTTTCATCAATAATTACATCTTGCAAACAATTATCTATATCAAGCATAGATGTCATCTCAAATTCTTCTGATTTCGATGATTTTTCTGAAATTTAAAATGTAATATATTCTCTATATACGTGAAAGCGAAAACTGTGTACCTATTATAGACAATTGCTCTCACTCAACGTTCAATTATTTATGTAAAAGGATGGGTTAATTGATTATCCATTTACTTTGTGACGATTGAGAATATCTTTGTAATTTTTTTGATAACTTAACAATTTTCGAATCGACAACAAAAAAATAACAATAACTTAATAAATTTCGAGGTCACTGTACTCGTGGATACTCTTTTCTATCAATTATAGCGATGGGATCGACATTCTAAATACTTATAGTACTTCAGTGAGGTGGTAAAAATTAAGATATTATTACTATATTTTAAAACATCTGCAAATCTAAATGCATTGAAAGGAATACGGCCCTATCCGTATTTGCATTCTGCCAACACGGTGGTATATGAACCGCATAAAACTGAAGGATCCCATTCTACACTTGTTAAAGGCTACATATATCTTAATTTATATTTATCATTGACAATAAGTTTATTGCTCTTTATTAGTGATTACAGACAGGCAACGTGCAACTGCTCATCACGACGCCTTGAAGTTGAATTATAAAAATACAATTTACGAACAAGTTGCGAAGTAGAACTTTCACTATCGTAGTGATGTATATACTAAGTGATAATAAATTGACTGTTTTGACAGACATGTACACAAAGATAGCCCAGACAATAATCATATTATATTTCTTACATAAATACTGGATCCATATTTAACCCAGTCACAACAAATCTCATACGGTATCAATAATGTTATAAATATCGAGAAGGTTATAAGATCCATGGATCCAGTCCTTATTAATTTTACGATGAAGTATTGATAGTATAAATATTCTCGAATCAGTCAATCGAAATCTATTTAAGAGTTATTTTTATTAAATTCTGAACGATAAAATCTTATCTGAGTATATTTTTTAAATTCGAAAAGCGGCGCAATACATGCACGTTGGTCGTGTAATTGCTATGAGTCAGATATTAAATAAGGTCATACAAGGCGACGCACCAAAACACGACAAGTGACCTCCATACTCTATCTTCATAGACATTTTGTTAACTAAATCTTTTACTTTCAATCTTCAAATCTGTTTCTAATGTTAAATGAGCTAAATGACATTGACTGATGCGTCCTGGAACTTAAACGCTGAACTCTCAGGTAAGAAGCAACTAGGCCGCTCTCGTTACTCATAACTAACATTTTGTCAAGAAGAAATAACGTTAACAACGAGCGAATACAACATAGCGAAATTAAAATTATTTTTAATTATTTACACGTGATACGAAAATTACGCATTAATTAAAATCTTTTTTCCGTGACTAATGGCTTAATAATTTTTGGATACAGTGCGGCAGTTTTTAAAAAGCATTAAAAATTCAGCAGCAAAAGATTCTCACGAATTCTGATTTAAAGATTTTTTTGATACTAGATTGTTAAGGTTAAGCAACGGAGGGGGCGCGTACGTGTAATTATTTGAAGTAGGATATGAAATCATTTTAATATTTTAATTGTATTGTTTGGTGTGTGCATATAATTATATTATAGCCCTATTAAATAATGAATAAATAAGCCTGAATACAGTCTTACTCCAAACTTACTGAAGAATTAATTAGACTATTATTATGTAAGTTACACTTAAGTTATAGGAAAATGAATAGAAGTTAAAAACTATTTAAGTAAAATGACAATCACAAAACAGGTTTCTCTTAAAATTCATCACATCGTCTTGTATCAGAAATTTTACATCAAAAATTATCAATAAAACATGTCATATACTATTTTTCTCTGAGCCACCGTTTCTGAGATATAACGGCTCAAATGTTGGAGGAGTTATAAACGTCAAAACACACTTTTCCACACCACCTTCGAGAAAATGTACTTAGCGTCTATTCCTACATAAATATATATTATGATTCTATTTGAAGGGATTATTGAGTGGTAAGAAGATAGAAGAAAGGGTAATCGTTTAAGTAAATCTGGTTGCGTGATGTACTTATGGCGAATGAATACACACTTTCAAATTATTGAATATGACATCTTTATAGAGTTGCTTTAAAAATATTTCTTCATAATTTTTTATAAAACATTTGCAGCTCACAAACTATCTTTGACCTCGAATGAAAAAAATCCGGGTATCGGATCCATGATGACTTTATATTTAAATTAAAAAATAAATAATAGTATCTGGTTTAGTTTTATGAAGAATGCAATGATATAAAAAAAGTGTTAAGAATTTGTCATGTAAAATTGGAGAAAAGGTGTTACAAAGTACGTAAAGATTTTTACGTTCGTTCACCTTGATCCTTATTCCTAGGCAATGAGGGTCGAGTTTAGATTTTGAAATGTATCTGAGTCAAGTGCAATCTATACTTCTATGAAGTTTTTTGTTAAAGTACTGGGAGTCACAGTCTATATGACCCGGCGAATAGACGTGAAATTAACGGATGTAACGCGGGTGAAGCTAAAGCTAACAGCTGGTATTTTATAGAAATGAGGAACTTGTATGAGCCAAGGCTATTTTTGCTCTAGGTGTATATGTCGAGAGCATTCGAGCTCCAAAGATTATTTTATGCTTTGGTGTCACACACAGGCACCGATTCCAGGGGATGAATGAGAAATTTCACAATAACTTTTCATATTCAATTTGTTAGCGATTGTTTGAAATTAAAAGCTATCCAATAAATCTTTGGCTTGAACTGTCCTGTAAGTGGCGGAAATTTGTTAGGGTTCACCCGGTCACAACATTCAAGTTGTAGTCCAGAAATGCAGAAGCAAGATGGCCACCGTACCTGGCCAAACTGACCGTCTGTGAACCTTTATCGGTGACATTTGGATAGCGGTCTTTTATTCGGTAGGGCAGGTCATTGGCGTACCGGGCACTCGTTAACCACCGTTTCTGAGTTCTATAATATAAAAATGTCGACAGCCTGCCTGGACTGTAGCAGATAGAGGCGGGTGATCGAACAAATACTTTGATAAACTAGATAGGGGCAATAGAGTGGGTTTTATTTTTTAAATGTTTCAACTTTTGGCCTGAACATAATCTGAATTGCTTGGAGTAAGGCTATATTAAAACAATTTAAGTATAGTTCACTAGGATATAGCAAAAATTATGACTGACACTGAACTAATAGAAGTGATAATAAAAATCTAAATGGCCTGCTTTTTAGTATCGGTGTGCCAGAAGCCACATAATGGACACTCGGGGCACTATCCTGACCTACCCTAACCCTAAATTGTTGGTATAACATTTTTGTGATGTCAGATGTCATGCGAAATAATTATGTGTATTTAATTATTTGTTGGAATTATTTTAAAATATTTAATTAAAATTATATTAACGTACCGCAATACATACGGACATGTATACGTTCGTACGGCTTGTTACGGACTATCCCAGCAATACTGATTGATAAATTGATAAACATCTATCTAATTTATTATTCAACTAGGTATTTAAGAATGCGAACCAGGTCCATGTTAGGGCCAGCTAGCAGGTAATTAGTATTCACAGGTGTAAGTACATCTAATATTAACCACGGTTTTGTTAAAAAAGGACAATAGGGATGGATTTTGTAATACTACCGCTGTTAGCAGCTTTTAAACAACCGTCAAATACACACGCGAAATCAAATAAAAAGAATATATACTTGAGCTAAAGTACACAGTGAAGTTCGATAACTGTTGAGAGAGAAAAATATTTAAATAAAAATCTCAAAGCGTTCTAGCAACCGACTTACCAATAGATTAAGTATCAAGACTTTTTCCTAACACGCAACTGCACAATTTCAATTTGTCTCGCAGGTCCGGTCAAAGACGCGTCACAAACACGACTACAACCGGTCATCGAGTTAGGTGATTTATGTCTGTCTAATCATTTTACAAGCGACACACACGTGAGCTTCGTACGAGTCTATTCTTATTTATGAAAGCCGTGGACGTATGTAGCAAGGGCTGATATATACGACATTTTTTTCTTACAGGTTTCTACCACCTTTGTCTGCAGGTTTCATGAACATCTTACATTCAAAGCCTAAGTCTAGCCTTCGCACATATATGTGTAATGGAAAAGATGGTCTGGAGAATTGAATTATGTTAACTTGATTAATTTAATATTTGTCACCTATTCGTCGTATAAAATATTGATTAATGAATAACTAACGGTAACTAACGGCGTTCATTTGAAGAATTTATTAACCTTTGATATTCATCTTTGCAAACTGAATGCGTCTCGCGGACGCTTAAGCTAAAAAATGTAAGATCGATAAATTTATCGACGTTTATTATATATATGAGTAAAATCTTAATCCCTGCGGTAAGCCGCGATACTAAGAGAAAGCTATGCATGTCTTACACGTGCTGTTTGTACGCCCGTAAAGCTAAAAACACTGTGGTAGTGTACACGCAATTAAGTTGATCTAGATTTAGCTGGTTTAGAAAATTGACACTTCAAACATACATATACACATTAAAGTTAGATATAATAAGTTCAC
Organism: Pontia daplidice; assembly: GCA_963693355.1. Taxonomy (NCBI): domain Eukaryota; kingdom Metazoa; phylum Arthropoda; class Insecta; order Lepidoptera; family Pieridae; genus Pontia; species Pontia daplidice. The sequence continues at coordinate 7,812,843 of CAVNZL010000001.1, forward strand.
TTACCCCTTCCAACACAGAAAAAATGCAAAAAGTCCATTTTCCTTCTGCGTTTCTTCGACTTCCTTACCTAAAAATTTTTTAGTATGTTAGTAATTTAGACGACATTAAAATTGTTTTAAGTTAATTAATGTTAAGTTGTTAGTATCATCATAACAAAAATCATTATAACAAGTGTGTACGAGAATCGAACGCCCGATCTCAGGGTTAAGAGTCGCACCCTATTTACATGACCCGGTGTAGGTGCCAGATGTATGCGAAATTAAGTAATTAGACCTGAATATCTATATATTATTATAACCGATAACTATGCAAACGACTCTTAGACGACGTCATCAACGTTTTTTTGAGTCTCCTCCATACAACGCTATATTTCCTGCCCACCTCGAATTCTGGGCCATTGATTCGTGGAATGTGGCAACAGATTGAGCAGGATATTATTCCTGTCTTACTCTTAAGTTAAATTTTTTGGGGTCAACAAAGGCAGTTCTGCAAGCTTGATGTTCGTCACTCCTGCCCGCAAATGATCCCTCCTTTGGAGGTCCACCTGACGATATTCTAGCATGCTGTTTGCAATGCTAGGGCAGCACTTATTTAATGGCGGTGCTTATTCGCCATGTCATGAAGCCGTCATAGAGAATTGCAGCATTTCTTGGGAGTGCCTGCGCCACCAGGCATTCTACTACTCTCTGATGACTTCACCGCCTCGGTCCGGGACTGCTTATTCAGGATATCCTTTATTCGCAGTTATCCTATGAACTACAGGACGTTTCACTATCCGCCAACTGTGACCCGGTAGGTAGCTAAGGCTTGCCCCTACTAATTGTAAGCTTTATAATATTTGACCACACACCTCCCGTTGCTGTATAATACGCACGGAATAATAAATGTGATTGAAAGAAATTAATTGTATTTTGTATTCTTAAAATGAAGATCTTTATAACATTATTTACTTAATCCGAAGGTGCTCGCTAATTACCTTTCTGTCAATGCGTAGGATTTAGTTTATAAACACAAAGAAATGTTTATTTTACAAAAGAAAAACAAAGGTATTTTTAAAATCCTCTCGATTTTCCAATGTTTTATCCATTAACGGGAATTAAAAACAATAAGATTTCTAATATCTTATTAACGATCCACAGCCCAATACGATATGCCGCTACGCCTTACATTTTTTCGTCAATCAAAAGGGAGCGGTTTAAGACTTGATAGTGAGTTGAGAAAACTATTGTATTTTAAGCTTTTCAGTTTAATGCTTATACTCATATGACAAATACGAATATAATAATTTTACTCTGATCTTTTTCAATAAACGAATTTAAAATAACGTCGAATATGATTTTTTCATACATTTCAAACTCACCAGCAAAAAAATGAAAACTGCAGCTAATAATTTTATATATGTGCAGGTTAGAATATTTTTGTAAAAACCTATAATTGCTTTTAGATTGCCTCAACGCGCCCGAGGCGAATGCGTCGTTCGGTTGTTCGATGATGCATATTTCTAATAAAATAAACCTAACAAATGTCGTTAATATCAATGTGTATATACTTTTACCCTTAACATGATATATCTATTGAATAGATAATGTTTGATCTCAATCTGCCTGATTTTCAGCTCTATGTGTATTAGAGATGTCTCTCCAACTGAGAAATAGAAATAAGATTTTGCGCCCGACCGGCTTTCTAAACAATAGTCTTTGAAAAATAAGAAAACAGTATCTATTGTTGTCATATTTCTGAAATACCAGTAATAATTGTATACGCAAAGAATTCTTTATAAGAGAATAGACAGCCCGTTTGACTTTCAAATACAATAGAATGTAATTGAGAAGCATTTTAAGTTGCTTGGGTGAAAATAAAATGTAGCTTAATATTTATTAAAGCTCCTTTTATTATATAAGTTGAACTGATTTTTGGTTTGTTTCTGATTATTTGGATATTTGATTATTTCAAATCTAGCTTTACATCGTCACTACTTAAAGTAGTGGATAAATTATTATTTTCTGAACTTTTATAAAAATAACTAGCTGATCCGGCAAACGTTGTTTTGCCATACATGTGATTTCAATTTTCAATTAATAAATAAAAAATAAGGGTTGATCGTAGAAGGGTGAAAATTTAGGATTGTATGTATTTTTATATGTTGTATCATAAAAAAATAGAAACTAAAAATTTTGTCTAAAAAATAAAATAAAAATTTAGGGAGATGAAAAACCTACTCAATACGCTCACAAAGTTTCATGAGAATCGGTCAAGCCGTTTCGGAGGAGTTCAAGTTCGAACCCCGTGACACGAGAATTTATTATATTAGATTAGTTAAAAAAGATTATTTGAAAATTGAATTTGACATATATGTCGTGAATGTTATTTCCCGAAATTCTGTAAAATTTTATATTAACAATTGCTTAGCTTTTGAACATCTCAAAAAAATCCTGAAAAACGAGAGTGGAACTCGTAAAAATATAACACTTGACATATCAGGTGCTTTAACTTGCGCAAGAGTCTCGATAAAATTCGATTTAGGCTTTCTTATTAACTTCATCATTTATTTGTGAATATTATATTAATGTTAATATTTATTAAGAATTTCAGTCTAAATGTAATTGGAAAATTCTTAAATATTTCTAATAACTTATAGCTGTACCTGGGCAAGCTCTACCTCTATACTACTTACCCTCGTCAAGTCTCATCTTTAGTGTACCATAATAATAATTTAACTTTATCAGTTTCTAATTAGTCTAATTTTTAAGTATTTATTTAGTATTATTTATAAACTACTTATTCATTATCATTTGATATAAGAAACCTAAAGCAATATACCTTTGAGCATAATAAATCTCGTACATAAAACTAATAAAATAGTCGAGCTATTATTAATATTATTACGTTGCAAAACGAAACATCAGAAGAAAAAACGACTCTCCTTAAAATTCATGAAACTGTAAAATCGAATTTTAATTCCGACGGCAAACACCTCGCGCGACGTTGCATTAAAATCAGGTATCAAACTAAATAGAACCACTTGTTGTATGTATATTGATTATGCAAATATTGTATTAATGCAAAACCTAATCCAATTACATCTCTAATTTGGAGCAATGATCACATATTACATTAAATATCAATTAGCTCTTGAGCAAAACTCAATGTACGGAAAAATCGGAAAATGCCGACGGAATTCTTAGTAGGCCTGTAAATTTAATTATTGAATTAAAGTTTAGGCTCTCATTTTTAAATTCTTCAATTCCTTTACGTAACACAATATATAAGTACTCTTCAGTTAACAGCTGGTTTCACGAGCTTAATGATTTTTTGTTACTTTTGTTCTATTACTAGCTATAACGTGACGTAATAGCTTTTCACTTGCTCAAAAATACAATTCTCAGTTTTTAATATTGTTAAAGCAATATTATAGAAGAGATAGATACAAGAAATATATAATTTTATCAGCATTATAAATATAAATTTATAAAACGTTTAACATTTGGTTAGCTGATGAAATATATTCGATCTAAAATAGTATTTTTTATCCGCTAAATTTAGTTTCATTTGTTCAGTTGTAAATACAAGTACTTTACTTAAAATCTCCGTCTAGTCGATACTAGATAATATAAAGTCATTCTTCCATAGGCTACAAATTTCGAGGCTATTCAAAGACCCGCTCTGAGAAGAATAGCCAGTGAACTCAGCCGAATTGTATTAAACCAGGCACATTAGAGAAGTAAAGAGCAAAATCGATTTTGACAATTCGTTGCCGAGTCTTAGAAGATCGCTTATAAAATGAATTAGTATCGATCAAATGTATATTTTTAGAGTCTAGAGTCTTTTAGAGTACTATTTAAGTTTACGCGAACTAGCCCGTCTTACTAGCTCAAAAATTCGTCTACTCGCGGTCTACTTACGAGTATTACCATATAAATCTGAGGTGAGGAATATGTAGCGATGAGACCTACGTTTATCAAATGAGTCATAATGAAGGTATATTTACTTAAAGAGTAATTCAGCTTCATTCAATAGATTTGAGATTTTAATTAGAATATAATTGAGATTTAAATAGGGAATAAACTGAATAGTTTAATGTAATTTTTTATGGATTAATATAGTTTTGGTCAGACACCTATCCCGGATTTTTAGTCTCTACTCGTATTAAACTTACAGTATCACTCACTAAAAGCGTGGAACAAATTACTTATAAAAAATGTAATATTTTCTTTTATACACATTCTAAAGAAATATTTGAGACATCGTAGGTATAACAATTTCAAAATTATGAAAGCCGGTGCCTTGACAAATTAACTTGCGTTTATTCCTTTCTTATTAAGAATTTCTTTATTGAGATTTTTTTCTTTATATATTATAATTAATTTGACAAGCCTAATAACGTGAAGTTTTTGCCATTTTAGGTATTTTTTTAAATTAATACAGAATATACTAAAATTATAATACAATTTTTATGTAATAAAATTTATTGGAAATATATGTCTGATTGATTTTGGACTAAAAGTATATAATTTCAAAATAAATAATATAATTTATTTTTAATTATTATTACGAATTTAATTTTTCAAACCTACGACGGAATATTAGAAAAATCTTGGCAAAATAGGTTATGTTACCTGAAAACGCCTGTAAATATTTTTCAGGCCATTAAATCACTTGGAATGATAAATAAAATATAAATCCTATCCAATTTGACACCAATACCAATTTTTGAATACTTCATAAATTCAAATTTATATGAAACCATTCTTAAAAATGATTGTATTACATTACTAATTTTGACGGAGCTGTTGTAATTGTATCTACTGCAATACTTCAATTTTAATTGACATAAAAATAACTTGGGAACTGATTGTTTGAAAAATAAAATCTCTTAACGCCCAGCATACCAATTATGAAAATAACTATATATCGTTCTGATTGTTAAAAAAGATTTAGAAAGCCGTATTTCTAACAGAAAATGCAAAATGAGTAATAAAATATAAGATTCCAAATTATTATTATGAAAAGAATTTTAAAATCCGAATATTTATCAAAAAAACACGTTTTTATCTACGTGGTTCTCTCTGAGTGCAAAAAGGAGTCTCAATTTGCTACGGGGTAAGACACTTGTTGATATGTGTTCTGGAGTAAGCGATCGCTCGGCAACGAAACGTATAAAAATATTTGAACCGCAGAAGCATTTGAAAAGTTATCAAAAATTAATGGTCTATTATTTTCAGAACACTCGACCCGCAACTGAATTTACACTTTATAAAAATGAATTTAATCTCACTAATTCAATAAATCTTATTAAATTGAACACCGTGACTCTATTCGCATACATCTGGCTGACAAAAACACAACTAAATCACAAAAAACCTAAATAAAAAAGGTTCACATTCGATAAAAAAAATAAAATCAAAAATAATAAAATAATTATTAAAATACTTACATTTCGGTCCATTGTGAGGGTTTATAACTTTAAAGAGAAACTTTCGATCGCAGGGCAACTCTGCGTGTAGCCGGACAGGCGACAACTCCATCACGAAGCGACCCGTTGCTCCTTATATAGGCGGGAGAGGATTATACATATAAACCCACACATTTTAGCTATCGATTTTTCTATATAACGTGATTTATTTTTTATGTAAAGTAGAATTTGACTTGTAAAATGCGATATTCGGTATGAATTTTCCAAACGTAGCGCAATGTGGACATACCTACTTGTAGGAAAAAAAATTCATCTGATTCTCATGTACCTATTAGGTATATAGTAATAATTAATGTTTTGTTTTCGCTGTAGGTTTGAATTTAATTATGAGGGATAGAAACTTATGGATCCTAACTACTACTTGGTTAGGTAAGCTAGTCTTTCAACTGCTACGAAATATTTTATTAGCTGTGTATAAATTCGTGTTCCGACGGGTTCTAAATAGCTTTTTCCCGTAAATCTGCCCGGGGCTGAAGTATCCTTTTCTATTTTTGTATATTACCAGTTATGGTTTTTTTTTACTTTTATTAATTATATAAAATAAATAGTACACTAACACTACTAACTTTCTTAATATATATAGATTAATGATTACTTATTTCACGATTATATTTTTTCGCAATCGTAGTGAAAATAGTTTAACACATGGCGTTAAAAACCAATTAAATCGGTTTCTACATACTTTAGCCCGTTATATAACAATCTACTACCGTCGAGCTTTCCTATAACATCATTAAAATCACCCGAGAATATGTCTAGCTATTCAATTATATTAATTATTTGATTAAATGAACTAATCAGCGACTGCGCTGCGTCTCATAATTTCAAGTTCATCTTATGATTTGAATGTCATCTATTTCTACGACTCTAGCATCGCTAATTAACAGGGTTTGTGAGAAATCCTTACAATTTAAATGACGTTGTATTAATTACTGGCTGTTTCACTCGTATTAATTAAAATATTCGTCTACGACGTAATAAAATAAATATGCTTTGTCCTATCCTATCAACTATCTCCCCACTATTGTACATAGGTACTCAGCGTTCTATCACATGAGATAATGTATTCCTGCTTGATGCAATAAACACACATGTTTTGATCTTGATATATTTTAGAATTTGCATGTAGCTACGTGCTGTGGCGCAGCGCAGCATCCCAATGTCAACGAGGTTATGCAAATTTTTGACAGGTGTCAAAGAATTTCCATAAACGTAAGTGAAATGTGTAAATGATTTTATAGTTCTGAACATGAAATCAGTGTTACCGATAAATTGTCGATACGACAATTTTCCAACCTTAGATATTATGATACATCTTCGATACTACGGATAGTGCTACGGTATTTCCATTTTACTCAATCGTGACTGGTGTTTCTTTAATCAGGAAAAATCACCAGCTACTTGCGATTGGGAATTAATAAACTAACAATTTAGTCATATTACAGCGCACGTATACGCATTTTTTTAAATTTTAAAACCAAATGCGGTTGGCATTTCACATCATTAATAGTAATTACGCAGTACAATGGACAATTTCCCTTTATTTATAAATATAAATAATATAGTATTCTTCTTCAAGAATACAAAATAGAATCCATCTACGCATCGAATGTTAAGAAAAATCTAATAAAACAGGTTGTACAAATAAAAACTACATATAAAGAGCTATTTTCTTCGTTAAGGAGCTTATTTAAGAGCATTGAACAAGGATTCAGTGCACGTATTTTACATTGAAACACTGTTAAGTCCATGTAAGCTTTAAATATCCATAGACTGTAGAATTGTGAAGTATGAGAAGCACGTTCTTAGAATCTGTAATGAAAAATAAGAGTCGGTGATAGTAGTATTAAATTACAAGCTAACTTAATATTGAAGGAAATGTGACAAAATTCTCAAACTGATTGATACAAAACTGGAAAAAGAAGATAAATTTCGTAAAACTAAGAATACTAAAATAATCACATTAGCAGTAACACAATCGCCCTTAGCACTTTTGAAAGACGTTTCAGACTACGCATTTAGACTAAACTTTGTGAAAGATCGAGCTTTAAGTAAATAATTCGGGTTCCTTAGGTATTCATCCTACATTTTAGGTTCTTAGGGGTTGTTTTTCCACAAAAGTACCCTAATAAACTGTTGGTTTAAGGTTAATCGTAGTTTTTTCATACAAACTTGCATCCATTTAACCCTGGTTCTAAAATTTCATAAAAATCAGAGCTGTTTGAAAGCGTAGAAGCGTTGACAAATTGTGTATTGAAGGTGTAATGGAAGACTTACAGAGGCCATGCTTTGTACGCCCACTGGCAACACCCCCATACATGTGACATGCATTGTTCTCTGTATTCTATTGAAGAAAATTAAAAGCATCTTTCTATTTTTCATATCCATACACTGCCAGGGTAAATCGTATACATTGTCTTTAAGCTTTTCACTCTGTAAACAATGTTACAAAAGGTGACCTTCGAAGAAATTTTCCATTGCTCTCAATAACAAAGGGCTTGTTTTGCTCTCATCACTCATGTGTGAATTTTAGAGTGCACGTCGAGTTAATATCATAGTTCGCTATTTATTAAGTTTGACGTTAATGCTCAGAGATTTTGCACTTTGATAATGTGTTTATGCAAAGAGGTGATGTTGTTTGTTTGTTTCTATTGAGGGTAAATAGGTACCGATTAATCAGAAATTTAAAGTATTTTATGAATAATAGGTAATTATATGGTTTAAAATGCGTTTCTTCTCAGGTGTTTTATATAAATCCGGTCATCTAATAGGCGCAAAATATTACTTTTCTTAACTCTTTAGATATTTATTTTGTATTATATATCAACTATGAGAATTTCAACTAACATTGGATGCAACGACAATGTATTGAGACCTACATCTAGAGTAACTGTTGCAAAAACGAGCAAAAACATCAAGTTTTTTGATTGGAGCACCCTTACATATCAGACTGAGACCCAAACGGACAATCGGACAGCGAAGTCTCAGTAATCAGGTCCCTTTTAACCCTTTGGATACCGAACCCCAAAAATGAGAAAAAAACCTTGAAAATATAAATTCAGATTCTGATCATATATGAATAAAATTTCGAAATGTTTTTTAAAACTAAAAGTTTTCCTCAAGGCTAAGAGTAGGATTTATTCATTTATTCACACTTGCTGCAGTCAGAAAATATACATTAAGTCAATGCTGATGCAACAGTGGACTCATCGCTACAAATACATCAGACAGTGAAAATCTGTTTCGGGCCTGAAACGGATAAAGAAGAGAGACAAGAAAGAGAAACAAGTCATGTAAGTCGTAGCATTAGACATTTATATATTTATATTTCGTAAATGTGAGAACATTACCACTGGTTTATGAGTTATTGTAGGTATATTTTCTTCGCTGAGTACAATGTTAGTTTCGTCTAATATATAAATTAAGTAACGCGCCTAGATACAAGTCTGACGATTATTTGTCGCCAAACTAATAGAAATAATGAGACGTTTCAAATAACAGCTCATACATTAGTTAACACTTGGCTGAAAGTCTGGTTCGATCAAGCGCAAAATTAATTGTAACGTGCGAATATATCTTGATTATTGTGTCGACCTGCGAAGTATAAAACTCACCATGGAGCCGACTATTTCGAAAATTATAGATATCTCCAAAAGCTGCGTTAGCAATATAATCGTCAACGGTCCAAACCGAGCCAATGATTCAGAATTCTGAAATTAAAACTTACTAAATATTAGCATAGTTGTAGAGAAATTTCTGCGAAGAAAAAGCCCATTTAAATGATTTATCTTTTAAATACAAAGTGTGATCTCCGACCGGAGGACACGTGTTACTCGGGCTTTTTCCTATAAATCTATTTCCGCAATTAATACGAGAAAATTGACATTATCCTGAAATTGACCTGGTTATAGTTAGGTTCAGTGGGTACATTTTTTGTAGCCAAATCTAGTGAAAATTATAAGTAAGCGAAAGCTCGTTATTTTTTTTATAAGTGAAGTATAATTTTGCTCGTCGTCACATGCTTTAGAATCTTTATAATATTTGTACGGAAATTTAATAGTAATAAGTTTGAAAATCTTACCAATTGCGAACACTCGAAAAACAATAGACAAAATCCGGTAACGTCGAAAAGGTATACTAAGCCCATCATAGGACCGAAAAAGGACGAGAGGTCATCTACAAAACTGAAAATATAACTTGCTATAAAATTTTGTGCTTCGATATTAACCTGGATCAAACTTGGACAAATCTTCATCTGTTGTTTCAGAACTTAAGATATAGATTTATTAGCACCCTGGGTGAATTTTATGTAAATAGTTGAACAACTATTCCAATTTTATCTCAATCGGTGCTGTGGTCTAGCCGTGAAGCGTAAATTTTATAATAAAGCCTTAAAATATGATAGGCGACACCATTAACAAAGGATAAAGAAATATTCACAAATTTTCTTTTACTTATATGGGCGGTAAGCACTTTTCCAAGTGAGCCTTCTGCTCGTTTGTCTACCTTATTGAAAAAATACCTATTAACCCAATAAACTAAACTCACCAGACAATATACCGATGATGAAGAACATTCTCAACCAGTAGATAATGTATAAATCGGTTTTCTGTCGCTGAATATTTTTCAACTGAAACCTTCACATCTCCTGCTATTTGTAAAGTACATTTGCTTTTCGGTTGGGGAAAATCGGCGAGGTTGTATTCTAAAACGATCTGATGGCCGACTATTTGAAAACACATTAGGATTAGGAGTAAATCCAGAGTGCATACAACAACGGTACACGCATACGAAAAGTATAAATTTAACACCGTAACGAATATGAAATGGTCTTCGGGCTTAAATCCCGGATACTCGTAGTAGACGGAGAAACGCAACGTTATATTTTGCGGGCGCGGGTTCTTAAATGCCCCGTTTGTGATATTCGTCCAAAAGGGGGACAAATTGAACAGAAATACCCCCAACCAAATTATTGCCAACATACCCAGTGTATAAATATCTGAAATTCGGTTCATACGATCCGCCACCTGAAAATTGATAATAAAAAAAAATTTGATACATCAAGGGTCCAGGGCGTACTATAAAATATTTATCAGGACACTTGTCACACACGGCCATAGCTTTATACTCTAATGGTATGCTTACATATGCGTTTTATACATATAATATATTTAGTTTGCAGTGTTGAACACCTTTTGTTTGTTGTTCATACATACATAGATCTTACTACAAAACTCAACCGATTCAACCATGGTGGCTTAAGTCTAATCGGACCTGTACGCATCAATAATTGTAGAGTCAGCAGTGTACTATTGTTATTGTACTCGTAAACCATAATAGTTTGGAATTCTCGCCAAAAGAGATAGCTCATCTAGATTATTGTATAATGTAAACTTGCTGATGGAGGTAAGGTACTTTATCTTGTAAATATAAATGTACCTTTTTATAATTCCCTCCACATTGTATATAGTTTCCCAAATGAAATTCCTTGACAAACCGTCTCCAAATAATTTCATAAAATTCTAAGTTAGGATACACCACGCGAGCCTAGAAGTGATACATATGAATCAAAACTCAGAGTGAAAAAATCTAACAAAGTCTTTAACGGTTACTATTGCTTTCTTAAGTATGCTAACCATAAATCCTTACAACTCATTCCAAATCTCCTGGGTTTGAAACTAATAACATATTATTTAACATGTTTGTAGTCTTGATTGTCTCTCTAGAATATATATGATATTTTATCTTATTAAATAGTAATTGCTCCTGAAACAACGTTATAGTGTCTTATATAGAAAATATTACTTACAAACGTTACAAATGTTAGTAGAGTATTTATTATGACTTCTCCGAGACTGTAAAAGTCAATAGTACCGCTCCGCTCTACCAAATAATAAATTTCACCGGCGAAAACTATGAGAGCTTGTAAAGGAGCCAGTTTTATGAAATAATAATAAAATCTGGACATTTTCTCGTCCAACACATTCCCAGGCCATATCCCCAAACAATAGGAGAAAATACGCAAAGTTCTCATGTAACGGTACTTTAAAGGATTCTCGTTTCTGAAATATGGTTCAACGATAATCATAATGGCCGACGATAATCCACAGACATCGACAGTTTTTAGACAGAAATAATGAACAAATACTTCATTGTCTTCATACAAGAACTGATTCATGGGGTTCGATTTTAAGTTAATACAGTGTTAACTAATGTTGATGTTTGATATCCATCTAGAATAGCTTTTCATAGTCTCAGTATACAATTAAAAATATTAAATTTATAAACTTAAATAGCTTCCCCGCGGCTTCACTTGGTTTAAATAAAAACCACATAAAATCTACATTCACTATTACTCCGTTCGTATTGATATATAGCTCTATGAAATACATAGGTATACAATACAAACGAATAGTTCAAATCGAACAAGCTGAGATATCGACGTTCATGAAACAAAGCTTAAGACCATCTTTAATAATCTATTATAAATAGATATATCTATTATCTGATAAAACACTTATTAAACATTTTGGATTATGGCCTTAGACTCTGAATACTCTTACGTTGCAGCAGTGGGGTCCTTCTTAAACATGTCGACGATTCTAGTTAACTAAGTATTTCAAAAATCAAGACAAGGTTTCACTGGCTCAGTGTTCGTGGTAACCATTACAAGATAAGTGAATACTTCATTTTTATATGTTGTTTCGTTGGCTTTTAATTAATAAATTGTGCAATTAGTTTAATCGTAAAGAAATTATTCAGCGGCGTGTAGAAAAAAAGTTAAATTGCGTTGCAATATATCAAGTACACCCAACTACCAACCATAGAAAAATGGAACGGACCAAACCGTCATATATATATATATATATATATATCTATGACGGTTTGGATATACCGATTTTTTCAATCGTCACTTTTCCAGATAAACACTTGTAATATTAATTAGTGACAATTAATAATAAAAAATTAAAATTTGAAATAAAATTAATCGACGTGAGTTCTTTGAAATATAATATACCTACCATCATTTCTCTAAGCCCTGTATATTATGTGTATTACTTACAAAATATTTGTTAGTAATGAGTCTTTGTGATTAAGAACTATTTGTTGATTAAGGTAAGTTTACGATTAGGTAATTTTATAAAATCAACTGTAATTTATAGCTGCTGGCTTGATTCTCACGTTATTACGTTATATTATTTATAAATAATTTTTTTTTGTATTTATGTTCAGTTCAGATATTATGTTCTTATCTACTTTCAGTAGGTGGTAGCTAGTAGCTTACATTAACATTAAAAATGCGCCTTCAGAGCAAAGAATAAAATAAAACTTAGACAGTAGCTTATATCTATAATTGTAGTATTTTTTATAAGTCATATTTAAGAAACAGCAAAATATATTTAAAATCTTTAAAGGCTTATAAATTTTAATCCGTAATGTGTCCTAGAAAAATGTTAAATCACCTTGAAAACGTAACGTTGTATATTATTATTTACTGTGTTATATTCTACAATTTTCATTCGCAAAGTTCGATTTAATGCACAAATCATAAATTTATTGTAATATATACTTGAAACCAGACTGTATTTCAAATCGTATGATTTCATCTTTGTATGTCGATATCCAGCGCTACCCAATGACTTTTCATGTTATTCTCTTAAGTATTTTTCTAATATTTTTTCACGATTTGCTCCATATAAAATGAATTGTAAACTTCATCATTCGGTTTTTTAATGTCTTAAAAACAATACAGTTGTTCTTTGAATATACTTCTGCTGCCATCTCTCGCCAAAGCCGTAAACATTTATTTCAATTAAGTCGTGTTATGACAAATTTCAAGCGTTTCTATATTTCGGCAACAACAATTTCAGCGTTAATATTAATTGCCAGTATTATAAATTGTCCTACGGCTAAATATAAAATATTCAAGATAAAAATAAATATTTTCTGGCCTTTTTGTGATTTCTGCCACCTATGAACAAACGTATAAACTACAATAATGCCTATGGTTGATTTGCTTATTCAATGGTTCACTTACACATGCCACAGGAATTATTTTGATAGTGGGTCTATACTTAATGATAAATTCTGTGAGTTTAAAATAATACATAGAAATCTCAAATTCAATAATCTATCCGAGAAGAAAAGTATGTCTAAAACTATCCAATAAATAAAAGCTAAATTTACATTTTAGATGACATTCAACTATCTGCTACTCTTTTCAATTGCGAAATAGGGTTTTTGTGTACACAATCATTAAGATACCTCCAAGAATCAGCCAAATAAACTAATGAAGGACTCAATTTATAGATATTATTCATTTAGAATGAAAAATTCCGAAATAGCCTACTTCTACTTTTATTATTATATTATGTCAGTCTTGTTTATTCAAAAACAACAGCTATTTCTCTAGGCAAGTTTCAAGTAGTGACTATTAAATATATATGTTGTTGTTGATAATATATATATTTTATCAACAGTAAGAAACCTTAGATACTCTTGAATTAAAATATCAGTATTAAAATATTGCTTTGCCCATGATGTTTGAATACTTTACACAACTTGTTTTTTATTTACAATGTATTTATGTAAAATAAAGTATCCCTTACAATTTGTTCCTTTTTACCTAAATTTTGATGGTCAGTGTTTTTATGATGATAGTTAAATCCATAAGTGAAATAAAACAATGAATTAAGTTAAATTATATATTATACATATTAAATTTTTGAAATAAGTATACACACATATTCTGTAAATCTTGAACATGCTCAGCATTGCAATTAACATTGTTACGTAGAGATATAAACAATTTCTTTCAAAACACACTATGATACCTATTTTCAGTATACAAGTGTAGGTAATTAAATATCTCTCTTCTATCTTTTTGTCTGAATTTTGAAAATTTTTGTGATTACTTATATGCAACTTTTCCACTGGTCCAAAATTTCTTTACTCTTCTAATGTGAAGAATTGTAGAAGTTCCAAGTTTACCCAAAACTTAAACGTTTTTTGTTGTTCATTTGATTATTTAAACTTCGCAATGTACTTATTATTTAAAAAGGAGAATGGAGAGCATTTACAAAGAGTTACAATTTGTACAGCTTTTGTTATAAATATTGAAAATTCAATGACTGATAAAAAGGATTGACTTGACATTCTTATATATATAGCTCATATAAATGTGGTTAATTATTGTAAGTTACATTATTTAGGGATACTAACATTTATTTCATTCATTATTGTACAAAATAAATATTAATTACCATAGATATTTTACTAATCATGAGAAGATCATTTGACTGAAATAGCTATTTGAAGTTTTATATAAAACAGTGATATACTCGTTTGGCTTCCTAAAAAAATTGAAAGGAAAATAGCTTTCTGAGTTGAAAGAATTAAAAATCTTATATAGCTGATATATTAATTTTCTATACTTGGCAAAATGGTAAAAAACAATATTAAATCAGAAAAAACACATTTGGCATTTATTTCAGAACACTATACTCTTGTGAGGGTTTTTACAGGTAAACAGTAGTCTTAAAATTCACTTTAAGTATTAAAAAATATATCATGTTATATTTAAAATTTGTGAATACCAAGTAAAACTTATACTAAAAGTTTTAGAAAGTACAGATGACAAACAGTGAATAATGAATAATTGTTTCACGTTGACATGTTTGATCTATCATACAGCTGTCACTAAGAATGTAATGAAAATTTTAATATTTTTGAATGCTTGCTTGGATGACAATCCAATGAATGTATACTAATAATTTTTACTAAATAAAACTATCTTTTATAGAACTGTTTTTATATATCATAAAAAATCATTTTCATAACGACTTTTCATAACTGTTATTATTATTACACTATACAAAGCTGAGGTACCATGTTACATTCATCATTTCAAGTTGGAGGGGTAGGGTTTGTATTGTTTGTTATAGAGAGTGCAAAAGTGATAAGAGGATAAAAAACTATATCCAGGGTCGGACGATTCGAAAAAAAAATTAAACATGTTATAATTTCATCGAGCGGGATTGGGACAGGAACTGGTGAAAGAGTGCCCTTTTTTTCGGAAAACTCTATTTACCCCCTACACTGATATCTCGTGAATCATCCTAAATTTGTAGTCTTTGAATTCTAGGAGATCAAACTTGTTTACTATTTACGAGAAGGCAATATATAATAAAGCATAAAGAGGCGCAACATGCGATAATATACACTGAACAAATACTTAATATTTACACAGTAAATTTTTAACTAATAACACTCTCAAAACTTAGTCATTTTTAGAAAAATGTGGAGGCAGCGTATCTAGAATGTTACTTTAGTAACACTATACATATATATATCACGATTATTGCAGCTTCATTTTCGCATTAGCTCGATAAGTTAAAAAAAATTAAATCAATAAGTAAGTTTTACAAATTGAGAAGAATACTTTATTATTTTTCTGTATTATTGTGCCATAAAGACCATGTAACTTTTTCCGCTATAGCTATACCTTTTAGATTTTACTATCGGTCACTCGAATGTGGCAACACTGTGAAGGTGGAGACCGTACTCCCGACTCCGTAGCCCAGTGCAGAGTGCAGACTGCAGACTGCTTTGCAAATGGCGTAGTAGACATTTTTATTTAAGTGTAAAAAGAAGATATTTTAGACAATTTGTGTTGACAAATTGTTTGGAACGAAACGTAAGTATATAGTTGCTACTAAGCTAGTGTTTTGAGCACAGTGCTACCGCTTATCATACACGGTCTGTAAAAATATGATATTATGAATATTATATTTACCTGCATAACGGTATTGTCTTGTAGCCCCACATAATTAAAAAACAAGACAAATAATGTGTCGATATGTGTCAGCTTATTTCTGAAAACAAGGGTTTAAATTTATATAGGTGATGAATTGATGAAAGTACTTCATGATCTATTAATAAAACAGTCATTCACCCAGTGGTCGGCGAATTCTTATTCGTTTGTTGTGTGATATAAAAGTCTAAAAATTACGCTACACGATTATCGAAAATTTACTTTATCTGATTGTAATCTGCATACGATTAATAATATTTACGAGAGATGACAAATTAAATTTTTTGACGTTAAACAAAAATAGACAACAATTAAACGTGTGTTTAAAACATTTGAACAATTTGACTTAAAGCTTAATCAAAACAGTGTGGTAAATGTGTTAATTTTTCTTTGTAACTTTAGGTATACCATTTTATATTTGGAAATTTTATTAAAGAAACCTACTTGCTTTTATAGTCAGTGAAGTATAATTACAAAGATTTATGAGGTGAATCACAAGCTAAAATTATCATATGCAAGAGACTTTATTATGCTATTGAGGTCTAATTGAGAAATGAGACTCACTTCTGACGCTCATAAAATATTAATTTGTGTAATGTTATTTTAATAAATTGAGAATAGTACTTTAATATTTTTCTGTATACATTAGTGGATCCTATTTAAAAAACAATGTTGATTTGCCATGTTTGATGAGAAAACTATATAATTTACCCATTACATTTCTGAACTATGTACTCGGAATAAACAAAATTATTATAATATACACTGTTATGTACATGACTTTGTTCTTTTTAATATAAAGACATATAGGTTCTTAGAGTCAAGTTCTGACCGCTACACAAGCGAGCACAATAGCCAGCCTCGAACTCAAGCTTTATAGTCTCACTAATACAGCTCGGCTACCAAGTCTCCCCCTATGTCATGAAGAATAATAATTTGTATGAGAAATAAATTCATATTTTTTAAAACTAAAATCTATTGATACATATTCTAATTAAAATTACTATTAGGCAACTAGATAACAAAGTTATTTAAAATGGAAGCAAATATTGCTTTGACTGTTTTGATTCTCTTAAAAGGTATATACTATCACAGACACAAAGTTATTCACAGCATAGGCAGGTTTTTAAGAAGAAATTAATTTACATCATTCTATAATCCTATAAGTCTCCTATTTATCCCATACACATTCATTCTAAATGTAGTTATTATATTGGTCAATCAGGAAGTGAATGGAATTTTATGTTAGTTAGCTATGACATATATAGAATAAACAGATTCCGCCTGCATCTTAATAGGTATAGACAAGAAAATATTTCTTTTAAATAACTAGGTCTGTGTAATATAACAAAGTATTTATTCTGTACTGATTTTTAAGTCATACTCAAAATGCAAATTTCGCATTCACATTGTATTTTTGTTAAATAATACAGTTACAACCGACAGCTTATTAAAAATTATTTTCTAATGCTTTCACTAAAATGAATTGCTGCTATTGCAGTTATAATTATTACCACATACATAACTTTCACCAACTTGTTGAATTGTTGTGAAATAATTTTAATTATTACTTTACATTTTTTGATGCACAAAGCAATCTAGTGTTTTCATATTTTGCTGTTTAGTTTATAATTGTTTTTATATGAAATTATTATATGTTATATTGTAGTACTGACAGCAATTTTATTCAAAATTCACTCTATTTAATAATCTAATTTATAAAAAGAGCTTGGCTTGATACAGGTTCCAGTATACTATAAGAGAAGATATTCTGTACTTTTAATGCTCATCAATAAATCAATCCCACACAAAAAGTAATAATTTCTAATATAGATAAAAAGTGCGCAATTTTTCTCCTATGAATCGTAATAGCAACAAGGAAATACTCATATTCTCAGAGTTGTTTCTACGTTTAATTGACATTATTATGCCATCTTAGTTGTGTTACTATGCAGCAGACGAACATTCCTTTAACATCATTCCATCAACACCTTGACTGCAGTCCGTGCAAATAAAGATTATAATTATTATCTAAACACACTAAAACTGACTTATTTCCTTCAGAAAAGTTTGGATTACTAGAGCTACTAAAAATAATCGCTTGCTACCAAAGATACCACAAATATTTCACTGGAAAAATGTACTTTGCTTTCTATAGGGACAAACCAATCGAAACACGAAGAAAAATAATATTATATATGTATTCGGTTTTTTAATATCTACTCTTCATATAATTCAATCACGTCCAATGAGATAGCCTTGACAACTGCAGCATATACATATCAGCCGTAGTTTTGTAGTTGTTCAATCGTTTTTTTTTTTAAATTTTAATCTGAGAGATGCACCTCGTTGCTCGTCATACATCAGTAATTTGAACCACCAGTCTAAATAAGTGTTAAGTCATTGGAAAGCCATTGTAGTTACTAAATACCAATTATCCCATGAACCAAAAACGCCATTGGAACATTTAGCAGTCTTACCCCAGGTTAATTCTAATGGTTTTTCTCCACAGCAGTCCTGAAGTCGTCGTCCCAAAGACCGAACGTTTCGGTTCGGTAATTTAACTAAGTGGCTGTTCTCTTTAGGTATCTATATCATATATCTTATATAATTTATGGCAGGTGCTACATCTGCCTCTTGTATGTTAGTTCCCCGTCGTTAAAGTAATTTTTGAAACCCTTGTTACAGATATAAAATGGCGCAGAACTTTGAAATTTCGGCGGGGCGGCGACGTATGGCTGGACAAGTGTTTGATTTCTTTTGTAATAGCCAAAATATGAAGGAAATTCTATCAGTTCATACAGTTATATGCGACCTGCTCAAATTGAAGCCGAATCGATTGAAAGATTATTACCCGAAACTTAAGGTAAGATTACTATATTGTAGACCCTTTATAGTATTATGTTCGTGATGTTTCCGCACAAGTTTATAAAAATCAATTTTTAATTAGTTTATCTATCGGATATACACTATTTAGAGATAATTTGTGATATAGATGTACACGTAGCAAATAATCAGTGATAATGCTTTCTTGCCATATCCATAGCGATGGTTGACCTTGATGGATAACGCAGCATAAAATCTCAATACTGCATTGCCATTTCTAATACTAAATTAATCATAGAGTATCTCGCTGTGATACCAATGATGAATTTAGAACTAGCTGTGCTCCATATGCTTTCTCATGGTTTTATAGTGATATTAATGCCATCGCGAAGTTTTTTAGAATTTTTAAGCAATTTCGTTTGCGTAAAGTTGCCGTTTGCACACCCCATCTATATGTTGTATTAAACCGTTGGTGATGTTATATAGCTTATAGCCTAGAATCTTATAAATGGGAGGCAAACGGTCATTAAAAATAATTTAACGCCCATTTTATAGTATTTGTTTGTTTGAGTTTGTATTCAATAAATCAAATTGTTTCTCACATTGATAGATATTATTTTATATTGATAAGAAATGCTATAATGCCTTTGAATGTTTTATTTTGTATTTATGCTTTTATTGTTTTAATTCAGGATAATTGTATGCGAATGTATTTTTCCTTTACTAATTCTTGAAATGCGATTTCTCTTATAACAATGATAGAGTATGTTTGTGATATTTGTAGGGCATTTTAAGTTAAACTTTTTTTATCTATTACTTTCAGCTGATGCTAAATAGCTGGAAGGCCCACGCACTATTCCAGAAATTCGATGAAAGATTGAACCATAAGGAATATCAAAAGGGCACTGCCTGTTTAAATACGCGAGTGCTAATCATTGGTGCGGGGCCCGCTGGCCTTAAGATGGCTATAGAATGTCAGTTGCTTGGAGCAAAAGTTGTAAGTCATATAAGTAACGATATTTACTTTATTATGTCAATTAAGTAATAAAAGGTTAACTTGATTTAAAATATTTAATGAAAACTTCTACATCTAATGCCCGATTAGCTAATAGCCAAAACGACTCATACTTAAACTTAGTGTAAAAATTAATGATTGGTTAGACTTGAAATCGATGCGTCATTTTAAAGAATAATCATTTACCCTATTTAGATAATTATCGATAATTCCGGATTCATATATAAAACATATATATATTGTTTAAAGTACAACTCTTAACTGATTTGAAGCTTAGCGATGATGAAAATAGACTTACCTCCTATATGTCAAATAAAATCGTGTAAATTTGAAGTTTGTAGAAGTTACATATAATATTAGTAGGTACAATGGCGAAGCCACATCATATATTTAGCAAGCATTTAACGAAATAACTTTAGTACAATGATTAGTATCTCCCATCAGACACGTTAAAAATTGAAATCAATCGAAAAAGACGCATTTTGTGTCTATTTCAATGTTTTTTTAATTGTGACGCGGATCCTTTTACTTCAACAGAATAATATTTATTCACAGGTGCTGATAGAAAAACGAGATGACTTTTCCAGAAACAACGTAATCCACTTATGGCCATTCGTTATACAAGACTTAAACAACCTAGGGGCTAAAACGTTTTATGGAAAGTTTTGTGCCGGTTCCATAAACCATATTAGCATAAGACAGCTGCAGTTTATTTTACTGAAGGTAATGTATTGCTGTTTGTGTCCTTGTTACATATATCACATAAGATTTTCAGTTATTTTGATTATTGTAAAATCTTTTGCACATTTTTAGATGGCACTCTTGCTGGGCGTTGAAATACACACAGGCGTTGCTTTTGAAGACCTAGTGTGGCCAGAGCTAACTAAACATAATGAGGGTTTGTATATCATAACTATTGCTGGCGTATTGAATATATGGAACGTTATTGTACGCTTATTAGCATACTGATGATGTAACATTCTGCTTTTATTTCAATTAATTTATAATTATTAAAATAATAGACTAAAATTTCGAATACACATGAAATCGAACTCGCTTTTCTTTACGAGACAGCGGGTAAACGAGCAGGCGGTTCTCTTAGAGAAGTTCTAACCTCTGCCAATGCACATATGCATTCAATCTCTTATCAGTTAAATATTACAAGCATTTATTTATTTTTATTATATTTATATATGGACTACACTGCGAATCTTTATTACTGGCTGCTTTTACACCATTGTATCAAAATATTACAGAGTCACAAATTATGCTTAGGTTTCCTTGTGTTGGTTAATTATAACATAATAAACATTATATCTTAAAATATTACTTATGTGCTGAACTTTGTTGCCTACATTTATTATGCTTTAACGTATTCTATATGGTCTGTCTGTGACCTCTCGTTTGGTCTACATAAATATTTATTACTATAACTCATAGTTTCAGGCTGGCGGGCATTAGTGGAACCCAGTACACACCCAGTGTCGCAGTATGAGTTCGATGTACTAATCGGGGCCGATGGCAGGCGAAATTCGTTGCGAGGCTTCGAAAAGAACGTTTTGCGTACGAAGTTGTGTATTGGGATAACGGTGAATTTCATTAATCGCAACACTGAAGAGGAAGCAGCGGTGAGAGAGAAAAGCCTTTTAATATTCTAATGATGTATGCTTGGCGTTTACATTTTGATTTGGCCATCAAAGTTTGTCCACACACAAAATCATTATTTGAATCAGTTGGCTCAATGGTGACTATGACGAACAGATGGTCGGTGGTTCGATTCAACGAATTTTTTTGCACTTAAAAGATTATCTTGAAATAGGAACTATGGTTTTTAAAGGATTTAGTTTAATTTATCTGGGATGCTATCATCAAATCTGGTGTTATTATTGCTTGGTATCTTTGAAACATAATTTCTGTTTTTGTGTCAGCCCTTCTCACATTTTCACGGAGAATAACATTTTAAAATTTTTAGGTGAACGAAATTGGTGGTCTTAGTTATATATTTGCCCAACAATTTTTCAAAGATATAGAGTCTGCTACTGGAATAGACCTGGAAAATATAACATATTATAAAGATGAGACACATTATTTTGTTATGACAGCAAAGAAAAAGAGTCTTTTGAAAAAAGGTGTTTTACTACGGGTAAGTCAAGTCAAAGTGTTTCAATGTTTTGCATGTTTCATTAAGGGCTCGAACTGCCTGAAACGAACTTTTCCCTTTTTATTTACATTTTAAGTGTATAAGAATTAGTATTGTGTAAAAAAGACATGATCTTTGATTCAGCAAAATTAAATTTTTATTGGTTTAATTTTTGTTTGTCAATTTCAGGATTTCCTACATGTCCCTACACTTCTTAGTAAGGAAAATGTGTCTCGTAAAGCACTGATGAAGTATGCTCTCGAAGCAGCCCAAACTGCCACCAAAGGGCAAATACCGAACATGACCTTTGCGTTAAATCATTGTGGGGAGCCTGATATAGCCATCTTCGATTTCTCCACATCTTATTCCTCAGAAAATGCCTCCATCGTAAGTAAATTTTCTAAAAGGCTACTCAAATACTTGGTATATTAATATCTTTAAATTGAACAAATATTATTATTATATATTAAACAATAGAAACCATTATATTATTGTGGCAAATTGCCATTGGTCCTATATGACTATAAGTATGCCAGTTATCTTAAGTATCTGGATCAACATGCAGGTCCACGAGGTGTTGGGGAAGAGGCTGCTGTGCCAGCTGATAGGAGACAGCCTGATGGAGCCTTTCTGGCCCACGGGCTCGGGCTGCGCCAGGTGCTTCCTGTCGGCCATGGACGCGGCCTGGGCCGTGCGCTCATGGGCCCAGCCCCAGAAGCATCCCTTGCTCATCATTGCGGAGAGGGAGAGCATATACCGACTGCTGCGTGAGTTCCTCCTACATTTTACTTAATACTTTCGGCCACTTTTCATTTAAATAGTCGCTATTAATTCAAATATAATTGACATATTAATATTATCGAGCTCTTATATAGCCTAAGCTACGTTACTGGTCTATTAGTTACTAAAATAATTGTTTAATTCACCCTATAATATTGTTATAGATAATAATTTAATACTTTTCCAGCGCAAACCACCGCAAACAATCTGCACCCTAATATTGCGGGTTACACCTTGGACCCCATGTCCAGGTACCCCAATCTCAACCCACGGAGTGTTACGCCAGCCTCAGTCAAGAAGCAATATCTTAGCGACCAGCGAATATCATCTGATACAGAGACGCCCCAACGCCCTAAAAGCAGAGGTTAGTCGAGATCAAATCAAATTGCGTTCCGAGTTTTTGCGACTGATAAAAAAAGTTTCCATTACATAATATATGTGAATAAAATTTCAGAAAACGTCGCGGTTTCTGCTCTGCTAAGCTGGGCCGGATATCCGGATTTGCGGTCAGCCACGAGTCAGAAAGCCTTATGGGACATCGTCTCGAAGTACCGGCCTGACCTTCTGCCTGACGACTCTGAAGAGACTGGGGCGATAGAAGATTTTCAAGAGCATATATACGATCTGCTGGAGAGGAATTTCGGTAAGATTCACTTCTTCCACCCGTGTTTTTGGCCAAAGTTAGATACAAAATATTTAAGTGCTCGTATCAAGGTATTATCAATTGGCAAACTGCGGCTATCAGAGTTCGAATGACTACAACCAGGGGCTAATTTTTCTAAATCATTCATAACATTTATAATTTTTTTTGAACATTTTTATCATTATTATTTCAAATCATTTATAACTTTCATCCATTAAAAATCCTAAAATCAGGGTTATGTTAAATTGTCAAACAAGTTGACAATTCATATAAAACTTTAATCTACACATGAAAATTGATTTTAAGTCTTGAAAGGTTGTTTATAAAACAGAAGGCAAACTAACGCTAATAGACTTACAATACCTATAGGCTCTCAAGTGCGTTGCCTGCCTTTCAGATGACGATGCGTTGATTGATTGTAAAGCGAATTGAAAAGCAAATAGCTTTGACCAAACATAGGTATAAATTAGACTTCAATATTCCAGACCTTCCACCGCAGCCAGTCGACGACTGTTCGGATGAGATCCGTTACAGGTATCTTCTGGGTGTGTACCACACTTTCAAAGGCGAGGTTCCCTGCTTGCCAAGGGACAGGCAACTCCAATCCACCATCATGTCGTTGGTATGTACCTCGACTCTTTGGGTCTCTACCTTCACATTATCTTATTCATCAGACTTGCTTTGTGGTGTAACACTAGTCTTCAAAATTATATAAATGATATTAGCTCAATTCAAATATTAAATTATTATCAAAATGTATAAAGTTAGAAATAAAGCAATACAATTAGTATTAATAAGCCATCCACTTCTCTAGTTAATTGAAGGTCTCATGTAATTGCTGCGCTGGAAAAGTATCAATAGGTATAGTTATGGCTTGCAATCAACATCTGGTTAATTTTTCAAAAATTAATTGCTAAAAATTTCTGATTCCAATGTCAATTTCATTTAAAAATTCCAAGGAAAGCTTTTTAGGCTTCAGCAATTTTTAGGTGACATTTAGGTAGAGTCACCAAGTTAAGATGGGTGTTTTAAAAAAGTGGATTTATTTAACTCGGCTCAATCTGTTCTCACTACAAATTCAGTGTAAGTCCGAAGAAAAAATGTTACGATCAATTTAATATTAGCTGAGCTCTACATTAAATTGATGTCTTATATTTCAGTATCAGTCAAGCAATTATGCATCAAGGCCAGTTCGAACATTTGAAAGTAAGTGTTTCCCTACCAACTATATGTTTATAGGTATAGCTGCAGCTATGGCAGCACAGCCAAAAATCACCTGTCCGTACTGGTAGTAGAACCCAAGACTTTTCGCTAGTAGGGTGAGTGAGGTCTAGTGAGGTCTACAGTCTTGTAAGATACCGGTTCTAATATCATATTTACCATACTCGTTTATTGAATGCAAAAGAGTGGCATCGCTGATGGGTCATATTCGGCATAGCTAATGGTATGCTGATGGGTCATATTTGGCATAGCTCAAATGGTATCCTGAGTGTATGTGTTGTCGATACACCACGATACCAAATTGTTAAAAAGGTGGCGTTCATGTCCCACCATAGTTACATATACTAATCATTTCTAACATAGCACCTAAGTCTGAATTGTTACCAGCTTATTAACCTACTCATATATGGATCTGTTAAAATAAAGTTTTATTATTATTCAATTCATTTTTGCAGACGTCGCCGAGCCCACATCCAGTTCGAAGAGGCCCCAGAAGAGACACAACACTGCGGTAAGTACCGACACAGCTGACTTCATCAGGAAACAGATCGGCAAACTAGACATTAACGACATCAGCCAATTGGCACGGCTAATGGAAGGTCACGATGCGTTATCAGACTCCGAATACACCCTCAAGCACCAAGAGATTCAAGACCAAATCATAGCGCTCTTAGACCCTGACGAGTCGCCGGACCCGCAGACGGTCAGAGACGCGATCACGGGCTTACTCCAGGGCTCTTCCAAAACTAAGGTGGCCCCGCAAGACCTGTCCAGGTTCTTCGACCAGCAAAATAACGATACGAGACCATCGAGGAGTCTGAAGGGTCTTGGGACACGTCAAATGTCCCTCGATGATTCTGACGCAGACTTTCCCTACATGGAAGAAAAAGTTGTGAAGAAACTTGTGCGTTCACATTCAGATGAAAGTCCAGACGCTCCCAGATCGGACATCGGTCGCAGAAAGAACTCCGACTCGATGGTTAGCGTTACCAGAAGGGAAATGAGTCGGATAAACGAGATGAGAGATTTGCTGGAAGGGCACTTTGATAAGAAAGACGAGGTGTACACGAATAGAGACATCAAGAAGATAGATGCGGATCTGAGGCAACAATTTGCAGATATCATCGAAGGGAAGACTTCGTGTGTGGAGCCAAAACAAGTTTTGTCTATAGGCAACACTGATGTAGCCGAGAAGCGACTGAAGATTGCCGAACTTCTCTTGGGTGCGCCCCGAGATAGCCCTAGAATCGCAGCCCGTCGCAGTTCGTGGGACGTAGCGTTTAGAATGCAGAGAGTCACCGATAGGATGGCGAAAAACACTGATGCAAAGCTGCCTAAAGACGCGAGAAGGAAGGACCGGAAGCTGATGAGGGAACGCGTGGAGAGGAGCCTTCATCTGCTGACATTGGGACCTCCAGCACCAGCAGCTCCTACCGACCTGGAACACGATTATGGCCTCCAGCAGTACAGAGCGGACGCCCCGCACTTCGACGAACGAGTGAAAAAACTGGAGAGGCAACTTCAGCACTATGTGAGATCGGTGTGTGTGTGTTGCATGGAAATGTTCCCGTAATATATTGCCACGTTTGAGACAACCCATTTCACACCTTCCTAATATTCTTCTATAATCTTCCTTGTGCGCTTAACATTACAATAGGGCATGAATTGATTGGATATAGAGTTGCACTAACATTGTGTACGTTTGAGGCACATTTTTGGACTATTCTTTATGGTTTACAGGACGAATCAGCAATCGAACCAATAAAAACAATTCGCGGTGGTAATAGAGTGGCTCAGCTGGCTGCCGAGCTTAAATCGACGGATTTGCCAAAGCCTAAGCCGGTTAAGCCCAAAGACTTGTTGCGGGCTATAGGAAAGATAAGTCAGGATGACTGGCAAGTCAAGCAGATCGAAGGAAAGATCAATGAGAATAGATTCGGGCGTCCGTTGCCATCTGCGGCACAACGCGTACCGAAATGGGACCGGGAACAAGTAAGAATAACGATCGCTTGTTGTGTGTTGCAAATTTGTATGATAAAACGATCAACAGGAAGGCTATACCTCATCGATAAACATCTTATCATAATGCCGTGTGGTTATAAAGCATATTCGCTCTTCGCTTTCATCGCGTAATTGTTTTGCGGGATACCTAAAAGCGTTGTCACTTTGTTAGTCAGGGTACAGCTTAATGTACAATTTATAAGCTAAACGGAGTGTGCTTTGCCGAAGGAGTAATGGCTAAGTGAGAGCGAAGGTCATCATTGACCGTTTTGAGACACGAGCAAAGCCTACATTTCTGCTTGCTCAAGCTTTCTTAGCTTTGTAAACGCGACTCGAATGGTCGGACTAAAGACCAGAGAGCTTCGGCCGCTGCTTTCACTCCCTATTACATGTTTATTATGTTGCACCTCGTTGTGAGTGTCATCCTCCTGACCGTTTCCTCACGAAGCTGAAATGGTGTTTTAAATCCTTTTGACAAAACAGTTGCCTTTGCTCTCAACTAGCCTAATATATTCTCAATCTTGTCTCGAATCACAGAACGTCCCAATAGTATGTGTATTTGTTTTTCTCTAATGATTAGCTTTCTTTACTGTTCGCAACTATATTGTTTGTCTTGTTTATGTTAAGTGCTGGACTTGGTAAAGTTTATTTTTGCATAATTGTCATAGTCCTTCAGGTTTGTGCAGCCATCAAATTAAGCTTTTGGGAACTATTTAGAGATGAATTATTGATCGTGAAAGCTCATTCAATTCTAACATTGAATACGTGTCAAAAACGTCTTACCCGCTTAGTGTGTATCGATACGATCTGTCTCTATTGGCTTTTGATTTACACACATTATTACACATGAAGTATGCAAAAGAAATATAATCCTAAAGGGGTCGTACTACGGAAATAGATAATTTTTAATTGTTTAATATTTAACTTCAATGTTTGAGATATAAGAATCAGTAATTTTTCTTAATATTGTACTATAGATAAACTTTATCTCATATATGAGCCGACTAATGATTAATAGTGAATAAATTTCAATTTAATCATTATTTCAAGTTCTCGAAAACGGGTCTATGCTTCATGTTTATATGTTTCTGTCACCTTATTTATAAATACACTAACTGAAGTACTCTTTCGTCTCTATCTGTTGAATTGTGTTTACACCTTGATGAAAAGAGATGAATGAGTACTGAAGCTAAAACTTTTTGAAAAATATCCTGATCTGTTCTCTATGTTGTAAAGCATTGCTGCTTTTTTGTGTTTTCTTAAATAATATGCACTTATAAAATATGTTCAGTAGAAATTATTTTCTATTTCCTGTCCATAGGTAACGTTAAACAGCCTTGATACAATTTTGTTTATGTACAATTATCTGTTGTATAAATAATTGTTATAATATATTATATATTTTGCAGTTCCTTCAGAGGCAGAGCAGAATTCGTGATACTGGAAAGCAGTCGGCTGTTGACAATAAACCCCAAAACACGACGCGGGATCCAGGAAAGCGGGCGACGGTGATTTGACATTTATATATTTTTTAACAATACATTTCCTATTTTCTAGAATACCTTAGGTCTTAGGAAATCTTCGATTCGGGATACTCAAACGGTAAAATATTACTGAGAAGTCTCAGTTCGCTGTTCGTCATACACTATCTCAATAGTGATAGTTATTTGAAATATTCATTTGTACAAAAACAGAGAAATATTTTTGGTGATCTAATAGTAATGCATGCTGTAAAACTGTTATCTTGTAGTTGCTTTAATTATAATTTCGATTTTGATAATTCTAGAATTTTTTTGTTCTGAAGAACTCGGTTTCTGGCTATTATATATATATATTTTTAATTTAGGTTGGCACCCTTGTCAAGAAATTCCACGAACATAGTGCGGCAGTCAGTTCGCAGCGAACCCCACAGGTACATCCCATAAGTTACATTTTGTAGTTAGGCAATATTTCATAAGGAAAAATATAATAGCCATTTTGTGTATTAACATCACAGTTTGGAAAGTTGTATATACAATATTTAAGATAGTAGAAATCTATTAAGAAGATTAGTATACAAGGTCCTAAAGTCACCTAAAATTGACGAGGTCGTTTTGAGTAGAGACAATTTGGACGTTTAAAACCCCATATAAATAATATACCCAATATTACACCTAAACAATAACGCCGTGAATTTTTCATTACGTTTGCGATAATTAAAATTAGTAGATTAAAAATTATTAATATTTTTAATTAATGAAATTTTTTTTATAATCTTTAGTGTTCATTGGTGCCAGATGAATTAAAGGTATATTAATTATACATTAGATGAAGTGCCACTTTATACTCGTAACGTACGGTTTCTGAAGCAAGACCAGTGGAGTTATTTATTTTTATGGCTTATTTTTCCTACCAGTGCTTAAGGTCTATCGAATTTTCAGGGTCCTCCGCGAGCACCACGAGCACGGCCGAATGAAGAGCGAAGAGGAAGGAGCAGGACCCCTGAGTAATATATTTTTATCGATGTCTGAATAGTGATATTTCCTTTCCAAATTTCCATCGATTCTTGTTTAGATTTTGCAGACATACACAGGAATTAAAATTAAAAGGCTAATCCTTTTTCAGTGACTCCAAGCACCGCTCAGACCGTCTCTTGGAGACTGGTCCGGTGCTGCAAGAACCTGCAGTCCAAGAAGCGATCGGCGTCTCGTAAGTTGTGAAGAAATACGCGTAACCATGGCAACCAATAACCACTATCACCGCTTTTTATATGTTTTCGTTGTCAATTTTCAGTGACGAGAGCGACGTTGAGGGCGTCGTTGAGGTTGATGCACTAGACATTTCGATGCTACCGTCAGCAAATTATGATGGTATGTTTTTTTTATTGGGCGGTAATTTTAGACTTAAAATATCAAAACTATTTAGAAATTTAATTTTAACTTATAAAAAATTAAACATAGAAATTGGTGGTCAATACAATCTTGGGATGTTTTAGGCTCGTATTCCAAAAGTATCTCAAGTCTATACTTGAGCATTGTCAAATTTGTCATATATAAACATACCTTATTTATTTATTTTCCGTTACCAGCCTCACAGTCCAGCAGCAACTCGGCCACGATGTCGCAAGTCCGGCGCAAGCGCAAACGGCGACAGAACGTTTCGTCCAGCAGCAGTGAGGTACTGCGATGCTGCATCTGCTAGTCTTTTAGGGAGGTGCGAAACGCCAGCCATCGCCGTAATCTTGCCGCAGTTTGTTCACTGCGTACAGAGATAAAATTGTCTTGCTTTCAACATGCGTCTATAATCCAGCATGAAGGCGACGGCGAATGGCTGAGTGATCCACACTAACTGTTTGTTTATGTTGTCCTGCTCTTCTTTAAACCTTATTAACTCAAACAACTGACATCTTTATTCCGGCACAATTAATCTCGACAGCTCTTACGCGCCTTTATTTTCATCTGATAATCCCATGAGTTCGATAATATTTGTTTTTTTGTGTAAAGAAAGCTGAATAACTTTCGTATCATGAATATTTTGGCTCATTTCGAGGGAAGCGGTTGGTGGTAAAATTTTGGTTTTTTCGAAAAATGAAGTCTGTGGAGCTCCATTTTGTACGGTACGCCAAATTTGATTATTTGTTAGTTTAGTAATAGAAATAAATAATTTCAAAGGAATATGTACATAGGAAAAGATTTCTTTGGAAACAAATGTAACCTCCAGCCTCCTCTCTTTACTTTAGCATCAACGTAAGAAATTTCGTCACAAAATATCTCTTTGCGTTGCCTACTCAGTTTAGATTTTCTCTTAATTTAAAGGTAATGCGACCCCCTAAGCCCTTACCATGTTTTCCGTGTGCCTTCCCATTTCGCGTGTTGCGTGTGTTTAATATGTTTTAAAGTATAACCCTTTGGTGATTTTTGAATTTAGTTACAAAATTTAGAGCCATCAGTTAGTGTGGAGACATCGCACCTTCCTTGAAGGTTCTAAGTTATTGCTTGTATTACAAGTAATCATTTCTCTGTCTCCAATATGAATATTAATATAGCATTTCAAAACATTTGTGTCAAATTTTAAAAACACTTCTTTAACGAATGACTTTATTTTTATAACTCGTCGTTTCTGCTGATTACGATTGTAAATTTGTTTACTTGCAGATTGCTTTGTTAAAGAAGAGTTTGTGTCTTATATAAATGTGTTGTACTTCTGTTTTTCAAAGACTATTAAATATAAGTAATTATTAATTATTGATGTTCCAACTTATAACAATCTTAATTTTCATAATCTAGATGGAATCTGACGACGAGGACACTGAATCCAGCGATGACGACGAAGAGTCCTCGGCCACTGAAGTTTCAACCGATAGTGAATTTGCTTGTGAAGAGATTGGAGTCAACATCCCTCCTCCTGAGATATTAGTTACCGAAGCTCCTCCCCATATATCACCTCCTCAAGATTATCCACTAAGCAGGACTAAGTCTGCTGGTGGCTTAGCCACTAAACGGGCTCTTGAGCTAAAACGCAAATATCTATTGGGAGAATCTAGTCCTCCAGCCGTCAGAAAATCAGAATCCACCTCTCAATTGGACACGAAACTCGAAGCGTTCCGACTAAACATCACCGAGTTTCAAAAATTATTACACCCTGCGACACCCACACCCCAAACATTCACGCCTATCCTCTCGAACCAGTTCGCTTTCGAAGAGAAAAAGCCACCGCCTGACATCCCTGACATTATTAAGAATATATGCAACCATGTCCCTGTTGACTTGCTTACCAAAGGGGACTCTATTCTCGATTGGAAGAAACCATTCAGAGAAGAGAGAGATCCAGAATTGGAAACAGACTCCCTGTCAGATGACTCATCCACTTCGGATACGGCACCAAACCAATCAGTGCCCAGACTCGAAGTTCACAATGAAGGTGGAGAATTGATACAATTAGATAGTTTAATTTTAGTGAATAATGAAGTAGAAGATACAGCGTTCAAGGCCCCGGACATTGGTCCTTCTCTAGTCGCCGCGGAATCAGAATCCTCTGAGTCTTGTAAGGAAGCAACCACACTTGCTCTTACAGAAACGGAGCTCTCGGATTGGGCAACAGAAATTGTGGTCATAGATGAGTCCAGCCTCAATGAAAATGGTTTGAGGAAACGAAACAAAACTCCCAGAGCATTAAGTGGTCCCAAACTGATTAACGACTCGAAGAACATAGAGAGCAGCCACGTTTGTGGACGGGACGGCCCCGATTCCGAAAGAGTGGTTTATTCCAACGCAACTGAGTACTTTGAATTTGCAGACGAAGGCGATCAGGACCCCACCATAGAAGCGGCATCAACCCCTTGTAATGAAGGTTACATGGAACTAGTTGATGATGATTATGATCCCTACTCGGCGTCAAGGGATCGCTCTATAAATTTCATAGAGAGAGTCTGCTCTGACACCACAACTAAATCTGACATCAACGACACCCTCAAACTTGCTTCAAACTTTTCGGAATCAATAGAGTTCATGGATAGTCAAGATTCAGGCAGTATACACAATACGAAGATACCATCTAAAGAATTTTCCTTATCTTATCAGAAACTACCTTGCGGGTCAACTGAAACTTATGATTATACTAGTTCGCCCGGTGCACTGACAAATGTCGATAATAGTGTTTTAATCGAAGCTGTAAACGACTTGAAATTACAAACAGATTCTCTCAATTTATCGGAAATTTCACCACCGTTATTAAGTATGGCTGACAAAAATGGTGTATCCTTTAATTACTGTACCAAAAATGGCAACTCTTTAGACGATGTTTCGCCTTCAATACTTACTGACAGTAACAGCAATATTCATAGTTTAACTAAAGTAAGTGGACACGGAGAGAAGATGAAAAAAATACGGAATTACTCGCCAGCGATTTGTCGATCGGTCAGCGAAAATTTTGGTGGGTCTCGATCCAAGGATCCAAACTCGAGCGACAGCAATTGGTGTATACCTTCAAGTGAGCCTTCCAGGGGCGGAGATAGCACTTATCAATTACAGTCACAGAAAGTGGAAGAGTTGAAACGGGAAAGGGAAGAGCAAACCGAGGTGGTAAGAAGACTGGTTTTACAGCGACTGGGTGGAGCGAAGCCCAGCAGGAAGTCGACCTCGAGAAGTAGAAGCAGAGTTCTACCATCGAGTATGAATCCGCCCCCAGTGCCGCCGCCGCCCATCTTGCCGACCATCTTTTCAGAGGTTCCCCCTCGACCAGCCTCTCAACCCCGCCTGTCCTTATCGATGCAATCCTCTTTCTCAGACCCGGAACTGAATAGAGAGCAGCGCTCTAGCAAGGGTTTGCTCAAGAGTATCTCTAACTATTTCAACAAACACCTCGGGCCGAAGCAAAAGGTAACAATTTTGAATATCCCCTTTGCAGCACAAACATCTAGCACCCACTCATTAAATCCATTGATTAATCGACGGTCGAGATAAAATTATGTACATACGACGTTTAACATGGCGGTGGTATGATCACAATAACTCCGACCGCGTCCAAACTTGACATGTGTTTCTGGCACTGACCTCAAAAGGACACGGGTTAACTAACCGTAGTTAAAATTTTCAGTGTGTATCGGAGCCGGACCTGACGACGCACGTAAGCAAAGCATATGAAATATAATATAGTGAGTCGCATGCTGTGTTCATCTCTTTCGCACCAAGCATCACTTGTACGTTGTCTTGTCTCGCTCAGTCACACGGCTTTGCTTTTGTGAAGTTTCTATATATTATGTGCATTACGAGCTTGGGCTTGATCCTACTTGGCTTTGATTGTGAAACTCTATTAGATAAAAGCTACGTTCAGCTATGGCTATTAAATATTTGTAAAAAATAACTCCTTCAGTCTTCTTAGGCCTTCTATATCAAAGTTGTATGATTCGAATTGATCGTCCTGTTGGAATTATGAGTGATTATGAGGAGAGGGTACTCCCTTCTGGGGAATAAAGAAAATGCATGCGATTATACAACATTACATTTATACGAAGCTATTTATAATTAGATACTATTTATTTATTATAAGTAATTGAATAATTAATATATTACGCTTAACTTATATTTGCGGGTTCATTTAGGTTATTGCAATTCATGTATACTTCTTCTCACTTCTATTATATATTTAGCGTCTCACGCTGCGCTGGCGCCATCTTGTGACATATACGTCGAATGTGTGCGATTGTACACCAATTGAAACTTTTAAGGATTGAAGTAGATCCCTGGAAAACGCATATAAAGTATAGGACAACATACTATTTTGTGCCGCCATATACCTATATGGCGGCACAAAATAGTGCCAATTAAATGTACACTGAAAGATAACAAAAGGAAGAATGCCTACACCAGGCCAGTGATGTGCTATCGATAGGATTAAATGCTATACTACTCATTTTGGGTCACACCCAGCTTTGGCACTAGCTTTTTTGAGTTCAACGTTCTCAACGGGATCGATTTTTTTTATCTAATAATAATAATATATGGTGGACAAAAGTTTTTGCTTCATAAAAATTTATGCTTATTAAAGAGCGCCTGAGTTATAGTATTGTATGTAGTTAACTAAATTTTGAATAGTGACTATTTAGGTTTATCTCATTATTTCAAAATACTTCCTGGCATCATATATTTATTTCTGTGATATATAATGTTGGGACTATTATCGATTAAAAGCGGGAACATTATAAATGATCTGTATCTGTAATAATGTAAATCTGTTTTAAACTAACGATGTCGTTATAAAATATTACCAAAATAAAATAAAAGTTCTTGAATTGAAAATAACCGAATTTATTTCAGTTATTTTTTATAGACTAGGGGAAAAATGAGCATGAAGGTCAGCTATAAATAACACTGCGTACACTTTGTTATTAAAAGATGCGTTGGCCACCTTTAAGGGGTGTCACTTACCTCGTTGGGAAGACGTAACATGGAAAACGATTTAGCAGTTTGTTTGCTTAAGAAGTATCGAAAACTAGAATAATTTGTATGGTATTTGGTTACTTCGGCTCGCGCGAGTTACAGCGGGAATATACGCAAATAACTGATTAGAACACTGCATACCTGGGGAAAGTATACGTGGTTCTTGGGAGCAGTACAGATAAGCAAATGAAGCTATGAGATAATAGAGCAGAAACGAAAAAAGATTTTATTAAAGAATCATCAACAACAAAGAAATCTCAACGTAAGAAGTTTCCACCATAGTTCCTCCAATGATCTCTGAAGCTGGATGTGTATATGAATTCCATCAGTTGGGAAATGAGTAATTGCGATGGGTCCTGCTTTTTTGGAACGAAAGACAAAGTTTTGAGCTTGCGTTACATAGAAGCAAAATAGTCCAAAGAGACATTAACATGTCAAAAGGTGCTTCCAACATAACTGTTGGAAGCACCTTTTGCACGACATTTTATCTAGCAAAGTATTGACCAGAGCGAAATGAATGTTTCTACAGTAGTACGCATACAGAATTTAAGCACTGGCCATTGAAAACCAAGAATCGTCAGCGTGAGATAGTGATGTGAGCGGAAAGTCAAGACATTTTACGAGAAGGAAAGATTCGAAACTTCGAAATGGGAGACGGGACGGAATTCGAAGGACCCTGGATTTCGGCTTAAAATTAGGCTCATCAGTAGCGAGGTTAGCTCAAATGTTCTTCGATAGATAATTTCCCAGGTGAAGTACGGGATTACTACTACTGTACGCTCATCAATAGCCTTACATAACAAGTAAACTAATTTTGTATATAGAAATAACTTCATTTCGAGAAATTGTTTCGCCTCGGGAAATTGTAAATAACACATTGAGGTATGTGATTTGATTATTGTATGCTCAAATTGATGCTTTTAGTGCAACTGATAGCTACCTCTTGTAGATATTATTATCATATTATTATTGCTCCATTGTTTTTCTAATTTAGGTTTTTATTTTCAACATTAATGTATATTTTGTGTGACAGCTGTAGAAAGATAATACTTACTAATAAAATCGTATATGTTACAATTAATGAGTGATTGTAATTTTGCCATATGAGATATAATAATTCAAAATATCGAGACCCTTGTTATTTTTAAGTTTTGTTTCGCATTATATATCTATTGTATTTTATTATAGCAAGCGCTTTCAATAACCTACCTATATTATATTTTTTTAAATGTCTTTCAACTATATCTTAAAATCTTTTAAGCAATTCACGTAATTCCTTCTTTAATGTCTTATTTATTATTGTCTGTCGTCTTACGACATTCAACGCCTTATTTCTATAATATTTATTTAAATTTTCATATTATTTTTTTTATATCTTGCATTTTTTTGTTTCTACCCCGCAGGTAAGAACTAATAAGCGGGCAAAAGTATTGGGTACGGATACGAGAGATGTAGCAGGTAAGAAACTGATTTTTTTTAAAATTATGTATTAAAAAATCATATATAATCCTTTGTTTAAATTTTTTTCTCAAAGACGTGGCCACTGACGGTGCACCTCGGTCTCACCAGCCGTTACCGGAAGCTGGCCCGTCTAACAACAAAAAAAAATCCATTCCTAAACCAGGAAGGGATCGAGGTTCGAAGCGGTTGGAGAGGATATTGTCGGCACAGGGGTCAAGTAAGAATATACATACGAAAACTCTCAATAAACTCATTCTTCAATATCTTCTTCCAATTTGTACTTGTCTAGTTGTTCGGACTGTTGCGAAATAATTACGTGATCTTAAAACTTTCACCGTTCGCGCAGCGCAAGCAAACGGAATCCCGCAACGATTATTTTCCCCGTGTAAACGCTATTTGTCTATTTCAGTATTCGTCATTTAGTAATAACACATCGTAGTAAGCAGAATTAATATCAGAAATTATCAATTTGACATTCAACAATTTACTTTTACTGTTCACGACATTGACTGAAGGAATAGTATTATTTTAAAATTAATACATTTACCAGCATGAAATTCTAATAGACTAATTGATTAGCGATACTCCGCGAAAAACCCTAAAGCGACGCACGTTTCGCCCTGAGATCGGGGCATCCACAGGATGTTGCCTCTACGAACAGCATTCAGACTATATTAAAATGATCTTGTACAATTTTATACCATGGATTTCAAAGTCACACGGTCTGATTCTATTAATTATATTCAGTCAAAGTACACATCGTTGGTTTTATACTCGTAGTTGTCCAATGTATATTATATACCTGGAATAACGCTCTGGGCACGGTAAGATCACTAAAGTATATTTAAGATTTCGCTTTTGAGATATTTAATCCACTTAATAATGTTCAGAACCCGAAGCTGAAGAGAAAGTCGTGGCTGAGATACTACAGTTGACATCCACAGCAGAGGCACACAGAACAATGGAAGAGGCTGCGAGGTATTGTATTTTGTAACACTTTAAATTAAATTTCAAAACCAGTGTTTTTTTTATTACTGGGTAACTATGACTTAACAATTTTCCTTTTCAGCAAGCTGAAAGCTACTTGGAGTAGCATCGCAGATTAGCTACGCTTACGTATATTACGTATTTACGTATATTTCTATATATAATAGTAATTATTATTTTGTGTCGATTATTATATCTATTGAGTCACCAGGGACTTAAGTGTCGCGGGATCGATGATATTCCACGGTCTCGTTATTGTAGACGTGTATTTTAAGTACATATTGCATTTTCAAATTGTAATTATGTAAAATACTAAACGAGTTCGCTTTGTCGCAGCTTATTTGTTAAATTAAGGAATTAATGGCGGTTGTATCTCCATACACGTCTGTAAATGTTTTTTCTACATGCGTTATAACAGTCTTATAATACATAAGTATTAAAATAGTTTATTTGGTATTTAGGAGACAATTCGATAATTAATCTTATTAAACCGATGTTTAATAAGATAGGTATGTAATGATTGTTTTTTACTTTATGAAAAGTGCTTAAATACAATAGCAGTTATAGAAAGGCCTTATTACGGAACTTAGACAGATCGAAGAGTTACCATGCTGTGACATGGACTAATTGGAACGTCTATTACAAAGGCAATTTTTACTATAAACAATATATATTTAATTTGAAGCATATATATCAGATTTGAAGTAATTTTGTGGACGTTAAGATTATTTATTATACAAGCTATGCCTAGCAGTTTCATACAATATAATACTACAAGAAATTTTATTCGAGTTTACACCAAAAGCCGCACCAAAATTTCGATATAGTTAATAATCGCTGATTTCTGAAATTTGAGTACGCAAAAGCTAAGAGATTGTAATAAGACCAAATTTTAGTCCTAGTAACTTAGTACCTGAAAGAAGCAGAGCCAAATCGTCAATGTTTTGTAATAGGGCCGGTGAAAATAACAGAATTGGTAGGCGAACAGTAGTAATATTTTTTTGTATTGTCTGTGTACATAGGACTAGACATAGATTAATTTATATTCTGTATTTGTATCTTACCTAACCTAAATCGATAAAAACTAAATCACTATTATTATCTCAAGTGCAAGCTATATATATGATAAAGAAGACACCGACCAGTTTACATATATTTGCTTCTTTGTGTACCAAAGGCTCAGCTTTTTCAAACCCGAGGGACTGCGCTGATTTTCAGCCAGTCCTTATTTAATTCACAATAAAAATTCAATAATATATATGACTGATATAGTTTTTATGAATGGGTTTGAAGTACATTGCA
Source organism: Pontia daplidice (assembly GCA_963693355.1). NCBI lineage: Eukaryota > Metazoa > Arthropoda > Insecta > Lepidoptera > Pieridae > Pontia > Pontia daplidice. The sequence goes on from CAVNZL010000001.1 coordinate 7,851,422, forward strand.
ATGAATATTCCAATAACGTAAGATTTTAAGAATTGGTTGTAAAACACCGACTAATTAGAAGTAAAGGCGCTGACGCGTAACAAATCTTGTTTGGGGTGCTTGCGTACATTGATAAGCAAATTAACAATATTGATATTAGGTTAGATAGCTTGTGAATACGTAGTTGTAAGTACGTTACCTAAATTATTGTATTTTTATATAACTGACCTCCGGAGATTAGACTTCAAACGGGAAGGCACAATGACGGACTATGTGAAGCTTTAAATCGGGTATTAGCGGAATAGTATTTTTTTTCTATGTTTTATTATGTTTTCTATATTTTATATATAATTCATTAAGAATACAATATAATCATGATAAAGTATATTTTAAACATTGTTTATTTTTTTTCTCACGAGTCAAAAGCGAGGATGCATCACTCACGTTTAGTGGATGCGTGATGTTTTTTACACTTATTGATCAAAGGTTCCTTAGGAATTTGTTATCAAGTTTGTCTTAATGATCTTTATAGTTTTGTTTTTAGATATTCGGACATTCATTTTAATGCTACTTAAAATTCCTGAGATATTCAATAAAATTATGTAAGGCAAGCTTTATCCAAATTATATACTTGTCATGAATGAATTTGAAATTGATTAATATAATGCTTATGAAGACAGCTTGGCGTTCAATTATTTTGCAACATTTCATAATATTTTTTTCAATTTAGTCTAAAATGGAACAATAGCACACATTTCGGGAAAAAATAATTTCATGTAATTAATTACGTATAATTAATCACAGGCAAAATTTTAAAATAATTACATTATTTAAAAAAAATCCCGACGTTTCGCCTGCTTTACAGCGTACGTGGTCACAAAGCACACACAATTTTGCAAAAAATACATAACATAAATCCGTTAAAAAGTGTTTTTCTTTTAATGAGTAACAGTTATGTTAATAAAAGACAATCACAGGCATTTTTGGTAGTAGCCTGATTCTAAATAGCCTAGTCATCAACGATCAATTGATGTTTCAGTAAAGTAATTCATAAACGAACCAGTAGCGATATATGAGTGCGGTCAACCAAAAAATTATCAGGTGTAGAGTAACAGATTAATAAGAAGGTAAGTAGGTAGAAATATTATATTGTAACAAACGCAGTAAAACTTGTATCTTCATCATCGAAGGCTTGACTCCTGGGGTAAGCAAGAAACATCACAAAGTTATGAAAATACCTAAGGCTCATTAGAATCACGACCCGAGATCAAAGACACGTGTAGGTTCAATGCATCTATTTATCTTTATTTCGGCGAGAATGTTACATCTATTTCAAAATTCATTACTTAAATTCCATACGCCGTTTCTCTAAAAAAACTTTCATTTGTTAGAGAGTTCAGGTGTAGTCTTAATTAGTCAAAATTCATTCAAATCCTGGTTGAGCCTTATTAACACATTATTTTTAAAGATGATTCTATCTGGAATAGATGGAGATAGTTGAAGTCCTCGGTACATACAAATTTAACGTATAATTACAAGTATTCTCGCATCTATGAGAAGTTGCATGATCTTATGTAAAAGAATAAAATCATGAAGGCAAGTACATCTTGAGTACAAAAAGCGGGTATGAGATTAAATTGATAAAAAAGAAATTTGTTTTACTTACACTTGCAAAATGTAATGTTAACCACCGAGCCGATTGTTCTACAATATAATCTCTTTCGGGAAAACAACATATAATCAGCAAAAATCTGCCAAATATCGAGTACGATTACTTATTGTGCGGATTGTTTATTGAAGACCGCACTTATAGTACTAAAACATTTCATAATAGCTTAGAACAAGAAAACAAAATGTCCATTATCACAATACTTTATTATAATTTGTATGCAATCTCATGAAATCTCTAACATTGACAAACTGTTCAGCAAATTCTACTAAAGATTTTTTCTAAAAACATTAAGACGTACATGCTTGCCTGTTTAATGGCACATACCTACTTAAACGATTAATGTAGACAGAAAGTTTGTACCATTTGTTAAGGTTCTACTCAAGGAATTTGAACACTTTCATACCAGCCACACGATGGATAAAAGTTATAGCAATACATCGATAATATAGTAGTAACAAGACAAGAAAAAGAGTTCGACAAGAATTAAATGATGTGTATTTCTATAAATCCTAGTTTTGCGCATCAGTTTATTACATTGAGATTTTTATATGGAATGAAGAAGTGCTTCGTTTGTGTAAATTCAATGTAACAGAAACATGAGAAATTATCAAAGGACATCGCTTGATAACGCATTGCAAGTACGAAAACAATATCTTTTCAAAGTATAAGAACACTATTTTTCATGTTTTTTACTTTTACCTAAGCAGTTATAATCTCAAAGGGAAAACGTTCCTATACATTTATCCACAAAGTTATTTATTTGTTATTACGCGTATAATGACATTGTCAGTTTGAGATTATATTCTGAGTATTAAGTATTAATTCCTTCAATTAAATTATCAAGATTTCTAACCGATATGAAAGTATCGTTCCTGAATACGATGTTAACCATAAAGCATCAAAAACTTTCTATGTTCAACAAAAATATAATTTGGTTCATTCAAAGTTTACCTACAATAAATATAAAGGGTCTGTAAGATCTGAATTCATAGATTTGGTATATAAATTTGATTGCAAGTTTACACAATGGTTTAAACAATGGTCAAACCACAAGTTGGACCCGTAGTAAATACTATGAATGTGAAGATACTGAGTACTGATTATTCTCATAAAAGCTTTGACCAGAGATCTAATTACGTCTTAAAAGCTCGGGTCAAAACATTTATGAAGTTGAATTTGATGACAATTCTTAAGCACGGACCTTATTGCTAATTATAACGATTTATATTCTACAAAAAAAAATACAAATCACGATTACTTAAACAATTTTTGAATTAATTAATTTAACTTTATTATTATTACTACTACTTAGTTATTTAATACGAATTGCAGGTTTAAACACGGTTATATAATTTTTTAACCTTTAGTCAATATAGACGAAATTATGATAAATTCGTTGCTTTACGAGTGTCTAGATAGAACCCTATCATATGAAAAAGTTTAATTCAAAGTTATTTGCATGAACTGAAAAATAGTTACTAAGATAATTGTGTTAGTAAATTAACGACTTTTAGTCTAATCTCAGTTCAGCTCAAATTATGTTTATACCTTTTATTTCATTTGACGCTCTATCTACACACTTATATCATAAATCTTATCTAGTTACAATTTTATTTAAATAAATTCTCAAGAACTCAACTAGTTAACATCGCTAACCTGAGCTACATATCATAAATATAAGTAAAAAATTTCGTAAATATATGCTATCACGTACACTTCTGCAATAAAAAGATATATCTTGTATGAAGAACAGCCCTGCTGTTAAAGAACAGATTATTAATATGTGAAAAAGACAAGTACTGCTGCTAAATTGAAGAAATAAAAAATAAGAGTTCGAAAAGAAATAAATAATAATACATTTGCTATAATTACACATAGGTAGCTTTAAATATTCACCTGATTTCCAAATCAGTCTTATAACTTATAAATTAATTGTAAAACTACAGTTACAGCTACATGGGGGATGAATAAATTTACAAAATCCGAACGAAGCAATCCAAAAGCTTGATGCCCAATTTTTGGTTCCTTTAAATACTATCTTAATATCTAGCTTTATCCTTATGGTGGTGTCTCGGCTGCCAGTCGGGCCTGTGGTGATGGTGGTGGTGCCGCCGCTTGTTGGGTGCTGGGTACACGTCAGACACGACCAGTTCCGAGCCGTCCTTGGGGGCTTCTCGGTCGTGTCTGCGTGAGCGCCGACATCCAGCCGCTTCGTGCAGCTCTTCCCAAGCTTGTCGGTAATAACGGTTCAAACCGTTGCGCGATTCCGAGGAGGACGAGTCGAGAGATGCAACTGTATTGCAATCGGGGGATACGTGGTGTCGGTAACGCTTTCCATCGTTGTGCTTCCTGCTGGAAATTATATACGTCAAAATATTGGTTATAAATCGTGAGTTGCGGGCAGAAATCCACTCCATGTGCTTCATATGTGCCTTTTTTGTCTATAGTTGACATGGAGGTGCAGTTTGATCGAAGTAATCTATTTCTGGACTGTGTTTTGACATATTCTGTTTAGTGCGAAACCTTTGTGCACCATAATGTGTCAAATTGACGTCTGTGCTCTGTGATAGTAAGCATAAGTGTAAAGGTGTCTGTATGCAGTAGTAAGCTGTGCACAGTGTCATGTAGATTTTACTATATTTCATAGCAGACGAAACAAAAATCAAATAACTGTGTTTTTAAACTGAATATTTTGATAATTGTTTCTCTCCTGATACGCTTGCTTTAGTGCTGCAATGCGTGCGATGACACGGTGGCTAATAAAACGATATCAAAGTATGTTCCTAAAATTATATTTTTTTTTTAGATCGTATAGTACTAAGCATGTGTGTATTAAGCACATGATGTTGGCATCGTACCACCCACCAAATAAGGGAAAATCTAGCAATCATGTCGTCCTTCTATGTCCGGACAATTAATCCGGACACTCTCCTATATTAATATCAACCTATTTGCTATTTGATATATTATTTTTAGTAAGTCCTAAAGTTTTTACGAAAACCTTACGTACAAACGGTTCGTAACTAACAATTCATATTTTCATACACGATTTGTACTCATTCAAAACGATCCTTTTTCGCTACGACTGTTTGAAACTTTAGCGAAACATCAGCCACCGTGTGTATGTGCGGTGTACCTTAAAATATAAACGCACTCTATAAGGGGTTGGAGAAATGTCCGGCACGATGGGTATGTCTGTGCGTGCGCGCAATCTCTCGCCTTCCAACTTGCTGGTCCGGGAAAGGAAGGGCCAACAACGTGTACAAACGGGCCGGCAACTGCGGCTCTGCCCGCTGCTTGCGACCACCACTAACGCCATATATATATTAATGTATATCAAGAAACCGTCACAGCGAAGTGTTACCAATGTTTATAATCTTAGAAGAGATTTCCTCTTGATATAATTTTTAATGACACTGGAGAACGTATTTAATGGCTGTACCTTAGAACTACACCATTCGAAAGTACTGAAGTCAATGAATATCATTTATATTTTAAGGTACTTTATTGCTGTAACGTGTTGATTGGAGTTACGATCACAGAGCACGGACACTTTCTTATTTATCCCCTTCCACCCATAAATGATACCACATAAGACATCCTGCCAACACACTATTAAGTCGAAAATTTTTATATTTTGACCAATATATGTATCATATTTCCCATACAATATTTATAGTTCTATAGATGCGCTTCCGGACAACTACAGTAGTCAATGCAATTTTAACTTGTGATGTCAACTTTCTATTACCGCAACTAATGATGTGAAAGTTATTAAGGGAAAGTAGTAAAATTTTGATGTCCTTTCATAAACTTACCTCTTGACGAGTATAACAATAGTCGTTATTATGGCTATTAGGAAAACTAAAGCGCCAAAAGCTCCAAGAGCAACCACGGCCCCAATATTTAATCTGGCACCGATTGGCTCTCGCCTATCCCCGTCCACAGGTGAAGGCACATTTACTCTGGGAATCTGTTCCGTTCTTATATTATTGCCATTACCGAATATCTGAAATGATATACATAGGGTCAGATTAAATGCCGCACATTAAATCCATATGTTGTGATATATATGAGCCTTTAAGTAACAATTTTCAGCATCTCACCTGATTCTCTCTAGGATGACTGGCCACTGCAATTTGCGGCACATGACTCGTGGAAGACTGGTCCGAATCTATCACAGTCACTTTTTTCACAGGTATCTTAGTGGTTCTTTCTGTGGTTGGTCTCGTGACCTCTGGAGGGGACGAACTTGCTCTAAAAGGTGTAGTCAGCCTGGGTTCGACGGACACTGGTCTTTGTCTCCGCCTGGTAGGGAGTATGAGACGCGGTGTAGTTGGAGCTGGCGTCGTGGTAGATGTTGTTGTTGGTTCTGGCGTTGTTGTTGTAGTTGTAGACGTTGTTGATGTTGTTGTTGTCGATGTAGTTGTCGTTGTGGATGTCGCCCTTTCTTCAGCTAATAGTAGTAAATAAATTAAGTAGTGTATGTGATCCTAGTTGCCTACATTTCATTTTATATTCATAATAACGATAAATGGGGAAATGAACTTACGATAACAATGTGGTGGAGGGGAATCCCAGGTTCCTGATGGTAAACAAGTGATGAACCGAGACCCATGCAACTTGAATCCTCTTGTGCAGAAGTACTCAGCTGTAGAGCCATACACAAATGGCTCGTTCTTGATCGTTACTCGACCGTTTGAAATTGTTGGCGGCTGTTCGCATCGAACCACTGTAAAGGAGTCAATATGAAAAATCAAAGAGGGTGTTAAGTTGTGCCACACACAAATTATGCCAGATTTAAAAAAAGGGTAAACGTTAAAGTTGTACAAAATTGAAATACGTCTAAAACGAGGATTACAATTTGAAACACACACATTTAAAAAACAAGAAAAAAATTTCCATCATGAGAATTTCTTCCTCACGAGAGTGTTGTTTTTAGCCGTGCGGCTTTACCATAGAAGAGCAAGAGAGTCACTTAATAAATTCTGTTCTCTTAGACCATGACGCCCGTCTACAGGGGCGCACTCTTAAGTGCATTGCCGACAAATATTTTTATAATTACCATCACATCGCGGCGGTGGTCCATTCCATCGCTCGTCTATATCGCAGACAAGCCTAGATCTTCCCACCATCTCGTAACCAGGCTCACACGAGTATTGCACGTGTGAGAGATAGGACACAGAACCGTTGATCAGCTCGTAACCACCGTGAGGTATGTCTGCGGGAAAACCGCAATCTATACCTGAAATTACATATAAATTCTCAGATAAAGATTTAATAGGTGCGAAAAAATTTGCACTAATTATTCATTTGTTTACTCTTCTCAAATGTTGACGAATAATTTATTGGATGGTTTTATAGAGTTTCGGATAGATATAGCAGTTTGCATAGCCCACCACTATACTTGTTCAATCCTAATTTGCAAGACATCATGCACTAGGAACTTAGGCTCGTTTGCACATTTACAGAATGTATGTCAAACATTGTCCTCGCGACCTGACCCAGGTTTGATTGTAACGTGATCTCTTCCGTAAGTCTCAAGTGAATGCACTAGTGACACTATAACTGATATGTTAATCTACACTTAGTATAATATTAATAATTCATAACTTTTTATACTTAACACAAAAGAGAAAGAATATTATTCCATTTTGTGGGTACATTACCTATCGTCAAACAAAATCTGATTTAATAGTCTCGGAATATATATTCAAATAATAAACGGACTATAGGTACCTAATTTGAAGGAAGTATATATTCTTCCATTTTCCCAGACAAGAAAAAGCAAAATTTTAATATTCAATTTAACTTACGTTTGCAGACGGGAGGGAATTCGTCATAGAAGCCCGTCTCAAGGCATGTCCTGACAGTTGGGCCGACAAGCAAGTGTCCATCATCACACGCATACTCCACTGTAGCTCCTACTTCGAAACTCTCCGTCAGCATCGTAGAGTTTGGAGGTTGCTCAGGCCGTCCGCATGCTTTCGGCTCTAAACAAAACACCATCATATAAACATACACCAAATGATAAACTAACAACAATTAACATTCGCATTTCCAAAATTCGCAATTAGCACAACCTCGCAACGCAAGAATGAATTACTTACGATGTTGGCAAATATAGTTCAGTCTCATTTGGCAGTCAGTGTCTGCCCAGAGCCACCCTTGGCTGCCGTCGAAGCGCGCGCAGCCTTCACCGGTGCCCGGTGTGTTCCAGAATGAAATGGTGACGTCATTTCCGTTGACCCACTTCCAGTTGTGAGGGTCCTGTGGGTCTCGAACCGCGCCCATCCAATATTGACTGCTGCTGTCACTCCTGAGGAAAATATATCCATGATTTCTGAACGTTAGTCACGATTAGCTTTTGAATGTGATTCGCAAACGCATACAAGTAATAATGATCGTGACTTGCACTACATCATATTACATTTTCTGTTAATTATACTTGCTGAAATGGCACGCATAAATTTAATTCACGCCATCTTCGTTGTATTACTATCGTATATAGCAAAAGCAAACGATCAGCTAATCATGCAAAGCTCCTTTCGATGCCAGTAAAGTTCATAGTAATAATTAAGAGCTGCTATAATAAGGTAACATTAGTAATGACAATGAAAACAAACGCTCATTTCGTTTCCCACGGATTTCGCAACGCAAACCAATTGTTTTAAGATTCAAAATAAACAATGATCGACAATTTCAAATTTATTGGGAACCCGTTGTTGTTACATTGGCGCTTTATACGAGATAACGTGAATTTACAATTAAAGCTAAAAGAACATGATTTCACAAGAGCCATACATAATTGTCTCGCTTCGTGCCGGGTGGTCTTAGACAAGATTTAATGCCACAATAATGAGTGTTCATTTAAAAATTAGCGAAGTTTTTGAAGATGCTTCCAGCTTCTGTAATACTTTACTTTGAAGACTTATCTGTCGGCTTTTAAGATTTTTCACAACAGAAACACCCCTTAATAACACATTTTAATGTTTAAATATCAAGGTGGTATATCTTAGATACAATTTAAGACATTCAAGATATGAATGAAAATCAAAATTTTAATGTATTTGGTACAAAATATCGGCACTTAAATAATCTTTGGAAACATCTTCAGTATAGTACTTACTGTACATCATATAAATAAATATGTATACCAATAATGAAAATATAGGTATAATGATAATATGTGATGTATAACTGTAGCGTGATGGATAGCTAAATCGCTGTATAATGTATGTTCGAATTGTAACTGGTTTACATTCCCAATTCGCTCCAATCAAGATGCTGTTATGTAACGGATTAACTGATCTTACAGCGGCAGATATATTATTAAATTTTCTCATAGGGTTAACATAATTTGACAAATTTTAAATTAAGATTATGTATTTAATTTTACTATCTATATATTAAATTTTGTAAACCAAAGGAGTGTAATAAATAGATTGTATCTGTAGTCTTTTATGATTGGGCAGACCTAACCAACTAAGGTCAAAAAACGAACCATTTTCTAAGTTGTTGATATGATTGTTGAAATAAAACACTTGGCAAAAAAGAGAGATAGACCTTTAAAAAGCACACATTTTAAGAGGGTAGTTGATTTGGTTTCTCCAAGACCGCTATTAGAATATTTCCAAAAATATAAATTCTCTAATAGCAAAATAGAAAGCGAAATAAATAATTTGTCTACTGAACGGTGTCGAATATCGCAACGTTGATTGATCTGAAATTTTGGTTCATTTCATAAAATTTAATTTTCACTTAAATAAACTGCGTTTATACTTAATTTGAGTTTGACTGAGTTGCTACTAATCAATCAATGTAAAAAAAAATAGATTATAAAAATATGAAACATTATAATATATCCAAATTAATTCTTCCGGCTGAAGGACTTGTATCCATGGTCATGTAATAAATTAAGAAAAAAAATAATTTTAAATACATCAGATTATAACATCTTTAGATGTGGTAGCGTGTGGTATTGCGTCATACAAACATTATACAGGGAATGTCTCCAATGTCCTAGGAATAAAAAAAACAAGCATCAATGAGCCATGTAATGTGAAGGCATAAGCAAGGATGAATTGAAAATATAAGGTTCTATAATTGTGTGCATCGATATGAATCAAAAATGTAATACTTCTAAAACAACGTTGATATATATTGAAGATTGTATATAATTTAGACTGAGAAAGTAAATTTCCCAGATCCAATACCCAATTTGAGCAAATTAGTTATTGCTTAGAAATACATCGCAACATAAACTATTGCAACTTAAACCATCAATCAAACACGGTATTACGCAAAGCTGTTCCGACACAACTAGATTATATCAAGAAATACCTGAGCCTACCATCAATATCGCATCAGTGGTAACAGTAATAGTGTTTATATCGTTTATGAACTCATCATTCATCCGTTAGACACTAGAGATTTCGTGGGCTTTTATTGATCGAAATACAAAAATATGGAAAAGTATTTAGTACAAGAATAAGAACAAAATAATGTAATCCAGCTACGACATATCTATGGCAAGATAAATAACAGATGATTTGAAACATTAATTTAGTCATATTATATTAGTCTATAAATAAACAATAGTAAATAAGTCTACTGATTGCATTTATGCCCAACAAATAACATGTTTTTATAAATCAACTTCTGGAATTCAAGAATGATAGCTAAGATTCCAAACCACTTATCGATGTAGCTCAAACGCTAGTAGCTAATAGTAATCATATGAAACACATATCAAATTGAGTAGAATCCATTCAATTCAACGATTTGTTCAATCTTAAAAGCAATAAGAGCATGACTGCAACTTTTATACATTTGAAATGATTCATTCATTTGAAAAATATAAGCTTGTAGATTTATAGTAGGAATATAAGTTACGTAGTATAAAACTGTTACAGTACAAACGCCTAATTCGCCAGCTGCACTCACCTATGTCGCCTCCAAAGCTCCCAGCTTATAAATCCTTGCAGCGCCGGATTGCTCTCGTCCACCAAAGTTCCTCCGCGGGAGTGACAAAACGCCAGCGCATCTCTGAAGTTAGCCGGCTGGCGGTCGTAAAATACGTAGCATTTCCCGTTGTAGGTGGCTGTACTGCCCGGAGGTTGGTCTCGGAACTGCGGACATCGCTCGATCGGCAATGCTTGATCGGTGTACACAAACGCCTCACATATGGAAAGCTGAGTTGTGGTGGACGCTTCTAAATGTACGCTGACAAACGCTCCCGGCATGGGCGGGTTGCATGGAAGGAATAGTGGTTGCCCTTCCTCGAGAAATCCAGTGAAGCGGTTGCAAATTGGATTTGTTCCGTTATCTGGTCGATTGTTGCCCACTCTGACAACCACCACGGCTGGCTTGTTCACACCTGAAAAAGTTTTTGGGTTACTTTTGGTAGGTCTTTCCTACCTAACCTAAGTTCCATTCCCTACTGTGTGAAACCCATATCTATTTCGTGTAGTGTCGTTAATGGGTGCGAGAAGTTAATAATATTATTTATTTATTTATCTATTTGTAATCTTAACTATTAAATATTTTAAAATCCGAATATACGACGCTCTTTTCACTACACAAAAGATGTGGGTCGCGGCTCAACGTCGCGTGCGCTATCGCAGAAAAATGCCTCTCAGTTCTAGTTAATATAAATAAATCAGTCAATTGCTTCATCTTCACTGTGTGAGAACTTGATCGTTTTTACTAATTTCTCGGCGCTTTCGTTACGTTGCGTTGATTGTTTTAAAACTTTCAACTGAAGGTTTCTTCGCGGTGCTTTACCGCAGGCTGCAAATCTATTATAAAATGATGGGGAACATTCAATTGTGGAAAGTTGGAAACGCTCCGTCGATTCATTATTAGATAACTTACCTATTTATGGTTTTCTAGCTATTAATAGCATTGTTAAATAAATTGTTATTCGTGTAGCAATTTTTATATCTTTGGTTACTTTATTGAACCTTATACGAAACTTACTCAACCGCAAATGGTAAACAGCGCATTCTTCCTTAATTTAATAAAAAGTGAATATAAAAAGCAAAGTAACACAAAAATTTTAGGAAAAGTTTTAATAAAAAGGAATACTGATACTAAATGACCCACGAGAAAACATAAATCAGGTGAAAAATGTATTGTATAAAACGACTTAAAAAAAATTAGCTCATAATTTATAATTTTTTGATTATTTATTATATATAACTATTTGTATCTTATACGAACGATATCAGTTTGAGACACGATTTTGACTCTTCTAATTTCCCTGTGACAGCACTCTTCCTCAATTGCCATCAAAATGCATGCTTATTGGAGGGATACGTCACTTACTTGAGCATAACAAGCTGCATTTATTACGGTGGAAATGAAAAACAAAGTGGTATGCTCGAGCGCGTATATATGGCAAATGGCAATCTTGATAATACGTGTGTTCAGTGAAAATTATTGTCCCAGTGTTAATTTCTGCACTATACACTAAATTATATATATATTAAAATATTCGTTTTATGTATTATTAACGTGATAATTTTACAACATTTGTAAGAGAATATATAGAAAATGTGATTTTTTTATACCAATTTTCGTGGGATAACTTTGACGCAACTTTTGGCATATAATTTTTAGTCTACTGTGACCACGCACGCTGTAAAGCACGCGAAACGTAGGAAAAAAAATTAAAATAATGAGATATTTAATTTTTGTAAAATACATAACTTAATCCGTTAACAAAGTGTTTATCTGTAATTATATTTTTTGTCAAAACAGGGACAACGGAAAGCAGCTCAATTCCGACGCCATTATTTAAACAGAGACATGCCAGACTGACAGTAACAAGTGTAGTATTCCTCGGACTACCAAGAACGTGAGATGGTGTTCGAAGTCAGTCTATACGTCTGTACGCCTAGATATGTGTAGCACGGCACTATGTTTGTGAATCAGCGTTATTAAACTCACCACAACAAGGCTGTCCGAAATCCAATCGCACCAGCTGCACCATGTACGGCTCCAGCAAGTTGACATACCACCAGGGTGTTTTCTCCTTCTTGGTGAGAGTACAGGTCTCCGGACTAAAAGCTGCCGCGGAACTGCCATCCAGAGCCTTCTGTGGCACTCCTGCATCTTCTGTTGACACTTGCATGGGCGCCTTGCCTGCTGCTACGTTCAGCACTGAAAGATAATTTTAGCTGTCAATTAGCTGCATATGACATACATAGAAACATATTTCAATGTAGCATTAATAGATTTACTATTTGCTTATAGAATCCAGAACACTAACAGAAAATTAACAGTCTATTTGCACTATTTTATACCAATCTTTTTTCCAAAGTGTGATTACAATGTGATGAAACGAGGGGGATCTTTAACCTTACGTTTTTTATACCTAAATAGTTTGTTCAAGACAACCGACACGCTCCAAAAAGTGGGTAAATATTAACATTTTCTCAAAAGAGACATCATAATTTTCACGCGACCTCACTCAAATTGTTCGTGTTTTTGTTACATGTTTTTTTACTCTCGCTAGTCACTCTCACTAGAGCCAAATGTCGCTTTTAAGATGAGTTCAAGTAATTAGAAGGAGTTTATAAGAAGTTTCACATTAAAATATTACCCTCTATATGTGTTACAATCGAAACTACAAATTTTCCTTTTTGCAACCGAACCCTTTGCGCTCGTTGATAATGACTTATTTCTCAAATAAGTATAATTTAAGAATTTCTTTGCTAACTTCTTTCTTGAGAATGAAAGAGATAAACTTGGATGTATTTTAGTTTTCTTTGTATGTATCACTCTAAGTGGAGCTTGGTAAAAGAGTGCAACCCTGTTATAAAACACATTCTTCTTGTCCACTCTAGGCCCTTCACTTTGTGGGTGTTAAATATAAACATGATTTTTGTTCCTAGTGTTCAAAGATAAAGACATAAATAAAGATTATTTCTCAATAAATAAAAGAACAAGGATACAATTTGCATATACCTAAGTCAAAACAAGTGATTTTATTTTACAAAATTTTGCCACTACATGGTTCAATTCATAAATGTCTTTAACGCGTGTAGTAAATGGCGTTCTTTTTTAGGGCAGTTGGTCAAAAACAAAAACAAAATATATATTCACGTAACGTATTTCAAGTTGGCAACACCGACGCAATGTAACAATGCGAGTCTTTGTTATTGCGTCCATTTCTGTAATTGGCGATATGTTTGGTAATAGTCTATATAATATTGAAATAGTTAATAAAAATAACTATATTTTATTTGTCCCTTTAAAACAGAGAAATTATCCAATAATAAAAATTATTTAACAAATGTATTGCCATGTTTACATGTCTCGAAATTTCTAGTGCTTTTTAGCTCGTGAGTAGCCTTTCTTTTGATGACGTATTCCTGCCACAACATTTTGAAAACCTATCTATTATCAGATTACAATGCACATTTTTAACTACAAGGTATAAAGAACAAACCTAAAAAGCTTTGTCCTCGACACATAGTTTAATTATTTTATACTTAGTAGTAATTTTGTCCTGTTAACTGTGTTTTGTGTGTGTTTAGATGTGTATTCCGCATTTGGCTTATATAAAATGATTAAACGTTTTAGGAACGTATAAAATGTAAATGTATTAAGTAAATCAACGAACCAATATCTATAAATTGTTGGACGGCTGATGAAAATTGTTAATTCCATAATCAAAGATTTTACCGCTATTCCATTTTTGAATATCATATAATATTCTCAGAAATATAGTTTGCGATTGTTTGGTTAGGCACGAGGGTACCGTTAGACCTGCGACCGTGACATCTAAGTTTACATGCAATTATCGACAATTACTATCTGCATCGGTCGTTATTGCCCTGCCGTATGTGAAAGCTAACGCCTTAATAGCCCCTTACGAGCACTTCAATCAAAACCTCTGTGGTCTGCTAGCATTATAAAAGCGGCTTTCCTTATATTATCTCTAGGCCTACGATATGTCTTGACACAGTAATTCGCGAACTCTGTTTAGAATACAAATTATTCAAACATACAGCATTGGTTAACAATGCAATTTTAAACACAATACATGACATCGTTGCTCTTTATTATTAAGTACTTAGTGTTTCGTTGTTTTATTGGCACTTTCAGCGAACGTTTAAACATTGTACTTAAATGATCTCTTTGTGCGCGGAAATTATGATAGTGGGAAGTCTCTGGTTGGAGGAGAAATTTTCGCTAGCGATATCTGACCTCACATTCCTATGAATGAATGGGAAAGGATGACTAAATATTTGCACTACTGCTCAAATTTCTTGACATGTTCTAATAAATTATATTTTATTATTAATTTAGTAACAGATTGTGTAACATGTTTAGTTGTTATGCTATTATTGTAAGTAGTCAATGTTACTAAATTAAAATCGAGCCAAGTGAGTGTGTTTACAACCAGATTCAAATAATAAGCCCAATTCCATTAATGGCACTAAAATAACCATGCTATTAAATAGATGAGGAAAAAAATACCAGCCATATAAGACTAGTATCTAAGAATTTAAATTTTAGCCTCTGTATAGAACGCATTACGACTTGAAAAATAGATGTTATTGGTTTGCCGGACGAAAGCCATACATTGAAATTGAAAGTGCGCAGCCGACCGGAACGCGCCATAAAGACATACAAAAACATAAGTCTCGCGTCAGGTTAAGTTGGTAACAGACCTAAAAATATATTTTAATGAATATTATTTTTCGCATCATCAAGTGAAAACTTGCTGTAAATTGATACGCTTATGTCTAAATGTTCTGTGTTCGATTTAATGTTTAAAAGAGGATATATTTCAAATATGGTTGTATTCAAATGATCTTGGTAAAAGTAAATTCCTATCAAGATATATAACATGCAAGTACTTTATACTAAAAGCATTGTTAGGAGGAGAAAAGCTATTTCCTTGTGTAGATTGTGACTCTTATAATGAAGAAAGCTAATGTTTAAACTTTAAATATATATAAACATTAGCATTAAAATAAAAACTTGAAAGAACCAGTAGGATATCGTTCTAATTATTCTACCATCGATCATATTTTTACTATAAAAAATAATAATAATATAATGTTTTGAACATATAGTAAATGTACGCTTGGGTCGACATAGATAACTAAACAAAATTAGTTCTAAAGGCGCTATATAAAAATGTACTTTGTTGACTGTTGTACGTTTACTTAATTAATTAAATAAATTCATTAATTACAAATACAACTTGGCATTTGTAGACTATAATAAGACGACTTTCTAAGTTACACCTTTATTTGGAAGAGACTTGAGAATCAAGGAATTAATAGTTATTACATAGAAGTTATAAAAGTCATATAAAAAACTTCAACGACGACTCTTAACTAAAACCAAATACAATATGCAGATGCAAACTTGGGTCAAACAATTCGAAGAAAATGGATTGAAGTACTGCTTTGAAGCATTTCTGATCATTGAGGGAAATACTTAAAAGTTCAGATGGCACTAGAAAGAAAATTATATTTAACATATCTCATGCTCCCATGCATATCTATATACTACAATGGCCAAAGATGACTGCAAAGTTATGAAAAAAAAACAACAGTTACTGACATCCTCCAAAGCCTAAGTAAATAAAAAACAATTGGATAGGGTACATCATAAAAAATTAAGAATGACTGCCGAAAGAAGGTAAAACAAAAAGAAAGCGTCATGTAAAGAGATGGAGGAGTTGGGAACCAAAATGAATGGACCGCTAAAACTATGGGAGGCTCACAAGACAACATTACCCTAAAACGGGTAGGGAAAACTCTAACATAGTTATTGATGAATGATTGAATCACTTGTAAACATTTAAGTATTTTATTTTGTAACGTAAGGCCAGTGAAGGCTTTATTTATTCTAATTCTTTATTATAATACTTTCATATAGCCCTAGCTAACAACTAAATTGCTGTTAATTAATTAATGCGTGATCTGTGCAGGAAACAATACAGTAAATGTGTGTAAGAAACCTAATAAATAGGGCTGATGAATTTGAATTTTGTACTGCTTTAATGAAGTGGTTTATTTTGCTTTATAAAATATGGACTGTTGATTACGACAAATAATCAGTATTTTCGTAGAGACTTATACTACTAGGCGTTGTTCACTTTGATTTTATGTTCTGATTGATAAAATGAATTTACTGTTACAAAAAAAGAGACAGCGGTATCTGTTATTCCCATGTATGTATTAGGTAATTTGTATACATATATGTGTCAAATACGATAACTTTACGAGCGGCAGCCCTAATGGTAACGGCGCGTAAAAGTGTGCCAGTGGCAACGCGCGTGTAGCTAACGGTGAGACCAGCCCGTCTTCCACCGCAGCGTGTCATCGACACTTGATCACCATTTACATCTCTCGCATTCTAATATTTCCGATTTTAATATCATGTGATAGGTAACGTAATATTTGTAGAAAAATCTAAACTTTAGACTTGGAAAAACGCATATGATTCCCGTCTAAAATATAATTTTTAAAACGTTTTACCAAAAGTGTAGAAAAATACACGGATACATTCTCAATCGTGTTTGATATTTAATGGTATTATAGAAAAGTGAAGGCTTAAAGCCTCTTCAGCAAGAAGACTTAAACATAGTTATTCATAAAGGATAAGGTCATCGAAAGAACTCAATAAATATACTCTCGATTAGATAAGCCTCTATCTATTAAGGAAAGCATCTGGGATGAGGAGCGCTTTAGTATTTTTGCGTGATCCCTTTATTTAGTAAGCATTAATAAGATGGTATAATTGGATAACATTAAGAATAAAAAATATTGGTTTATAAACAAACGATCCAAAGATCACAACATTGTGAAAGCGATATGCGGAAATTACTAGATATAAGTAGTATAATAATTTACTTCAGGTCTATCCTGAACTGTAGTTTATCCGGCTGGGTTGAAACATTGCCTAGATCTAATCAAATTATAAGATTAGAAAACGTTTATCCAGCATTGCGTCAACTCGTCTTGCAAGTATGACTTCCTACTAAACCATAAACATATATTATGGGTTGCGGTAAATATACATCTGAACTTCAATGATCCTAAAATGCTTAAGATCAGTGTACCCTATGTTTTTTGGTTCCCCAGATATTTTAGTATTTAAAATATCTGGGGTGACAGAACAGACTTTGTTAATTTCCTCCTCTTTTGAAGAACGCTCGACAACTTGTTAGCAATAATAAAATATCCCCCTTTCATATATTCATAACGAGTAATCAGCGGTTAGCGTATACATTTGTGTTAGTAGGGCGATGGTTCAATAACTTGGGCACTTATCTACTGGTTCCACCTGTTACAATCATCTGACAAGATGGTAATAATAGAATAATTAGAGAAGAGACGCCAACTTGCCGTACGCACACCTTGTACCGTTATGTTGCGTTATGAGCGACCAGCGGGAATTAAAATATTTTGCACGAACGTGATAAGGTCTTCGCATGAAAATCTTTTTATTCACTAGCTTTTTTGGTAGGTGGCCCTAATACTGGAGCTAGGAGTCGTAGGAGCAGAGCTTAGAGAAGATAACGTCTCTACATGTGTGAGTAGGCTTAGTTTTAACGTTAAGAACCATCAATTTCCTAAGACAGCTTGATACTATTATCATTTCTTGTAAAATTTTATCTTCTCCCTTGAACATGTAACTTAATTTATGTACTTAAATTATGTATAATATGTAGTTTACTTTCAGTGAATCACGCCTCATTTAGTAAGAACGGTTTTAAGTCTACGAGAAAATGATAATCGTTTTAAACTTTGAGAAAATCGCTAAGGCGTATAACTCGGTATCATAGGTAATATTTTAGAACTCTCTTTAAACCGGTCGAGGAATCTGTTGATAACGGAGAAGTTGATTCATCTAATATTTAGGTCACCAAATCGCAACATCAGTGTGTATTTTATTTATAACATCTTTTCTGCATTCTAATAGTTTAAATTTTAAAAACGACAACAATTTAATTATTAGAAATATTATATATATTGAAATAGTATTGAGAAAATCCGACAGAAAGTGAATTAGAGATTTTTTTTTAATAAAAAAAATGGCAATAAGCCTTACCTAATGTTTAGCGACACCGCAACCCATGGTTTATATCGTAACCGAAAGTTGCGTCCCTATCTAGTTATTTGAAAATGACGTAGAGAATAAAAATGTAATAAGACATCAAAAAAAGTTTTTATCACTCATTTTCGAAACGATAGCTAATCTTTGAAAAACCATATAACACGTCGCGGCTCTGTTGAAAAAGCTTTTATCGTTTCAGGTTTGCAAAGAAATGCGACTCTACACCCTGAGTTAATGCAATGCTAACCCAATGGACTTGTCTTTCTCTGTGAGATCTGAACACTCGCTCAGTGTAAGAAAACATATTAAGACCTGCCTTGGCAAGCCAGAAAATGATTATATGAACAAACTATGTAGCGCCAATTTCGCTACCGACCAGGTTGTTGATGTGTGTTATTTCGAATGCTTTCAGTACCCGAAAGGCCATTGCACTAAAGTCCTTCTGGTTTACTATATAAAACCGTTCACTGTAGTGAACGAACGGAGTGAACTTGAACTGACTAGTGAGACGAGTGAGTAAAGACGGGAGAGAGTCGTGGGATCTAACGACAATGAGTCTTCCACTTATTCGATACCATTCACGGCTCATGTGAAGTAATTTCTCGGTGAAGAAAGTAAAAGTGGGTCAGTAGAAGCGTTTTCGTGCGCATAACATTATATTTTTTACGCATAACATTATGGATTTTCTCGTAATATACTTATACATACTAATAATTATCGTATTAATGACGCGTTTAGATTTTAGAAAACCAATTTTTCATAATTATAAGTCATATAATACTGACCGTTTGAACTTCGTACAATCTCATTTCTGGGTGATCTTAGCCTAGAAGTTAAATATGCGTGCGTCTTTTTGTGCTCTGCTAAATGTGTAAATGAATTTTACTGAAGTCATAGTGAGTAGGTACTTATGAATCCTGGTCTCAATTGGTTGACGAAATCAATGAAATCTATCTGCCCACATGATCGTGGACATTTAGTAACATCAGGGAATAGTTTAAACACTTACCACAGAAAGGGATACCGTCTGGGGTCCACCGTCCATTTCCATCACAAACTCGCCTTGAAGGACCCAAAAGTTCGAAGCCTCTGTCGCAAGTGTAAATGGCCACGGTTCCCAACTCGTATCGGTCCTCAGTAAAGGACACGGAGCAATGCGCTGGTACACCAGGGAACCCACACGATGAAACTGCATATACTGTAACAATAATATTTATTATATTAGTTAATAATTCATTTCAGACCCATAGTGCGATTCAAAGCTTTGACGTCATGTGTGCAATAAAATGGTGTTTCTTTCGGTTTGCAAAACCATTAATATCTAGAGGCTTATATCAAATAGTCTTCTGTTTTCTGCGTTAACTTTTAACAAACCTGTGATGTATTTTACAAAAAAATTGTAAAATAATAAAAAGGTTCAATTTTCCTGGGCTGAGAATTAATATACCTTAATATATCAATTATTTTGTGTAATACTATATGCTATAAGCAAACCAACAAGTTCAATACACACGCTTAAATGTATATAGTACAAATTATAAGGTAAGGGCTACATAACTTCTTCAGCCAAGTGCCGGCAGAGTCTAAGGTAAAAAATTTGTTCTAGAATTATCGTTGCTTTGACATTAATTAATAAAACATAAATGTAAAATCGATTAAGTATCTAAACAACATGCGAACCTTTTGCGGGCGCTTGGGGCCGTTAAATTACTCTTCCACATTTACATATCTGTTGGCATAATATACTCTTTCAACTAACTTGTCAACCTCGCAATAAGCGCCATGCAACTTGACGTTAGCGTTGCGAATATTTAAATGCATCTTTTTATATATTACAATGAATAACACAGTAACTATGAACGTATTTGCCTTTTCTCATAACGTAGCAAAACAATCGGAGAGTTCAAGGGGGCCTTTATTGATTTTACGTCTTATAACACTGATGATCATGGTGGCATTGCTGACTCTACATCTGCGGTCTTTGAGGGTGTTTCGATGGGAGCAGTCAGTGTCTGGGGGACTACTTGTGACATATTGCATTGCTTCGTTGGGATTAGCTTTATGTGCTGGCGCTACCCAGTGCGGAGGACCGGCGTTACAGGTTTGATAAATCTCAAGATTCTCTTTATTCTCTTTGAGCTAAATTTGTTGAAGATCGGATAAACTAAATTGGTTTAGATAAATTAATTAAAGGCTAACTTAAAAACTATTCGATAATGCGACATAACTTTTCCACTTCATGCAGACGATTTTACAGACAATTCTAGCTTTATTTCATTCTTGCTTAATACGGAGCTTACTTTCTATATTTATTACTCGCTTACTTTCTATATTTATATTCTTTGGAAACATTTACAACAATTATCAGACGTCTCGGTTTTCAGGCTTATTTGTGTGGTGTGGGAGCTGCCCTACTTGCAATGAATGCTGCGATTCTATACCAGCGTTGGAGGTACGCGGGAGAGCTGACCAGGGTCGTTGCTGAGTTCCTGGTAGCCATGGGCGTGCCTCTTCAAAGACAAGTCCTCACTAAGGTTGTGCTCAGTGCTGCTGCCGCAACCGCACTTTTAGCTGACCTGGTAGTAACGCCGTTGTTGCCTGTATTACGATCCGAATAATACATGTCATGGTATCAGTATGGTAAATGGTAGGATTCTATTTTGAGTTTCTTGTCGCCAAAGTCGGTTCTGTTCTGGAAATTCTCTATGACATATTACAAATAAACTACTTTTCTAAAGCCCATATTGTAGTAATAATCTGAAATCTATGATTAATATTTAATTTTATAAACTTCAACAATAGATCTCAGGTTCAAATTTAAAAAATACTGGGGTTGGATAACGTTAGAATTTTATTATCACAGGTGAAACAGCGGCACTTTTAAACACAAATTAAGTTTGCTGAAGCATATGACAAAATGTAAAAATTTAGTACATTTTAAATCACCTTTTTTCTTACATTGTCTATGAATCTGATACAAATGAACAGGATATGTTAAATAATTGTCTATGAAACGCTCACACCGCCATAACCAGATCGATTTCCACGAAATTTGACATGGAGAAAGCAGGAACGTACAACACACTAGTTAGACGATTGCCGTTACAAAAGAGCCTTACAAGATACACCTTAAGGAAAGTCGTGACTAAGAAAAGCATCGCATGACGAATTAGTAAACGCGTCATCTGCGTTTCAATATCCGTGAAACATTCGAAATTCGAAAAGATCTCGATCAAAAATGTACCATGGCAATGATGTTGAGCGAAAGCGAACCGAGCTTGCTCCGGTTTTAATGAACTCAAACTCTCTATACCGAGCGTAAAATTTTTGTTTATTACCATTATTTCCCAACCAATTGTTAAGAAATAGATGCACCTGCTTGGCTTTACAATCTTCGATGGCGACTGTTTATACCAATCCGAAGATTGTTTATCCAGTTTGTAGTCTTGTCTGTTGCAAATTGGGGTGGTGTCAAACGTCATACATTTGCTTATTTACGCCCTTGTCTGTGAGCTTTGACGACTAATTATAAGTTAATGATGTCGAATATATTTAGTTAATTTCATGGAAATAGGAGAAGTCACATCCAGCCCGTCAATTCCTATACGATAATGTATATTTTTGTATACATACATACATTATTGTATTATATTGCGATGCAATACCACGTGCTTGGGTCTCAATACAAATAATGGCTTATAAATAATATTTTTTATTAGTAGTATACTAATATTAACAATTTTTTTAATTAATTATAATTTATTACGTATTTTAATTCTATTTCAGTGCACACAATTCTTTTTAATACTGTAACAATAATGTATTTAACAGTTTTAACTACCAATATCCGAGCCAATGACAATTGACAAGCTGGATATACATCTATAGGGTCAAACGTTGGTGAAAGTTGACCTGTATGACGTATTCTATGACTAAACAATAAGAATCATTTCTCCGCTTATGCTGACTCATAACAACCAGGACATTTTTAATAAAATCTACTTTATAGAACCTGTTCAATTTAATTCTATCAATATTGGAGAACAACAATATCTAACAATATCTGTCGTTGAGCTAACACAAATTGAAATATTCAAACGAACTTTGTTAACGATATGTACTTATTGTCCTGTATAAAATTTTTGCGACATATGTACAAAAGGATAGGATACACGCTTTCGCGTCAGCTTTGACGGAAACAGCATACAATTCAAACAGATAATGGAATCTTCTTATCAAGCGAAGATGAAGTTGTCCAGTCGAAATTTACCGTTCGGCGTTTCTCATGAAAATGTGTGTGGAAGTAGAAGCCAGAACGACAGACTTCGTTTAATTGTGATTGAGCTGTCACACCACGACATAAGTGTTGCATTAGAGACGATCTCGCACTCGTCCGTTATACATATTTCAGGTTGAGACTGTCTCACCCTGAAATAAGTTCAAAAACGTGAAACTTTGGGAATTTGTAAAGAAATCGACGTAAACACGTGATAATGAGGACACTTACTTATCTCGAGTGGCAGGCGATGATTACCAACGCCAAGAAAGCGTGGTGACCCCACTATTGCGGAGCAAGATGATTATATCTATTACATTTTTTTTATCGGCCCACGTGTTTCAGACGTTGACAGTACAACAGACGGTCTTATAATTTTATTTCCTACTTTAAGAAATTATACAAAATACAGGTAATAAAATATAATATTATAATTAATAGTCATTACCGTCTTTAGGAAGCGTTTATGTAACTTTTAAAAGAAGTAGTTTATGACTCGTCGTAAAATATAATTAAGGTTCTCTCTTGCTACTTCTCAGTATACCGTCTATTTGGTAAACGTGATAGATATGATCTAAACAAGTTTGGGTTCGATGCCCGGTGTAAAAATAAATCCTTGAGTTTATCAGAACGTTTAGAACAACAATACATTATGATAATTTGGTGCGAATTGGGTAAAGATATGTGAGAATTTTGGCAAAAAAAAATGTGACATTTTTAAAAAGACAGGTAAGTAATTTAGGCAACATTTTAACCGACATTATTTTACTGTTTATAGTTAGAATTATATTTTTTATTTATATAATAAGCCTGACGGAGTTTACAATAGGTAAACATATACACAGGTTATACTGACGACTGATTGTTAATATTGTACTTTTATAAGTGACTAATTTATATTTAGTAAATAAGTCCATCATATTACTAATCAGCTGTAATGATGGACTTCGGTATGGAAAATAAAAAAAATATTATTTGTGTCAAATAAATGAATGTGCCGCACTCGAATCTTATAAGTTGACGATGATGTTTCAAAGCGAGATAAAACTGGTAACGGTTTTCAAATGTTGTATCAAATCAAGTTTTTTCTGTCCCGTTTCAAATTATTAGGAATTTATTGAAAGACATTCACAGGTGTGATTCTGCAAGTCATTAATCTTATCGTCACAGAACAAGATAAACTTTTATTCTGACAAATAATTAATATGGAACTTTCTATGAATACCCATTGATAACTGAAAAAATAAATTTTTATTTATTTTTTATTTTATTAAATTAAGGTTCTCCAACGGTATATACAAATAGGAATTAAAAACTCTTTGTTTATGCTTACGAACATTTATCACTTCACCGTCTATCTGCATCTAGAACTCCGAATACAATAAACAACAGTACAAATAATAATACGATCAAGTTTAATCTCTTTAAGAAAGTTTATATGTTATAAATGTTTTTAAATGGGGTCAAATGACCGTGAATGGCCTAATGTTACGACACCGATCCTTGTCAACAATTTAATATTTAAAATGCAGAAAGCTCTTTTATCCTTTCTTAAAAGCCGATACGGAAGTTTGAATTATTTATCGTTCATTAACCTCATCACGGTTCAAAAAGGTGTGAAATGAGAACGCAAGAAGACGTCGTATTCTTCATAACTCTCATATATCTCCTTAAACAGAAAAATATATTTTTGGGTGTTTTAACTAACCCTTGTCATTATTTCTAATGGAAGGATATACAATTTCAAGACTCGAAATATTGAATAATGTTTTCATATAGAGAATAATTGTAGAACAACAGTTTAGCGTCAGCAGATATTTTAATATGCGTGTTCAAATCTTGAATGTGAAATTAACATATCAAGTGGACAACGGTGTCTGAAACAGATGATGGACAGGTCAAACGACGACCTACTTGAACGATGTGGGCGTTCGTGTACTTTTTAATAGAGACGTGAGTTTATACAAGTGTAGTGCTCACCTGTTGTTGTTCAAAACGGTAAATGATACGTTTACATTGTAGTATAAATAAGAAAAGTAAATTTAAAGAAGCCAATCGACTTCGAATACCCACGTCTACCTCAAAATTGAGCCGATTATAAGAAAATGCTAATTATATAAGCTGTAATATGCTTGTAATCCAGCTTATTTTCGATTTAAATACAAAAGCACGGGGATGATTAAGCACTAAAAGAATTAACCGATTAATCCTATAGAAACCGAAGTATAAAATATTAATTTTCCATAAATGACATTACATCGATCGTTAAATTATACACTATAACGTTGTTGTTTAAAGATTGCACACGTTTTTGTCTACGAGAAATCGCTTTCGTTCATTGTGTCATTTGAAAACTTTTCTCTGAAGAAAGTCAGCTGTTATAATAATATTGTAAAATATTATTTCATATTTATTTCTTCTTCAAGTCGTGTCGCGAAATGTGCCGATGTTTCCTTCGCCTCTCGAGTGCTAATTGCGCATAGAGAAAGTCCATTGATGCACTGACAGTATTTGAAAGCACGACCTCAGGGTTAGAAGTTGCACTTGCAACCACTAGGCCAACCGCTTTATTCATTAAAATAGGTGGGATCCAATTATTTCGTTTAAGGTATCATCTGTAAAGATAACTAATAAACCATTTAATATTTGGTGAAGTAGGTATTTAGGATGAGGACAATGCGTTGCTTAATAAAATTTTAATTAATGCAGCAGTGGTGTCACGCCCGTGGCGAGCAGTTGTTATATAGAGATTCTAGGAGGCTCTCTAGAAATATTTCAAAGGGGTAGATATAGTAAAATTTAAAAGAGTGGCGAGATCAGAGCTTTTGATAAGAGCATACAATAAAAGTATGTTTCCGGGAAGTAGGAAATATTCCAATCGAAACCGAGTAACTGAAGATGAGTTATAACTGGAATGATAAAGATTATTTATTCAAATAAATTAAATACAAGATACATCTACAGGTCATTCCGATGAATAAGGAAATAAATAATACCTAAAATTGGAGTGGAATTGGACTGATTTTGATAGAGTAGCGGTTGAGTTTAGAGAAGTTATTAAAAACTTAATTATATAATAACCATTGATAAAGATGAAAATATTGGTAAAGTTACGAAATAGCCATCGGCTTATGGGCGTTAGCAATTAACGAAACACTTTCACATTCCAACTTTTACTTTTATTCTGCAATTTGGTTGCATTGACTGTGTCTAGATTCTTCAAATTTATTCCCACGTTAAGACAATTTATAATTGCTATTATAGTAAAAAGTGAAACTATTTTTCTAAAATCTATATTATATATAGACTAAGATGTCGTATAAGGATACTTTTAAAATTGTGTGCTTCATAGGAATGCGCTCACATACATTTCAGCGATTCGGTATTTATTTAGAAAATAGAATGTACAATGTTAATGGCCTAAATACAGCTGAAGCAACTTCCCGTAGAAACCTGTGATTTCCTAAATTGACCTTTTGTATGAAGAAATAACACGTACATTATTCGTATTATCGCTAATCCCATCTTACCCAATGACTTACCGGCGATTTACAAGGGCGCAGAGTAAATCTATTATCGAACACATTATGAGTAATAAAAGAAAATTTGAGTGACATCCCACTGGCTATTCGACGTTGTCCCCATCGTACAGTCATTCATACATGTTGCAGGTGAAATTATCTCGTCTCGCCATTATAAATTCAGACTGTTGGCTAAACATTAAAATGGATATGTTCGCTGTAACAATGGAATCAGTCTTACACCTTAACAAGAGCACAGATCTCGCAGAAAGATCATAGGTACGAAAATGTAGTTTCCGCTTGAGTCAAACTTACAATTACTTTGTATTGTTATAGCTTACTATGTATATATTTTATAATATTTTTATTTACTCATACTTATCTTTTTATTTATCAAAGACAGGGCAAGTCGAACTCGCGCATATGGCTTCGTATCATATTAAATTGAAAGAAATGACGTTTACGTTCTATAAGCGTTAAATATGTGTTTTTTTAATATTTGTTATTATAGAGGCAACAATACATGAATATTTATATTGACCGATAGACGGATAGCGAAGTCTCAGGTTTCCCGTTTGTACCATTTAGGTAGGGAACTTTAAAAATGAATGAATCCGACTACGTGTCCTTATCACCTGATTTAAGGTGAATTAAGCTTTTAAAGATCCGATTCGATTTTGGTTACTTTATTCTCCTATTTATCTCGTAAAACACCTTAATCATGGAAAGTAAAGCAGTCCCGTCGCGCTTTTTAACTAAAGCTCGTGTACTGTTGCTGAGATTTGTTGGAGAAAATGGCCATTCAACCCTCCTCGCGAATATAAAAAGCACTCATATCTACTAAAGATCTATTTCACTCTATTTTTGGAGTGGGTTAATATTGTGAAGGTCGTAGACACGTATAAGCTGACCCAGGTCTCTCGTGAAGGAATGTCACCTCATTCCCCAACTTTCACTTCGTTTTAATCTCAATGTTTAGTAAATTCTGCATTGTGCATTGCGTGTGAAAAATTGTATTTGTAATTTTATTAAATACACCAATTTATTACATATAAATAGTTTTATATAGTTGAATATAATGTTTAACGAACGCTAAACACGCAACGGGTTATCTAAACTAGGTTCTCTTGTATGACTTTAGTCTGTGACAAATAGACAGGTTAGTTTTTTGTTAAATCAAGAGGTTTTAAATATAAGAGATTTTAAGTAACAGTAAAAGCTTTTTACTGTTACTTATAAGTAGGTAGTTATTATTAAGTTTTGTGAACAAATCCTACTAATATTATAAACGCAAAAGTTTGTAGGTATGTATCAATGGATGTTTGTTAGTTGTTACACATTCACTTAAAGAGTACTTAATGGATTTTAATATAACTTTACAATAATATAAGCTTATTTATGAGATTAAAATATTAAAACATGAGGTTGCAAAATATAAAATGCATTGTGCAAGATGGAAGATTTAATCTTAATTTAAGAATCTTTAATCTTCCATCTTCGAGCTATTCCGCCAAAACCGCTAGTTACATGTTACATACTTATAATATACATCTTAAGTTATCCTACAAACAAGCCCCTCACATCTATATATTATTTGTAAGTTATAATAGCCTCAATAGTGAACCATACTACAATATGTATAATTTATTTCAAACATTTGGGAGTCATAAATTGATTCCTACATGAAAATAGATAATTTTATCGCTTCTATTTATATTAGTTATATTACATAGTACGTATCATATGTCATGGTGTGCACTTGTCTCTTTATTAACACAGGTGACGCGGCAGGAATCATCTAGTAAGACATCATAAGATAGTCTAGGGCCAGCAACGCAAACACTGTGGCGCTTATGGGCTGCAGTTCGAACTTAGGCCACCCGCAATCTCGTTTTCCCCCTATCTCATAAAAAATAGATGAGAGACAGAGACAGTTTAGATATTGATAGAGATAGAGATAGAGATAGAGACACTTTGGAATTTATAATATATTTAATTATTTTTATATACGACAATATCACATACACTTTGTGTATTCGAAAACGATAACATTTGAACTTTATTAGAACTTTAATGTGTTACCGGACCTCACGAAAGCGGCATTCCAGAGACATGACTATCGCTACGCCCTTCCATAACTCATCCTAATGTTGCGTTTTTTGTTACAAAATGTGGTTTTAAGCCAAATGCGCACCATTTACCGCTCACGTTTTGTCTTTTTGGCGGTACATCAAACCGCCCTGTTATTATACAATTTTTTTTTGTTAAACATTTAATGAGCTTACGGCCAATTTCTGTAAGGAATGTCAATTCTATGATCTTTAACTGTTAAATTAACCTAGATATAAAATAATTTCAAGTTGATTAGACTTAAACAGTCATTTTTGTCAACATACAAAAATTTGTTAAAATTATCGTATCATTTGTTAACTTGCCAATTGTTGTTTCGAAACAAGGAAAAGGCAGTTACTTGGTTGAGATATTGATTAAATAAAGACTAATCATGCTAACAGAAACAGTTTTGACTTGACCAGAGACTTAACAATTAATTAGTAAAAGTTTATAGCAATATAAATGTCCGTAGTTACGAATTAAACTTCGCAAGAAAATGGATTCTGTTGATACACA
Organism: Pontia daplidice; assembly: GCA_963693355.1. Lineage (NCBI taxonomy): Eukaryota > Metazoa > Arthropoda > Insecta > Lepidoptera > Pieridae > Pontia > Pontia daplidice. Next base: position 7,880,589 of record CAVNZL010000001.1, read on the forward strand.
GGGACCATGTGAGCAGTAAGTAAAGCTTACAATAATTGAGGTTTGTTTTACATAAAGAAAATATATTTTTATAATGACGAAGTCGGCCTTATTACTCGTAGTATATAAGAAATATGAGTTAACATTACCTAAAGCAGAAAACTATCATTATTATGGAATACGTTAATTGTTCAACTTGTTATTTTTAAAAGTGATTAGCGTAAGTATTTTTTATTTTAAAACATATACGATGATAGACATGTGTGATAGATTTACGCTTATGTTCTACCGGAAGTAATACCACTTCCGGTGAGGGAAGCCGCTTGAAATATAACGTTTTTTGGAAGCCTTATTTTATCTTAGCCGCTTGGTAACGGACACGAAGAGGTTTTGCTTATTAATTACACACACAGAATTACTTACAAATATAAATACATGCAGATTTCTAAAGTAATTAATAATATCACAACTGACAGCGTGTTTATATCGCGTTTATTTATAAGTTTTACCATCAACTAAATTTTTTAACTATCAAGAAACACTTATTCTATAGAAGGTACTTTTTCTCACTGCCCTGTTATCATCTTTTCGAAATGCAGCAAATACAAGCAGAATCATAGTCTTGTGAGGTCTTAATTTCTTTATGTTAATGATGTATTTTACAGTGGACAAAATTCAAGCAGATATTTTAGTGTTAACCTCCACTATGTTATTTGCCTATCAAGTAATCATACTCATTACCTCAAACTATGATTTGTAAGAAAGCAAATTATTTAATATCAAATTTGTATCTACCTACAATAGAACCTTCATAGATTTATTGGAATCGTTTCTTTTTTCCCTAAAAGCATTGAAAGGTAGATGTTTCTTACTAGGTAGATATGATTGGAAACTCTTCGAGTGTGAAATCGCTCGTCCGTACGAGATATTATTATAAATAGTGAAAGCATTCGTGTGATTATTTATGTATATCAAAAACTTTTTTAATATAAATACTATTAATCATATTATTACTTCGCACAAAGTATGTAAATGTAACCGAGAGAAATTATCTAAAAGAAATCGTGGAAGCAGAAGGTGGTGACGAAAGTAGATCATCTCAAAAATTGCGAATTTAATAAAAAAATTGATTACCTTGAATCAATAGGAAGACAGCACAATATAACACATCCATTTTTGAATGCACGATTGTTTTCGTTATAACACTCGCGGCGTTGTTTCGTACGACACACACATTGCGTGCAGCGCTAACGATGATTCGTGCTCGACTGAGCTGTCAAAAAAACGACGGCCGGTGCAAGACAGGTGCGCAAGCGCAGGTATACAGCTACATTGCAACGAACTTTCGCGCGACCAAACAAATTACTCATTGTCGGTACCTACTTCGTCACCTACTTGCAAACATGCTTTGCTTATCAATTTTGCCCTCTTTTCCTTATGGTTGCTTTATGGTTTAATGGGCCAGTGGGTGAATAGTGATGGTTATACCAAAGTGGACAATGAGGAATTGATATCCAAACCACCGTCTGTCAATAGTAATCTAGGTATATGTAGGTTAATGTACTGCGTTATTTTAGAAATTTTTAATAATGTTTTAGTGTAATTTAGTATAAAAATATCTAAGATATGTCTAACAACTATTTTTCCTAACAGAATCACGACTAGCTAGCGGCTGTGACTCGTCACTCGTTTGATAATGTTTAAGTTTGACAGACTACCAAATCTACATTTTGTATTTATAATTTCCAAAAACGTTGTTTACATCGAAAAAATTCAAGCCCGTAGGCTTAGACATTAATGAATCAATCATGACTTAATTAATTAGACAACAACATTTTAATGTACGTTAAAGCTACTTTTCAGTATTATTTGGACTAATTCAATAGTAGAAAAGTACTACTACGGTTTTGTTGAACATTTTGCCTAGTAGTATATACTTATATACCTACCCAGATGTATTTCAACACAATTATTAGCGTCCATTATAGCGGCAATTAGCACTTTCTTCTGACCTGTTATAAAAAACTGCATACACTTATCACGCTTGCCAGCTTTATTGCGTTCATAAAAACTTTAACATTCCTTCACATATCATATCCATAGAACAGATTCATAGATCCAAAAGCAGGTCTTGGCTTCCATAAATCGCTTTTGTAAATGTAATAAGGATCAATGTCACACATGTAGTTTTCACTATTATCTGTTTATGGTTGAGCCTCCATTTTAAGGTTATCCCTTTATGGCTAGTGAGAGTAATAAGGTGGTGATAAGGGTGTCGCCGTGTTGGTTTATACGATATACCAATGGTCTAAACGTATGAAGTAGACGAGTACGCTTTAAAACATGTTTAATTACTGAAAGGCAGATGTAAGGAAAATAGAAGGCTCTAAATAGAAGTTCAAGGCCACAGAGCCAATCAATATAGGATAAAGTTGTTTAATTCGACTCTCTAGGGGAAAAATACTCGCTGTTAAAATAAAACATCATTATGTTATTCTGAATCTTTGGCAGTTTTGTTTTAATCAACAAACGTGTTTTTACATTAATATCTCTTACATTTGTTGTAAATATTTGTGTCATTTCCTTTATTAAAAAAATTAATGAAAGTTGAGAGCAGATACTTTTTTAAATTATTTTGAAATATGTTTATTAATATACCATAGTAATAGTTGTTTTCAAGATGAAGTAAACGTAGTAACGTAACGTTTACTTCCTCATATTGAAAATTATACCATTTTTATGATGATACGAGTATCTTAAAGGAATCTTAATAAATTATACTCTATATGAAAATGTTGAAAATAACGTGATAAAAACTAATATTTGTGCTTTAAAGCAACACCTTTGGTTATGAAAAACTTCATGTAATTTCACTCAATATTAGACATTCACAAACAGTTTGCTCCTGTTAAAAAATTTGAGCAATGTTGGCACAAGTTATTTTGAGGTAATAGTGTCCCAGGCGTTAAAGTATACTTTTTACAAATTTTAGCATTGTTAAGAATTCTTGTGTAAAAACTTTCAGCACATAATAAAATACAATCATATACAGTTTAATTAAAAAATTAATGTCATTAGAGCTATTGTAACCAATCGAAATATTACACGTATAGTTATAACATTTCCCACAAATATAAACAAATCATAAATCGGCAAGTCCCACCTTAAAAATAATTGTTGATGTTTTCATACAAACAAACAACAATTAATATTGTATTGACATTATTTTCTTTCATCGTACAAATTAGTATTAAAATGCCTCCTGGAAAGAAAAGTCTTCGAACGCACGTTTTCCGGGCTATGAAATGCTCCACTTGACTAACACTGCTTTTCTATTAGTGATTCGAAGGAATTACTGCCGTGTTAGTAAAATCTGGGATAGCGTAAGGTTAGGTTAGGTTAGGTTAAATCACGTGTATACAGATTGAAAAATATTTTAGCCACCGTTGCTCCATTTACGGAAATGATAGTGCGATTAACTTCCGTAAAGTTAAAATGCAATTTTTTTTGAATATTTCACAAGTATGTATTCCTAAAACATATTATTAGTAATACAGTTGCTTGCTTACTTGAGGCAGGTGTGGAGTAACTGCGTAGTATTGTTTGATAAATAACAATAATATGGGAACTGGGATCGCACCCTTGAGAAGAGCCCCCGCCACTGCGCCCGCGCCGCAGGCCAGAGGGGAGAGTTAAAAGAAAATCCAGTAACGGTTTTGACTTGTAAGCACAGGAATCTTGCGCATTCCATTTCAATATGACGTAGGTATTTAAAGACGATTTTTTTTAACAATAATTTTAAAATTTAGAACCGGATTGAAAAACTTTTATACTTTTGGCACATTCACTCCATTTACATAATATCTAATATTTTTTACAATAATACATATCTATTGGAAATCTGAAAAAGTCTCGTTTTAAAAAGCTAATATTAATGTATTATCCATGTAAAATTTAAATAAAATAATCTTTCTCTAAATTTATTCGACGGTGCACAGATAGCGCGATGTCCTACTGTTAATTTGATTCCACAGAATGTCGGGCAAGTTTGGCAATTTAATAAACAGTGCTGTTGTTGAATATTGTAATAAAGGTTCATTGAAAAAAACACGTGTGCGATTCTCCCCCATTGCTAACCAGTTCTAACCCTTACAATGATAAAGGAAACGGTGATGGTATAAGGACTTATAAAACTGTTATAAGGAGCTGTGCAATACTGTCCATTAACTGTGTTCGTCTAAATGTAAAGATCACTTTAATCACATAGACATGACACAGAATGTTTCACTGTGTTTATCAATTTAACTATTAAACCTTTGGGAAGAAATTAATTAAAACATTTCACATTTGTGGTCAGATTTTTAAGAAACAAGCCACCTTACTTTCATAAATTAGTCTACAACACTCTCAACGTCCTAATTGGGATTGAAATCAACGAAATAATTAAATTGAATTGAATTAAACCACCACATAGCTGCAGAAAATAATTCGATGAAACTTAAAGTTCTACTTACGTAAAAAAAACAATACACCAATTGATTATATTTATCTTTTCTTTGATAAAGTTTATTGCGAAAACTGGGCGGAGGGCGCTTACTTTAGCCCAGGTGCGCTACGTGAGAAAAGCTTCCCCTCTTAAAAGTCAGCAGGCGGAGTGCAATTCTCGAGATTTTTATGCGGGGCTAATAATTCCCACGATTTTTGTGGTATGCTATGTTTGATTTGTATGATAAGAATATCTTGGAGTAGAGGTGTTTTACTTAAATAACTGCGGTTTGTAGATCGCAGTATGCGATACGCCCGACCGTATATTGAAAGAAAAACAGACTTTGTTATTTTTCTTCTAGGATTTATCTATCTATATTTCTAAAACTTTTCTATCAATTGTATGTTTCTAGAATTTGTCTATCTTTCTATTATATCCAAGTAACGCCACATATAGCGATAACGTAAGCGCCAGGAAACCATGCTTCGCAAATCGAAGACAAACCGTTTGACAGAGGTCCCGTTTGTTTTACCCTGTGATCTTTTGAATTTCAAAAAATATCGTCAAACTTAACTTACTCCTAAACCACGACGTAATGTATAACATATATAATAATATATGTGCCATATTACTTGTTGAAACTCAGATTTCTGATTTTTAAATATTTGGTCTAACACGAAAATGATAACTGAAGATTACTCTACTTTTCTTATTGCTATTAGCGCAAGAGTGGGTCCTGATGTAACACACAATTCTAATGTACAGTAACTATATTTCTCCTCTATTGTAATATCCGAAACGTCCTTCTGATTTATTAAAAATGAAATGTATGAAGTGTATCTTAAAATAGTTCTTCAATGCCAATTGCGATCCATACCTGCATTATAACAAACCTGTAAAGACGCATCTCAATTCATCCATGTGGAACGGCTATTTTCGAATACTTTCTTCAAAATATTAAAGAAACGGATTTGAAAATAGCCTAGATTTATTATTCACATAAATTTTCAGCAAATTGTACAACTCGCTTCAAGCCAAATTGACCCTTAAACTACTTACTTACCTGAGAACTGAAAGGGTGTAAATTCTAGACGGCGTTTATCAACGTACTAGCCCCCACACACTAGCAACCAGGTGCTACACGTGAGAAAGTTTTAATGCGTAGGGGCACACAATAGATAAGATTTAATTGTAATTATTCAGTAGGGCTCTCCTGTGGCTCAATGGATAGACAGATTAACCAAGCTCACTTATGACGTCAAAATTAGGACATTACATTCATATTTCTAAGACGGTTTTCAGTATATATTTTTCAATATTCGAATTTGAATTTATATTCTTAACAATAGAATATTCTTTCTTACACGTAGGCGTGCGTAGACACAACGCTTAATATTAGACTTTCTGACTGATGCAACGCTTTGTGTATCTCATACATATACTTTCATATAGGTGTGTTGTCTGTCTAAGAACTCACTCATGAAGGTCAAATAACTTAAATTTATTTTTAGATTTTGTTTCTAAATTTAAATTTACTGTTTATATATATCAAGGACGTCGTGGGCGAGAAGAACTGGCAACTCTCCGCCACTTACAAGTGTTTATGGCATCATACCGCCATTTGCAACGTAGCAATTAAAAATAGTAAGCGATTGGTTAGTTATAATAATATTAATATAAAAATTAATAATATAAATAATAACGCAACGCACTGGTGAGCCCTCTGGCTTCGCGAGTGTCCATGGGCGGCGGTGTCGCTTAACATCAGGTGAGCCCGTTTGCCCCCTGTTTTATAAAAAAAAAATAATAATAATAATATAATTGTTAGCGATAAGGCCGCCTTTTATTAATATACTTTTTGAGTTGTTTTATTGTTAGTTTTCTTCCTTATATGGTGTATTATAATAAATATATATAAAATAATAAATACACGGTTCCTATATTTTTTTATTACATATTAACTACTTAATATATTGTTTTACTATGTTCCATAATTATTTAATACATTTCAATGTCATTATATGGTATTAAAAATATGTTTTAATTAATATTCTTATTTTTTGTAATATAAATATGTTTTTATTGTATTGAAAATGTATATATATTTAATATAATATAATTAAACATAATATTATAATAGACTATAAACATGCTATAACATATAGAAGCATTATTCATAAAGAATTCTTCAAGGACTATATATATCCTACTCGTCAGTCGATCATGTATTTTAGTAAAAAAAAAAAATTATTTCATTACAAAAATTATGTCCTTGAACAAGTCGATAATTGCTATAACTTTTCAATAACATCGATAGCTCAATTTCGAAATAACAATATTTACAATATGGAATAATGTGGTCATTGTGCGGGGTGCTTAAAAAGTTAAAAGAACCCGCCATGAAAGCCAAGCCGCCTATCGCTTCTTTAGATTTTCCTATCCTCTTAACATCGCTCGGAAAAGCTACTCCGCTTGGTCAGTAATGCAATTAGCGACACAAAAATTTTTAATACGCAATAAATATGAGTGGAAACGTAAATAAATATTATCTATAAAGCGATTAAGCCTTGCGTAACTTTTTCAACCACTTTCTTACATACAAACGAAAACAAATGGTGATAACTGAAATTTCGTCATCAGGTGACCAAAACAATCTGGGTCAAGAGTGATACCGTCTTAGAAAGAGGCAGCTGGCAGCAAAACCACCCCCGTTCCCACGCTACCTACCCTAAACGTGGACGGCGCAGACCCCAAAAGATTTCAACAGTCTACTTCTTATTATTTTTTTACCCTTACCGAGATTTTCATAACGGTACTCATTCAGTGTTAAGACATCGCGCGCGCGTGAGTTCCCGGCTCCAGGATTGCGAGTGTTTTTTACGAACGCGTTGTGAAATATAAGTATTTTGGCGAATATGGATACAACTGGTAGGTTGATTAGTGCTATTGTTTTAATAATTTAGAATATCCTTAATGTATTTTAAATATTAAATTAACATACTTAGGGTTTTTATTAGTTTTTCATTAGTTATTAAATATTAGAAGTGAGCATTAATACAACATACTTTTGATTGAAGTGAATAATATTGAAGGACAACAATAATGAACAATATTTGTTTAAATATTCTTATTTTAATCCTTAATTATTTCGGACTTATGTGAATTCGCGGATAACTTCGTCGTTTATGAACCATTTTTGTATCTTTTTTTGGATAGGGTTTTAGGAAAATATTAAGGGTGAAACCATAATAAGGATAAAGGATCGATTAGAACCTTCGAAAATATTAATTCTTCCTTGAAGATGTTATTTTTTGAGAGTTGTATTATAGGTTTGCGATTTTAATGGTCAAAATTATTTTGGGAATAATCTTGTTTATACGTCGAATCTTATTTTTTTAACTACGCGTATTTGGAAAATATAAAACAGCGCCGACGCCTGCTTGGCTACACTAATTGGGCTTAGTAGAGGCTTAAATCGTATCATAATAGATAAAATCGAAAGCTTATTTCACTGCCTTTGCTTTCTTACGTGATTTGTTCAATAATCGAGTATTAGACTTAGCCACAGAGTAGCGGATCGGCTCAGTTATTTCGTTAAAATTATGCGGATTGTACCACATTTAGCTAACCAAAGAAAAGTGCGCGCTTATTTCGCTCTTACGTTTATCAAATTTCTTCTATTATACTACAGTTGTTTTTCTTCTTCTGTACATTAGAATAACAAAATTGCTGATTCAATTTTATTCCTGTTAAATACGTTTTCGTTATTTATTAATATTCATTTCACACTTGGATTTTGTTCTGCTAAACAAAATGTGTACTTAAAAAATTACCCTGGAAGAATGATAAACCGAATTATATTCGGTATTCTTAAATTTGATAATAATCAATAATAGCAAACGTATATGGCGTCGAATGATAATTGCACGTTATCCCCTTATAAAAAATACACACGCGCGCGTATTTACCTAAGAACAGCGTTTGTGATCATCAGTTAGGGCTAAGTTTATTTAAGTTTACAAATGGCCAAGGACAAAAATAGTTGCGGCTCCGTCAGGAAAGCGTTGATTTGGTCATAGTCGTGTAGGTGTGCGATGCAGCTCCAGGCAGGTGTAGTGGGGGTGGATGGTGCCTGCGTTTGACGCCTGTCAGACCACTCAGTTGGTTAGGCCCTAGCCTAGGACGTGTGCATACACTGTGTCAGTGTCTCGCAGATGTAACCGGACCGGTATGAGCGACCTTACAAAGCATTCACCATCGTTCTCTACGCGCATCGAAATGCAATCGTGACTACCAAGTGCTGTGACTTCTTGTGAATAATCATGAAGGTTAAAAATAAAATATTAGTGTTTTAGTGTTATAAAATACGTGATACATTCTGCTCGTTCAACGTCTATAGGAATGTAAGTTAGGTGCAATAGGTGAAGCTGCAACATATATTATATATCTACATAGAGCTTTCAGATTTAGCTTTCAATTCCGTCAAGCATAAATATGTCTCAGTCTGTGGGCAATAAAGTTTTACTTCAACTTAGAAGGTAATTTCTAGCAAAACTTTAAAAGTTTCTTAGTGTCTTTTTACCCCTTTTAACACTCCGGGTTTGTGGAATTACGGAACGACTCTTCTCTTTTATATACAAAAAATGCTTATTTAGGTTAAATATAATAAAAAGGATTTTGCGCATACTTATTAGACAGAATTATTAGACTATATTTAATTAATTGTTTATATAATTGTATTCGCCTTCACCGTATCCGTTGCTAAGTATCACTCATGACACTCACTGTCTCTATCAAAACTATGTACATAGTTGTGGAATGAAGGCATTATATATATATATATATATATAAATAGTTTTGAAACCTCGCGCTCAACAAGTCGTGAATAGTGTACCCGCTCGTTCCGTCTCTTGGACCTGTTGAACTCTCTTTGGGCTCCAATCTGCGTACACGGAGATTCCCGAGACATTGTAATTCGCCTTCTGGTTGTACTGTTATAAATCAGGTGCCTCCCTCTGACAAGCTACTTGCTACAGTCTTTGATACACAAGTTTTCGTAGCTTGCTTGTTTGTGCTTTGAAGACTATATCTGATGTCTTTGAATAATTGTGTTTATCAAAGTACTATATCACCGAAGTGGTATAAAGAATATCTCTATCACGTTTTCTATACACTTCTCAAAATTAACTTATGAAGTTCGCTTCAGTGTAACGAATTGCTGCAGTTAGAGATAAACGATGTTTTTTATCTTATTATAACTAAAAGTGAGCTTTGAGTTCAGTTAAGCGGTGGTAGAAATATTATTTGTGCTTTTTAATAATAAACAAGAACACTCTATTATTGGCATAACACTTTCGAGTACGCGTGGGTAGTTTCTAAGCTTCTTCATTTCGAAAACATCTCAACATGAAGTAATTACGAAGTAAAGTAAAATAGAGCTTTGCTATCCAGAACCCATCACTGAGAATATATCAAGATATGTACCTATACAAAGTCACCCCACTCGGTGTAGTTTGTCTTGCTCATTTTTAGAAACGCCTAAAGATCCTTAATGTACTCAAAACCAGTACACGCACTTCTCAAAACATTAGGGGAAAAGCTATTGTATCGTCCCAAAGACGTGCCATTGGTCTAAAATGCTTACAGTTCCGCCAATTGAAAGCTTAGGATAAGGTTCACCCACAATGGACGAAGGCAGATGCCTTCAAGGTGCAATTTATTATCTTTATTTGCTCATGTTCGACATCTCGCTATGTAAATAAAAAAACGATCATTTTAACTTTAAAAAATAGTATAATAGAGGCCTTGGGTGTTATATAGTCGCCTATTCACCGTTCGAAAGGTGTTTTTTAATCATTTCGTTTACTACAATTTTGTTTACTATAATTTTACGTTTCTTACTATATACTTTAATTTTATAAAGTATGGTGTAGTTTCTATGTATTCCATTATCACATTAAATAATTATTGCGCTTAAAAAGATTGAGTATATTAAAAATACAGTCTCCATTCTTTTAGCATTCTAAATATATTATTACTAATATATCTAAAAAAACAACTTATGAACAATCCGAAAATATATAAACTATATTTTTTAGAATATACCATAGAGCCTACAGTTAAAAATAGTTAGTCTATTAAATAAACACAAAGAAAATAATTTTGTAACTACCGTAAATAATATAAATATTCTTTTTTAGGTTGGAGTACAATACTGGAGGCAAGAAATCATGGAGAGGGAAGCAGCGCGTTCGCGGAAAGCATGGCTGAGCCTACATCTGATTCTCTCTCCTTAATCATACATAAGCAACAGCGATTATCTAAGTTGCTCGAAAAGCTCTCGGTGCAACTAAGCAACAACAACCGGTACCCATTTCCACATTGGCTAATGCGTGAAACATCCCCCAACGGCGTGAAACTGTCAGACGACGTACCACTCGACCTCTCCATCAAATCCGCAGTTCCCAAACCCAGTCCACCATCTATCTTCGCTTGCGAAATATGCGGACAAACCTTCACAGTACAAGACCGCCTTGCGAAACACATCGCCTCTCGGCACAGAGGTAAGGCCCCTAAATCGTCACGAGCTTACGAATGCGAAATATGCAATCGTCGTTTCGCTCGATCCGATATGCTGACTCGCCATGCGCGCTCCCATAGCGGTGTAAAACCTTACTCTTGCGCCGTTTGTGGACAAGTGTTTTCACGCTCCGACCATTTGGCTACTCATCAGAGGACACACACAGGAGAGAAGCCCTACCGCTGCCCAAAATGCCCCTACGCAGCATGTCGTCGGGACATGATCACCAGACATATGCGCACACACACACGACGACAACATATCATGGAAATCTAAATGCTTTGCTCACCTCATTGATCAAGTTTTGCGTTTCGAATCTGTGGATTAGTTCGAATATCGACTGTTGAGTTAACATCGGTAAGACATATCACATTGCACGGCATTGCGAATGTTTATAATAATTGCTGTTGTTTGCAATGCGATTTGTCTATAAACTCCTTATTTATGAGAATGATCTATATTCGTAAAGAGAATTGTAATTTGTAAACAACAAATTAATATTCCTATATACCTATCTAGCTATTTCAATATTTGAAAGTCAGTTTGGTAAATAACCGACATTTATATTTTTGAGTACATCATCATATGTTACAGATTTGTTTGGAGTCTCTATTTTTAATGAACAGTCACAACGATATTTTTGAATTCTTTTCATAATTTTGACTTTTTGACATCTTAATGTCAAAATAGATCTCGTCGAAGATGTTCCTGCGTTTCTATAAGGCAAAGGTGCTTTTAACTCACTGTGTAAGAATTGTTCTCATATATATAATACATTCAAATATTAATATTGTAATCGGTGTATGTAGGTCATAAATGTTATTACAGCTACATCTATTTCATTCTATGTAAGTATATGCGCTGTTGGATTTATGTAAAATGCGGCGTAGATTTGTTTGCTTAGCGAGCTTTTTAATAACTATCGGTGTTGTTCGTTAAATGTTGTGTAAAAATCACTTTATTGTATTTAAATTAGAGTTTATTCTGAAACTTAAGTAGTGTGCCGTGTGGTTTCGTCCTTTCTCATACTTAGGTTTGGTCTTGTAGGACTGGACCAACGCCCGCGGAGATCTATCTAAGTTTCCCGTATCGTTACTGTCTAATTATAATAAGTGTTCGTCATCTTGTGCTTACTCATGTATAAGCGCGAGGAAAAAGGATGTCGACTGGGAGTCACTCTTTTCGATTGGGCGAAGACGCGTATTCGACCAATCGCAATGCAAGTGAATCTAGATGCTGTATGGGCTCATGCCGAAAGGTACAGATTATGGATGTTTTCGAATAGTGCATTTAGTATTCGTAGTAATCATCGTTATTTACTAGGTATACTATACCTACAAAAAAAAATCGCCAAAATTCTCTATGTGGTTTAAATATTACGAAATTTACTGTGTAATACATTTGTTATTTCTTATACATAGTTGTTTTTTTAAGTTTTTGATTATGACTGCCCAAAAAATGTTGATTTGAATTGTGTGTATGTTATGTTTGTAATACATTGTGATAAATTAAATAAGAAAAAATATGATATAATATTTTGTTTACCTTATGGTTACTACATTACTATATTTGCTGTAGAAACACAAACTAAATTGTAAAACAATTAACAACATAAAATAAAAGTTCCCGAGGTATTCAGATGTCATAGAAAGCCTAATATAAAATGTCTAATATATTTTGCGTATTGTAATATAGTAATATATTTTTCTTTTATTCAATAAAAGTTGATTGCATTTAAAAAATATAGTTTTATTTTCCTAGAAATTAATTTATATTTAGTAAATAAATATCATGAGACATTTCAAAAGCGGTCAATTGGCCTCATCGTAAGCTATTTATAGCAAACTCATATAGATACACTTATTGTAAGGAGATACATATTTTAACACCCAGAACACAGTCGACAAATTTGCTTTGCACAAATATGTTCACCGTACCGAGAATCGAACCCTGTGTACGGCTCTTAAGGCACAGTGTCTGTTGATAATGTTGATATATTTCATCGTAAAAAAATACACTTTATAGAATTCACAAGCAAGTTATAAATCTACTTTTTGAGCAGAAATGTCACTTTTAGATCAAAATAATGTTTTAGAACTCAATTCAAACAATGAGCATAGGACCGACCGTACTTTATCGTCTATGTGTAGCAATGTGAGGGTACCTATAAACAATACAATAATATTATTTTTGGCGTTAAAAAAATCCTACACCAATATTGTTGACTGAGATGTCAAACGTTTCGGAATCGTGCTCACAGTCAGAACCCTAATAGACCAATCTACAAGCTATAATATTAAATTTAATAAAATAAAAAAAATATAATAGTCGTTAAATCCCTCGTCGTATTAATAATATTATATGGATATGATATGATTATAATTTTAGAGTTAAAGAGTGTAGACTAATTAAGGCCCGCATTCGAAGTTGATAAATAATCGTCGATTGATTGGAGAGATTTGACTCAAGACTCTAAAATTATAATTAATACTCGATGTAACGATCGACACTTCACGTAAAGACGATCGCCGGATCGCCGATAGCTGGAACCGGAACTACCCCTTGCTTTATTCTAATACAAATTAAGGAGAAATCATTTCTCAATGAGAAATTTTATCGTAAGTCCGTTGATTCCCATGGAAAGATGACTCACGGAAAGAGTTCTCTGTGTAAATTATTGTTTCTTCAGTAGTTTTCAATTTCACTGGCAACGCACTAGTGAGGCCTCTGGCATTGCGAGTATTCATGGGCGGCGGTTTCGCTTAACATCAGGTGAGCATCCAGCCCGTTTGCCCCCTGTTCTATAAATAAAAATTTTATTGATACAAAAAGAACAAGTAAAGAAAGCAATTTACTGGTACACATATTAGTTTCTTTGCCAAAAGTCATTTTATTTTTCATATCATTATAACTTAACATACATGAAAGATGAATATTTTTTATGAAATCGATTACATTATTCGAAGACGAGAATCACATATTTTGTATATTGAAATATCAAGGCTTATAAATATAGTGAAAAGTCCACAATCTTTTAAAAGACATAAGATATTAGTAGTATCTTTGCAAATTTAATTTCTTTGTTTATTTAAGCAGAGTAAAAAAAGTGAGATCTTGCAAAAACAGATATGAATTGTTCTGATATTCCTTAATTAATACAGTACTATTTACTATTTACTGACAACACCTACTTCTATCACTGTATAATAAATACTCATCTATAAACACTGTTTATGAACATTCATACTACTTTCTCTTACACCTTATTGCAAACAATAACAAGTTTCACAACAGAGAAGGTTAATGGATATTTTTTACAAATGAAAATACTACATAATAATTTAATTTAATTTAAAAAAACACATTTAATATTAACATAAACTATATTTGGTGATATTTTTACAATTAAAATAATACTACTTTAAAATATAGTTATTTTCACACATTTTTAATACAGAAAATGTACACAATATAAAATAATTATTTCAAGGGAATAGTTAAAAACATATATATTGTTAACTATTCCTTTATTATAACAGTATACAGTTCCATAATTGCACTTTTAAAAAAATTGCACCATAAAAGAAGTCCAGTTAAGATTGATTTAGTTATCTGTGTCAACATTAATGGCTATGTCAGCAAGTAAAAGCCTTATTGTGTGCTTGTGAACTACATTTTAGGTTATTTTTATTTTCAAAGGCAGCCATATCAGGAGACGGGGAGAAGAGAAGCATAACCTAGAAAGATGTTAAAAAATATAGGTCTAAAACAAAAGTTTATAATCTTATTCAGCAGATAACAATACAATTTAGGCATAAATGAAGCTATTTATGTAGGTTTTCAGTTTGGTTATCAAATAAATGAATATAACACTTAAAGCTTTTAAAAGCAAATAAAAGTATCTATTGTTTATAAACCAAGGTAATATTTTTTTTTTCTTAAGAAGGGACTAGGATTCATATTAAAAAAAATAGTGTAACCAGATTTTAAATTAATTTTTTTTAGCTTTAAAATGAAAATCCTACTTTGAAAATTTGCGCTACATTTTATATATATTGGAGAACGGTAATAGTCAAGAAAGAAGACTGACCTTGCATTGTCACAATGTTCTAAATCGTAATATTTTAAAACTATTATATTTAAAACGGATTTGCATATGCTTGTTGTTGTCAAAAATTAAAATACATTTAGACTGTTTGTTTACACTATCGTTATTGTAGTAAGTAGTAACAAGTAGTTTGACAATTAACATTCCATCTACAAATAGAAATTTCTTTTCAAAACTACGATATTATATTGCTTTTAAATTTTATTTATTTATAAGTTTTACTTTTAAAACTATGTGTAACTAATACTTTCAAAAAATATAGATGTATATGTAAATAAGTGTTTGTCTAAAAAAATAATAAATATTTAAATAATTTATCTAATCATTGCTATTTGCCTTAAAACGCAATTGAAAACTGGACAATCAAGTATCACAATGTAGTTTCCGCGGATCGATCTATTAAAATACTTCATAGCTAAGCCAGGTGCTTGATTGAACAGTCTATATTCCAATTGCTCCTCAGGTGATACTTGATTTGAGGGACGACTCTAAATATGGACCTTAAAAAATTATTTTAATTACATGGATATATTACTCCGTTGTTTTCATCTGCAGTTATTTAGTAACGAAGAACAGAACATGGCAATGGTTCAATTTCTAAAAACTGATTGATATTATAACGTATAGTACTTTATTTTATAAAAACAAATCAGTTTAAACTACTTTTAATAAATGTTATATAAATAACTTAAATGAATTTAATATTTAATTTTAAAATCTCCATTTCTTACATTGTGCCATTGTTGGTCGAAAATCCTCAGCTGGCTCCATAACAAAAAAAGTTATAGCTTAAGTTGAAGTCCGCCATGAGCGTGTCACGACAGCGGCGTCACAACTCACAGTGCAAGTGGCGACGATTTTGATGTTTGATTTTAGTAGAAAATGGCAGATTTATTTTTTATTATTTAGTAACGGCATTAATGGTCTTATATCGATAAACGTAATCATGGAGGACTAATTTAAACGTTTTTCAGTTTTAAAAAGGTATTATTGTTTTAAAACCTTCCATTACTACATGTGCAATTAGTTTTTAAGGTTTCCATTTGTAATATTACGATGACTACAGCGCCGCCTATCTTTTAATTTGTTTTTTGATTGTAAATGTAACCGCGCGGTATGTTTTTTTGTATATTTTTCGTGAAGTGCTTGCAAAACAGTAAATACTACCATAGATAGTACATTATAAACTACTGGGACCACGATTATTTTTGACTTCACTAAAGATGGCCGACTGTATATTGTAACGGCTAACTGCTAGGCTAGTTTTCTTTGGGAATAACGTATTGTTTTGGCGCCGTAACATTTTCTTGCATATTATTTCACAATTTTTTATATATGTCTAACTTTTATATAGTGTAACTTATAACTAAATCAATTTGTCAATTCTGTTTTTTACCAGTGTACATCATGCCTCCTCTTCGTGGGGTAAATTCTAAAAACAAAGCCTGTGTCAATCAGGCGACGACAGTTTCTGCTAATCAAACAACTCAAGGGCCTTCGGCACCCAAAGGTAAGTAATTAATTGAAACTTCCGAATCCAGGATCCTAATATCTTACATACACCAAATTATTTAAAAAGTATAGCCACAACATACTATGGTTAAATTCTCTTATTTGTAGTCACAGTGAAAGAAGATGTTCAAGAGCCAGAACAAAGTGTTACCTATTTTGTGGATGAAGAAGGTCGTTATTATTACCAGCCCTCTATGGACAATGAAAACCTTACTATGACTATAGCTAATGCAAATGATACTAATGTGAGTATTCTTGAAATCATGACCATTTCCTTTAATAGATATTGCCACTTTTTAAAATTGTGATGCCAACAGTTGGTACCCACAAACTTACATAATATATGTAAATCAAATGTTTCTTATGTATAGCAAAAGCATATATTGGTAAACGAGGATTACCAAGCAGTCACCTTAGTGCAGTCGGAGACTGATATGGGCGAGGTCAGCTATGTTCTGGTGGTTCAAGATGACAAGCAAGTTATGAATATTAACATAAAGGTATATTATTATATTATAAGACCACCACCAATTGTATGGTGTTGTTGCATGGTTTCTTTACTTAACTAATAATTATTGTAAGGTACTGTTATGTAATCAAAATCTTCTTAAGCTGACCTTTTAAAGGTTGTCGATCATCATTATTGCTTTGATTTTAGATGCTTCTGAACAAATATTTTCTTCTTTTACAAATCCAAAGATAGTATATTTTTGAAGATCAATTAGATTTAAATATATAAATTCATGTAAAGAGTAAATTTGTTTATACATGTTTTAAAGTCTTTAGCAATTGATAATAGTAAATCTTTGGTTATTCTAACATCAAGTCCCTTTTTTGATCATCCAATAAACATTTGTAATGTTTTCCTATTCCTGATGCCTTCATAGGTATGAATTTTCTGCAATTCTTATTTATAATTTTGTATTGCTTTACTTATTGAAAGGCAGTTGTTATATAAGGTAGGGTTCTTCTATATATAAATTTGTATGTATTTTTTTTCATATTAGGAGGAAAATGATGGTGATGTGTATACATTTGAAGATGAAGAAGAAATGGCAGAGAAACCTGATGATCCATCAGATTCTTTGGCCAAAGTGAGTTTTTATCAAATTGTCATTTAAAATTCATATCAATATTAGTAGCAATGTAAGCTGAATGTATATGATTGTTTATTGTTTTAGCCCAAACGTAAGCAGAAGTCTTCACGGCCCAAGTATAATTGCAATTATTGCAATTACGTGAGCCACAGAAAGTAAGTACATTCTCATTATATTTGAATAATAATGAAATTGTAATTCTTCAATTATACTTTCTTAATATGTATCTTATAGAGGTTGTATTTAAAGTTTTATTTAAGCTAAGTTAAACTAAATGAGATGGTTGAACTAGATTTTGTAGTGTTTCTAGCGAGTTGCATTAATAATAAAGTTCCTCCTTAGGTACTTGCTCCTGAGGCATATGAAATCACATTCAGTTGATCGGCCGTTCAAGTGTTCTGTATGTGACCGCGCTTTTAAGACCCGCGTTTCGTTGAACAATCATACCAACACGCACAATGGCATCAAGCCGCATATCTGCAAATACTGTAGCACACCATTCACTACGTCAGGTAAGTGCATTGAAAATAAAATTTAAATAATGTCAGTATCATCTAATTGGATGGAATCAAATATCAATGTACTCATTTATGGCTCAGTTTGTTGTCTTCTTTTGCCTTTGGTTTTAAACATATTTTTACTGTTATATTAATGTGTGAGAAATTATTATTTAATATTTATTTATATTAATGAAATAAAGTGCATAAAATTTAATTTGAAAACAGTTGATAATAAAAATGTACTGACCTTAGGTGAACTAGTAAGGCATGTTCGCTATAAGCACACTCATGAGAAGCCACACCGTTGCACTCAGTGTGACTATGCCTCTGTCGAGCTGTCCAAGTTGAGGAGACACATTCGCTGTCACACTGGAGAGAGGCCTTATCAGGTAATTATTTCATGGGACACTTGTCACCATAACTATTGTCAAACTATAGTGCATATGCAAGTAAATAACAAATGGTAATAACTGATATTCAATACATAATATGTTGTAGAGGAGTAATGTTTATGTATAGGGAGTACTTAAATTGATTAATATTTGTTATTAATATAACCTTGCTATTATTTTCATAATAAAAGTTTACAGGAAATAAAATTCACATTACATTGAGCTCTAACGGAGCTGGCAGCCTTAAAAAGCACAAGGAAGAGAGAACTGTAGTATAAGAATACATGTTTGTTTGAACAGCCCTAGAGATATTATAGTGGTGTGCACTATTATTTTGCGTACATGGCCATTCCAATAGAGTTTGAGTAAAATCAGTCTGGGGAACAATATTTTCATAATGTTTTCGCAATTTTCAGTGCCCGCATTGCACGTACGCTTCGCCGGACACGTTCAAATTGAAACGGCACCTGCGCACGCACACCGGCGAAAAGCCGTACAAATGCGACTTCTGCAACATGTCCTTCACGCAATCCAATTCGCTGAAGGCTCACAAACTTATACACAATGGTAACTTATCATCGTACTTGTGAGTTAATTATGTAACAGTTTATAAACAATGTGCACTCTTGGTTTTCCAGTCGCCGACAAGCCGGTGTACGCGTGCGAGCTCTGCCCGGCCAAATGTGGCCGCAAAACTGATCTGCGCATTCACATACAGAAGCTACATACGTCTGATAAGCCGCTAAAGTGCAAGCGTTGCGGGAAAACCTTCCCGGATCGGTATTCTTGCAAGGTTCACAATAAGGTATGCCATATTTATCACTGGGTGATAATAAAAATGGACATTGTTGGCAGCAATAACTTATGGAAAGAATGAACATTTCACAAACTAGGATATTTTAATTAAATTGTTGCATAACATTGTGTTAAACATAAATCCCTGTCAATTTTATGATTTGGCCGGTAAAGTCAAGATATCTTTTCTTCTGGATATACTGATCTGGGGGTCTCAAAGTTACTACAATTTGAGCTAGTCTTCTTCTGTGGTTTCACCCGCATTAATCAAATTGCCTGTTTACAGCTAACTTACAACCAATTTACAGCAAAATTAGTTTAGCCATTCTTAAGTTGTTAAGAGAGTAACGAGTGTTATAATTTGAGATCTTTTTAACTAGAGAAATTAATTCAACAGACCCATGAAGGCGAGAAATGCTACAAATGCGAGTTATGTCCCTATGCATCGACGACGCTACGCCATTTGAAGGCGCATATGCTCAAGCATACTGACGAGAAGCCGTTCGTCTGCAATCACTGTAACCAAAGCTTTAGGTGAGTTTGGGTCCTGCTAGCATTGTAAACGCGAATGTTTGTTACTCTTTCACGCAAAAACTACACAATGGATTATAATGAAACTTTACAATTATACATCATAATAATACATATGTTTTAAAATGTTTGTGTGAACTGAATATCTGTTATGGTCTACACTGACAAAACAGCTAGATGTACACATATATAATGTATTCAGTTTATCTTAACAAAAAAGCTCTGTATCCTATGTAAGCCATTATTCCTAAGATGCTGTAGTGTAACTATATCCATTCACTTTTCAATAACCATTTATATGTAAATGGTGTTTGCAGGCAGAAGCAGCTCCTTCGTCGGCACCAAAATTTGTACCACAACCCCGATTACTCTCCAAAGCCACCCAAAGAGAAAACTCACGTCTGCTGCGAGTGCAATCGCAGCTTTGCTCACAAGGGTAACTATTATGTCTGTATTTTGCTTAAAATTTTAAGCATTATTTGGTGTAACCCGTCATGTTATTATTAGACCTGGTCTCAGAGATGGTTTTTTAATTCGGAAACCAACCGCAAAAAAAAAGAGAAAGCTTTCAAATGTAATTTCATAAATATAAATGAAATGAATCAATCGAATGATTTTTTATCTGGTTAATTGTCAGTGTCCCAGTGGACGTTATCGAGGGCGGACCTATGTCAAATTGTTGCCGTAATAAAATAAATATAAATAATTTTGTATGTGTATTAATTTCGTATTGCGACAATATATGTAAAAATGTTTTGATAAGATAATTCGGAATTGATTTGAACTTCAATGTAACACTCGTAACATTCCCCTCTTGATATAAACGTTGCTATAGCAACGACCGTGATGATCTTTGAGAAGATCCTATGTGCAAGTCGAATATACATCATGGCCGAAAAAAACGCCAAACGCCTTTCATATTACGCCACTGCTTCACCTGATACCCGTACATATCGTATGGACCCACGAGAACGCAAAAAAACGTATGTCCGTATCCCGGACCAACGCTACCTGCCCCCAATTTTAAGCCAAATCTTTTAAGCCATTCATAACAAGCAGTGTAACTGATAGGACTTATCTCGTGATCCCGGTGACTGCAGCACCATATGGCGAAGACTTTTATACATTTACTAACTTTTTCAATCATTTGGTGCATATTTCATTAAAGATTGGTTAGCTTTAGTGGAGCTTTTTGGACAACCTTGGCTTGTCAGTCACAGTCCTAAGACGGTGCTCCATCACTAAACTCGGAAGTGATCTTTCAAAGCGCTTCAGTCGTGATAATCCGTTTAAAAGTTTTAGAACATTATTTCACAAAGTTGCCTTAAATATTTCCGTTTTAGATTCGTCGTCGTAGAAATTATATATTTTCAATCACGACTGCAAATTCGCTATCAACTCCATCAAGTCACGTTCCCGAAATTCGTCAGTGCGTTTCAATAGCGCTTAAAATACATAATACGCGGCTAGCGAATACAATGTACAAAATATGAATATTACATGTATTATAATATTTAATGAAATGAATGTATGATAATTCCAGGAAACCTTATTCGTCACTTGGCTGTCCACGATACGGATTCCGTTCAGCAGCCGTTGGCTGTGCGACTAGGCAAACAAAAGAAGATTAAACCATACTCGGGAAAAGTAAGTAAACAATCGCCTTTCAAATGTATCTATTGCTGTGCGTTTACAAATTCTTGTTATTGAGAAGGCTTAATTTAATCTCATACAGACAACTAACCTTACTATAAATTAACTACAATAAGTGATTTTAAAATAATGAACAGACATCAGAAATAGTTTTTCTGGTGTTCATGAAATATGCAGTATGAATAAAAGTCTAAAACAGTGTCCTGATATCCCAGCTTTGAGCTTTGCGAAATTGTTTAAGCTAATTTTTTAAGCTAAATTAAATTCGTAATGTGAAAATGCTATGCGTAATTAGTAGTTTTTGTTACAAGTTGTATAAGACCAAAACTGAATTAAGTAATTGCTTATAATTGTTATCATATTAAATTATTGACTAAATATTTAAATTTGATAATTCAAAAATACGAGCAAGAAGCAAAAAATGAAATTAACCATTGAAATGGTGTAGTTTAGTTAATATGCATCTTAAAACTCGTGAAATGAAATTGTGGTAAAAATGACAGCACCAGCGCTCTGCGGTTTCCATAGCTATATAAGCATAAATTTTAAAAAATGCGAATTGCTTTGCGCAAACGTTTTGTACTACTAACGGTAACGCAATAGTGAGGCCTCTAGCATTGTTAGTGCCCATGAGCGGCGGTGTCGCTTAACATCAGGTGAGCCTCCAGCCCGTTTGCCCCCTGTTTTATATTTAAAAAAAAACTAGTGCATTTAAGTGAAATTCAACTTATTTTCTCTTATATACTCTCCATGTATGTTCTTCAAAATAAATTATAAGGTTGCATTGCATATATCTCAAAACAAAGTTTGTATTAGAATAAAAAATGCAAATGCGCGAGTGCGATAAACATGAAATTTTATAATGTTCGCGATACAGTTGTAAAATTAAAAGACATTTTTAAAATTTTGTATTCTCAATATGTTTATAATATCTAACAGACAAATCAATCACGCGAAGGCAATTCCAATCCGCTGCAAGAAGAAGTGGTTAAGATAGAAGTGGCCAGCAATGAAAGCAAACAGGATGAGAATGTGGCAATGGTGGGTGAAGATAACCAGGAATATGTGGTCTTAGAAGTGATACAATTGGAAGATGGATCGGAGCAACAAGTGTGTGTCATCACTCCTCATTACTCTGAAATGGACAGGCGAGGTAATATTCCTATTATCCTTCAGAGGAAAATAAATACAAAATATATAGATCACAATGCTTCAGAATATAATGGTAATAGAAAAATCTATCATACCTCATTATTATTACCCTAACACTGAGAATATGTTGAATGACATTCTAAATGTCAAATAAATTTATGACAGCTGGATTATTTTAGCCAAATTATAGGAAATATGAAATATAGAAAGTTATTTTTAACATAATTTTGCCAGTTGTTTCCTGCCTGCACTGTGACAATACAGCTAGTTCAACAGTGGTAGTTTTCCAATTACAGAGCATAATGCGACTCAGTGGCGCACAAAGCCGAATTATGCTGAAGCTTACTTGGAACGTGAATTAGCAGAGTGCGCCAAGTTCAGTGTTGAAAAAAAAATATTCAGAGTTAGCAACCTCATTAATGTATAAATAATGTGGTAAACAATAATAGTGGGTTGTAAACTATTTATGTTTAAGTAATTTGGATTTTGATTATTTCATTAACATTTTTTTACGTTTTGAGTAATTTTTTAAATGAGTTCTAAGATAAATATATACTATAACTTAGTTATTTCCAAAATCTACGACGAAACGAAAGCCTTACAAATTTTTCAACAAAAAATAATATTACTAACGATAGTATATAAACAAAATTTCGAACAATGCCAACTTAAATAAAAAACACTTTCAATTTTCTGTCACTGAGTTGGTATTGATTGTGAGTATCATGTGAGCAGTACTTTTGTAAGTACTCGATTGTGCGAAGCGTTGCTGTAGTTGGAACATTCAACGTTGAGCATATTATGCCGCATAATGCGCTCTAGTGCTGTAATTGGAAAACTACCACAGTCACACACATTTTAAGAATTTTTTTTAAATATATTCTACCAAAGTTTTTAGTATATAGTATTTTATATGGTAGGTATATACTTCAATAATCCTATTGAAAATCCTATAAAGGCTATTGAGGCGTTGGAATGCTAGGTTGAGGATAGATGGAATAATTAATCTCATATTTTGTAAATACCGTTCTTTTTTCAGAAGAAGATCAAACAAATGCTGAAGATAATTTAGAAGATAATCAAGATTTGTTGTACAAAGAGCAACTGAGGAAGAAGATTGAACAAGACATGAAAACAGAGAAGGACTTGGATACTTGCTTTGGGTTTGATGTATGCACTTTGTTCATTTGATTGATTTTAAATTTTTAAGACATAATTTATAGCAATCAAGTAAAACTAGTAAAAATATTTTATTCTTCAAAACATGACGCTTACACTTTGTTTGAAATTAAATGGCTATTTTGTAAAGGTGTAATATCATATATGTATACATAATGATTTTTAGACAACTGCCACAGTGCACGTTAATTTCTTCAATTTACTAACCCCAATTGGCGTGAGTGGCCCACGCAGGACGTGTGTCGCGTTTCTTTTAGTAAATATTGCTGACAACTCTGGGCGGGTGCCCCTAAATACCAGCTTCTTCCTTTGACCAAATTCAGCAGTGGGCTTGTTAAGATTGGCACTACCATCTCTAACTGTTCAGCTTGATTTTCTTTCTTTACGCAGGTGCTTGAGTCCTTAACATTATCAATTCAAGCTACTTTGTTTAAGAGATACAATATATTTTGGATTTTCAATTTATCATTCCAAACTTCATCAAAATCGACGTTGAGGTTAAGCCCTGAAAGCGTCACAAACAAAAACACTGACATGTAACTTTAACGGAATAACTTGATAACTCTTCCAGGAAGAGGAAGAGGAACAAGAAACCGTCCTCCAATACCAGCAGCCGGATGATGAAAATTTTACTCTCCGCGTTTCGAGTGATGAAGATTTTACGCTTCGTGTTTCCAGTGACGAGGATTTCAACCTTCGCTATCCCTCAAGTGAAGAAGAAGCGGAAGACGAGGACACTCAGGAGTAATGTCTTCATCAAGATGGTATCGTAGTGGTGTGTTTCATATAAGCGAACATTACAAAAGTTTATTAATTAATATATATTTATTATTTACGGTCGCGTTCTTAAAAATGTTTTGATCTAACTAATTATTAGTATTGCGAATTTTTCTGTGGAGTTGGGAAATTGGTTTTTTTTGGTCGTTTGAAATATGATTTAAAAGGTTTGAATTATATGAAGACATTTTTATAGAATGGGCCGTTAAATTAAAGAAATTAATTACTCAATGCCCTCGATTTCAAATGGATGGCACTTCCATGCTATTACCCGCAATGAATATCTGAACCAATTAATATGTATGTGTCAGTTTGCAACGTAACCTTTGTTGTTTATGTATTTAAATCAAAATATTATAACGCGATTATGTAGATTAACTCAATCAGTTAAAGAAACAAATATTATGTATATAGTTATTAATATATGTAGGAAGGTTTACAAGGGGGTCACTATGAGAAATATCCTTAAGCTATTGTCGACTATCATTTATGTTCTGAAAATACTTGTTAATATTAACTCTCTTTCTAATCACTGTCAAGTTCTCTTCAAGAGTGTGTTCTTTAATCAGTTGATCTTGGAAGGTTCTGTGCTGTTTCCAAAAATAAATTATTAATGTTTAATTGTTTTGTTTGACACCACCGGCCATGTCCACTCGAAATTTATTCTATTGGCAGCTGGTTACATATAGAGGTGCTGCGTGGCAAAAAGTGCCTCGCCAAGGGACAAGCCTGGTCCTGATGTAGAGGAAGAAGCTGGCATTGGGACGCTATTATGTTATAAGTTATCTCTAGAGGGTTTTGTGGTGTCCGGTTGGAATCATGTGGGGCAATTTTATAGTGACTATTAAAACAAATCCTTTTAAATCAATTGTGTATGCACCCTTTATCACGAGTTCTAATATTTGTTTAGATTGCAATTGTTAATTTTGTTTTGAATTGTTTTGTACGTGTTTCTCGTGTGTAAAATTTATATCAATGGAAACACAAATTTTCATCAAACTTCAGAGCTTCCAAAAGTTTACAAGCATGTTTGCACTTCTGTATTTGTGGAGGTCCGTAAAGAATCGTTATTTCAGTGATAAAAATTGTATAAATCGAATGCCTCGAATTATGAACTTAACTTACTTGTGTGAAGTTTTAATTATATCAAACAGCAAAGGTTCATTCATTCGGGAGTGTGTAAAAAGTTATGGTATAATTAGTTTGTGCACCATTATTATTACATTTGCTTAAGTGTAAATATCTTAGTTGTAATGATCATTAATTAGGTTATAAATATTGCTAATATATCCAGGTATATTGAAGTGGCTATAATAGTAGGGGAGGCGAGGTTCCTATATTTGCACTAACTCGAGCATCATGTGGTCCCATGGAAATTTGGTAAAAATAGGTATATATTTTTATATTAATATAAAAATTAAATATTTATACATGATATAATATACGCAGGTGGAAAGGGAATTATCGAGAACGTGAGACGTGGAGTGAAATAGTTTTTCATAATTCTAACCGCTTTTCTTTCACAATAGAAAAATGAGACGTGTTTTTTACAACTTCGGTATACAATATTCTCAATGTTATTCCATCAATCTTTTCTTGAATGTCGTAAAGATTGATTTTTTTCTTTCTAGCGGGTTACCCATGCTCGAGTCACTTCAAAAATATCCCCCCCCCCCCCTAGGGCTCCCCTACTATAACTAACCTAAAATCTTTTCACAATATCTACTGTTAATTTCACTTAGGCCATGGGCATTTTCTCACGACGATTGACAACCCAATAAAAATTAGTATTCATTATTAAATGTCTATCTGTTGTGTAATAATAAGAAAGTTATTTAATAAAGAATTTAGAGTCTTGATTCTTTTATTTGTTTTCATTTGACTAAATGTAGATAATTAAATTTGTATACTTATTTAAAAAATGTGTTGTGTGTATATTTCTCAATGGGTAAGTCTGCAACGTTTGATTTGGAACTGGGCTAGATCTGGGTCTGTACTTGCATAGAGCGTCCGTTTTTTATTTCTAATTATAGACATCTGGGTGAATTATTTCTAATATGATTTCAATATTGCAAATGCCTTGCTTGCCTGGTGTAGTCATTTG
Source organism: Pontia daplidice (assembly GCA_963693355.1). Lineage (NCBI taxonomy): Eukaryota > Metazoa > Arthropoda > Insecta > Lepidoptera > Pieridae > Pontia > Pontia daplidice. The sequence continues at coordinate 7,907,434 of CAVNZL010000001.1, forward strand.
AGAAACTTTATGCAACTGTGATTGTTAAAGAGTGTCGAAAATATAAACGTATTTTGTAATTATCATTTGTGGTTTTAGAATTTTTTGATTAGATGTAAATATACACGGGCGAAATGTATTAATTAATTACTCGAAAAGGATTTCTCCTTTGACGTTCGCCATATTCGGTTATTCGGTGTCTAACCAGGGACCTCATATTTGCTTACTCTAAAAGGAAAAAAAACGTCTGGCTGTAAGTTCTTTAATTAATATAATCTTAGCTTAATTAAAAACATTACTGAAGTCTATATTTTAAGGTTATAATGCAGACTGTGATGAATGTTATCTGTTTTGGAAAGGCCAGCCGCCGTGTCCTGGACTATATCGCCAACAAGTCGCGCTTGGCTCTCCAAACGTCGAACCAGTGGTTCCCATGGCCCATAATTTAATTCAGTCAACTGCACGGCTTTCCGGACTATTTTGTGTGTCTCCAAACACCATTCTCTAAAAGAGTAGTCATAAAGAGATTACTCAGAAAAAAGATATTTTACAAATGAAAGATACAATGAAATCTATTTAATAATATGACTAATGTTTTTATTTATACTAAACTCTTGAATTGTGAAAACAAGCTAAAAATATAATTGTTTCTTTTTCGCCGAAAACAGACTGAACGAGCGGTGCTCTATTTAGCTGTAAAAACTACACTTAAACATTATATGTATATTGGAATCGTCCACTCAGTTATAATGTACGGTTTCGGGTTCGGATATAACCGAAATTATTAAAATGCAGACAAATATTAATAGGAATATAATATTTTATACCTGTAGTCCGTATGACGTGTTGAATTAAGGATCCTCTCTAACATTACATCAGACAGTTTTCGTAACTCATGCGCAACCTGAAAACGGTCTTATCTTAGTTTTCAATGTAATGTTTAAAGAAAATTTACTTCCAAACTTTTATCTCTAATTTGTTGGTGAACTTACCTCGACGCTGAATGAACCAAACTGATATTCTAAACTCTGTATGTTCTGTTTGATCAGTTCCACGCTCTTATTAAATTCACCTAAAACACAACACTTAGGAGAGCTTAGATAGATTTACATTATGACATAGTTAACGCGAATCTAATAATCATAGAGCAAATATAAACTTTATAAGAAATATTACTAGTTCTAGTTCATCCTTTATTCACATGGAAGAAGAATATCTCACCCGCGTCTGCGTAGGCCTTCGCCAGACTATCGGCAGCGGCGCGCAACGAGGCGTGATGTCTGTGCCACACTTGTTGCTTCAAGCGATACGAGCCCAGGAGGAGCTCGCATCTCTCTTCGGCCGCAGTCGCCTGATTCGCTGTTTAAGACAAGATCTTTTACACTTAATGCTGTATCAATTTAAGAAGTTTTATTTTATCACAACTGTACGAATATAAGTTACAAGTGCTCCGTGAAGTCCTCCGTGTTTCTGAGTAATATGTAGAATGTGTGGAAATATGTGGAAAAAGTGTATTTATTAAAATCACCCTGTAAAGCCAGTTCCTCAGCTCTGTCCAGTATAGAAAGCGCCTTCTCCGGATGGAACTCCGCATGACATTGTTGGCATTGCGCCTTCTTGCCGTGCCACGTCACTGGGCCTTTGCACGCTTGGCACGCGTACGCCCTGAACGGCACCTGCAATTCCGAAATGAGAGCTGCTCTGCGCTGAGGAAGCGGGAGGGAGAGAAGAGGCCGGTGGGCAGCGGTACCACAAAGTGCGGGCGTTGGTCGAGTGCGCAGGCGCCGCAAAGGCAGTGGAAGCCGTACTGCGCTCGAAGCTGCGCGCGCCTCTGCGGCGTGGGGAGGCGCGCCCGGTGCGGCCCGTAGCAGTTCCACACCTGCGCGCCCGCCGACACCTCGCGCGAGCACCGGATCATTAGCCGCTTCTTGTAGAATCTGCAGTCATTTTCATTGCTCATTCGCTCCGACTATTCGACATATACACAACATATATTGCTGAATCGAAACACCCGAACGACAATATGTATAACAAAATACTCACGTGTTAATAATATTGGGATCGCAAGAATGGTTCATCATCGCGGCTGAAGGATAGATGGCCGTGGCTCTCCGGACTTCTCTTTCGGTGACTGTCCGCCCTGAAGGCGCAATTCACTGAATATACTTGATTTGATACTAACATGACAGCTGAAGACGTGTCACGGAGAATTCATCGAAATGGTTGTCAAAATTATATAATATAATGATTAGGAAATTATAGCGCATTTTTATGGTTTACCTATACCACAAGAAAAATACAAGCACGAACAATTTCAAATCACCAATGAATATCAAAAATACTCCAAAATTTCATAATATACCATTAAGTTTGTCTGGAAAGAAAATAGTGTAAACTTTTATGACCAAAATCGAATACAACTGAATTACATCAATAAACAAATATAAATAAAAAAATGTAATATGATATCAAGTGCATTATTTTAACCGACTTCAGTAACCCTCGGGAGTATGTTATCCATACGTGATAATAGCATAGCATGTGTAGAGTACCGGTGCCGTCATCGCAGGTGGCTAGGCTCAGAGCAGCGTGGCCATTGCACACTAACTGGCCCAGGCTCCGCAGCATGAGGGCCGCCGAAAACAACTTCCTCTCCCTGTCACTAGATATACCCGAGGGTTTGAACGCGTCAAAGAATGACGTGAACCTCTCCAAGTATAAAACCAGCATTGTCGCAGTCTGAAACCAAAAATACAATCAACAACACGTGTCCTGCAAATAAGAAATAGTTGTGAACATCACTTCAGGTTTTTTTTTCTATTTGTTATTACATCGAAAACAAAATACTTCATGTGTGAAAATTTTAACTGTCAAAATATCGCGGTTCATGACATGCAGCCTGGTGACAAACAAACAACCAATCGTCTCAATGATAGGGTCCCGTTTTGACCCTTTTGGTTGAAAACGCAAAAAAATTTCATGTATATTAAAAATACCATTGAACTTAACATATAAATTCTTACACATTTCATAGTGTTCAGAAAAGATTTAGCTCAGGTGATTGATTACATACTCGTATTGTATAAAAACATACCACAGCATACTGTATGTAATCGGTATTATTCATCTTATCGAAATTGGTGACCAAATTGAACATCCTGTAGAAGTCGGGCGTTTCGGCCTTGTAAATTTCAATTTTGTCCACTTGACTGTAGCTCCTGAAGAGATCTGATGCTGTGGGCTTTGCTAATTCTATTGTTGGTAGTCCGTGGTAGGCGCTGATTAACAACACTCTGTAATTGAGAGAAAAATAAAGCAAGCTCCTCATAAGAAAGCTATTGACAGAGCTTAAAGCAGTTAATCACATTCGATATGCAATTTGATACCTCAAAGCCAGGTGGGCGATGCCGATCGTAGGGAATATTTCGCTTTGAGCACCGACACACTCCCACTTATGAAACATTGTGTAAGCTTCACTCCTACAGGCTTCACTACAGTAAACACTGCGCGAACAGGTACTGCATCTAAAGTATATAAACACGGCAAAAGTTTGAGAGAGTAGATGCAACATTGCGGGTGCATTGCTAAATATGAAAGAACTTTAACATTTATTGAAGTCGGTAAAAATAAAAAATTAATATGCACTTACGGAATGAGATTGATATTTGCCTCGCAGCACATCTCGCAAACTGGGTCTTGGGAAGGCAACGTGACCCACGCGTAAGGCTCCTCTGAGAATAAAACGTCACCACGCTTTAAGGCTTCATTGCAAATCACATGACGTCCTACTGTGTCGTTGTACCTAAAAATTATCAAATAATTAGCAAAGACCTTTTTACCAAAGAATATGATTCTATTAAGATTTGTATGTACATGTTTTTAACATAGGTCATGTAAATTAAATTAAACGGATAATGTTCAACTTTTCACAGAGACACGCCCAGTTCTTCATTGTAAATGTGGCAAATATAATTAATTATAAATTAAATCTATTTGACATATAAAAAAGATCACTATTAAATTCTAAAGTTTAAGAAATTTATCTTTTAAAGTCGTCAGTGGTCAGCGTGGAAGTGCGAAAGATCTGAGAAAATTCAATTTTTGGAGTGATTCATTTTTCATCTAGGAGTATAATAGTTGCCTACATATACACAAAAAGTTCATATAAATTGGTCAAGCTGTTTCCAAGGATTTATATATCAAACACTGTGCCATGATTTATATACTGTATAAAAGTAAAGATAAAAAGAAAAATATACTGTAGTTCAATCGATTTGGATGCAGCGTTGAAGTGTGGATTGACACCGTTGAGGCACTCAGGTAGAACAACCACATATTCATCAAGTGATTTTTTTACTTCATTGTGCAGTTTGCCTTCTAAGAGTTGTACATGACGCTCAAATTCCGCTGTAATGGTATAGTCCTTGTTATTCTCTTCTTATTGTAACAGGATGATGCTAATAAACTAATCTCTTTGACAACATTTACTTTTTCTAAAATTCATCACATAATAAACACATTTTATCTTTAGTAATTACTACTTAATTTTCAAAGAGTGAAAAGAGGCTGTTTAGTATATCAGAACAAAGAATTTTTTAAATAATTCAGTTGAAAATAAAAATATATCACAACATATTTTTATTTCAAGTGATTTTTTAGAGAATATATCACATCATAATCAAATCAGAATTTTATTAACTTTTATTTGTTCAATTTATATTTGACATACCCATTTGAGATGACGACAATTTCAAAGAAATTGCATGTTCTGAAGCAGATAAAATAGATTCCTGAGCATTTTTAGTCTGGTTCAGTTCAATGTAACAATCTGCCTTTCGTAAAAGCAATTTATGTAACATCTCCCTCTTGTAACCACTTGCAATTGAGAGATCTATATCAGAAAGACATTCCTACAAAATAACAAAAAAGAATAAAATGTTACAATTTATGATTTACAACATTTTCTAAATAACTTTGCTTTTTCACACCTTGTATCGTTTCAATCTTAATAAAGCAGCAGATCTATTTGCTAGAGCTAAGGCATATTCAGTATCATTCTGATTAGCATATTTTACACTCATGCAATAGCAATGATAACTATCTTCTATGAAGTTTTCATGATACTTGCTATTTCCTCTTTGTCTCCACAAAAAAGAAACCTGGTTACATTTTAAAGCAGTATCACTTTCACATGTCTTCCTAGCATATGATAATTTCATTGAATGTAACCATTGCAAAAGTATTTTTCTGAAAAAAAGATAAAACACTGTTGTATGCTGTAGGTACACAATATGTAAAAATATCTTTGTGGAAAGAAATTTTGGACCTAGAAGGGGAAAAGAGGTCAATGTTTGTTATTTTTAAACAAAATTAGCAACAGGTATCAACATCTGTCTATATACAGGAAAAAATATTTAGAATAATTAATAGTTATCGCGAGTGAAGTACATGTGTAAAAGTTTTCATATTGCAATACTCACCTAACACCTTCATTATTATAGAAATAGTTCATAGTATCGATTTCATTTTCAGTTGTTCTGTCGATGTTTTTTTCTTCTGAAGACAGCAGAAGCAATAAAATTTCCCACTGCTTGGCACAGTCCGAAGGTAAATTGGTATTAAAGCTCATCGTTGTAATTTATTGTTAATAGATAGATATGTGATAGTGCATACGTAAATAAATTGAGCTTATAAACAATTTGCAAAAATGTACATAATATGTACAAAAGTACTAGTTCTGCCTAAATGATAATTGATATCAGATAAACTGTTGTGGAAATGTCATTGGAACTATGACAATCTCAAATTGTGATAACAGCGTAAAAAAGCGGGCTTGGCTAGAGTTGCCTGTATGGTATATACAGGCAACTCTAGTCTCTAGCCAAGCACTGTAAGTCTGAGAATTTTTTTCAAAATGATCAAGGACATAGTTTTGCAAGTGAGTCCGCCGTAACATTACCAAAAATATAAGAATAACGGAATATATACAATCTGAATAAGTAAACCTTTATAAGAGAACAGATTATGTAAATGACTGGAAAATATAGCTGTCATTTCGACAGATTAGTCATAATTCCGAGCTGTCTCGTTTCAACTCTAATTTGTATTGATTTTGTGTATTATAAGCTTGAACTTGGGTTGGAGACATAATTTCTGAAAAAGTATTAGACGGGGTAGATAGTTAATATACAAGTAGCATAATCGTACGATTTGTAGATATGTCTAAAATTCTCGAAGCTCAGGAACATTGCAAAGCAGCAGAAAAATAGTAAGTATGAGAGTTTTCTAATTGTTTAATATTTCGTCAAATTTAATATATATTGAATAAGTAATGTTTTTTTTTATATGCCCCATGTAAGCAAGTACATATTTATTGAGTATTTATTTATAAGCCTAAATCATTGGCTTGGCTATTTGTTACTATTTCATGAAAAATAGATTTTAATGAAACTTTACAATAATAAAATTTATATATCATCATAAAACTTATAGATATATATTATTAGAGATATTGCGTGAATTGTACAACACATCATGTAGGAAAGATCCACCTTCTGCAAATCCTTGTAAAACCCACTAGAGTTATTCATAATACATAATGTTTGATGGAAATGTTTATCTTAAATAGCAAACATTTCCATTATCAAAAAATATACTCCATAGTATATATATCTGTATCTTATGTGTAAACTATTATAGCCAAAATAGTGAAAATAACTACAATCAAAATTGATAACTTATAAATAAAAGTAGATTTAGTAGAAATAAATTGAATCTTAAATGAAAATATATACTTTATTTGCTTCAATTTATATGTGTTTCTTTATCTTTGTTAGTTTTACCCTAAAATGCAAAGTCGCAAATGCAATATTAATGTAAGGATTTAAAGTATATATTTTAATTCCCAATAGGAGTTACAGTTTCATATTGTATATAGAAATCACAGAAAAAGCAGTATTGCCCTAAGTCTTGGGCTAATTTATAAGTATTATGCTGATGAGAGAGAATTATGTTTACCTGTGTTTTAATATTTATTTAATATTAACAGTTTAAAGACGGGTTTGCTGAAGTGGAAGCCTGACTATGATTCTGCTGCTGATGAATATACTCAAGCAGGTATGTGTTGAAAATAATATGGTAAAACCAGGATTTCTTCATTCATAAGTAAAATGTTGTGTCAAATATTATTATACAAAAGTAACATTTTGTCATTATGAACTCTTGAAAATAATCAATTACATAACAATACCATAACATATAACCTACCATATATTATTGCATTAAGTTGTATAATTTATTTTTGAAATTTTTAATTAGATAATACACTTCATTTTAGCTCAATGTTACCGGATTTCTCGTGATATAAAGAAATCGAAGGATTGTAGCATGAAAGCTGCAGATTTATTTGAGAAGAATCGTGCCTTCTTTCATGCTGCTAAGGCAATTGAGAATGCAATCATTGTCAGCAAGGAGCTGTCTTCACCTGAAGAAGTAAGTCAGAATATTTATTGTATGCAGTTATTACAATTTGTAATTATAATTACTTTCAATTCTTTGTTGTTATTACCAAAGATAAGTTTGGTTATTGAGACATAGTTAAAGTGTTTTATTTCATCACAGCTATACAATATGGCATGTAACTCAAGCAACTTGTACCAGCAACATGGTTCAGGAGACTCTGGCGCAAATATCCTGGACAAAGTTGCAAAGATACTTGAGGAGAAAGCTCCGGAACTCGCTATCAAATTATTCCAGCAGGCAGCTGAGGTGTCTTCGGTGAGTTACATATTGACATATTCATATTTGCAAATAAAAAAAGTCAGACCGTCACATAATTAAGTACTCAAAGTATTAAATTAATCAGGGCAAAAAAGTAGTAATATGATATGTTGTGATGTGACGAAGTCTGCTTGAATAAGAAACTTTCATGTTTGCCTTGAATAAGAAACATTTCAAATGTACTCATTTAAAAATACTGTTTGTTAATATTATGATTTCACTGCAATACCCTCAAAGAAAAGTTTATATCATATAGATTTCATTTGATATTTTTGGACAATAAATACTTAATACTTTGAACAGATCGAAAGTTCTCAACACCAAGGGACAGAATATATAAGCAAAGCTTCTCGGCTTCTTGTGAAACTAGAGAAATATGACGAAGCAGTCGATAGTCTCCGACGTGAGATCGGTTTTCATCTGGAAACTGGTTACACTGCGGCTGTGGGACGCTTGACTGTTGCTATTGTTCTCGTACAATTGGCTAGAGGCGATGCTGTGGCTGCTGAAAAGGCATATAAGGTTGTTTACAGTGTTTTATTTATGCGAATATATGAAATGGTTGTTTGTATATTTGGAGCTTTTAATTTAAAATCAAATTCAATAAATATAAATTGACATCTTCTGCTTATAGTAAGTTGAACAAAGCTTGGTTTACTAAATATTACTAGTAAGTCAAATAAATAGCTGTTTTTGTGTTTTGCAAAGCATGTCATATATTTAATCCTTATTCCATACTACATATAGCGATAATTAAAATTTTCTCAGTTAGCGTTAAGCGAAATAGATGTGCCAGTGCAGTGCGAAGATTAATTTAATAAAAAAACATCTGATTTCGAGTTTTATATATAAACGCGAGAAATGTTTTGTGTTTAGGAATGGGGCAACTACTGCGAAGTGCCTGAAATGCAAACACTCGAAATGCTGCTGCAAGCCTACGACGAAGAGGACCGTGAATCCGCGAAGAGGGCCCTTGCCTCGCCATTTATACGCAACATGGACGTGGAGTACGCGAGATTGGCCGGCACGATACCTCTGCCAGAAGGGATTGATCCAGCCCCCAAAGCAGCTTTCAGGGAACACGCAGCGCCATCGTATGTCAGCGCAAATGCTGGTGAAGTGAGTATTATTATGAATACTGTCTAGTAACGCGAGTATCAGTAATGAAGAGCGATTAGTTTGAACGCTTATCACATGATGATATACTGTTCCGAATTATTTAATACTGTGAAGGTTACATGACATCTTCATCTAATATCAATATTAGCGGAGCATTCATTAAAATTGTCCGTATCTAACTTAACAAAACACTTGAATACACCAGAAATAGCAATTCTTGTCTTGTCTGATGCAGCGTCGGCTACCCTTTAAGCTCGTTATGTCAGTCCTAAAGGAGTAATATGTATTAATTTTACTCACACCCGCAATTCTAGTCTAGCGTTAAGTTAAAACTGTGTGTGAATGCCTGAATAAAAAATATTATAATAAATTATTATTTTAGGGGGAAGAGGCGAGCATGTCACAGCCACCGTCGGGTGAAACCGAGTTTACTGATGATAAAAATACCGAAGAGGAAGAAGACGAATTATGTTGAATGTCAGGTATATCTCAGTGTCCGATTAGCAACAAGGAGTGTTCCTTGCACTTATTGTTTAGTTGTTGATGTACGATTGTAAGATTATGTGCATTTTCTATTATTGTTAAAATACATTCAGTTCTCATAAATGCACTAAAGTGGAATTATGTAAATTTATGTTCCATGTTTACCCATAGTTATTGAAACTGAATCAGTTTATAATACTGTTTTTACTTGGACTGATTGTAGTCTTTATGATTTTTGTGTTCTGAAGTTCAGTAGCTAAAGGCATGGTAATGTGTCAATTATTTCGGATTCGGAAGGCAATGGATTGTCTTATAGTTAAATTTATCTATTAAACATATTTGCCCATATCGCGGTACTTATTCTCTCAAAAAAGGTTTATGTCAAAAGACTAGCGGTGTTAATGAATCGTATAGTTAAAAATATGTCGTAAGAGTTCATGTATTGTTTTTAGGACCCTCATTTTTGAATTATAAACGTAACATATATTGTTTTTTAATATACTAAGATTATTCTCGTTTTTAAGTGTCATAAATAAATATCAATAATATTTATTCTCTTTTTAATCTATCAACTGAATGTATAGCAAGTTTTTATATACCTAGAATTTCCTAGTGTTTGTTTGGTTTGAAATGTCTTTAATATTTTTAGGGTTTACTATATAACTTCGCTTTATGTGAAGATCAAATTGATATATACAGCAGAGTAAAATGAATATTTAGCTTCAATACAGTTTTTCTAGGGTAATATTTTCTTTATAGTTCTGTTGATCGTTACAGCTAGATCGATGACTTGATATAAACAGCAAAAGCATGCTTGTAGATCTCAATATAATACTAAAAGAATATGGGATTTGCATTTATTTTGAAGTAGTTTTGCTAGATGTACATATTGAACTAATAATATCAATTTAAACTTTCTACGTGTCCTTGGTAAAATCGGTGCATGAAATGCAATTTCATTTTAGCCTTGTCATATCAAACAAGTCCATCTCCAAATATTTTTAAATTCTACCTTTTTTCTACACTTTACAGTTACTCTACAGTTCTCTTCCATATTTATATTATTTTTTGCCCTATTATCAAGAAGGTAGGGTCTTTGTGTCTACAATATACTCAATTAGAAATTCTTGTCATGATATGCTACGCACTAAATGTAAAAAAAATCACAATTATCGCTATAATGATTACATAATAACATTAAACCCATACAAAAATATACAATGGCGGTGTTAGTCAGATCCTTTATCTTCCAATTGATGTTTCTCTTGTAACTTAATCTTTATAAACATGTCTTGTTGTATAAAGAAAATAGAATTGATATTCCCTACCGTCCAATGTACCAACCCAAACGCCCCTACTTACAAATGTTGCAATAAAAAATGCATACAAATTAATAAAATAATAATCGTTATTTCAAACGTAGAACACATGCAAATACCTCCTTCAGCCTTTTTTATTTCAAACAAACAGAAATGAGTTTATATAAAGGTTGCATAGGATAATTAAATTACATTAATTATTACAATATATATATATACAACATATATTTTAATACATACTTATATTATATTTTCAATGATTATTAGCATACTTCTGTTCCTATTGTCACATTGAGTAGTTCAGTAAAATGATTATCTTTTTATAATGAAATCAGAGAAACATCTTTGTGAATTGCAAAGCTTCGATTGGCTGATTCAATCTTTGTAAATTTACAACGAAAAGTAGGATAATATTAAAAGTGTGCACAGCAGGTGCCTTCAGTTATTTTTCTATTTGTTGTTTGTTATGTATGGGTTTAGTACCATGCATTGTAATTCATAATAGATTTTGCCATTTCTGTTATATAAGCAGTAGTAAGATTTGTTGTAAAAATAATTTTAGCCTAAATCAATATTCCATACTTTACTTTGTATTATACATTTAGACTGAAATTATTTTGTATGTACTGCAGGTATTGTTGAAATGTGTTGACAACATAAGATTTTATTTTGTTATGTATAGAACAGAAATATTTAATATGAAGTTTATATTGTTATTAGTAAGGTATTTATTACATTGAATTGTAATGGATATGACCTTTGTATAGTTTGAGTAATAAGGGATCTAATGAAATATTTTTTTTTGTTGAAATCATGTTATGTCAATTTAGAGAGAGTAAAAGATTCATGCATAAGAATAAAGCTTTCAAAGATATTGTGTTTATTATTTACATCTACTACTTAGTCTAAAAATCCATAAAACAAGTAAAATATTCCTAACAAAAGTACTCACATAAGAAATTCTAATGGAGAAACAATTCTGTCTCTCCTTTTATTTACTACTATGCAGACAGTGGATAACACCTGGCAGGCAGGAATATCTCACAAGATAATAGAAATGGTAGAGATATTAAAATCATATTTTTTTTTCTTATAATATATTTTACAAAATTATAGGATACAATAAAAAAATCCAATCAAATAAAATCTGTTCAGTCCTGTCAATACACAGCAAATTGTTGACATGATTTTATAAATAATACATCAGTCAAATTACTTACTGGTTAAATATGAGTTATGTATAAATTATTATAAATGAGAATTCATTTATACTATATATGCCTTATATTCTTAATTGTTAAATCTAACTTAATAGTGGCATTATCGGAAATTATATTTTTTTACACTAACAATTGAAAGGTTTTCCAAACATATATAGAAAAACATTTTCTTTCATAGAAACTAGGCACAGACTATATCAACAGGTGAGAGATGATATACAGCAGAAGAAATGCCCTGGCATGGCTTCCCTCTGCAACTGTGCAATATTGTAGCATGATGTAAAACAATTCTAGATCTTTATTCCATTTCAAAAGCAAAATGCATAATAATATTATTTCTAGTAAATTTTTAAAATAAATTTCAAAAAAGCAACATTCAATGCATATGTACAGATTCTATTAATTTCCACTCAATCCTTTCTAAGCTTATGATAATAATTATACTAAATTAATCATAACAAATACTAAAATCTTATTACCTAATATACTGTGTCACTCTTCTTCGAATTTCTTACTTAAGCCTAAAGATATTCAACCTAAAAATAAGCATTTCACAAAGAACAAATCATTAAAAATATTTCCTAATAATACGGAGTACAAGTTTTTCAGGGAAGCTGTAGTAACTTAAGATAAAAATTGTTCACAATGCAAAAATACTATTATATTTTGAATTGACTGTATATTGCTATGGCCATAATTAAATATACTTTCATTTGATAGACTTACATTTAAAGATTATTATTGTATGTTTTTGTGACTAAACATAGTGTGTATGTATGGAGGCACCATAGCAGGTACTGATGAAGTCGCTTCTGGAACAGGCTCTTTCTCTTTATTATTTTTGGGTTTTCTAAACTGGAAACCATTTTTATGAAGAATCTTTCTCAATGTCTCTCTTGAGCCTTTAAAATTAATTTCTTCTTTTAATATTTGTAGCAGTTTGTTAATCGTTGGGACTTCTTTTTTAAAAGCATAGAATTCATGAATCTTCCTCCTAATTACTTGTAGGTCATATTCATCAACTTCAATTTTGCCTTTAGTGCGTACTCTTTTCTTAGGATTCTTTTTAAGTGTCTCTGGATCTAATAAACCTTGTTCTATAAGTTTAGCCTCCTTTACTATATTTAGTACTGTGCGCTCAGATACACCTATTAAAAAAAAAGGAAGCACGAGGTTGTAAAACAAACAGAACGTTCACCATCATTAAATCAAATGACTAACACTTACCAGTTGCAGCGGAAACACGAACATAAACTTTACTAAGTGGAATAATAGGAATTTGCATTCGCTTCTCTTCATCCATAAACTCTTTCACCTTTAATATAATTTCACGCACTTCACTTGTTATATTTTTAGGCATTTTTATTAATATCTAATCTAATCACGCATATAAAAAATCTCAATAAATACTGTCTAGTTAAAATAAATTACATACATGGCTATTTAATGTAAATATTAAATAGTATAATGAGAAATCAAGTAGCAAACCTCAATCACTCAATTCTGAACTCACGCACTCTTTGACAAAAAGGAATTCTACTTCAAATTGACAAGTTTATTAAGTATTAACGTAACTGTCAATTGTCAAATTGTAAGGATGAAATTTAAGGAAATGCCGCAGCTTCATTTAATTATAACTATAATAATAATTTGTTAAGTAAACCAAAATAATGTTACTAATTTTAAGGTAACAGACCTTAACATTCAAAAAACAAAAAACAAAGGAATAGTATAATAAGATATGAAATAGTAATATATAAGAAACGTAAGATATAAATAGGGAGAGAAAAAGAAAAGACAAGGCGGTATGGTCGAATGACTTTAGTCAACCCTACGGACGAATAAAATAAAATAGCAAAATTATTAAATTACATATTAATTAAGAAATCATTAATTAAATCAGAAAGTCGGTGAATTTTTTTTAAAAGTATGGCCACAATATTTTTAAAAAAATACCGGGACTCGTATCCATGGGCATGTAATAAATTATTTAAAAAAAACCGTCATTACTTGACGTATTACGAGAAACAATTTATTTATTCATAGAACACAAAACTTATTAGGAAAAAATATAGAGAGCAAGGTATTACAATTCAAATCTCTACAATAATTCCCTGGACTTATCCAAATTAAACTAATCGTTTCTTTATTTAAACAAGCCATAGCTTGTTTGTATGGAGACATCCTTACGAAAGAACATCCAAAATTTTCGTTAAATCTATATAGTACATTCAGCTCAACAATAATTCTCAAGAGCTTAGCCCAGGTAACCATAGCCTGGATGGCATTCGTTTGATAACCAGTAGGCTGCTAGTATCTAATACGTTACTTGGTTTAGAAAATGTATGCTCATCTTTTGGCTCGAGAAACCCTTTATGATCACGCGTGCTTAGTGATGCACGAAAATGACGTATTGGATCTAGAGATGAGTGGGAACAGTTGGTTTAAATGCATGAGAAGATGGTGGGAAGATTTGTTCTTGCTCTCATATACAGATGAAAGGGCGCATGTATATTATACAAGCACGCACGCATTAAGGATGGAGAGAGCAAAGCAATTTTATATGTATAAAAAGAGTATACATCCGTTGAGTAAGTTTAGGTATGAATTTTTAAATAATAAGCAGGTTCATAATAGTATAAAAATATTCGCGTAATATATTGCGATAAATGGATGCTGTAAAGGCCTCGATTCCGGTCGTGTCAGATGCCATTTTGAAGGAAATTCATTTGATATAAATCAGTTTCTACCCTATAGAAATTTCAAAACCTTTTATAACAAAAGTGTCTTTTCAGGCAATTTTGGGATTACGCTATAGTCCCGATTGTGGTACTAAATATGATTATATTTTACCATAGCACTTCTATGACGTACGGCGAGGCTAAGTGGCAATTTTACATGCTTAACGGATTCCTAGAAAGCCTTCTTCTTCTCGATATATACTTTAGTTTGAGAACCGGCTATTTCCACGTCGATTCGAAAAGAATAATTTTAAATAATGAAAAAGTTTTGATGCATTACGCTTCGACCAAGCTGTTCCTTCACGTTCTCGCCTCCTTTCCTGTCCAAACTATAATGTTCATGAGATATGGTAGAGGTATAAGCTGTGCAATATGTAAGGCAAACAAATTCGTGATTGCGTTGCAAATTCTCGGTATATTTCGTTTGTATAGGCTTATTGACGCCACGAGCAAATGGAGTACTTATAGAAGATCTGTGCCGGTGTCGTGCTGCCTTAAATTCCTTCGCATTGCTATTCTATGTTTTACGTCGATGCACATATTGATGCGCTTAGCTGATATTATATCTGTTCTTACTATTCTATTCGAGAGCAGGTTAAGCTCCCGCTCTTACTTCGCATCAGTATTGAATATTAGATATGGTAGCGTTCCTGCGCCCTCAAGGAGCGTTTTCTATTGCTTAGAGTTTGCAAGAATTTGCAAGTCGTTTCTACTGTTCAGTTTTAGCCTCATGCCTCACGCTTACTTTCCGGATAAGATGACTTCATTGTTAGCATATTTGGTTGCGATGATGTTTTATATGTGGAGTTTGGTGGAGTGCTACTTTTTGTTAAGCTGTCTGAACTACCCGGAAGACCAAATGTACACTTGTGTGGAAAGGACAATGACTCTGTCACGATGGAGAAATTTGCCAGACAGTTTTAGTAACAAGTTGTTGAATTATTACAAGTTTAACATGACAAAGCTTAGGGTGACGGAGAAGCAAAACGGGCTGTATAGAAGTCTACCTAAAAGCTTAAAGACAGAAATAGCAGTATCTTGCAACAGTCGCTTGCTAATGAGGGTACCATATTTTAACGAGTGGCCAACAAAGCTGATCGGGCAGTTAGTGATGGGTGTAAAGGAGGAGATATATATGCCAGCCGACATCGTTGTAGAAGTAAGCAACAATATCAGCATCGTGTGAAATATTCATTAAAAAGAACCTTGAATTCTCTTAAACGGTGTTTACTTTTGAATTGATAACTGATCCAACAAGATTTCTTGATTTACAATACATATTTTACTTAAGTTTATCGTTATGTATATGTTAAAACACATAGTAGTTCACTTTTTATTCATTGTCCGTACCAAGTCATTTTTTCAGGCTTCCATACCCAGTGACGGTCTCATGATAATTGTTGTGGGTGTGTTAGCAATTTATTCTTTGCAAAATCAAGAGCTGGGCCATTTGGTGGATGGTGACTACATTTGTGAATTATGTTTAGTAACAGACAACGAACAGCGTATGTCATCGGTTGTCGCCTTAACACCCTGCAAGGTACTTTTCGCCTCTATTAGGTTCCCGTTTTTTACTTATGTTTTTATAACAACATATTTGAATTAAATTAGATGATTTTAAATTTTTATTGTTCCTTTGTTTTTTATTAAATCAATTGTTGTAAATGCGATTCAACGCAAATGGTTCCGGTTTTCTATTTCTGCTTTTCTATACAAATTTTTTACTTTTTTGAATGGATATCGTCCTGCCTCACGGTACCATAACTTTCACCACGTCTTTAACGCTCGGGTGATGTTTTTTTATAGGGGCAAGCAATGTTGATGTATGCATATTACGGCACGTTTCAGATTTTGTTCCTGGAGAAAATAACATTCAGGAAAGTGATGAGGTCATATCCACACCTGTTCTATCAATTGAGGGACGCATTATTGAAAAAATACACCTCGCAGCATAATTATTCAAATAGAATTCTGTAAATTTAGCTCAAAGAATATTTCAATTTATAAACGTTAATTTAAGGAATACCTTATTATTGTGAGACTTACTATAATAAAAATATTAAAAAAACAAATTACAATTTCTTTGAATTGAATATATTTTCATATTTCCTTTGCGCATGGGACAGAAATATATTCATTCATAAATATCAGTCTTGTAATTAATGTAATAAATTCGTGTTCCGATAAAAATGTTAAACTGGTTTCCAAATGTTATTCATCAGATTACGTTCAATCAAATAGATAGAACAGTCGATCCCCATTATGATTATTGTTTCAAACGCAACAGATGTCCCTCCTACGTGACCAGCATTCTCAAAAGATGACCAAATGTTTGCCCAACCGTATTCGAAGCAGGCCATTATAGAAATAAGAAGGCTTTATGAGACCGGTGTAGATTCCGCGATCGTGGCCACCGCGCGAGGAATGCGAAATGGTTTTTTCCTTTATTTTAATTAATATTCTCGTAAGAGTTGCGTTACGACACCTACACAAGTGTTGTACAATGTATGGAAAAGTAAATCGAGGCATTTTAAATAGCCTGTCAGGCACACTGAATAAATTAGCGAGGCGAGAACAAAATTGTATCATAGTAACACTAAACATGTTTTGACTCGAAGCCAATGCGCCAATGTTGAGGAATATTCTTTAGTTCATTAATAGATCTATATTGGGATCTATGTGTCGACCGTTGCTAATTTATAGTTCCTTTCCAAGAGATCGTCCATGCCGAACACATTTAATCGTAATTTTGCGCAGATTTAAAAACTATAGCTATAACTTTATTATGTAACTATAGCACTATTTTACGCACTCGTAACATAATTATACACTAACTAAAGCACTCTTTTGTCTCTTTACATCAAAGTGTATTTGAATCAAAACAGATGAGTTGTCTTGATTTTAATCCAAACTGTAACTCGTACTCCGACAGCGGTTCATCGCGTCCGTCTCCATATTTATGCGCAAATAGATCTCGCCTTCCAACTTAATCGGCAGTAATGGAAAGTTGCACTTATAAGTGTATGAATGCAAAAAAGTGATAGTAATCACGTCACATCAAGTATTTCAAGTTCCGAAATTGGGTTTCTGGATCAGACCCCTTGGATGCACTTCCCTGCTTTTTTGTAGCAATCACTGTTACGTGTCAAGGATATTATCTAATGTAATCTTTATATAATTGCGTTTAAAATATGTTGCGTTCTTTCGCTCTTGGTCAACTCGAGTTTGTTTAAATTAAAAAAATTAAATTATAAAAGATAAAATAAGGCTCATATTATGTAAAAAAAATATAACCGGTCTGGAAACATAATGCGAACATCTCTACCTTGCAAATTCGTCCTGACTTTTGTAACAAACTTTTATAATAGAGCCGAAAAAATAAACATTTCCCAAACACAATTCTTGTTGACGAAGGGAATCGTCAAGGGAGTTTATACATGTTTTCTACTTCCTTAGGTTTGCCGTAGGTCATTACTTCCCTATTTTAATTTTTGCTACACTTAATAATGATTAAAAATACATGGTGTTCATTTTTTCAAGAAGAAAAGGTTCTTTTCCTGGCAAAGGCTGTTAATTTTTGAAAATCCATTGATGCGGTTTTAGGTGTTATCAGAATCGGGCGTTTGAGTATATTCTGATAATTCTCAGAGTTTCCAATTGGCCAATTACACCCAGATGAAAAACTCACCTGTATATAAAAAGCTATGATATAAAAAGCTTTTATATAAAAAGCTATGATAACTTGCGACATGGCTACGAATTAATCCCAGTACCACACGTTAGATGGTGCACCTAACGTATACTTACAGAAGGAAGCTCGTTGAAATAACATCTGTTTAGAAATTGAACATTTCTTAGTACGCGTTAGGTGGTCGAATTATTTTGAAAGAATTATGATCATTAGAGTATGCATAAGCCGTGCAATTTTGAATGAATAATAATGAAAACACAATTGAAAGTTGAAAGTAAATTGGTGTAACTGATATATCAATTTCCGTTAGATATTTGTGTGTGCGAACGTTGTTTGTATAAAAATTCCTCGTGACGATATAATAATATAAATAAATATAATAATATAATATAATAATAAAAATATAATACTTCGTGTATTAGTTATTTGTCAATATTTACTATCACTGTCTCTTGTTTCATTACGTGTGTGGTTTGAGCATATATCCAAATGGAGATTCTATTGGTACATCGCTATAGTGGCTACTGATACAGATCGATTCTTAAGTAAATAAATTGAAATAGCGATACCAAATGCAATAAGTATTAAGTTTCATTCCAGAGCTGGTTACGTAAAGCTAACATTTACAGTCTAATAACATATTACTGTGAGAACTCCATGTGATATGACTGATAGCATCCGCAATTTTTTCCTTCCCTTTCTACTCATGTACGTCACGGAAGTGGTTTGTTAAAATGGGGTCATGGGTTTGGTTACGGTATAATATACTTAAAAATAAATACCGTACCAATTAAATAATTTATAGGTATTTTATCATCTTCTAAAAAATGTAATTGTAAATACAACCTCACAGACAGAAAACGAGAACCATGCCGGTTTATTGGAGTTAATAGTCAACAAGTAGTACGTTTTTATTATTTTTAACACGCACCTCATCTTAGCTTACATTAAGTTAGGCAACGAAGATGGCGTAAACATTATTAAACCAGATTGAGGATATGTTACAGCGTTGCCAAACTATTATTTAAGAATTATAATATGTCGTAACAATTAAATGGAACAAAACGCCCCGGAGCTTATTTGGTCACGCACCGTTCATTGTCCGTCTGGGAAACTTCAGTCATTAACAATAGTCCAGACCCTCTCCAACGTCCGAGTAATATGATTGTCATTCTATTCGTGTTTTTGCTTATAGAAAAAAAATTCTTGGTGTAATACCGGGTCCCACCCCCTGGATTCGATAGGAGAGCAATAGGTTAGAGGCAAAGTGACGCAAAAAATGAATCTGCTGTGTGATTGCATATTTATCACGTTCACTGCTTCATATATACTTCGATAAACTCGAAGCTTTAACTCTAGATTGTTCGCTCGCAAGATCTCAGTTATGAAAGATCGTACCTGCTTAAAATATAACGTAACTTAAGTGCGTCTTAAATATTTCCTTAAATAATTAGTATTCATTCTTTTATTTATATGTATTATTAATGTTAAGTTAGCTCTATATATTTATATTAACTTGGGTGTTTAACCTGCCTTCCTTTGTAGTTTTACTTTATTAGAATCGTTTTCCGAAAGTTATCCCTTTTCAGAAACAAAAGAACGTAAATGCTAATTAAAATTTAAAATAAAAATAAAATTATTCCTCAGACATCAAGGTGAAAAAAATTGAAATAACTATGATATCGATAAATGTGATGCGCAGAGTTGTTATTGCCTAAGTTAAAAATAAATCTGACTTTATCATGATTCTCAAAAAAATGTGTATTTTTTTAAAATTTTTGATCCATTATTGAGGTCCCATTGTAAATTAGAATCCTCTTAAATCGAGATCCATCGTCTATAAACGAGATCTTGAGTTCTCCTTCGTTTTCTAAGCCCATTATTTTGAGTCTCAATTGATTTATCCATATAAATGGCACACTACTGGAATATAATTTTAAACTCGTTTCGATTATCCAACGTTGGAAGCTATAAGAAACATCCTACAATATTTGAAGTATGAAAGTCGATCTGTTACGATTTGGCTATACCACTTTGGATTCATATAGAAATGAAAATATGTAATTGTAATCCGGGTCAATAACATCGACTGCTTTTATTGTAAAAACCAACCCGAACAAGGGCTTAAAAGGGGATGATAGTTTATATCAAAAATTTTTAGGGAAATTAAATTTTCATAGCATTGGTATAAACTAAGCTTCGCAATATGCTGAAATAGCACCAAAGATCAAGTTATGACTAATTTTCTCGAGGGCGAAACGTCGGCTTTTGCCTCTTCACATAGGATAAGTATTAAACATACAATAACATAAAACAAATAATTTAATTTTTTTTGATAGAGCCCGACAAAAGGTGTATTTAAAGCTATTGTATATCATCCCTATATGTTGATTGGGACATAATCGGCAATGTTCTAAAAAAGATTGACTCAGGGATGGCGACTTACGATGAAAGTTTACGAATAATGTAGTAATGTTGTAAGATATATATGTATGTTTGCGATTGATATTTACGGTGAAAATTAATTGTTGATATTGATCGTTTTAAATATTTGTATGTATTTAACAAGGTTCTAAATCAAAATACATTGTTTTAATACCCTAAATATTTTCGCAAGGCATAATTTCGCAGTTGCAACCAGTCATTAGTTTATATTGAAAATAATGAAACTGTAAACACATAATAAATATACAATACGCGATATAGCACAATATAACATAAATGTATGTAGATATGGTAGAAGACATATTTTATTAAATTAACACGTCTCCATAAAATATTATTGATATCTGAAAGGTACTTGCATCCTAGATCAAACAAACATATAGTTACCTCACAAAATTCCGTACATCCTATGAAAATTCCCGACGCTTGCTCGTCCGAGTTTTCGAAATCACTTTAATAGCAATCACTTGGTCAAGTCAACCCCACCTTGGCTAGCCCCACCAAAATGTGAAGGTGCCCATCTGCGTACCGTACACCATAGCAATGGGCCTTTCTAAAACGGCCGGGTTGTCAGTTAGTAGGGATGAACTAAGGGGCAGAATTATGCAATTGTTGGACTCGAGTAAGCCATATATAAGCTTGGCTAAGGACTGAGGTGAGTATACAGACAGCAAGTGTCAGCCCAAGTGTAGCTAATCAGTCCAGCCCATTAAGCAAGATGTACACGAAATTCGCTGTAAGTTCAAGGATTTTCTTACTATCAGTGTTAATTCACGCAGCTTTTAAGCTTACTACTGGATATTTATTAATAGTGTTCACGTTTTAATGCTGTCTAAATTGTCACTTCTGTGTTGACTGAATTTCATATTTACCCAATTTTAATTTTACCGTCTCTAAAATTCTAATTGAATTCTAAATTGTAATAGTTTGAGATCGGTCAACTAGGTTTTAGTTTATCCGTTACAAACATATACATCTATATATTAAAATAAATAAGAAACCGAAGTTTAAACAAAATTTTTAACTGACAATATGAATATCATACCTAAAAGTTTAGCAACTAAGGTAGGTATTGGTTTAGTTAGGCTCTTAATGAATGAATGTCTAAATGGAATAAATATAGTTTTAGAGCCATGTTTAATCCTATCTAATTTATTTGCAGCTCTTCACCCTCTTGGTCGCCGTGGCCGTGGCGGTACCAACACCAGGTGGCTTCGGTGGACAGTAAGTTTGCAATTTTTAAGTATTTAGCTTCTATCTAAAGAATACAATTTCTAAATGACTTTCAGTGGCTAAAATAATTTAATAATTCACTTCTTCCTACTATATATACGGAATGATAATATTACATTCATATAATTGAATAGGTTACATAGGTTAATAGGTGTTTACAAAAAAAAAACACTAATTAATTATACACTCGAAGATTAGTCTTTGAAATGGATTAGTTTTTAAAACCCTAAAATTGATATTGACATTCGTAAGTCGTGTCAGTAGAATAAACAATATAGCAAGTTTCATTTATCAAAGTAAATAGTCGTTGGGCATATCATATTAATTAATTTATATAAGACTAGACGAACATAAATTGTACGCGCAGTTGCGTTGATATCGCTATTTTGACATATTACATAATTCGCAAAAAAATACTTCTTGCTTTATGCACTGCTAAATATAAATACAATCTAACGTTCACACTAATTAAGAAATTACGTGTGAATCGCGATACAAATATAATTCGATATTTCATAAACCGTTATAGTTGCGTAACGATATAAATCTCCAAATATAAATACTGCCGTGTCTTGACAGAGTTTGGACGTCTGTAACAAAATCTATGTGTTTTTATATTAATAGTGACGTAAAAATGTCCTACAGCATACCAATTTCGCAATCCATTTCCGAAGAAAGGTTTTAGAGTAAGGCGAATTCTGATGCGACTAAATCTGCAGGCGGAAGTTACCGGCAGTAAACTGCCTTGTCTGTATGCAATAATTGATCTGCATAGTGCTAGTGAAAGGCTTTGCTTTCAGAGCAGCCTTAGCTTATTAATGTAGGTCTCATTATGTAACGGAAACGGTAAGAATCAACTAAATATGATTTTTATAGCATTAATACAATAACAATTCCAGTAACAGTAGTAGAATTGTCTAACTAAATGAAACAAAATTACGTAAGCCGTTTGAATTTGTCAGTAACTAAATTAACAATTAAATACGAGTGAACATCGTGCGACTTCAAGAAACTAATAGGTCAATTTTTTATTGGTTCTCCATTTGCGTATTAAATCCGTACTTATTGTCTCACTGTCAATGTCTTGTCAAGACTGTAATTATTATTAAGATGACAGTTTAATATGTCTGAAATTAGCCTGATAGAAGAGCGCAATTTATACAAACGTATATAATTTGAGTATGACTTTAACTATGGATTTCAAAGTGAAACAGAATTCAGGCCAACAAAGAATCAAGATTATGTTATTATTATGGTACAAATAAAAGCATTCACTTGTTGTGTAAGTTGATTGGAAATGCTGAGTAATTAATTGGCTTCTAATTACTTTTATCAAGGTTCTTATTGCGGTACTTTCTACTGTTGTTTTTAAGAAAACTAGTAGCCTGCACATTTGTTCGCGTCATGCTTTTAACTCTGAAAATTACGCGATCGTTTTTAAATCAATATTTTATATTTATTATCCATTTAAAGAACTTTTAGTACATTTTGCATTATTTGTTTGAAATTACCTGAATATGTCCGTCTTTAAATATAACTAAATGTTATCGTAGCGTGAGTAGATTTGAATACTTTATTGTATATATTATTGAACTACTTCAATAAACGAGAATCAAACAGAATGCGTAAACAAAACTACGATTATATTGTTATTTCATAGTTCTTCTAATGAGTTACATACGCTCGTACGCTAATTTGGTAGCACTCGTTTTGTGACTATCATCCAATTTCAAAATTTAATATCATCTACAGCAATATTTCCTTAATTTGCACATACATTACTATTTTATTAGGTCAGAAGCAGAAGCCTAGTAAAATGTATTACGCAATTGAATGCGATCGCTTTCTATAATGGTGTAGTGAAATGTACGATTTTCTTGCGCGGTGACAGAATTACTTAACTTGATGTAACAGTGTCCTGATTTTCCATTTGTCGCTTGTTGGATTAAAGCCGCGTAATAAACTTCATATTAATCAAATTGAAGCATGTTTTGTCGCCTTTTTCTGTTTGAATGAACATGTTGGAGTCATGAGATATTTGCATAAGAGAAAAACGCAACCCTGCTCCATGTTTCATTCTGAACTTCCTGTTTCAGCAAACACGTGACCATCCATGTACCTTACAAAGTACACACTATCCACCATCACCACGTCTCCAAAGTACCGGTGCCAGTCCACGTGCCTGTGGTAAAAGAAGTGCCTGTGATCAAGGAAGTGCCCATCTACAAGCATGTACCGGTTCCCGTGATCCAGCACGTTCCTTACCCGGTGATCAAGAAGGAAATCGTGGAGAAGGAGGTGATTGTGCCTGTCCATCATCATGAGGAGCACATCTCCCACGGATGGGAGGGCGAGTCGTTGTCGCATGGCTGGAACTGAGCGTCTCCGTTAATCATGGAATTAGTTTTAGGTCAGTTATCATTAATTTATACACACAACTTCAAATATTAAACGGCTTGACTACGTCACTTTGCCCAATCCCTTCCAAAACACAGTAAATACAATTTGAACAGAAAGAGATGAACAGCAATTTTGTCCAATGTGTTCAATTGGGCTGATTTATTTGTCAAAATTATAAATTTTGAGTTTTATATATAGATTGATTGTTTCAGGTAATTTTAAGGTCCTCGTCATTGTAAATACAAACAGCATGAATCATCAGTGTGAAAATCTGTGTATATTAAGGAAGCCTCCAAAAATATAATGTGTGACAAAAGAAAATAACTAAAAAGGCCGACGCTTTGTTCCGAATTCAAAAATCAAAAGGGGTGGTTTATAATAGCCAGCATAATTTTGTTCTCTCATCTAAGAACATTGCAATTTTCCCAATAGTTCCACTGTTTATAGAATAACTTTTCAATACCAACCAGGAGTTACAATCAGCGCATTCAAACAAATTCATACCAAAAATTCGGCAACAATTTTTTAATACTCCGATCACTGTATCTGACGAAATTGTACTTATGAAAGAGTTGTATGTATCTTGTTTAACTACCTTTGTATATACAGTAACCAAAGAAAATAAACGATGAATATTTTTTTTATTCCTGCCTTTTCTTGAATTTCCTATTTTAATTTGTTTCACTTTCATCATATAGCACTTTACAGTTATCACTGCTAAAATCTCTAATGATATTAAAACCCAGCAACAGCGTAAATTATATAGTAGAATCAAGAACTCTGTATTTCTGTCTATGCCTTGAGGCGATTCTAGTTATATTGAATAGAACACGAATGTCCAAAATATTATTTTTAACGCCTTTTGTTTTTTAAAGATTTTATAACTCGACTATTTAATTCGAGTAGTCAAAATTTTCTGATAGTGTTATATCTCGATTCGTTTAACCACTGATTACAATTTGTGATATTTTCATACAATTTTTATTAGTTACTTTAATCTGCAAAAAACGTTAAGCCTCAATACATGTCAACTTAATAAATAAGCAGAGAAAATCGAGTAATATTTATGTCACTATCGTCTTATACTCAATCGTAAATGAAAAAAAATCAACTTTACACTGTATAATTACCTTATACAAGACAATGACTATACACAGGTATACATTGATCGCTATCTCTTCCATAGATCCCTTAGTAAATGGCAAGAAAGTTCATACGTTGTGAAAGTGACAATATTCGTCGACAGAGCCTTGTATATTGTTATTTGTAAGCCTCTATACAGGCCGAGGAATCCCTCTACCTTCACAGTGTCGACTATGCATTGGAATAAGTTTGTACATTTAACAAGGTTTCTTGAAGTGGTCGGTGTAAAGAATTTTTCTTCTGTTTTATGACTCTGAAACAATATTTCATTTCAGTTTTAAAGTTATGCTAACAGTTTACAGTCGGATACCGGCGAAAGCTAAAACTCTTCTTTACTTGTTTAAAATTATTTATTTCACAAACTAGTCCACGATTTTAGGTTTTTCGTAACCAATAAATTAAGTATAGACCCTATCACTGACATTTGGCTGTCCGTCTGTCTGTTTGTCACTTGGTTGTTTTCAATTGAGTAGCGGCGTGGAACCTTCATGGAAACTCCGACTCGAACTTGCCTGCATTTTATTTACTATAAGAGCATAGATCGTAGAATATTGGAATTTCATTGATAACATTATTACGAAATCTAATGTTTACGAGTGTGTGTGTGTACGAGAGAGATATAACTTCAATTTGTAGATAATTGCGATAATTACATTCGAGCGCTTAAAATATATCTCAATATTTTACGATTAGTCACTGTTTTGACACTGATACTTGTATCAGTCTCTCATAAGAGGCTGAGGCAGTTTGCTCGTGTGTACTTTAAATATCTTTCTTACTTAGTTTAGCACATCACTAATTCAACTAAACTAAGTAGAAAGGTTTTTTTCCATTTCAGTCTTCTCACTAGAGCGGTGGTGTCTCCAAGCTAGCCTCAACATTCACGTGATGGTGAAGTCTTCGGTCATGAGTTCCAGCGCTTCTCCTCTTATACGCATCTCGTCTTTACGAATGTACCCATGAGTTTGGAAGCGATGAATGTTGCTCTTGTTGGTACAGACCCAGAGCTGGCTACCATAAAATATACGGGCATGAAATGAAGTGTGTATGTCCGGCCTACCGAGCAACGAGTACATTAGCGAAAATCTAATTTGCCATGACTTTGGTCATCATACCTTGACACTTTACCGAATTATGGAATGAAACTTTGACTTTTCTATAGATAGTAGTGTTTCGTATGAGGTTTTATTAATAAAATCTATGTGAATTGATATACGTATACATTCCTTATTGCATAAGCGCCGGTAATGTATATAAATTACTATTACTTATTCGTAAAATATCACCCATTCACCGTCCGTGGCTAATGCCTTGTAACTTCCCATAGTTACATGACCAACTAAACGGGTAAAAGCCACCAGCGCCGGCTCTCTATAACTATTCGCAATTTCAATCCCAAATATCACTGCAGATCGTTTATATAATATACTAGCTGACCTAGCAAGGTTGTTTTGCCGTATATGATTTCAATTTACAATTAATAAATGAAAAAAGGGGGTTGATCGTGAAGGGGTTATAATGTAGGGTTGTATGTATTTTTGTATGCTGCATCTTAGTAAAATAGAAACTGAAATTTTGACAAAAAAATAAATTAGGGTTGGACTATCCTTAACATTTAGGGGGATGAAAAATAGATGTTGGCCGATTCTCAGACCTACTCGCTACGCTCACAAAGTTTCATGAGAATCGGTCAAGCCGTTTCGGAGGAGTATGGGAACGAAAACTGTGACACGAGAATTTTATATATTAGATATTGCATTTAACTTCAAATTAAAGAAAGCAAAATGTGAAAGAAGCAATAAAATTTCACTAGAATTAAAAATTTATGGGGATTTTAATATTAAATCCGTTACTTTCACTCGAGTGAAATGTTTTCTTGTTCCACACTATTGTATATTTGAACATTTAGTTTAAGTTATTTGATCTGTATACGTTAATTTTGAAAGAGTTTCTGTTAAGTTTATTATGGTCAAACGTTTTAACAATGTTAGAACCCATTTGGTAATTGCGGATTGGCGTAACATTGGAATACGATGAAGTGGAATTTTTTTGAGTTATTTGGACTGATTAGTTTACATATTAGTTGTAATTTTTATTTCATGTATCTTAATTTATTTTCGTATCATATCGTAATCGTAGCAATAAAAATAAACAAGCAAAATAAATATATCTATGCTCTTATTTACTGTGAATCGCAATAGTCAAAGGCTCCTGAAATACAGTTTCGGTTTCATGAGGAGCCTTGGATGCGAGAACATAAGTGTAAACATTGTGCAATAAGTAAATTATTATTATTAAGCGAATTAGTTACATACGGCGATTTGCAGCCTCCTCTTCGCCAAGTCGAAGGGGTACATGGCGATCTTTGAAACAAAGCCGGCAACCAGTCCTGCCACGCTGCTAGCTAGGAGCAGGTGCTCCGGCCTTTTAGGCGTCTTGCTCTCGGTCTTTTTTGTATGGGATTCTAAATATTCCAGTATTATCGGCTGCACGACACCGAATACAGAGAATGTTATACCCACTTGAGGTCCGAGCTATAATAAAATACATTGTTAATGGCTTATGTGTACTTTTACAGGACACAAACATACATACAGAATCATGCTTTTGTCTATAACATTGGATTTCACAAGCTCTATTCCCTTGGTAATTTTAAAATTAAGAAATTATATAGCTGATATTTGTGTGTATTGGAAAATTTCAAACAATTTACATCGAACTAGTTCAACGGCACGGAGCGCTGCTCAACTTTTCATGTTAAAGTGAGTGTTTATAGAAGATATTTTACTCGCCATTAATACGCCAGCCGCCCAGCCCTCGTAAAACGCGAACAGCCCACCGGACCTGTACACAGCCCTCGCTCCATTAAGTAGACCCTTATACTGCTCTTGAACAATCATCTGACGAACTCTTATAACCTCCAGCGGAGTTGCAAGCGTGGCACTGCATGTACCAGCACATATACCGCATAGGAATTGCAGTATGTTTCTGAAATAATTCCTCTTTAGGGGAATTTCCTTTTATTTATCTTTCAAATGCTTTATTTTTCTTCAATTGTAAAAGAGTTTACTCGAGCGCAGAAAATTAAGACTATTGGTAAAGCGTGTGATTCTCAAAGTCCTGTGTGCTTGTCCAATTGGAAAAATAAAATAAATAAAAGCCACGTCTGGCGTCTGTCTTAAATAAAAGCCATAGACGAGGCCTTATGGCATTAGTACAAAGGCCCATTCCGATTTTACATCATAAATCTATCAACTCCTTTAAAAATGTATATTCATCTTCGACTTACTTAAGCTAACGAGCAAAAATAACTAGTAGTGCTATTAACAATAAAATACGAAAGGCGCATATTTACTTGTGTTCTGGATTGATTGATAACGATTGGAATGCATATCTTGTGGTTAATTCATAGACGTAAAACTGACTGCTTGTCGACAATATTGAGTGCACCTGTTACAAACAATTGTAAAATTAATAATAACACACAGGCAGCACGATGTAGAGCTGGCAAATAATGTGTCTAGTCTAAAGAGACAAAAATTAAGATAAAAAAACTAGGCAAGTTCTTTAAGAAGACTCTAAAATATTTATTTTATTCTGACGCAAATACGTGTGAAAATTTCAACAATCATGGACACAATAATACAGCGAAGTATCAGTAATAGGATTCCTGTTATTAAACTTTGGGTACGTATCATTAACTCACTAAACCAACTCTCATTTATAATTACCAGATTTGCCTTACAGAGTAACTTCAAGACATGAGGTTTAGTTAATAGACCACAAAACATACTTGGCCAAGATAGTGCCCGTGCCAGAAGGCTAAAACGCCCTCCTCCAAGAATATCTTTCGGCTCGTTTCCATCAATGTCCTCTGCCTGCGTTTTCTTTTTTCCAGCTGAGTTCTGATCTTCAGCACGTCCAATGGTTGGGTGACGAACCTAGCTACGACTCCTGATATACAGCCTGCTATAATTTTTTGGTGAGGCGTGACGTCGTCATCTTTAGTGAAACCTACCATTATGGTTCATGTGTAACATGGTTCAACTGAGTGGAATTTTATAATCATGACAATTGTTATGTTGTTCTCATTGAGACTCTGACATTCATTCTGTCAGATGCATCTGCAGTCCATGGTCATAAAATCTTGTGCACTTTTTTATTCGTGTCGAGATTTGTCTCTTTTTGACAATTTGTCTTTACTCTATTATGAAAAATATCAGTTTTTTGAAATTGTTGTGTAACATTTTTATTTAAATTAAATTGTTCAATTCCTGTGAGACATATGTATGCGTTTGAACCGTTGATTACTTTTTATCTCATTCGCTTGGGTATATCGAAGAATACAAAAATAAACTCCGCATTTCAAATACTAATGAGTTACAATTTGTGTTGGTACATGGTACTATAATTATCACAGTCTTAATTTTGCCTACTTTATAACTGACGAAACTCACTGTTAAAATCGAGTAATGTTGTATACGACAAAAAATTAAAAAATCAATATTGTTATTAGTATATCACAAACTGATTGTAAAATGAGGTCCTCTCACACAGAGATAATAAATTCTGTTATTATATTCCTTCCTTTCACGTTTTTAAAACTAAACTTTTTATTTCTCTATCAAAGTATGACCGTTTACTACTTCAATGATGACGCTGCTACAACCGTTCTTTCTATATTCAGCTATCAAAGAATAACAAAAGAGATGGATGTGCAATTGAGCAAAAGCAAAAATGAACGGTGTAGTTGAGTTAAATGTTTAATTTTTTTTTCTTATATAATTGCATGGTAAAGTAGTCTTCTCTTCTCATCACAGCGCAAATACAAATCGGCAGAAAGGAAAGAGAGAGAAGGTTACGAAGGATACGTTAGTTTTTATGTACGACAGGGTAATAAATCTAGACAAAATAGTTCGATTGAGCCTGTCCAAAACTTGAGCAGCCTTCGTTTCTTGACGTCACCTTAATTCTGACCCATGAATAGAAATAGCAAAGTTAATATTGTTCTATACATTAATCTTAATTTGGCACATAATTGCTTATTGTTTTGAGGCGCTTCGATCGGACAGACGTTATTCGTATAGACGCTTTTTAACGGAGTAAACTCGCACACGGGTGAGTAATGCGTTATCATGCTAATAAGCAAAACATAATATATATTTCTTATCAGTTGTGTGCTTATTTTGCGAGCGATTGTATGTGCGATTTAAAGTATATTTATTAAGTGCCAAACGGTTTATTCCCTAGGGCTATTCGGGATCTTGAATTTTTGTGTTAAACGCGTACTATGCGCTCGTGCTGTTTGCTAAGGACTTATGTGTATTAAGTAAGTACACGTTTATAAGAAATATGAGAAAGGGTTTGGTTATTAAAGTTTTCCATTACTTCAACATATAGTTGATTAATCGTCTCGCCCCATGTAAATAATTGGTATAACTCAGAAGTAGCAGGATGGATAGTATGCCTTGGCTAAAATAATTTGCTGTAAATATCTGCGAAAGTAATCGAAATAAACATAATAGTTAGCTACCTAATATTGTTATTTTGTAGGCGAGTACATAATGATGCTATAGAATAACATTTATCAAAGAGTGATAAAAGAAAACGAAGAGTAAGCGTTGTTCATATACCAAATTAATATGCAGTGCATAAATCATACAATGTAAGGGATACGATGACCTTAAAGCTTCATCATGAATGGCGCCACAATTATTTGAGAAATGTCTAAATCAAAAAAATATCTCTTTCATGCTTTGGAAGAGTGCTTTTTTAGAGGATTCATTTCATTAATCACGGTTTGGTTTCATTAAATAAAACAGAACAATTAATTGCGTTTGTAAATGAGAGTATCACCAGCAACGGTGATGTATGCTTAAAAAACTTCGCCTTTTTTGATTGATGTTAAAAATTAAACCGTTTTGTTGACAGTGAAAATCAACATATTTTTATGCAGTATAAATTATGTCCGGCCACTTGATGCCAGGCGATCCAGGAACTAGTTCTGATGAAGCAGGACTATATAAAAAGGTAAGTGTGATTTCAGATAATCTACTTGTACAATATATGGCTACAAAATTATCGAAATTAATTAAGAATAAATATATTATAGCTAGAGCATTTTTACGCTCTAGCAAATATTTTATATGGAATTACTAGCTATATCGAAGTAAATATGCACGCTATATAGAGTTCTATTACGGCTTTAAAATTGATGGAAGTAATCCAATCACTTTATGGTACTCCAAACTGTTGGGCCAAATTAATGGATCAATAATTACATACTTGGTTATACATTGTTGGGGACGATAGTTATGTCTATTCTCCGATTTTGCTTTCCGTCCACATTCAATAATAATATAGTAGTCTGTAGTTTATCTATTATAGCAAAACTACGCTGATTTGGATGAAATTTGAAATGAAAATAATCTCAAATCGAAAGTTTTTCTAAAAACGAAATATTAAAAGGGTGGAAGGTTATATAAGCGCACCGTCCTGTTTTCTGTTTTGTCTTTCTTGCTTGAATTACCATATTCTATATGTCAGTCCACAATGAATTACTGCTAAAAGGTTGGTTAAATTGTGTTACGCTAACGTAGCCATCATCGCGTGAATAAAATTCTTGTTCAGCTCAATTGTCATTTCAGAACGTGAGACCGCTTCATCTGCCAGCCATTACAAAAAATGGAGACGTAGGTAAATATAATGCATATTAAATATACGGTATTTCACTAGAAATTATATATGAATTTTGATGTACTTTCTGAAGTGCTTTGGAGGCCTTCGTAGGAGGACAGACCACGATTGCTGTTGTTGATTGTTGTTTTAAATTTAATGAAGTTTATAAATGTGTTAAAAACATCAATTTTTTACACACATACAGTAAAAGTCAAAGATATATACCTCTAGATGCGTTCTTAAATGCGTTTCACAAATGAGTACAGTGACAAATAGTGCATACATACCATTTTAAAATTCCCTTTACGATATTGCACAATATTGTATTACAGACTCCTCTAACCAATGGCCGAAATCTCCAGTCAAAACGTCAATACTCGAAGATGACCAAAAATTGCCCCCTGTAAGGCCTCAACGAGGATTTTTCAAAGGGAAAATCAGTAAGTATTACTTTGAGTTAAGGCATCGCAATTGTATAGTCCTATTCCTCATATTACAAAAGAGCCACAGTTAAATGATCGTGTCTATATTGTTATTGGTCATAAATACAACATCAATTATAATGAGCTACTGTTTAAGTTATTCCCTTTTTTCGAATTTGTATTATTTTTATAATGTGCTGAATGTGGATAAGCAGAAAGGTTACAAAACGAAGTGCAGAGCTGGATGTAGCCAATAATTTAGTTATGTATGATAGTTGGATTGTCAATGATGCATTTTCGTAAATTGAGTGGCAAAGATAAGATCATTTTACACATTTTAGACTCCCGTAAAAGAAGAGGTTCGGCTGTAACCATAAAAGAATATTTTGATAATAACAGGAAGAATTTAGACAGATACATAATGGAATTTGTGACCATCGAAGAACTGCAACAATGGCTTATTAGGAAAACGGCCAGTGACGTAAGTGGTTACTTATTAGATTTTCGAATAACAATGCGAGGCATATAAATTTCCATTATTTTTTAGTTATATAATTCGTTCAACTACAGTGCACGAAGTCAAAGTATCATCACATATCTGTTAAAAGATATCGCGAAATATGCATTGGAAAACAATATGACTAATTTAAATTATTCCCTATCGCTGTGTGAAATGTATTTTTGTTTTCTAGATTTCTCCGAACCATGAAAATAAAGAAGTGGGGACGAAAGAGAAATTTTTAGTAAGTACATATATAATTTATAGAAAAAAAATACGATTCATTTTATATACGATGTTTGCAGAGTTGTCTAATATATTTCACTTCTTTGGTTTCTGGGTTGCTGACGAGATCACCATTGTTCTTTTGTTAATTAAATGTAATTAATTTTTTTCATGACTAATCAATTATTATGGTAATATTAGCCAAATCATGTACTCTTCAATCTGGGTCGATTTCGTAATTATATGTGAAATTTGCCGTTTGTAAACAATTTTTATTGGAAATTGTTGTCTATTGTTGCCGTTGTTGTAGTTTTGTCACGAACTGGCTTTTTGAATGTATGTTAATATAGATATAAAAAAGTGAAGACGCACTGAAATGTGTTTAATAACGTTTTACGTCAAAGTTACATCAACTAGATCACATAGTAGGAAGAAGTAGATGGGAAACGCCTTTTTTATTAGAATATTACTATATACATTGGAAATATTTCAGAATACTATGAAGTCATTTGACAACGCTAAGGACGAGGAGTCTGCAGTAAAGGAAATAGCGATTGCCGTGTGTACGGCGTTGAGTGCCGGTGCCTTTGGGGTATACAAACTATTCCCTGATGACCCTGTGCTCATTCAATACTATGTGATTGATAATCAGGTAATTTGTTTAGTGAATACAACGTATGTAACGTTAATCTTAAACTCAATTCATGTAGGTGACTATACTTTTTCAATAGCCAAGTAGTACTCAATCACGACTTTTCCAATTTATTTATCCTTAATTTATCTTTTGTTTTTTTAATGAAATTTTTTTAAAATTAGATTGAAAGCTTCGGTTTAGTTTCAATTGCTTACAATTTTCTTTTGAATTTAAAATTTCAACAGTTTAGATTAACTGTTAACAACTTGTTGTATAGAAAACAATGCTCCAGGCAGAGGCAGAATATACAGATAACGTCCTACAAGTAGCTAGGACTGGTGCAATCCTTCGGTTGTCCAGAGACATGGACCACACGTTAATTATACCAAGAAATATCATGAAACTGGATACGGTAACTCAGTTTGTATTTGTAATTTATAGATATTTGAAGGCTATTTTGCCAAAGCTCTGAATTGGATATAATATCGAATAATATTATTCACCTAACCTACAAATATTGCGGGCACTTCTTTGAAAAAATCTATTCTCTTTACCTCAAAGCCAGCCCAAATTTCATTTTATTTTTGAATAAAATTTTCAGACGCTAAAACACGTGATGTATCAACCAATCTTGAACGAGTCCGGGAAAACAACTTATATAATAGAATTATGGAGATCCGACGCTTTTGACGAAGAAGATGAGAAATTATGTTCAAATTTCATAACATGGAATAGTATAGCACTGCATTATTGTAACCTGTATTGGACAAAGAATCGGGAATATGATATGTATGGTTTTTTATTACAGTCTGTGAAGTAAGTATCGTTTTTTCAAAGCCATATGCCAACTAAAACGTGATAAATTTATATAACTACTAATTGGTTCCTGAAGTTTCACTCGCATCATTCAAAATAAAAATACCTCTTGTAAAATACTATATACATATTTTGTTTTCAATATAAAGGTGTTTTCAAAATGTTTAAACATTTCAGATCGATATTTGAAGACATCGAATCCTTAGATCACGTAATGAAAAGGGTTTTAGAATTTGTACAAAGATTGGTTAAGGCAGATAGAGCTTCGTTGTTCCTTGTCGATAATAAAAAATCAGAACTAGTACCACCATTATTTGATATTGAATATGAACCAGGTCAGATGAGAGCTAATGGAAAATTTCAAGACATAAGGGTGCCTCTGAAGCGAGGAATTGCTGGACATGTAGCCTTAACGGGTAAAAACCTTAACATAGCCGATGTGTACTCAGATCCTAGATTTAACAGGTAATAAATGTTTTTTCATTTAGATGTTAGCTTTACAAACGAAGTTGATGTATTTTTAATATCTCCAAAAATATAATAAATACAGGCTTGTTATCTTCTCTTATAAATATTTAGCTACATCTCTATATGCTGATAAAATTAAGCGTTTTGTATTAATATTTTCAGTGAGGTAGATGAACTTACTGGATATAAAACAAAAAATATTTTATGCATGCCTATTAAGGTGCAAGGAAATGTCATGGGCGTGGTTCAGATGATTAATAAGCGGAACAATGGGATATTTGACAAAAATGACGAAGTGGCTTTTGAACGATTTTCAACATTTTTTGGACTAGCATTGCAACACGCTAAACTATATCATGATATCTTAAAGCAGAAACTAAAATATGAAGTTGCTCTAGAAGTACTAAGCTATCATAACACTTGCAAGGATCGTGAAGTCCATGAAATGAATAAGGATATCGGGACATTTAATATCAATATGGATGATTATTACCTAGATCCTTATATGTTTGATGAGATACAAAAATGCAAGGCTGCCATAACAATGTTTGACGACTTATTTGATTTGTCGAATTTCAATAGATTGTCTGTAATAAGATTTATACTAACTGTGAAAATAAACTACAGAAAGGTGCCGTATCACAACTTTGATCATGGATGGTCAGTTGCTCATGCGATGTATGTGATGTTAAAAAATGACAATGAAAACAGATTTGATTCTAAAATGGTAAGTGTAAAAATTGTGTTAACGTATAATCATTACAAATTAAATATTCACCTTCTATTTAACCATATGTTTCAGCGACAAGCTCTTTTTGTGGCAAGTTTGTGTCACGATTTGGATCATCGCGGCTATACTAATAAATATCTAAATGAAACTGCGTCACCCTTAGCCACTATGTATACCACTTCTCCCCTGGAACATCATCATTTCAATATAACTGTGAAGATCTTGCAGCAGGTAAGATTTTGTGAATACAACTTTGATGTGTACTGGTAATTTAATGAAAGCAAAGACAACCGTTACATTTATATAAACATTGCACTTAATATGTAAAAATTGAGGATTCAATCACCGATACTTGTATTTACGATCCGAAAAATATATACAAAACGTATTCTGCTGTATCCAAATTGTAAACATCGGCGAAGAGAGATTCTACTGCTGTCCTCAACGATTATATTTTGCCGAACTCTTGGTTAAATTAAATTCTTTTTCAGAGTGGTCATGACATATTTTCTCATATGGCACACGAAGAATACCGTGACATTTTAAAAGATATCGAGCATTGTATATTAGCAACGGATTTAGCCGTGTTCTTCCCTAATATGAAAAAAATGAAATCAATATTGGAAGTAGATAAAGTTCCAACATTTAATTGGCAGGACCCGAATAATTGGTAAATATTACGATTTTTAGCCACTATGATTAGTTTCATATAGTTATTTTGCATGAGTGAATTTGTCGGTTTTCGATGGATATGGATCTTGGAATGGATATGGACTTCATACTGTATATAATTTAATTTTTAACCGAATTTTAAAAAAACTTGGCGAAGAGTATTATAATTCAACATGTTATTATTTTATTTTGAAGTTGCTTGTATGTGTGTAGTATAAGTATTTCCTGGAGATAATAATGACAAGGCCAATAAATTCATTGTTTGTTGTAGCAAGCTTGCAATGGCTATATCAATGACGGCGGCTGATCTTTCCGCTTCGACAAAACCATGGGACATTCAAATAAAGACTGTGCAAGTAATATTTGAAGAATTCTACGAACAAGGTGATAAAGAAAGGGCAGCTGGTAAAACACCTATGCCAATGATGGATAGATACAAACCCGAAGAACAAGCGACTAGTCAGGTAACAAGAATAAGTGCTCAATATTAAGGTGGTAGTCACTTTCTTACTCTTTTTTGAACAGTTCAAATAAATTTAAAGTTCAAATTAATTTTTATTTTCAAAGATCAGTTCTGTATTAAAAATTACTGTTTACTGTTACTGCATACTTACAGGTCGGTTTCTTGGAGCAAATATGTGTGCCGTGTTACGAAATTCTTCGTGAAATTCTTCCAAATACACAACCAATGTACGAAATGGTTGGCAAAAATCTTGAAAGTTGGAGATCAATAAAGTCAGAGAAAAAAGGTGACCCAAAGGATTCTCCAACACCTAACGAAGACTCACACCAACAAAATGCAGTTACACTTAAGACATTGGAAGTCAAAGTACCAAGTGAGAAATCATATAATGGTGATTCGAAGCAAAGTATAATAAAAAATACTCTTCGAAGACTTGATTCATTTGAAGATCTTAGAGATGACGTTAATATTAAAGATAAATTTGGTAAAATAATTAAGCTTTTGCCTATGCAAAGTTCGACTGATGACGAAGGAGTAGTAACGCCAACTAACAGTCGAAACTCAGCACAGAATCCAAAATGAATTTGGTTGAGTCGTCACCACACTCCAAAAGGGGACTTCTACGAGTCCTTGTGCTACAAGTGCGATATGTGAAGGCTTTTTCTCATGGGAATATTCATTCTTTTAAAGTGCACTACTTTTTGCAACTATTACGTATAAGAAAATTATAGTCCATCTTCTAATTATATATATATTCAAGTAATATATAATATTATTTCTTGTGGCCAGCTGGTCCAAGTTACCAAAGATACTTTGAGCTAAGTAAACATACATACTTTAGATGTATTTAAGAATAGTATTATTTTAATTATTAAATACTTGACTGGTAATGTATTCTATAAAGTCTTTGTAAAACTACGATTAAATATTACTCACAATTCTTTGTTTCATTTAAAATACAATAATTTAATTATATTTATATCAACTAGCAAATAGCATTAGAACTAAAGCGATGATTTTGCATTTTTTTTGATAACGCCTTAAATGATTCATATAATTACCTAAATAAAGTCCAAGGATTTTGTTTGTAATATAAAATGAATAATAATTAAATAATTAATTTATTATATATAGGGCATCTTATGTTTTGCGAAAATTTAATACTTTTTGACACAAAGGATTTCGCAATCACATAGCCTATATGCAGACTATTAAATAATAAAATAAAATAATTTATACTATTTGATTTATTTTTACAGAGACGTCCTTTTAGCCAATGGTGACTCCATCCCTAGCAACGTTGTGAGCTTTGAGGTCATAAAATGTGAGGAAAAAGCTGAAAAATAAAGTTTATTGGTACTGACACTATTTATAATCAAGAGTTTCTACTCTATTTCTTACGCTCAACAGGTAGATTGAAAGTAGATCAAATTTTAAATTAAAATAGTTTACTTCTGGGATTTGTTAAACTGTTAATGTGACAAGGATGGAAAAAACGCTCAGCGTGATGCTTTAGCTAAATATTTCGTTTCTTATTTACATAAAAAAAGGTTTGAAGTAAATAATGTGCATACTTATTCGGTTTTATGCCCAGCTCCTTGTTAACAAACGCGGTTACTTCCTTAGCTATGTCTTTGTTCTCCACTGGTCCCAAATTTCCAATTGATTCTAATGTTGCCACTGCGCCGTATTCGGTAGAGACACCGCCGAAAGATAATTGACAGTCTCCGGATATAAGGCACATGAATTTCTGAAGATAATAAATATTTCTTTTACATACAATTCTAATAGACTAATTTGTTAGCAAGCGTTTATTGAGAACGCTGTTTGTAAATGTGTTTGAGCGCGAAGCAAAGTTTTCTGTTACTGTTTTTTTGGACACCTCGTACTAGGACCTTTTTCAGAATCGCATTTGCTTTTTCTTTGGGTTTGCTATGATCCAACTTCCAGATCATCAAACGTCAGTACAACGACAACGGTAAAAATTGAAATTTAGATATACGTGGATTCTTCCTGCCTTGTGAAGTCTCCGAGTGGTGGGTTCAATAACGTATTACAAAATTCGCGTCCATTAGTCGAGGTTTTTCATTTTATTTCATAAAAAACCAGTATTGTGAATGACAAAATCCCGACGGGTTCATATCACGGCTGTTCACTCTGCGATGAACGTTAACATCATCACAAAACGTTATCACCTAATTAAAGAGAGGGTTGCCCTATTCGGCGTCATAACGTAACCTAAAGAATTTGAATTATTAATACAGTGTCAAACAATTATTTACTTGTAGAAATTGGCTATTTTAGTTTCAGATAAAATGCTATCACTGCTGGAAAATAGATATGCCACTGACACACGATATCAAAGTTTTGTATGGTAATTTTCCATTTGCCTGCTGTAGGTATGTAGGTCTCTTTGACCTCTCGTAAATAAACTTATTTATAATATTATAATCACACTTACTTCCTCAGATTTTCTCACGGCTTTGGAGAGCACGGGAATAATTTTATTAACAAAATCATTGGGAATTTTGCTGTTTGGCAAATTCGTGAGCACCTTTAGACACGGCATGTTGAATGTAAAGTAGGAATCGTACAGAAATCGTGTTTTTAAAAAGCAAATGATAAGATATAATTCTATAGGTATTGCTTGTTTATATAAGATAATTATGATAAATACAAAGTACGTATTGGAGGTTATTACTTCATTATATAATGTATATATATATATTCGTAAGCATCTGATAAACAGCTGTAGTTTCGATTCTGATTCGATTAATTTATTTTTCTGACTTAAATCAATGAAAATGAATATTTATTTTTTACGATAACATTATAAAAGTGATGATGCTCTAAGTAAACGTTTTGAGTAGGATAATCCAGGACAACCGGAGTAATGTATTAAAACAATCCAATTGAGATAATAATTTTCAGTATATTAATAAAAACTTAAATAGTGAACAAAATAGAGGGTTCTATTTTTGTCCTCGCAGATGTCAATTAAATTCAATGACAGGGACGTCTGCCAAAACAGCGTTCTACGTATATCACAGAATAGAACAAAGGAAAAGACAAAAACAAAATTTAAAAAAAATAGTCATATTTAAGTATACAGAAATAGAAATAATAATAATATCGAGGGTGAATAATAATAAGTAAAATACTAAACGCCTGACATAATTTTAGAGCAATCACGCAGTTCGCAAATGGAACACGACGCGGTTGATGCATTGTTATGGTGGGCTGTCGAAGTAAGAGTTCAATTCGATTCCCGATATTGTCAACATTTATGTGAAGAACATATTTAATGAATGTGGTCTGGGTTCAGGTATGAGTTGTGTTAGCAAATATCACACCACCAATAAATACCTTGTGCTAACCGACCGTGTCTGGAATGATATATTGTTGTGGACAAAATATGTGAACCTCTCAAAAGAAGTCCGTATAATGTCCCAAAATACGCTGGATTGTTAAATGAAAG
Organism: Pontia daplidice; assembly: GCA_963693355.1. Classification (NCBI taxonomy): domain Eukaryota; kingdom Metazoa; phylum Arthropoda; class Insecta; order Lepidoptera; family Pieridae; genus Pontia; species Pontia daplidice. The sequence continues at coordinate 7,948,071 of CAVNZL010000001.1, forward strand.
ACATAATATGTTTACCGCTTAGAAAATAGTTGCGATAAGTAAGCAGGAAGTGCCCTGTCCCCAGAGTCACTGACCGATGCAACAATCGTTTGACTCGTCCTACATCCCAATGGCACTGAGAAGTGAGAGGGTATGTGACAAGCGAATTGATTTAGCATAACAATTGATAGTGCATTTAAATAACGTTTTATTGCACTGTACCTTACCAAATCGAGTTTAATATTTCGTTTTGTTACATTTTTTATATACTTAGAGCAGTCTTGGGACTGTTGTTTATGATATACTACTATCGGACCACCATATTTTTATTTTTCTGTAACTCGATGAAGTCGCTTCACACCACATCCTAACGGATACCAGAGCCACCGTCGGAAGAGCCCGACAGAAACTGTCGGGTTCTTCCGACGTATTGATTCTGTACCGTAGTGTGTCGATGAGGTTAGTCGAATTGAATTAAACATTTTAACGATTTGTTAAACCCCACACTTAATAGTAGATGGTATGATAGATGTTAAAAAAACAACGTCACTAAATTACGTATTTATGATATAAAGGACGCGTAGGCTTAACTGTGCTGTGTTATTTTATTACGACATGTGCCACACCTGGTTTGTCAATGTCTAATAAGCAGATAATATACTAAATCGGTTTTTCGTAAGAATATTGAAAGTTAATCCTCTTCAATATTGCAACAATTTCGTTGTTAATCTCGATGGCGATTCTTTCCTAATCATAATTATTTTACTGATGCTGTTTGTTGCGTTTGATGACATTTTAATAAATTTTATAACGCATATTTACATAGAACATTGCAAAACTCTGTAACTGTAAATTTATTAACTGGTTCCTCAGATCGGTGTAAATTTAATTACCTAGACAAAGCAGCAAGGACCTTTTAATGACGAAACGAACCTGTAGTCATATGTGTTTTGCTGTTGCCTATGCGTCGAACTCTCATCCGATGAGAGTCTCTGGGATGTGTTTCGCTCCAGCATGTATATATATATATATATATACATACATATATATATATATACGTACATTGTATATACAATTTATATATATTGTTCAATGTGTGCATCAAAAACTTGCTCTCTGAGTGAAAGTTAAGTTTCCTTACGTTTATACGATGACATGTCGGTGTTTGTTAACGGTCAAAACAAGACGTATGTTAGGCGGAAGAGACTGGTACCCTATAAATAATAATTCCAACGAAACAAAACACAAATTAAATCTAGAACCAATATATGGAACGCTCCTGAGACATACAACATAAATTAATTAATTATTAGTATAGAATTGAATTAATATTAGAATTATATTTTACATTAAACATCAAACAATAATGTGATGATAATTTGTGTAATAGGTATAATATTAGTTGACAATTTGGTTCCGAATGATCATTTCGATTTCCTGGGAAACCTCCATGTGATAATTAGGTAATAGGATTCCAGCAGAATGTTATTTTGTAGTAATCAAGATGTTAACAACAATGTGGGTTCTCACGGTATTATCTTCCCGTAGGTCAAAGTAATCGTTTCCGTAGAAAGCTACAAATAACCGAAAAGTTATGTAACGATGATCCATACATGAAGTTATACTAATGGACTCGAGTCAAGATGTAGGTACAATTAAAAATCTGTGGTCACGAATAGATAAAAAACCTACCTTACTTCAAGTTGTGGCCCTACGCTCCGGATCACGAGTTGAACCCTCTTGGTAAAAGAGATGTGGTTCATGTTCGTCCCAAATGTCTAAAAATAAAGTTAATGTTACAAAATTTGATAAAACTTAAGCATTAATATAAATAAGCGATCAGAGTGCATGTTGGCATGCAAAAAGTGGTAATCTTGGCAGTTGAATGCAATTCAAATATCAACTTCCAGTGCCATAGTTAATTATGAGAACGCGTAGGTAATAAGGAAGGTGACTATATACAATCAAGGCATTGATAGGGTTGTACCATCGATTCTTTTCCATTTCAGAAATAAGTCATGATTTTTTGGTTTATTTTGCTTTATCCCACTTGAAAGCCCTCATCTTAGGAATGTTATATTCTTACGCGGCCATAAAACGCAAACATAGATAGCCAGCGAAAATAAAAAGTAAAAATCTATAAGTAGTCAAAGACTAGGGCAGATATTTTTATACATACTTATTAAATAACTACTTATAATTAATCTATAATAAGCATTGCAAAAAGCGTGTGTTACGAAAACATAAAAAGGCATTACATGTGCATCTTTAAGCGGAATGCAAATAAATAAATACAGCCCAAGACTCACACGTTTTGAAATCGTGTCTAAGTGTGCACTTGACTAAATGAACTACCGAAATTTGCTTGCTTACACAAATATATAATCTTATATATACAATTCTCGTGTTACGGGGTGCGTAATTGAACTCCTCCGAAACGGTTCGACCGATTTTTATGAAATCTTATATGCGTATTCAGTGGGTCTGAGAATCGGCTAACATCTATTTATCATCCCCCTGTTAAGGATGGTCCAACCCTATTTTTTTTTATAAAAATAAATACAACTCTAAACTTTTACCCCTCACTATCAACCCCTATTATTATTTATTAATTGAAAATTGAAATCACATTTATGGCATAACAATTTTTGCCGGGTCCACATAGCGGTGGTGCTTAGGTGGTGCGTAGGGGGATTATCCACCGCGAGCGTTCTCGGTACCCCCTAGGGTAGTATCTCTACTCTGTACCTTCATATTACTATTAGTAATAATAATAATTATATTATTATTAGCTTAATGTAAGTATATTAAATTATTTATGTTATTTCATTTAGATATACGAGTGTGGAGTAGCAAGCTTATCGACAGCCCTAATGTAGTGCCTCACGCTAATGGATGAGCAAGTTCACATGATTTCCTTGTTTCGAGCGAAGCAAGTTTCAGATATTATCCTAGACTCATGTATGTATGAATGTTCTTAATTTCTTTATGTTTGAAAATATTTGAGCAAAGTTTAATATATTAATATCTAGATTTATAGAATTAATATTTTGATTTACAGAAAACTTTAATTATTTAATTTTAGTCCATAGAACATTGTTGATTGCAGTTCTATAACCAGTTGACAATTCTGTTTCCTTGGTCATAATTAATTAAGAGCAGATAATTCATAAGTGCCTGAAGTAATAGGTTTTTCGCCAGGAATCAAAGCCATAATCTCTAGGTCCACCATATGCGTTATTATTAACTATATTACCTCGCAGGCGAAAGATATTACTGTATATACACATTTACACACATTTATTGCCGAGTGATCAATATCATTAAGAAAATCTGGCGTTACTTTGCGGAAGTCCATAGAATAATTTTCTAATAGACCAATTTACTAGCAATACTCTAGAGCACGCTAAAGTCACATTTACCTTTACATTAGGGCGAACGAGAAGAACCGACAGGAACTCTCCGCCGCTCTCTTTTTCAATCGTGAAGTATATTTTTTTACAAGAGACTTGTAGGGGAGTTTTACCATCACAAGCTAAACTCGATTTTTGGGAGAGGTACTCACAAAGAGAACTAAAGGTCATTCGAACAGTGAGAATGAAACGGAAACACGAAACATTTATGTCTAAGTTCATGTAGCACCCGTTCAAGAGCATGTGGAATGTCCAGCCAACAGACTATAGAAGACTTAATTCCTTCCAGTCACACTGAGATAGTATATGTGTAGGTATATAAATCTACGATTAAAACTTAAATTTTGGAAGGGGACAGTAATAACATTTAATAAAACTATTGATTCTGATCTTTCTATTTTGAAAAAAACTAAGCCAGGATGTACGGACGCACAAAAATATTCAACATTTCCGATACTTTATATTGCGGAAAATTAAAGAATTTCCCTGGGTTAATTGAACAAAAACTAATTCATATTCTTCTTCTTATGGTGCCGTCTCCTTTTTGAGGTTGGCGATCATTATAGCTAATTTGACTTTGGATGCCGCGTTTTTGAATAATGATATGAATCATGATTCATATTATTTAGTAAAATTTCTCGTGTTAATCCTAAAAAATAAATCTTCAAAATACATATATTTATAAAAATGACTTTAAAATTGGAAAAATAATTTTAGTGTTATCAAAATTCGTGTCCTCGGTCTAATACTGGCGCAAAACCGCGTCGGGAGATTTAAGACCAAGAATAGAGATTTTATTTCTCTGTCTGTAAGTTTGTTTGTATACTTATACTGGCTAGTCACAATTTAAACCTATCTTATATCCCGGGAGAGGGCGATTAGGATGATATACTTATTATATTTTATTTATCTATATTACACCACAAATAGTCATCTAAAAGGCGTAATTATAACTCATGTAAGGAAAAAAACAGTTACGAAAATTAGATTTTATATCTAATCCAGCCCCGATAGAGCATCACGAATTTTTATCGTTATACGCTATCACCAATTACATCAACAATATATAAAATAACATAATATATATAATAACAATCGTTAGTAGGTAGAGTATTGTAGAATTTTCGCATTCCAATCATTCGCATTCAAAACGAAATTGAGATCTGTTTTATTTACTTCTTGTATCTTATACGGAAATTATAGCAAGTTTTTCTCGATCTTAGTTTGTTTATTTGTATTAGGGTTCCATAAACACATCAAATAAAAATACCACTAACCACCCCTTCGGACCGCGCCTGAATACCATATAGCACATTGAGGTTGAGAAATAGATTTCAAAATAGTGGATAACGTGTTCGACACCATTATGTTTTATGTAACGACCGATAAACTAGAAATTGTAGGTGTATTGCATCTTTTGATTCTTTTCTGCTTAAAGTCATGTTGATGTGAAGAAATAAATGGATAAACCTGTTTTGATTCAGACAACAGCATATTTTTAATAATTGTTTACAATATTTAGAGGATGGATAAGTTTTGTGGGAATCAAGATTGATATTTTGATATATGAGTAATAATATTTAGTTGTACAGGTTATTTTTAAATCAGCTGATTGTTAAATCAATAACTATTGGCTGGGAGCACCATGAGAATAATTTCGCTTAAAAGTGTATGTTTTCAATATTTTGAATTTTTATAACAGGTAACATTGAATACTTCCCGTTTAAACTTACCCACAATAAACGTAAAACATAAAACAGTGACGTATGCAATATATGAGCAGCGCTCAGTGGGCGAATTTGGAGCTTAACGGAAGCGCGTATAAATTCAAATATAATACTTGTTTAGCTCACCATGGCATTCGATGCATCAAAATTGACATCATCGTTTTAACTGTAGTTAATGCTTAGATCACCTAAGTTACGTCTAAGTCGTTTGAATGTTTACATAGACTTAAAATCGTGGACGTGACAGAATTTGAACACGTAAATTAAGTATGCATCGGGCTTTGCAATTTTGCGTAAGTAGATTAGCATGTTTGGCACTCTCTTCCTTGTTCGACGCAATTATAGGCTTGGCTGAAATTATTGCGCTCTTTGTACTGCGAACAAAAATCTTCCATAGCAAAGCGAAATTGTTAGCTGCCCTTCGTTTCACTCAGATTTTTTACACATCTCACACTTCTAGCACAAGTGAATTACATATTTAGTTTGTAAATATCATACCACAGAAACAACAAATATGCTCATCGCTCCCGTACTCAGCTTGACATAGTGACCATTTCACCAGCTGGGTCACCAGATTGAAAGGCGACTAATTATTGTCTTTTATTGACATAACTGTTACTCATTTAAAGAAAAACACTTTATTAACGGATTTAAGTTATGTATTTTTGCAAAATTTAAATATATTTACATTATTTAAAATTTTTCCGACGTTTCTACCGTGACCACGCACGGTGTAAAGATCCGTTGGTAAAGGCGACTAATTGATAACATCCAAAGTTAGAACTAAATAAACCAAAGAATTGTTAATTGAGGGGGCGAAACACCCATAAAAGCTAATTGTAATTTGAAGCCTTGGCACATACAAGATCTAGACATGACTTTCTACCGTTTCTAAATACAGACGTAGAATCAAGATCGTAGCGCAGAAGTAAGGTTCCTCACACACGTTCGGTTTATACTTCGCATCACAAAAGTAAAAAAAAACTCTACTACTTTTGCTTTTAATGCGTTGGATTTATCCCTGTATCAAATATTAGTAGTACGTAGTACTAAAATTATTGAAAAAACAAGTTATAATACTCATAATGTTATAAGAGAAATCCCATCGTGCCTCGAAGAGCGCCACGATGCTTTTTAATTGCTTTAAACTGATTATTTCTCATCCTGCATCACCTCACCTCACCTATTTGAAGTGGCTTAAAGTTCATTGACTTAGAATTGAATAGCCCTTTATTAAACATTCGATCCTCGTAATATTGAATATTGATAATTTGTATTTTCTTTTTGTCCTCACTATTATAGCGCTCGTATTTCGCTTTGTATTGTATAGCCCCTGCAACACTATTGTAAAAAAAACTTGATGACTGTAAACAGTGGCGAAATGTTCCATGCTAAGTGCCATGCTCCATGCTAGTCCACGTCCGTGACTTGGGAAATAAATAGTTTTATTTTGTTGGTAAGTGTGTTCGAGTACAGACTTAGCCATATCAATAAAGATTTGTGTTTGTGATTTATGATGTGGATTTCAATAAGACATTCTCTGTTTTAAAGTCACTCGCAAACAAATATAACAAAATACTTATCCTCCTACTTTGAAATCTAAATACAAAATTTTTAAGAAATATATTAATATATCTAAAATAACTATGGTACGTGTACGAAGCGTTCAGTTAGCAAACCGCCTGGCCTGATACACATCCACACGGTGGATGTACCACATTCACTCTGGCGCCATGTTACCCAACGACATTGTTATGATAAACCAATTAACGTAAAATATTCACATGGCGACAATATTGTCTATTACAGAGCCTTGGAACACTTTCTATTCTGCTTATTATTAAAAAATCATTAAGTCAACCTGCTGCAGATCGTACTTCATTGAGCACCTAATAGAAAATAGTTAGATATATAAAACCTTTATGTTTAGATACAAAAAGGACATAGTTGCGGTTTAGCTGTTACACAAGTAAACTAGTATACTTGACCTCCAAAATGAATAGCGTTACCAGTGAATACATAATGCGGTATTGTAAACGTTACATCACCAGCATACAGTAAAAGAGTGGTGTCGGCTCAATTTGTATAATTTAACCACCACATGACAACTTGAGGGGATCAATAAGATGGACTGACCAACAGCCTGCCTCCACACACCAAACAGGAGGCCGTCAGCGATGGAAGCTTTGTCGTCATCTGAAGTCTCGCAAGAAGACACTCAATGATCTAGAGGATATAGTGTCTACAACAGACAAGTGTAGCAAGGCATATATCAAAGCGGTCTATTGCTACTGGTCGAAGTTCACAGAGTAATTGTTTCTACAATCTAAACAATAGAATTTCCTGATTGGTCAAACGAACAAAGGATTTGCGATAAGCCCCGCTCGGAATTTTGGAACAAGGCCGCATTTCATAATAATGGGAAAAATTCGGAACATAGGTGCGTGAGTGGACACAATGTGTGCCGAGGAACGTCCCCGATAAGGTTATCCCGATCCATAATTTGCTAGGAATTATATATTATACAAGAAAATATTCTTTAAATGATATTGGTAAATTGATTTTACGAGCAACAATAAAATGATTGTATAAAACCATTCTGTGGATTAACATAATCAGGCATTTATATTTAGAAACGTTATTTTAACGACCGAAAGACAATAATAAATTTAAATATGTTTCATTAGTTGACCTTAAAACGAATTAATTACGAATTTATTGATTATGAAAACATTTCGAACTCATGGTTTTAAGGACGAATGTGCGGTCAAATTTCTAAGAAAATTAATCAAGAATCTGACATAATAGTTTGTATTCATGACGCACATTTCATTTATAATTCCTAGCTTTTACCTTTACTTTTTATTTACCTTAGACTGTCTATTAATCCATTTCTAATTATCACGGTGCTCTTCCAAACAGCTCATTGTGTCATTTTACCAGCGTGTTTTTGTTAAGCATTCATCTACAACAGCTTATAAGTAAATTTATCTTTCTCTCGTTTATGAAACTAGCTTAGCCTTAACCAAAGTATGTATTTGTATCTTACTAACAGTAACAACCACAATCCTCTATTATCTCTAACGTAACTCTTTAGATCGTATGTTTTTTTAATTCACCTAAGACTTTGTTAACTAATTATCACCAATCAGGTATTCCATTCCTATCACAATTATGTTTTATTTGCTGACATTGATTGTATTAGCTCAGTATTATTCATTGCGTTCACTTAGCGTGTACACACAGTAGCCTAAACAAACAGCTCATGTTTGCGAGAAAAACGTGAGGCGTTGAAGCATGGCTTAGATGTTTCAACTATCGCGAAAAAGTCAGGTTATAATATTATGTTACACCGTAGAAACATTTATCAGCAGCTATAATCTGAGGATCGTTTATAATGCATGATTTAATACTGATTTAATCATTCAGCAGTCATCACCATTTATTTTCTAAATTATACGCCGAAACCCATTTTCAAAAATATGTATGTATTGATAGTATATATTTATTTGTACACAATGGTTTTAATATATCTTTTATCATTGAAAAAAATACCCCAGTTCTATATCAAAAGTAATAAAAAAAGCTTCCACAGAAACTGAATTCTTATATAAATAAGTTTATACCTAAATGCCATGTCTACCGATATGCCAAAAAGCTGGGTATTCGAAATGTCAACATGCCAAGTGAAATTAATTCCATATATATTAATTGTAATTTTGCCATTCATATTATGTTTTACAATTTTTTAATAACACAAATTATAAGAATAAAGACACTGTAAAGTAACCCTTAATCAAATGGTTTAAATTTCATTACTAATATATTTTCTACATAAACTCATGTGTACTTATTATTTCTTGTGTGTATATAAATCTTATTTTTCTCACTTTTTCACGTGTATTATTTACAATTATTGCGTAACAACATACGTTAAAACAAAGTATTGAGAAACACTTTGTAATATTTAATGTAAACGAAGTCAGATCAGCCGATGCACTCTGCGTCTGTTTAAATAAAAACAGCAATGACCTCACAATTTAAGTGAAGCCAAATATTATGTAATAGCATAATTTAATGTACACCCTTCCATCAAGTTAAAAGTTCACGTCTTAAATGTCTCTCACGACTAAATGAACTTTATCTGTCCACTTTCATCGCGACATGTTACTGAAAAATTTCACGGCATCCCATATTGTATATGACGTTACTGTTGTCACAACAAATGCTTCCATATGCTTGATTAAAATATTGTATAACGGCATGAGCTGAAAAGCACGCGTAAATAATAGCAGATTTTGCCTCTTGCTTTATAGAGTACTACAAATAAATCTATTAATATATATGTTCAGATGTTTCTTTAGAATTTTGTAATATCCCTTATTAAACTCAAGTGCACTCGGAGGATGACACAGCGTATTATAATTCCAGCATTGAGCAACAAATGCCATTCTCCTATACGTCAACTGTGTGTAATTGACAGTTGACTTTTCGTAATTATTTCTAACTAAAGACCTTCGAGGAAAGTGTTTGATTATCGTATTACATATATGTGGCTGGAAGGCTGCATCATTTATGGTATAAATTGGATATTAGGCAACTGCGAAAAGTAACCGAAAGTTCTTCGTATTTATTGTAATTGATTTGGGGTCAAGCCAACACCTTAACTAAACGTATTAAGTTTTGAAATACGTATTTGTATATATCACAAAAATAATAGGGATGAATTGCCTTCACGGAGACAAATCAATAAAAGATTACGATCTAGCCTAGAGAAAAACTAATGAGTAATTTACATTTAACTTAAAATGCTAAAGAAAATATAATATATGAATCGTGTCATTAACACTTCTTACAGTCTCTAATAAAGGACAGTGGCACAAATAATTCATAATGCCCAAACGATGCCTATTTATACTACCATGCACCATGACAATAGTACAGAGTAACGTTCCTGGAAGAATATTTCCGATATTTGCAATAACAACATTGAGAAAGGAAAATATCTATAATAGGAATCAGACTAATCAAATGATATCCTGAACTATATAGCGTGTTCTTTTTTTATTTGCATTATCATATGCTCACTCTGTTCTGCGTGGAAATGATGTTATAATAACGTAGAATGTGCATGTGAAGCACCACGTCGATGACTATACAGAGATGTGATAGTACTGGTGACTCTTTAAAATTAAATCCCAACGAAATTGGTAAACGAACTTGGAAGAATGTTTAAAATTATGATCCATTCGTGTAAATTATGACCATAAATTATCAACGACCCCACATTATGATTGAATGGCAACAATTGGCAATCTCGTTTACAATTTTAATGTCATGTTTATAGTTGTAATTTACTGTAATTCTTGAGTTGATTGTATTTATTTGGATATGAAATAATTTTAATAAAAAGAGCTTCACAACGAAGGTTTTAGTGGCTCAACTGATTAGCGCTTTCAACCTGACAAAAAAGCCTTCAGCTTTTGTTACATATTTCATTTTAAAAAAGGGACTTAGTACAATTTATTATAGAATGACAAATTGCTCTGGCTGATGAGTTTGACATCCCAATTGTCTGAATGTTAGACTTCTACTTAAATTAAGCTTTCGTAATAGACTGTTTCGAATATTTTGATTTGCTTGCTATCGCCGTATTATGCGGAAAATAATGTAAACATAACATTTATACAGATGCAAATATTTTTATTACCCCTTGTCGCGTGATATCACGCTTCATCGGCAGCCCCTTAACGTTAGACGTTCGTCAGTATCTGACGAATTATAGAGCACCCTGTCCTCGACAGGCAAGCGAACTTCAATATAACGTCTAATAATGTGGCCTGTTGTCATGGCACCTGGTAAAGCGTCTGAGGGTATTTAGCGAAAGTAAGCGACACAAGATCCAGAGTTAATGCGAATTCGAATACGACACTTTAATTAGGATGACATTTCAAGACCGTCGTAATACTGAAGTCGCGGAAGGTCTTATCAATTAATTACTACAACCTTTGAGACGAAACGATTAACAAGCTTTCTACCTGTAAAGTTTGAAAAAGATGAACATGTATATATGTTAATATGTTAACGGTGGATAAGCGTTAAAGCGAATTACAGCGAATCAGTATTAGATCTTTTAACGGTACAGTTATGAAGCCGCGAGCCATTTTATTATGTACCAAAGATCAAATTACGTATTTTGTATTCAAAACCATCATTAAGTGTAAACTTAATGCGTAACATCTTAGACCGTACGTACATTGCATAACAATATTTTGACGTACTTACCAAATAATATTTTCTAAATCTGACCCGGTTAAGCATGTTAGGGCTGCGAGCATATGAAAATTATTTATAAGGCCATCAAAGTCCTTGTTTTTAATACTACTAATTGTTGTATAAAAGGAGTCTTTATTCTCAATTAAGTTATCCTTTAGCTTTTAGCTATATCAATTCTATCTTAATCTAATACCCGTGTATCTTTATTTATTATTTATATTTATTTTAGTGTTTTTTTATTATGTAAGAAAATGCATATTTACAAATCTTTGTGTTCCTACAACAACCTTCAACTATGTACCTCAGGGACAACCCTGAGGTGCATAGTTGAAGGCGTATCTCTATAATTATTCGTGTAACAAGAATCGCTTTCCTTAGCAATTCGGCAATTACCTCGGTGAATTATTTTATATAGTTATATAATCCAATGGAAATATTCATGACGATTAAGGAAACATTTTCGTTTGACGTATCTACGTTGCGATCGACGAACCTCTAATTGGGCACTTTATGCAATGAAAGAAATATCAGTTTCATTTGAGGAAAAAATATTAGCTATATTTTTTGATCAAAATAAGCATTAGAAGCTTTCTGGGATTTCAACTCAATTTTGAATCAGATAGCGATTGAGCTGATATATATTTATTTGATTTAAATCCAAAATGGCGTAAACCCAAGGTGACGGTCAACATCAAAAGAAAGGGCTTTCATTTGATTTATTCGTAAATAAATCGGAAATACGCTGAAAAGATACAATTTTAATAAAATTCCTGAAGTATTGTTTTTTATAGAACAGGGGGAAACGGGCAGAAGACCCAGTTGATGCGGACCGTCGGCCTTCGCATGATTTTCAGGTATCGGACGTCTTCGTCCAGATTCGGAAATGTCTATCTATTTTAAAGATTGCCAGAAACTTTCTTGCTTGAGAAACATGCCTTTGGTTTTGTATCAAAAAAAAATATTTGTTCTCACCGTTGTTTTTTTCCACCTCTCAAAAACTAAACTTGACTTCTGTACGCAGATTAGCCGACAAACTCGATCTATCTTTTCTTCGCCGACCATCTTTGCTTTTCCGAAGAGTAGAAGAACTCTAGGGAAGTAAAGATTACGCATTCACTTGTTAAAGCCACGATCATGTCAGTGTTGAGATAGTGTCATTGTTACGAAATGGGTTTTGCGATGAGATTGGCTGGTCACGTAGGGGCAACGGTCATAGAAAGTAAAATGTACGTACGCGGCAAATAAAACTTTAATTAATTACTCATTTAACCTACTTTTTTTAATTACCATCGACTCATTGTATGAGCATGGAATATACCGTATATTACACGTATAATTCGATATTCTAAATCATAACATTTTTCTAATTCCAAAATAGTTTAACCGAAATTAGGTTTTAGTTAAGAATTTTGTTTCGCTTATTCACTAACACGGTGAACTTAGAGGATCTATTTATTCGAATTCACTTTTTACAATAAATTCGCAACGCATTAGATATTTTCAGAAAATTTAAAAGCACTTCTGAAAAATTGTATATTCTGCGCTACAAGGCTAATGGTGAATATAATAGGGAAATGAATCTGTATATGAAATAGAAAAGTTTCTCTTTAGTATAGATAAATATAACATAGCGTCGAAAACCTTTATCGAGTGGAAAAAACCGACCCGATAACTGGGGAGAGGTTATTCAACACTTGCTTTTGTTAAATTGCTTTTTAATTGACTCTTACGAAGGGCCTCGACACGAGCCTTACGATAGTTACGTCAAGTATTCTTCAGTACATTTTGTATACACTTAGTTTGAACCACCCACCTAGAACTCGTATATATCTATTTACTATATTTATTAAATTTAGAATATCGTTTCATATTTACATGTGTGCTAACTAAAAATCATCACGTACTCTGGTGAAATTGTTTCACAAGAGTAACGACTGATCTGAATAATTTTTCCATTTGCGGTCGCGAAATGCTTAGAAACGCTATGGAAGCGTCTTGTTTTCAAATAGTCCATAACTAGTTGCACAAATCGAAATGGTCGTTTGTCTTCAGATTCACTTACCCTATTTATCTATAACTTTAATTGTATGTTTAACTTAGCATAAAACACTGGTTAGAAGAGAAAAAACAGAACAAGTGTTCCGTATTCAATAAATCAATTTTGTTATAAGGTGTCAAAAGATTTCGTGCGTGAAAATTTTAACTTCCTATCATGGTTCAAGGGATGCATCCTGGAGAAGTCTCAATCAAATTCCCGTCTTTATTGGACACCAACCTAACGTTTTCTGGCCGAAGACAATACGAAACGAAGATTTATGGAAGCTGTGTCGAAAATCTCCCATCGGTAAAGAAATTGCGAAGCGAAAGTGAAAATGGATTTGGAAAGCGAGGAGCTACGAATACCGCAAATACAATAGCTTTTGACTGGCGGCCACCAAAAGACAAGCGCTCCCGTGGACGCCCTGTTTAAACGTGGCGCCGAAGCGTTGAAAGCGAGCTACGAGCCGCTTGACTTAGCTGGAGCGAGGCCAAAAGTACAGCCGAAGATAGGCGGAAGTGGTGGAGACCCTCTGCTCCTTTGGGGTTCTGTAGGACAATAACAACAACGACCTAGCATATCCTATCATTAAGGACAATAAATATTTTGTTGAAATGAAATTAGTGTGAGTTATCAGAACGTGTTTATCCTCCGCTTGTAGAACGTGTTAAAACAATGGTCACTGTACGTATCTCATGTATGCTAGCTTAACTATTAAGACAATTATAATCACCGAAAACACAAGTAACAAAATAGGAGGAAGGATATTTTTGAATAAATTCAGTACCAAATTACAGTACATTCAAGTACCAAAATAACTCTTAGAGTAAAATTAATTATTCAAATGATATCCTTAATTGATCGGGTCTGAAAAAGGGCAGAAAAGAGTATCAGAGGTTCACTATAGGCTGTGTCTAGGTCTAATAATATGTATTTAATAATTAGTACATTTTATACACTATCAGTTCTTAGCATCTATAACACAACACTAACTATAAATCACTGGATTATGTTTTAAATTAAGACTTAAGACGTTAATTAATATTTCAGACGTGCGATTCCTATAAAATTATTTTTTTTTCGCTTCATTCATATGTAATGCACATTAAAGAACACAACGCGATAATTGGGTATAATAGTTTGCAAGATCGTGTTTTAGCATTAAGGTGCTAAAATAATAAGCTGTTAATCTACGATATACAAGGAGGTATGGAACGATTTTGATGAGCCACAAATTAAACCATACGGTAAACTTACTGATAGTTATTATAGACACAGGGTCTCAGCTCAAATATAAGTTTTCTTTGTATTTCAGTTTTACGCATATGCCATAAAAATACTGGTTTAATGTTTTGTCCACCTTGCGAGTGGTTTGTGTTAATAAGAGAAAATAAATCACAGTAGTCCATTATCGAATAAGAAACAGCAGAGCTACCCTTTAATACGAACAGTTTAGCTTTCGTAAATAGTTTAAGTTGTACAACGACGTTCTTTTTTTTTATAAAACAGGCGCTTCAGAAAGTGCCTTCTGAAGCGATCAGTTGAGGAACGGCGTACATCGAGGTGATACGGACGAAATTTCGTATTCTGCCTCGAAGTCCGATGATGGACTTCAGCTGCAGGTATCAATCCGAACAGCTCCTCCAAACACTCTCTGTGATAAATGCAATAGAAGATTAAGAGAGACCCTACATCAATGTGTTGCAATTTCGGCTTCTCCGCAGGCTCGTTTTGTAAGCGACGACGTGCGATGTCCCCGGACGGTTCGGGCGTCTTCATTATTTCCTAAATTGCCAACGTTAGTCAATTGTGATTTACTTGGTAAATTATTGAAATTGTTATGCACAAACACCCACCACGATTTGTATTAGCTCGAATCGATCTAGAATCTGATGGGTCCGTCAGGAGGAGATATAGATCGCGTTTGCTAGAACAAACCTGGTGTACAGGTCACAAAATGCGATGCACTATCGTAAAAAACTACTGATATGGACATGTTTAATTGTCTATAAGCTGGCGAAAGTATAATATAAGAGAGCATTTTTTGTTAATATAAAAATATTTCTACATGTGAAGAATATTTGTCGCACTGGGGGGAAGGCTATTTAAATTGGATACTTGCTAATAAAAATATTTACAAAAAATTAAAATGTATTCGTTAAATGCATTGGTTATTGCTATTGAAAATCGTTGTAAGCTTGCAGTTCAGTAATTACCGCGAGGAAATGTGCGAAAAGCATTAGAATGCAAACATTGAGGTTAGGTTTTAGTTACAATGGACAAGAATGTCGTAACGTATACAAAAGAATCCTTTTACTTCTTTCTTCGATGATTATTTCTCGATAATTTTATAGTTCTCTATGTTCACACAATACTACAACACGAATTATAAATAACTACGACGGGGGCCAACATTTATGAGCTATTATTGAAAATTTCTTCGAATATGCTGAACTGAATACCATAATAATCATCTTAACCCACCACAACCCTTCCACGTGACGGGATACGCATATCGTCCCTCTGGGTTCGGGAGTCGAATACAATTTAAAATGTCACTAACAGGCTTGTAGACACCTAAAGTTTAATTTGCAAGTCATTGCTCATCAAAATTTTTGCAAGTCATTCCTACACTTGCCTACTCTGTAGAAAGAGCAAGGTGGTGAGGAATTCAACTTCAATGTCAATAGACAAGTAATAAAGTAATAAAGTTTTTGCGTGATTTAATAATCTTGTTCTATCAATTTAAAATTTGGTTAATAAATAAATATTACATCATTTTGTTTGTGAAATATTACATAATAGTTGAAAGTTATCTAACTCAGAACTAACCTTTCTAGGAAGTCGAGATTCAAAGGGTAACCTTTTCGACCCTTTTTAGAAAGCTAATACAGCCCCAATCCTTTGCTTCCGTATGCTCAGTGCTTAAGTATCTACAAATACATTTTCTCTGGCCGACAGGTGCATTAGCTTAAAAAATTAATAACATACGCCTAGATTCTGGTGTCAATTTTATTATCAAAAATGCTAAACAACTAGTCAGTTGATGAGAAAAGTTATTCGGCTGTTTAAAACATTCAAAGGATCTTTAATTTATCGTATATACAATCGCCGTTATAATGCACTATTTCGATTGACAATTTGACAGTTATTTTAAATCATAAAATGAAAATAGTTTTGATATCAGCAATCGATTTCTTTAATCCTTATCAACCACTTGACTAGAGATTAAAATCTGTGAGGATAAGGGGATTCATAGTTTTTTTTTATTTTTTTTAAAAACAACGATACGATTGTTTTACAACGGAAACTTTCAGCAGATCAGATCAATTTCATCAAGCCGACAACAAACTTAAATTCATTGTTACTTTCAAATCTTGAACGATTTAAAGCGTTGATGTACTTAATAAAATACGTTTACCATAAGTGTTCCTCGATGAAATTAAATGTCTAGCTTTAACAGAAAAGTCATTAAAAGTTACAAGTTGAACACCCATTCAAGTAAGAGATAGTGTCACTAAGATGAACGTTTGTCATCATAACAGCCCATCATTCATTTCTTTGTAAAATAAAACGCATTTATTCGTGTAAATAGCCCTTTCATCGTATGGGTTTTATTTTGAGGCAAATATATATTTTATTTATATGAATGTGTGATAGTTATACCTTTGAATTATTCCCAATAGTAATGGTTTGTCTCTTAAGTGGATTCAACCGTCTTTCAGACAAAATACAATACTGACTTATTTCATATTTAATGTATTAATGATTTATAATTGCAGCGGCTGTACGTAAGTCCATCAATGCCTAGTTGAGGCTTGCATAGTACTT
Organism: Pontia daplidice; assembly: GCA_963693355.1. Taxonomy (NCBI): domain Eukaryota; kingdom Metazoa; phylum Arthropoda; class Insecta; order Lepidoptera; family Pieridae; genus Pontia; species Pontia daplidice. Next base: position 7,965,335 of record CAVNZL010000001.1, read on the forward strand.
TTCTTAAATAAACCTATAAGTCACCTGTTTGGTCGTCGTGTACTACACAAAATAATCAGAAAGGAAAGGAAATAGCTTTAACATTGTTCATCAAAAAAATTTGTCCTGTTAGGTTGCTAATTAAATTGAGAGAGGAGTCGTTCCATTTTTAAATAACACGAATACGACAGGTATGTATGGACTTTCATACAACTATTGCCAACCGCTGCTCGACCAGTACAGTAAGGTCGATATATCTCGAAGAAGGTTGTCAAAATATGGCTCACATTTCCAAGCATGTTTGCGAAAAATAATGTATTAATCATTTTGTATGAGGAATTCTGTTTATCTCGCCCAACTTTTGAGGCATTGTTGAAAATGCCCGTAAATAATCTATGTAATACTTTCTTGTCTCTATAAAAATTCATCCGAATCAGCTTAGTGATTTAAGCGTCACAAGAGTGATGTGAAAGTAAAACGGCCCCCGTTTCACGTGTTGGTGTGTCGACAGTAAAAATGCTAGCTTGAGGATAGAATAACAATGATTACGTATGAATATTTATTGTTTTGTAATCTTATTAATATTCCTCTCTCCGTGAGAGCGCCATTAATGGAACTAGTGTGAGGTCACGGATTCACACGAGTGCGAATTAAAATAAACAATGCTTAATAATATCTGCCATTCCATATTTCAGCGTTTCATAAAACACTACATTATGGAAGTAGCTACCTTTGAGGTATTTCCGAACCATTATTTATTTATTTTATTTCAAGAAACACAACAAACACATCAATTTTTTACACACATACAGTGAAAATCAAAGATATACGTACAGATGCGTTCTTCAACGCGTTTCACAAATAAGTACAATGAATAATTAAAGCGGGATGAAAATCAAGACGTAAACATACAAGCAAAAATAAATTAAAAATACGGTTACATGAGAATTATAACAAAAGTTACGATTTAAGTTTTAAAAACAATTCGCACCTGAAAGAAGCCGTGGGACTTATAGTCCTTCCTTAGCTTCCTGCCCGTTTGCCGCTGTTTATAAAACACACACCAAAATAACTTTACAGACTGACAAGACAAGATTCTACTTTCTTTATTATTTAAACGAATTTAACGCTTAATTATAATGTTTGCTAGATATCTTGATTGGCAGATTTTGCATATAAAGTTGCATTATTGATTGCGATTTCGAGTCCTCGTTTTATTATTGCTGTGGTGTAAGAATCTTGATTCTCAGCTATTCGATTATATAAATACGGGATGCGATCTCTTTTAGGAACGAAGGAATTTTTTATACATATACTTTAAAACAAATATCATATAGAAATTTAAATTTTTTTAATGCTTATAAATATAATTAAGTATCTTGTTCAAGTTAGTCTCAATATTCGTTGTCACATTGTTGTCGCTATATGTTTTTATGCATAATTAAAGTGAATTTGTCTGTGACGCAGTGAGCGTTCCGTTATAAACCTGGTAAGATACAGTTTCATAGAGTGGAAGTAGAAGGAAATTTACGTCACATTTTTATATGATCCATGTAAGGTAACGCACAATTTTGCCACAATGGCTTTTGTAATTCATATAATAGTTTGCCAGTCACACGCCTACCTCAGTAATAATTGTTACACTTACCTATACATAAAAATAATATTTCATTCCATTGACATTCTTAAAAAAGGCAATAGACATCTCTTACTGCATGACAATACCTAACTTATAGCCAAACAGAAGGTATTTTTTCCTATTCATAGCTTGTACAAGGACCACAATTAGAATTTTCGACTCATATAGGCCAAGTTCAAAAGACAAATACGCTCGGAATACCGATCTACGCGTATATTTCGTAATCTTACGTTACTGGGTAGCTGACGTTTCTTTGAATTATTACGTGGAGGTATTCCACTGTCAAGCGATGTATGTCAACCTAAATTCTCGCACTTTTATTAAACCAATATCATTACAAATTAGACCAATATCATTAATTATACAAATAATATTTTTAAAACAAACTTAGAGTAGTGAAATGTGATTCATTAATACACAAAGTTCTACAAATAATCTTTATCGATTATATTCTGAACACAAATAGGTATCTTAACAATTAAGTCCTAACACCAAAATTTTCACCGAAAATTCACAATTGAATGAGATCCTAATGAGATGCATATTGACCAATAATGATGTCTACAAAGCATCCATGATATAACTATTATGTGGTGTTATGTTGATCGTTATTTATCAAGTCCATACTTGTAGAGTGCTTGTGAGAGAGCGATAACTATTTCCTTGTGTGAATGCGTTACGTGCATCTTAAAGGAGTAGCGAAATACATTTGCCGCAAGCCGCAGCTTACGTCAGACTGCTCCAGACTAACAAATTGTTGACATCGATACGTTATACTTCCTTTTGTACGCTTCCTGATAACTCATACAAAATTAATTTTTATTCTCTATTTTTTTACTACGTGTTTATAACTTTGGGCATACTGATTAAATGAACACTTATAATTAATACACATGACGATACACTTTACTTTTAAAATCATATCAAAATCTTATGCTACAACGGACGATCGTCGAATGATGAATCGTATGAAAAAAATTACAAATATTCCTAAAATAAGATATCCAAAGCAATCATCTATTCCTCGGCTCTTTTTTAAACAACACTACGTACTGGTCGACCCGATGAGTTTATACGAGTATGATATTTGATAGATGGCCGTACGCAATCAACGTCAGACATGTGGGATGATCTAAAAGAATACTACTAACAATTCTTTCGATTTAATAATGGTGATCGGTTGGCTATGGATCATGTAAGCAATTTCATTTGTACACGGCAATATTCCTTCCTCCAATTACGATTTGATGTGTCTGCGGCTATGGAGCCTTAGATCACTCTTAATAAATTTGTGAAATTAAAAATATTCTCTGTTAATAAGTTATCTGTGTATGTTGTGTAAACTGCTGGCGTTCCTTATTTAAATTAAAAAAATATATATATCAGCAGAATCTGCTTTTGCATTGAATCACACAGTACTCAAATGAAAAGATAAACTTAGATTCAGGTACTAGAGAAGATATCAACAATCGTTAGTAAAGTAATATTACATTACTGTTATAGTTTAAAATCATTTTGAATCGCTAACAAACTGTGTTCCAAATTATTCTAATATTAATTCATCTTCTTGAAGTACATCACTGTCATTTCAAGCATTAGTTAAATTATTGTATCACGAACAAAAAATTAAATATATAACACTTTAGCATTTTTTTGGTGTGGGGGCAATATATAGAGCCCTATTTACAATCAAATACGTTTTTGACATGGGAACGTATATAATATAGCTAGTATATACTTTATACATATATACTAGCCTAGGTTCTTGGTTTCCGGAAACGAAAACTCAAATACTTCAAGCCAAAAAAAGCTCACGGAAGTTCCAGGACTCGCAGGCATGTCAGCCTCAGTTTTATCTTCATCAAAGTGATGATGCTCTGGCCTCAAACCAGCAGACGGGATATAAATTTGTACAAGCTTAAAGCTATGTATCGTAAAATGTATGTTTGTTTGGTTTATTCCACCTGAATACTTAGTATATGCATGTGCAAATGTAAATACCAATGCATTGCCGGTTTCAAGAACCTTTGAACTCTTGATTTTCTCAATCGCAGACCATCCCGAGCACTGGCAGTAAAGAGAGGGGCTCGTTGATAAATAGATGCGCAGACGCACCACAAGTAACTGGTAGTTTTGTTTTGACGGCGTCCGCCTCACATCGAAATGAGGTCGCTGGCTCTTACGGTGGGTGTAGTGATGTGTGTGGTGTATTGCTAACTTTTAGCGATTTTTGGATTTTTTGTGGTTTTCAATCAATAGCTTTGCGAATTAAGTTTGTTTTAGACAGCGTCGTTATTTATAAGGGGTTTAATTTAACCAAATATTTTGATCAGGATAAAAGTTTTGAAATTGTAGCTTAAACTTTACATTTGTATTTAATTGAACCGACATTTAGTTTTTTAATTAAAGTTATTATACTATTTGTAAGGGTTGGTTTTAAATGTTTGTGTATTATAGTACAAAAATAATATAACCAATATATTATCCAAATTATAGCTTAATACATACATATCTTGATAATATTCGGGACTTTCAAAGTGCAGTGGCGGTATCTTTTCACATTATCCCAAATCTTCAAATTATCTCATTTTTAGCGTTTTTCATTCTTAATATTCACATACTTAATAAACAGATTAATTTAATTTAATTGAATTTGAGAAATTCTTCGCGATTTATCATAATATTTTTATAATTGAGATCTCTCAATTAGAGCAATACTAGAGTTATTATAAAAATCAGCTTACAATAATCCTATTATGAGCTAACAATCATCTTATTCCAATTAATTCAGCTAATCCCCGGATCTTTGAGGAATTTTGTCTCAAATTTAATAAAAGATAATCGAAAGGATTCGCATCTATTTGCTTAATAACGTTAAACAAACAACTTTTACTGAACGTGTTTAGTAGGTACTTTTAGATAGGATAAACGTCTTTCAATTACGTAAAATCTATCTGTTAACTGTTAACTTTCACTTAAAAGGCTTAAGTTCTAATTAAGTTCAGCATACATCGCAACTTAAAGGTCAACTTAAACACGATTCGTTTATTAACCGGTCATTTAATACCCGAGTCGCACTGATCAGTTACAGATAAATTTACTGCCTGGATATGTCTTCTGCTTATTAAACACTGCGCTTCCGGTCCTAAAAATCTTAGCAACCAGCAAAACAGCCATAGTTCAAATTTCAAAATTGACCTTAAGCAGATAATCTGTCTTCATAAAAGCACAATGGAATTGAAAACTACAAATGAATTGCACCGTTTGTTTGCAGTTATGGGTGGCACTGGCCATCGCAGTTGCCGTTGCGGCACCCGTCAAGGAAACTGATAGAGAAGTATCACGAGAAAAGAGATCTCCATTTGGTTGGCATCACGAACCCGAGGGTGTATGGGAGAAGAAACTTGTGTGGCGCGAAGAATGGAAAAAGTCGTGGAAGAAGGTAGCAAAAGTTGAATGGAAGATTGAACATGTGAAGGAGAAAATACCAGCTTGGAAAACCGAGAAAGTTCGACAGGTGCACGAAGAGCAGGTGCCCGTATGGAAAATTCAGAAGAAACCCATCATTAAAGAAATTGAAGTGCCCATTACTAAGGAGATAAAAGTTCCGGATTGGAAAAAGGTCTGCTATTAATTTTCTGATATATTTGTAATATAATAGTACATAAGATATTTAGCTTATTCCCTAAGTGTTGGAAGGAATGGAAAAGTTGAATGGATAAGCTAAGCAATCTTTTACAAATAATTTATGAAGTTTAATACATTCGTTTATTTTGTTAGATTTATAAACCGATTTGGCGTGAGATCCAAATACCCGTGACTAAAACAATCGACGTTCCGGAATGGAAGCAGAATTATGTAGCAGAGTGGGTCAAAGAGGGTGTCCCCGGAGAGAAGTTTTTAGGCAAAGATGAACATGGCTGGGAATATACCAGCCACGATCTTTGGCGGAAGAAGTTGGTATGGCGCCCTGTTTGGAAGAAAGTACATAAAACCGTCCAGAAACAGGAATGGGTAAGCTTTTTTCAATTTACACTCTCCGTAGTCTTCAGAAGTCAAAATATTTTTAAGAAGAAGAGAGTCTTCATCTTAAAAATATTTTGAGAAAATATTCGAATGTGTTGGTTACGATAAGGGATTGACCACGAATAGTTTTTTTTTATTTTCCCTACTCATAAATAATAAGTAATTGAATTTTATAAACTGTCCAAAGTGAGTGTCGACACGTGCCAGAGCGAGCATCGTTTTAGGTTATATAATAACAAATTAAGTGACTTATTTTACTGAGTCTTTTGCGGAGGATAGTTTAAAAATAGATAATATTTTTCATCCACAATGGAGCAAGTGCTTAATTTTATTTGAATGCTTGCCTTTCAACAATTATATACAAAAATAATAAGTTATCACAATCCAAAACAATGTATTTATAGTCCGAATAAGTTATAAAATCACCATCTTTTGAAATAGGCTCATTTAACGGTGAGATGGAATCAGTACAGCTTTTTTATTAAACTTGTAAAATTTGCTATTTAGTTTTAATAGCAAGTATTTTGACCGTTTAAGGTAACCGAAAAGAAGCTTGAATGGAAAGAGGAGAGGCAGCAAATCTGGCGTAAAGAAACCAAAACGGAATGGATAAAACAAAAGAAGGAAGAATGGGTCGAAGAAAAGGTTCAAGCCTGGAAGACAATAAAGCGAGAAGTGTGGGTTCCAGTAAAAAAACAGGTGTGGTTGGAAAAAACGAAAGAGGTCAAAGTTCCCGTGACGCACTACGTCGACATTCCCGTATATAAGAAAGTTACGATTCCCATATGGCAAAAAGTTTGGGTCCCACTTGAACATCACGATCACCATGAACATCATGGATGGGATTAAGTTTAGGTAGGAGCCATACATTGTACATATAGATACGCCCACATAGTCATTTGCAAACTAATGTTACCGATGAATCCAAGGAGCGCAAGCCATCGGCGTACGCAAGGCGAATGCAAACCGATGTGTGTTTGCACAATCGATCACAATCTAAAACCTCCGCAAAAACAGAAACGCCGTAAATGGCGTCCCATAGATAATTTTGTAATTTTATAGCCACCAGTTGAGTGCGAAGATTAGAATTTGCGAAATTTATACTGCGAATTTGTGTAGCTTTGCGTGCGCCTTTAACGACTTTAACCAAAGCTGGAATTGTATAAAAGATATATACAGAAAATTAGTTAGTGCAAATCAATACAATTTTTGGAAATTTTTCTGTGTGTAACTTTTCTCAGATACGGAAGTTAATGTTTTGGATATTCGACTATTTGTCGATCCGATTATATAAGATTTTTCATGTTAATATTTAGCTATTTAGTTGTTATTGTACAGTTATGCTCTTTTTATTACGTTATAGAGATTATCATTACGCACTTCATGTTTTAGTTGTATTCAAGCTGGAGATTTGAAAATGTAAGAAAAGTCAATTGTAATATAAATTCCCTCAAAACGATCCGACAAGCTAACACATGAAGCGTAAAATGTCTTTTTTATCAATTAAAGACTTTTTTTATCATATTGATAATATGACCAAAAATTATTCGTTTCTATTTTGAAAATATTATATGAATATATTTTTTTTGCATTTTTTATTCATCTACTCGTATATACATTTCATTGAATTACAGATTTTCAGTTAAAAAAAAATGAAAGAGTCTAAATGAAAATTTATAAAACACGGGGTATAAGGTTGCAAGGGTTTCAAACAATTCGGTTATATTTCCATTCAGGCAATTTCACTAATCAAATAACGTTTTACTCTACGTAGAACACTTCTGACATAGGAATAACTTTATTCCAAACAACAACAGTTCAATATAGGGCACCAAAGAATTGATTTCTCCGTCAATAACCGTCGCACCTGTATTGACACAGATCAGCATAGTTATAAAAATAAACTTTCAAAAACATCGTATTGGCGAATTTTTGTAAAGAATTGGTAATAAACATATTTGTTATAGGATATATAAATTTGACGTCCAGGTCACTGAGTAATCTTTAAAGTCACCGTAGTCTAAAACGAAAGAAGTCAGAAATGAGATCGTGATTTTATTACTTTGTTTTATATAGGTATATATGATCGTCATTGTAATCGAAATGGGGGATTTCGTTTAAATCAATTCGCTTTCCGTTTTTCAACAAATATATATAATCGTTACATAAAGGGTTATTAATAAATAAAATAAGAAATACTCGTAATCGATAGTTCATACTAGGGCTATAAAAAGTAGGACATATGCTTCCGCAAGAACACTGCGCTTATCTCGAGGCATAATAAAAGTTCACTTTCACTCTGTTAATTGTTCAACAACAAACAACAATGCGAGCAAACTAAACTCTCAAGTTACATGTATTACGTAAGATATGTCTCGCCCCAGCTCAGTCGCTATATATACTATAACAGCCAAAGGTCATATCAGTTTGTCGTACAACGATAAATTTCACAGGTTCGCTTTGAATGGGTTTTGCAACAGGCTCGGATTCACCAAGCATTTGGTAACAGTTTGAATAATATTATGTTCATACTCTTATACTACGCGTACCTATACTACGCGGGAAAATATGCATTATTATAATATATATAGGTTTATAAGTATTCGTTTGGCAACGTGAGTAACACTTGACATCAGATTTGCCGCCTGTTTTATATAAAAAGTAAATGTTTATCAGTAGAGCTAGTACCCACAGCACAAGCTATCATTTGTCACGTAATAAATATTAAGCCATATTAGTCTTACACATTTATGGCTAAAACAACTTCCTTTGCAGAAAAGCGATGCTAAATGAGGTCATTATATTATATAGTAATTAGTGAACAGGGCGTTCGGGAAATAAAAAAACAAAATAATTTTCGGCAATAATTTTCTGCTTGTAATATAACAAATATAATTAGGATAATTTCAGCTCAAATCAGATAAGTTGCAGAACAATGGATAGTTTACTCAGTAATTTGATGGACGGAATTTTAATATCTCTTTGGTCAAGGTGTAAATAATTTTGCTACGAAACCGAAGGAAGTGCTTACAGCCCATTGTTTGAACCTACTCTGTCATATCTGGGTATCGTAACACTGTAGAAGGATTAATTTATAATAATCATCACTTTAAACGTATACTTACATATAAACTTCATATTATACAACCTACGGCCAGATATACCATTCCCTTAAAAGCCGGCAACACATCCGTATGCCTCCCGGCGTTGTGGTTTATTTTAAGTGACCCACAACCTCGTTTGTTATAAAAAGAAATAGCCAGCAAATATTTACTGAATAGTCAACAAAAAGTCGACAGTTCGAAATGGTAGTTTCAACTCGTTACCACCATCGTGTGTGTTCGATGTGTTGAATATTAATTGCAGCCGTGTCACCTATCTAGATCGATTCGAATATTATGAAAAAAAAAATTTTCATACTTATTTTAATAACAGCTAATATCAGTTTGATCATTTTCTCATTCGAAAATTTAACAAGTGACAAGTGGTCGAATTTCTTTCAAAATCATTTGTCATACTTCAACTAAAGTAAGCAGTATTATGACATAGACAAGATACGACGCCTAATCTATGTGACAATGTACGCAGAAAGGAAGATTTAACAACACGAATAAAATAAAAACGTGTTCGAGACTGTGAAAACACATTCTGCAACGACGCATTATTCACATTTTGTCTATGTTTTTTATTTATGTGTATTTTTGGTGAAAATTATTTTCTGCGATTGGTGAAAGCAATTTCTATCACGTCCATTTGTCCGTTGTTTAAAAAACCCTGCGTAGCAAATTTGATGACAACTGTGAAAAAATTGCCATCAGTGTTGTTCATAAAAGTTATATGCAAGCTAGTTTAAATAATAGGTCTTGAGCAAGTTGAAAAAAACATTTGTTTCACAAATTATATGTACATACAAACAATCAGTTTCCTTTACACGCACTGCAGTGTAGAACACAACAGTGGAGTAACAGTAAAAAAATATTTGTCAAAATACTCTTAAATACAAAATTTATTTGACACTAACTGTGATAACTACATTTTTGGTAGCGAAATTACATGGCATTAATATAAAAACGAATTCGCGTTGTCTAATTAGAAAATTAGTTGTAGCTGGACCAAGTGGGGTCGTTACTTTTGCGTCACGAATATGTCACAGAAGCGGGTTTCACCAATAGGCAAGTTTAAACAAACTGTGGTTTCCCTAAACGATGCACTGTTGCTTAAGCAATGTAGGCATTGAATACAGAAAGAGCCGTCGGAAAGACAATTTCAATTCACAAACAGATTAGAGCGCGGTTGGCCAACAATGGTTCGAATTTGTGAATAATTCTATATTCATCCACTTATAAAACGTGGCATATGGTTTGGACTACGAGATGTTATGTAAAAGTATAGTTCTTGTTATAAAACAAAAAAGTTTCCTTCCTAATCGCAACCAATCCATATTAGCTCTCTTAAGTGGACTTCGATTTGAAATGTACACAAGTCGCGAGGCTTATATCCTTCATCTTCAAGACTTAATCCTTTTCAATGTCATACACCATATTTCACAAATGATTCCGAATTCCTATATCTTTACAAATTGCTCTGACAGATACATCTTGGAAATTCATCATTCGTCTGATTTTAAATAAAATTGTCCATTATTACATTACTATAGTTTTACCAAGCGTTAAATAATATCAATCTAGTTACAACAAAAATACATATGCATTGACAGAACCATAAAAGTAGAAGTTTTTGAAGATTTGAAGAGACCTTGAGAAAAAATGAACCGATCATAGTTACACTTATAATTTTAGTGAAAACCTCGTGACGTAATTTATGGAAAGTAAGTTACGTGTCCATAATTGTAGAGTATAATAAGTTCACGTCTCAACACAAAGCTAGAATGAATTACGATGTAGAGGTGTACACTGATGATAGAGTTCCGGCAACCTTTATGACTTTATTTTAAACGATACATTTCACATAACACACCCGTAAAAGTTTTTTTTAAGAGCAGGCTTATATTTTCTAAAAGAGTAAAATAATTAATAGTCCAATAAATAATAAAACAATTGTACCACAGTACTCGACACTTAATTATATATTTTATTAACCGGAGGAGGCTAATATTGGATTCGGTATGAAAGGTAAACAAACTTTCAGCGAAATCAATGAAATAACAATAATAAATAATTTATTCCTATGACCTCGTGGATTATAAAATACAGTATCAAAATATAATTTTAAATTCCATGCGAACTTACGAAGTAACATTGAAAGTTACATAAGCTTTTAAAATATTTCAAACATGGAAAAAATATTTCATTTTGAAAGCTCCGTAAAACCGTCAACGTGAAAACGTTATGACTGAAAGCCTTGACGGTATGACTGTTTCTGTTTAAATTTTAATAAAAGAATTCTGCGACAATGTCAAAAATTTTTTTTTATCTTCACATAACTTTTTTAAATATATTTTTATCGTATTCAAGGTTTTCTTATAATAATAATTAATTAGTTCCCACTGTGTATATATGTAGGTACATAATTTTAATCCAAATCAAAATAAGCACACAATTCTTAGGATGTATTATTTTTGAACATAATGGCACTTAACAAATTATTTATATTAGTAGAAATGAATCAAACTAAAGCCACTATAGCCGACAGGAAAAGCTAGTGACTTTTAAATAAATTTTTATTTAAAATTCACTATTAATATTAAAAGCTATATCCGCGCCATCTTGTGACAACTTTACAAAGTAGGAATCCGCGCCGATTTTATAGTAATGTTTACATTCAACGTCGGTAAAACAGTTCTCTATATGAAAACACGTTCACTATTGCCATATAATAGATGTCGTAAGCTAATTGATACAAAAACAAGAATTTTTGCAATTCCGAGAAATAATAATAATAATAATTTATATTTATAAATTTGGTGATATATTATTTATATTAAAATAAAAAACGTTTTGTAATATTTTTTTAAAATTGATATAAACATTTTTATATAAAGTAATAATTTTCCTGAAAACGGTGCGTGAACTCCACGTCAATAATTACAGTTAATAGATTATTAATGAGGAAGTTGATTACTTGTATTATAGATAAGATGGAGCGCAAGAAATATTTATGTTCTGCCGCAAACATCGCATGGCGTGCCGTCGATAAGGCAGTTCAGTGTGTAGGTAATCATTGAAGGTTAGTCAATTTAACACAGAGTTACTACTCGTTAGTGTAAATATATATTATAGCGTGATTTGAAAATAATGCCATAATAACAGAACCAACAAAATTTACGAAATTTAGAGGAATACGTATAAGTAGTGATATTAGTTTACGTTACTGAGAATAAAATTAAAGAAATGTTGGTTCCTATAATGTGAATGTGAATGTTATTTTGGCCCAGGTAAGTTTTAATCTTAATTTTGCTTAATTTATAAATGAAAGTGCATTAAATAATTTCAATGCACATAGTGTTGGTATTAAAGAACTTATAGAGGTTAAAATTTCGTAAAACAAGTGATGATTAACTAGAAGAATATATGAAAAACTAATACGTATTGTTGTTTTCAATTGTTGCTATATGCCAATTAGTTTGTTTTATGAATATATATTATATTATACATATTGTCTGATAACGCCCAATTAATAACAATGTAATACTGATACCAATATAAGCTGAAAGCTAATTCGATAGAGCAATTGAAAACTAATGATGTTTTGTTCTAGTCTAAAATAATCTATATAGATGTACTATATATTCACTGTCACCAACAACCCGTTTATAGTAAATCTATCATAGAAATTGCAAAAACGCTTACTTGAATATTTTAATAATAGAATGAATAATTTATGAGTATTTAAGTAAACAGGATGTTAAACGTATCTATGTATCTATTCCAAGTTTACTATCTTTCTTACCTATATAGATATCGTAAAGGTATTTATTATAAATACACGATAGCCCACGATAAGCCACGCCAATCGTTTTTTCTGAGCACATTAAATATACCTTATTATAAATATTATTTGACAGCATGATCTGATACGGAAACGAGAGCTTTAGAAGCGTGTTTCCCAAAATAAGGCAGGTTGACGTCATTAAGCTAGTGTCGTGGTTGTTGATTAGGGAAATGTTAAATATACAATATACGTTTATGACGTCATTCGTTACTTTGAAAATTGAATTTTCCAAATCGATAGATATATTGGTTGCATGCCGTTTGGAGCCTAACCTATACAAATTTAACCTAAACATATACGAAAATAATTTAACACCCCGCATATTGTTTAAACATAGAATTAACCAATGACAGTTTCGAAAACACATCGAAAAGTTTAATGATTATGTTTTATTTTTCATCGTTTTAAAGTTGGCTGTCATAACGCAAATATATTGGCAGTAGACAGTAGTTAAGCGCTTTATTGATCAAGATGTCATTGAGGCACACAATAGCAAATCTTTAACCGCCTACAAACTGGGTTAAAGTAACTTTTATGATACGTATTCGGATGTAATGTTTCAATTGTTGGCGTTTTTGTATCTGTGAGCTGGCTTTATACACTCAGTGGTTAAGTGTTTCTTGTCCAAGGCTCGGTCGGTTAGTCGATTTCTCGGCAGTAAACTCAGGAAATAGCATGATTGCACCGTTTTAACTAAACTGTCTTGATTCATCGTAGCGCAAACACAATTTGAGAGTAAAAGAGAGTAAAATTTGCGACTAGAATGAAGTATTTATTGCTTTGCTTATGTTCCAGTAAATAGAAGCATTTCCAGTTATAGCAAAAGAAGTATATTTAAAATAAATATATAGTAAAGATATTCTAGTGCCTTATATCTGTATAAGTATATATGTATAAGTATATGGGTATATATTTTGGTTTTCATGTGTGTTTCTCTGCAAAATCTCTACTAATGTGTACAAAGGAAAAGGACACCAAATACGATTTATTCGAGAAACGCTATATTTAATTTGATCAAAGAAAAAAAAAATTGCCGAGTCTACACCCCCATTATAAAATAAGCTATAGTTAGACCACTTTGATATTTTTTTGATTGTATGTATATATATAAGAACAACAATCGTAGAGTAGATTTTGATTTTTCCAGCAGTATAGATTATCTATAGATATTCATAACTCAGAATAATTTAGTTTGATTCGATATAAATGCTATAAGAACAAATTTATTCATAACTAGCTGACCCGGCAGACTTCGAACCGCCTCATCGATGCAAAAAGACCTAAACTTTTGTATAATATTATTTTAAAACAAACAAATCAAATCCGTCCTTTAAAAAAAAAAAACATTTTTTTGATTAAAGCATGTATTTTATTATTATTTTTAATACATCATGTTACAAAACAGAGTTTTCATCAGCTTTTTTACAACCAGTCTTGTTCCATTGCATAGTCGAGGTTGATTAATATTACGCAGCATGATGACAGCTGATCCTACTTTTAACTGCAAATTGTGAGGTGGTAATTCAGACAAATTCAGTGAATTTAAAAACTCCGTGGGATAGTTTTCTACGGCATCCTGGTTCATATCGGTGTCGACTGATTTGAAGGAAACCAACTGTCCTGGAGGAAAATTCTGAATGGTCGCATTGGGATCCTCGACATCATTATCAGGTCATCACATTTGATTGACTGCGACGACCTAAGTCAGGTCGTCTTCTCCTCAGCAGCGTAAATTCTAATTAATCAAAGTGAGAAAATTTCTCGCCCGTACGTAGCCACAAAGAAGGATGCACTCGTAGATATCGTAGCTCATTAAATCGTAATACGTAATAATCGTTACAAAAACATGGATTGACATATCGGTTGTCAAATCTAATGTCAAATATTTTGAGTTCGTCCAGAAATTTAATTTGTGACAAAACTTTATTCTGAACACGACATTAGATCCTCCAACGCGCAAGCGAATTTGAACTTTATGCACATTATCCACAAACATTTCAAGATAAGATAAATCCGTTCAGCCGTTCTCGAGTTTTAGCGAGACTAACGAAGAGCAATTCATTTTTATATATAGATTAGAAATTTTCTTTTAAGAATTCTATTCTCTCATATGGCCTTGTTTTTTGGCTCGAATAATACTCATCATTAGAATAACAATAAGTTACAGGTTATATATACTCTAGTAGCAGTACTATAAACCGGATAAAACAAGACGAGCTAGTTGTAATTCATGGGGTAAACGACTGAACACTGTCATGTAAATTAGATAGAGTTCACAAGAATTGCTGTTATTTTGGCTACAGAAATACATAATCTAAAAATTTAAAGTTTAACTTCGTATAACGTAATGAAATATGGGCGACGGAATTTATATAGGTGTTACGTTAGATAATATTAAACAAAATACCTCAAATAATTTGCTCGTAAAGTCGAAATAAATTCCTCTCTAACAATTTTATTAGAATAATAAAATCACGCTGAATTTTTATATGCCAAAGTATGTAATTTCACGCAGTGGTTTGATAGAAGATGTCTAATGGTATCAAATTTAGTGTAACGTGATGGATTCCTGGGAAACTAGCGCATGAGTTCCATTCGCTAACTTTGCTGAATGAATGCGCGAGAAACTGACTCAAGTATAACGGCTTCCCACACGTCACTAAGTACACATCTCGCCGTATGTAATCGGATAATTTCTCCTTGTCATTTTGGATATGTATACAATGATAAAAACAAAAGTACTGATCACTGTTTTATGATATCATTTATCAATTTAGAGTTTTTTAATTAAGAAATAGGATTGGCATAAAATTATTCGAAATCGCCTCGCTTTATTTTTAATACAGGCCCTTAAACGACGCGGCCAGTCGTCTATTGCAGCATCCACCATTTGCATGCTGATTTTAGTGACTGTTTTTTTTAATTTTTATAGGGTTTATAATAATATTTTTTTATTTGTTACTTTATTATACACCATATAACAAAAAAGAAAAGTAGCAATGAAACAACTTAAAGAAACTAGTATATAAATAAAAGGCGACCTTATCGATAACAAGCGATCTCTTCCAGGCAACCTGACATATTATATAGAAGTTAAAATGGAAGGGCGGTTTTACAGAAAGGAAGGATAAAATCATGTTAGACAGCTAAAAAGTGAGAAAAGAGAAAAGAGAGAGATTATAAAATGCAGTACATACTGCAAGTAAATAGGGATATAGTGTGGTGCGATTCAGAGAGTTGAAACTTAAAACTACGTATATTTATATTTAATTACGCTATTTCATTTCAAATATGCACCTATATCTATATACACATATGTATAAAACTACAACTAAGAATTACATTCCATATTCATTGGTCAGGTAATTTTTTATTCTGCGCTTTATGCACATCGTTTAATTTTTTTAATAAGACGTTCTCTGGGAACATATGAGCCATACGGCCCAGTTCGTTATTAGAGCTGCGAATTTTCTTCCTAAAAAGTGGCAGCACGGGGCACAGAGAAGAAATCTGGAACACCGGCTTTAGCGGCTTTGTTGAAGCGCTACAGTAGCGGGGCTGCTTTAAGAGTATTCTGAGAATCATTATTCTGTATACTTAATGCCAAAAGACTTCCTTGTATATTTTATCCAGAGTTGTGCTGTATTAAAAAACATACAGTATGCCTTAAACAACGTAATTTTAATATCCTCAGAGCACCGCGCAAATCTCCTCGCAATCATATTGCAGCGAACCGCCACTGCTCTCCTCTCCTAGGACTAAGGTCTGGACTATAGGATTCAATCCTCATGTCTAATCGATGTTTTGATGTTCCATCCAGGCTTGAGGCTTTGGAAGTGAAAAAGTTCCGTAAAAAGCGTGCTGGGCTTCGACAGGCCGATGTAAAACCGACTCTTGGTACATGTTTTGACCCCTTTTTCGCAAAAATGAACCTCAGTTGCCCGTAATAGGACACTCCCATCCAGACCATTTCTGATGATTGATCATGTCCACGTTCCACCCTCGGCACTTTATTTCCAACTTCTTCAGAACTCCTAGCATACACTATCATTTTGTCAATTGCTCTTCACTTCAATATCGAATTTTTTTTTTATCCGTAAGGAGAATATCGCGGTGTCGGTTTTTCGCTTTAACAACCTTAAGTAAATGCCCACTCTCTTTTTTGGGTGCAAGTAGATCTCGTGCGAGACGAGTTGACGAAATTATAAAGACAGCAGGCGAAAGGTTGACGGTACATAAGCTAAGCGTTATATTAAAATTTTTGGTCAAATGGTTTTGGTTTGAAAATGGTACTATGGGAGTGCCCACCTTGATGCCATGCTATAACAGCTATTGGGATTTCTTTCAATGTCCAAACACCAAAAATTACGGAAAGTAATTGTTTATTGTAAAAATGCAATATTTTTTTATAAAATCATGTTCAAAATAATGTGCCATGTTATAGGTAGGCCATACAAATTGTCTAGTATCCATCATGATTTACCTAAATGCTACTCAGATATGTAATTTTTAATAATCGTCAGGGTTTTATTAAGTCGCATAATTTATACCATTACATGTTTATTTAAAATGTCTTATTATTCACAAACATAAATGTCAAAATTTTGATTTGGGCACTCACTTAAGTAAATTCCCAGGTCTTTCATAACGATATATTCGTTCTTATACGTTCACTCGGAATAAAGACGAAAGATCACGACTTAGCTGCATGGGGAACACTAATTATGTCCGTGATGAATTAGAGAACTATCAAAAAAGTAATCTATTAAAGTTCAAAACGAATTTGTTGTTTCGTGGTGTATTATGGGAAAATGCGTTTTCATTCGATTAAACCAATTTTGAAAACTAGTGGAAGATTATTCCTACCACTAATTACTCGTGGTCACTTAAAAAAACCTATTTTTCATTCTCTTCGACAGCCTCTTCTTGTGATGAAAATCGTTGACGTAATTGCTTCTTAATTTTTCTTCATCTAATGATGTGCGAATCTCATGGTAGGTCATATTCCTACCTGTTTCAATCATACGACTCACAGCATTAATGTTTTGTATTGCCCACCACAATCATCGCGAGATTCGTCACTGAGATTGACACGACGGCCCTTGAATTCTACGTGCTCTTCGCCAAAACCAAATTAAAGCCGAGCCGATACACAATACACTTAAAATCGTAGAAAATCATGATAGACGAATTAGTATGAGTATGATATGAGGTAAGACCATGCTAATGTAGATACGCAATTTTTAAAATGGCGGCATAAGAGTTCCATTTTCAAATGGTTAATTACTTTTTATATATTGTTTATGCAAGTGTTGAGTTCCGGAGACTTTTAGTGTGACTTATGTATACTCCGATTGTAGAGGTATATATCCTTAAACAACACTAATGTATGCAAGGGTCTGCCATTGTATGGTGAGTGTTATGAGCGAGCCTGTTGATATGACTTTTTATATATCAGGTCTTCAAAATGTTTCCAGCTCCTCAATAGTTCCCTATGAGCCAGTATTTTAGACATTTACTCAAGTTATGCCTGATAAATGGGTACAAGAATATTATTTAATTTATTGTAAAAGGAAGCTGCCCACATATTGCGCCTTGCCAAACTAGTCCTCACTGCCTGGTTTATCAGAATAACCCTCGTCCTATGCGTCAGCTTGAGATTAAATGGAAGGATTTAATGTATTTTTTAAATAATATGCCACGCACAGCTTCTTAACGGATAGTAAGTAAATTTGCTTACGTTACCACGCTCTTCCGTCGAGAGACTGTATGGCAGAAAAAGCATAACTTTCAATAGTTATTGTCTTTAAGCATAATCTTTTAATCTATGGTAATAAATAAATAAAAATGTTTCTTTGCCCGTTATATCCACTGGCCAATAAATGAAAAGCATGTATGCTGTACAATTTTATTGTACCTACGAAATTTTCCTAATATTAAAAATAATCACATTTAATAACGTACGTTCTTGAATTTGGGTGGAATTTGGCATATCAAACCTCTACTTAGAACATTATTTAATATAAAATAAAAATATTCTTATGTACAGTCAACTCCTCAGAATATATTAAATGAAAATAAGCGATTGTATGTAATGTCCATGTAGAATAAAGTTTAGTAGAGTAGAAACGCGGTAATCTCAGGGAGAAATGAAAAAAATATATAATTGCGAAATTCTCTCTGTGACCTCTGCATACTGAACTTATTTGGCAAAAATTTCCAATGAAATTACTTGAACAATGACCGCCCAGGATCAAATGGCAATATCTGTTTCATCATGGGAGTTAGATTTTCACTATCCCGCGTTGATAAGTACTCATGCAATTGTTGTAGAAATGATGCGAGTCAATGCGTTATTAACATTCCCATATGAGCGTACAATAAAAAGTACTTGTAAGTTTTGTACTGACGTGTAGTATTTGTATACCAAGCCTTTCACGGATACAATACTGAATCCTATTAAGATCATTGGTTTGTTGGATCCAAATGTATTTAACCGGCTAAGAAAGCGATGCGGAAATAAAATAACAAATATTTTCACAATGTATGAGGAAAAACTCCGTCATCCATGAAGGGAAGCTCTACAAGTTTATTTTTTCCTTTTTCCGCAATTTTATTCCTCTGCTCTAGGTGGTAGTAGCGGAATGTTTTACAGCCTTCGATAAATAGCTTATAAGTAGATTTATAAATATATATAAATAGATAACTCATCATATATTAATTAGAACCAGCAGTTCAGCTTTATGATTTTAGTATATTTCTTTTTGTAACTCGAGGAACTGTCCAAGTTCCAGCCGCACTTATCGCGCAAATGAGCCTACATTACTTTTAATCTTAGACTAAGTCAATCATGTACTAAGGGGTCATCAAATAACAGTCACTGTGTCTTTTAAGTAACATATAATAAGTAACCTATTCGTGGACTGCGTGCAACAGAAAATTGGCCTGTCGAGTTTTGTGATCCGACGGATACTTTTCAAGACACTAAATGTCTTTGAAAGATATAAAACTCGCACCACGTTGTAAACAAATCCATAAGTAAACAACCTAAATCCAGTAATAAAATGGTTTTAGATTAGTATGAGGCATACAATGATAAGTACCAGCGATATAGAGGATTAGCTCATGAAATGGTATCCGAGAACAGTTCAATTAACTTTTTGTCGTGTTACTACAATCATTCAATGCTTTATTTTGTTTTTAAACAATATTTGGACACATTTGACACACATTGAAGCAAGACCAGGTCGGTGGGCAGTCCATCACGGTGACCGTTGCGCCAACTCATTTGACGAGCCAGTCAGAAATGTCGTATTTCGAGCTAGCTAAGGAGATAAAACTCAGTGATATCGTAGCCATAGCAGCGGTAAAGAGGTATGTGTACCTTTGGAAAATCACCGAAAGAAAATTTCCTTAACGACTACCGCGTATTCGAAATCATTATTCCAGCTGAGATAATTGTGACTTGACAATTGGTTGAAATCAGTACTTTCTGTGAATATTCTAATAATTATTATATAAGCTATGTATACAACCGAATTCCATACTCGTTCGCGACCGCGATCTTGTGGTGGTGGAAAAATACAACATTGACCTCAATTAACCGTAAAACGATAAAAAACTAACACTAAGAATCGCTGTTGAACATACAAGTAGCCCAGCATGTCTTGTTACACTAACACATTTAATGTCTAACAGCCAAGGAATCCATTGACTAATTATTTGTTTACTACTACGATTTCACGGCAATTAAATGTGTTAGTCGAATATTTCTGCAAAACATTGTTTTTGTTGTTGCTAGGTTCACAAGGAATCTATACTTATTTTTTTATTCTAGTGTAAAGTAAAGCTAAAAATTATTTTAGAACGACCGCGACGGGTCCGTTGGGGGCGACGGTTTTGACGATTTATAGATAAGAAGAATAGATAAACGTGTAAGGAAAAATATTGAATAAAAAGCGGTGTCTTATTTGCGGCACGAGTCGCAGCATGGTGGCAGTTGATGGGGTGGAATCAAAACCTAAAACAAAATTTCCGTCGCCGTCGCGATAGGATTCTCACCATGCCAGGGATATAGGGAAGAACAACGAAATCAGAATGGAGGCTGGTTTTTACATACAATCCAAAATCAAGGGCAAACAAAAATTACGATGAACTAATTAGCCTAATTGTGTGTGTAACTGTGCGCCTTGAAGTTTGTCCAGTAGCCAATTGGAGAGCTTTGAAATTCTGTTTCATGAAGAACAAATATTATATTTCGAATAGAGTTCATTATATTTTAAGTTATAATTATAATGCCCTTAGCCCCAACCGAATAAGTATTCCAACTGGAGAATTCTAATTGTCAGTTCCTTCGTTAACAGAAAATATGATTTATTTTATAATGCATTAGTATATTCACCCAAAAGGCGGCCAACACATTACGAAAGAAAATTCCCTATTTTGTTTAGAGGATGCTATGGGTTCTCCTAATGAATGAGTAATATGGCCTGTAATGCCCTACACCGGCCGCTATCTCGCTGGCCGCGTGCTCCCGCCGCCGCTCAACAGGTATATTACAAATACGAAAGTCTATCCCAGCTTAAACACAGCAGCGATATAAAACAAATTGAAATGAAAAGCGCCGTAAACTTAGGATCCAAATATGCGACTATTTGGTCATCGTCCTGTATTCTGTTCCTTCGTTCTTTGACGAATTATGTGAAAATAACGAGCTGCGACGCAACGTACCTTACCTTCATACGCTGCTGATGCAACATAATATTCCTGACAAACGTCGAATAATGCATAGCGTGAATAATAAATTTCTCATTAAAATTTAATTAAGAACCTGAATATGGAGAAAGAGCTCAAAAGGTTTGTATATCATATTCCTGATAATGTTTTGTTTAGTCGCTATGCACACGTAGGACGGACCAATGACAAAATAGCAATTTTCTCTGATTAAATACTCGAATTGTGATTGGACCGCCCCCGGAGGTGGGTATTGGGACTGTAATGTTGGTGCATAGAGTCCTTTTCCCTTATTTATGGCATTACAATTAATACGCATGCGCCTATTAGTTCTTATTTTTAGTTCTTAAATACCCAGTTAGTTGGATTGGGACAGCTACGCTGGCGGGTCCTTTCGTGTGTAGTGCGTGTAGTCGCCGGGAGTTAGCGCGCTCCTCTAGAAACGGTAAGTTCTGTGTTTCAAAGAGACTTGTTGCTTTTTGTTTCAATTATATGTTATTAAGTCTACACGTAATATATCGACACGTTTTAAATATTAAAGCATATTATTTGAAAACTTTTAAACGCGAATTCTGCGTTAACGAAAGTATAGCTTAAAAGTTTGAACGTAATTTATTTTAAGATAATGCGTCGTTAGGATTGCTAATAAAAATAATAGTTCAAATCAGTATTTAGACTTCAATGTATGATGCAAAGATCGAAAAAAATTAAAATCAAATATTATAATCAATCTCTCCTTTATCACCGCAAGTTCGCTTGTGAGTACTAGAGTAATAAAATACTTGTTGCACAGTTTAGAATTTTGTCCGGTTCATATGTATGTTATTTTATAATATTCGGAGAACTAGAGAACTGCGCGCTTAACTTAAATTCGTCAAAATACTTATAATTTACATTGATCATACAGAATTCTTGACTTCTAATTCTTGTTATGTGAAGATCCTTGTAATTCATACACTTTCATTTCAATTTGAGCCCTTTATAGTCTTATGTTTAATTTTTGTAAAAAAAATTAAATCATGTTCAGCGGCTTGGTTTTTTCATTGAAATTGACGAGCCCTCTTTATGTCTTCCTTTAAGTGATCGATACATTTATTCCACGATAACTATAATAATTATAAAAATATAAAACACTCCAAAAAGCTGTTATCTCTCAAAATCCTCTACAAATTATTACAAAAGTAGCTCTCTTTTGCGATAGTTAGTGCTCAGTTTGCTTTCGCCTGTGAGAAAAGCTGAACCGCAAAAAACATAATATTAGCTTCTTAATACACACATAGACAAACGAGACGTTTTTCTATAAAAGTCTATACTAATAATAATAAAAGACTGAATGTAAAAAGTAATTATAGCACGATTATTAATTCGAGTCGGTCACTAATACAAAAAAGGGTGACCCTAGTAATGCTTTGGCTTTAAATTTGGCAAAATGCTTTTAAGCATTCCTCAAAACACTCAACAGTTCATTTCTTCATACTATTTTTCTTCGATACAAAAATAAGTAAACCGGCTTCTCAAAAGCTTTACCATGTAATATCTAATTACTTACCCTGTAAGTCTTCTGTTTAATTACCGTAAATTAATATTTTTTTGTATAAAGGAAAATTAATATTCAATAAAAATTTAATCTCGACTAATTTTTAATTGTAAAAGCTCGATTTTACCACATCACTTATTTTGGGAGTAAAAACCTGCAATACTGGATTAATAATAATTAAGTGTGAGTAATTTAACTCTCTAGTAATACGGAAAATAATAATAACGGTAAATGACATTACATGAAATATTAAGCCGCGAAAAACAAATAATAATAACCGTTTATTAACAAGAGGATTAGACGATAATCCCTGGTTTCTCAGCTAGGAATGTTTCCGAAGCCATTTTTTCCCTTCTTACTCTAAAAAAGTTTCGGCTCGCTATTTAAAATTAATATTATCGTCGGATGACATTGTAATACAATTGCAATTAGCCCCATATGAATATTTATATATGTATGCCCAAAACCTCAATTTCAAAACTGAAATAGTTATTTTTTTAATTGCTACTCCTGTATTTAACCCCTCGCTCTCGAACAATTTTCATCCGAATCTCTCAAGTAGCTCATCCTTACAGTCCTGTCACTCAGATATTTATTCATTCACAGATTGAACGCCCAGCTCTCCCACTACTACAAAAACAGTTTTTCGATTCGATCATGTCAGATTAGCATGTTCAATTGAAGCAGTGTCCAATAATTCTATCGTATGAAAAACCAGCAACCAGTACCTGAAGAGGTGCCATTGTATGAATGACGTAATCAATTGTCAAAATGCGTAATTACTGTCATAATTAAATCAAAAATCAGTTTTAAGGCGCTTCGAATTTGTAACTAGAATAACACTGAAACGATTGTAATGCTGGAATCGAAACCAAAACTAAGTAAACCTCATCAACGTCTCAGCATCTCGAATTGATTTGACATTTAAGCAAACAACTGAACATAACAGACATTCCTTTCAGAAACTGTTAATATTTTATTATTATTAGACATTTATGGAGATTAGTCGAGAATTGTTGATTTTTGGGCAAAGCCAGTTACGCAAACGGATTAATTGATAAATGTTTTATGAACTTATAAAGCGAAGTATCGAGAATTACGCTGAGCAATAATAAAATTAAGCCCATCTTAATCTACCTTTCATTAGCCCTAATTGGCGTAAAAATCCGTAATGACTGTTTGCTCAGCTTGCGAAATGAAAAAATTTAATGAAGTATTTATAGATATTCAGAACAATGCCAACTTTATGGCCAAAGTGCGCAAATGACTTTGTAGGTTTTCGCGTTGAATTTACTATAATACCCTTTGTTAATTGTACCTGAGTGAGTACATTTTGTTTAAAAACTTATTTTGAAGTGACGACATGTTTTGGTAAGAGCCGTCACAACGAATCATTTTCAATTCAGTGCCAGTCAGGTCAGCATCGAATACCTACACTGAATGTTTGAATTATTTATGATGAGTAACCTGTGCACTTAAGGAAAAGTGGCGAAGCGTGAATCCTAAGCGCTGAGGTCGTGTCTTCGAATCCCGGCTTTTCCGCCATCGAGATAATGATGATCACAAATGACATGTGCTCTTTATGGCCCGATGATGATCATTGAGGAAGTGAGTGAATCTAAAACTAATAAAAACTATGAGATCTCTATGAAAATTTTCTTGAATTATATGATTTAATGAGTTCTAAAATGAATATTGGATGTTAAAGTAAACTAACTTATCATGATAAACTTATGGGTGGTCTTACCTAGCACACGAGTAACAGTATAAAGTCTTTAAAAATACTGTGGCTGTCAATAAATATTAAATTCGACAGATACAGCGTGGGTTGCCGACATTTATTGATTTATAATATTTGACATTTTGAATTATCATGTTGAAACAATAATGTTCTTTGTCTATTTTGGGAGTGACCGTGCTAGCTACAATAAGGCAGATTTCAACCAAACAGTTTACGTTTTATTAACCGAGCGTTGATGATGCGGACCGTCATAAAATCGCGACGGGACGTCATTAGTCACGAATATTTATCGAAATCTAATTAGGATGAATTGGAGCTAGACCAGAGTTCGAGTTAGTCTATGCTCCTTTGTTAGTTATTTCATTTGTAAAATAATATTGATAAACATAACTCCATACTCATGAAATGGAACATTAAATAATACACAATTTAACAGCCTTGCCCTTCGAACGTGAGATGCCTCCGATCTTGAGCTGGTGTAACTCACCCTACACTGAGGCTTCCATTAGAATATTATTATCCTAAAATTCATTGCGTATAGAAAGCCCAACGATAAAATTAATACAGCCCTTCATTGTTAGAAATTGGCTAAGAATGTAAAAAATATTTCGCTCCTCCAAGAGTATTACTCATTTACTAAATAATTAATTAAAGCACTACGCTGCATAATCGAAGAAATGTTTTAATTGGAAATTCACACGAATGCCTGACAACTGTCAACTGCCATTGTCAGCAAAGGAAACTTTTACTCGAAGCGATGAATACCGCACGAAGATGAGATTAGATTATTACCAAACTTCATTGCACTAGTCAACTATCGAAGTTCGAAGTATGTGAGTATGGGAACAACTTCGAACTCCCGGCAATCAGCAGCACGCGTATACTGCGCTTCATTCAAAGAGAAATATGATTTTTAACTGAGTTACTCGGGGTATTACAATGCAACTGGTATTCTATTATGTTCACGTTACGCGGTACATGTTAGGTTTAAAGAAATGTATTCTTGTTTAAAATATTTACATATCACTTGAGAACTATATCACTTAAAAGCAACAAAGCATCAAGACAAGAAATATGTCCCAATTAAAATATTTGCTATCTTGTTACCCATATTAAGGATTACATTTTGTAGACGGCAAATTCCCTTTACAAGTACACGGCGAGACACTTCATTCAAAATAAATCACATCAGTGAAATAATTATCCACGCTAAGAGGTAACAAAGCGAATATAACACAGTACTCTATCCGCCACGCAAATTTTCTCCATTTGGATCACAGATTTCCAAAACAACACTGAATGATAATAATTTTTACGGATTCATACTCGGTACGGATTTATACTTTTCGATCTCGCGTAATGAGCGACCAATCTAATTTACAATAGGCTGACTTGTCGTTGACTCAGGTCAGAAATAGTATAGCAATATTAAGGAAAGCTTCCATCGCATCTGCATGTTGCGTACGCGCAGGGCTATTAATTGCCCACATAGAGAGAAAACTGCTGCACTAAGATCTTGTCCAAGCTATACAATCATTGCTCCAATTGTCGCACCAAATGTTATACGATTTACTCAATAGAATGAAAAAAGGAAAGGCAGTCGGAAAACCTTCGAATCGAACTCGTTTGTGGAGCTTTACGAACACGGTGTAACTTTTGTCAGAACGAGGAGATGCGGAGTAACTTTCAATCTTTCTAAAGGAGAAAAACTTTATCATATATAGAAGAATGATTTTACTAAAAAATATCGTTTTATATTTTGCTTCATCACCCCAGCTGATTCAAATATGCACAGGTGTTATTGTCTACATATGTAAATACTTATTAACAATTGTTACTAAATTATTTCATTAAAATGTCGGCGGGATATTTTCGTACTATACCTAGAAACAGCGTTAAGACCCATGGGAAAATGTATTCATTTTACACATTCACTTATTGTTTTGACGAACTTTGTTTATTCGGTTAAATCCTTTTTTGGGAGACAATATTTATTTGTGTTATACTTAAATGTTTTGATAAAATACATTAAGCCTGCAAAGCCAATTAAATACTTACTTTCTAATTGTCTAATTGTCCGTCCTCCAGGTGTATCACCTGTGCTCCAATGAAAACAATTATACCTTATTTATTTAACCTGAAATTGAACAGACTGAAAGTAGCTATTTATTATAATTAAAAACAAGTGATGGCACCGATTGAATCGAAATTAGTCGGTAACTATCAGCCCTTTAGTCAAAGGGTGGGGCTTATTCTGGGATGTTTTTTTTACAAATCATTAAGGTCGTAATTATCTTCGGTTGAGCGGTTGATAAAAGCTTTTAAATTTTCCACGATTTATAAATTTCTAGTTCTATACTTTTTAAAATTTACTGCGAAGGGCAACTGAACTGACATTTTTACGAGAATATCAAAACGTGGAATTCTATTTTGTAAATAATTTTAGTACCCCAGGTACTAAGGTTAAGACTAGTGATAAGCTTCGTTTTATTTTCCATCTTTTTGATTTCCGTTTAATAGATTTTGACTTATTCCTTACAAACATTAATAAATCTTACGCCTTTATAATAATAGTATAGACTGATAAATTATAGTCTGGATAGTTAACAAATTAATATGATCGAAAAATGCTGAATAAACTAACAAGACCTTATAAAAAGTAACATAATCCAAATACTACATCAATGTAATGGCAATATGGCTACTCGAGCTTTGCTACCAGAGTATCAATTATTCATACAAATTACAGCTTTCCTGCCATAGCATGAAACTAGTCACTGCGTCTCAAAGTTATTTTTACAATCGAGAAGCGCAAACTGTACGGTCGTTTTATAAGGTATTACGTAGTTATTACGGAATATTATATTGTTTCAATTCCATTTCGTTCATAACAATCGAAAATCTTCGTGAATATGCTCCATCATTTCGAATTTGCTAATATACTATGTTTACGGCTGCGACTAACAATTGCAATGAAATAATATTTTCATTTATTTACAATTCTTCGAAAGGATTGTGATTTTTTGTATCAACATATTTCGGTTGGTCTAAGATTTTTGTGTGATTGCTCTTGGGACATACAGTCATTGAATTAATGACAAATACACTGAAACGTTCTCCAACATGCCACAATCATATTTTTATTCGATAATTTGTTTTTTCGAAATGAATACCAGTGAATGGAAATAAGATGATCCGAGCGATTGTAATTGGTCGACAGCATCTTGAACTGGTTCAACAGGCGTAGATGTGCAATACGATACCCCGAGGCGTTTGATTATCAAATCAGAATTGATCATTTGCTGCAATCGATCTGCAATGCTAAAAATACTTTTGCACCTTACAAACGACTTTTTTTCTTTTATACGGCGATTTTCAAATAAATGCTTGGATCCGTAAACTTAGTGTGAATAAACTACATCAAGGAATATGAAAAACCGCTAGATGTCTATTGATTTTATTCATTGCAATGCAAAAAAATTTCGGTTTTGAGTGTCTCCTGACCTTTTGGATCTGTCTTACCATCTTATAGTAAAATATAAGTTTTTTAAGAATAGCTTTTAAGCCAGGCCAAAAATAAAGTTGTTTAGATACACCGTTGTTGTCGCGATACCCTCCAGCATCTATCCTGTCGAGATTGAAAAGCCCACGCAACAACTAATCATTGTCATTTAAATGCGTATTTTTCTCTTAATTAAAGAAGAAAAATAAGGTTTACCTTTTAAAACTAAAAGCTTTAAATGTAAACAGCCGGAGGGAAAATCCTTAATTCTAGTTTTTTTTTTCTATATTGACGATGTCTTTATCTTGTCTTGTTAATTAGTACTTAGCGTTACAAAAACATTAGTAAAAGGTTTATTGAAATCTCATTGCAAATAGACTAACGGCTATAAGTTCCCTCTATGTATATGCGCCAACATATGCTTTCTTTGCTGGCCACTCTATTGAGTATGCTAATAGTACAAAGCTGAAGAGTCTCTTGCTTTCTTAGTTCACGGTTCACTTTTCTCAGGCACTTTGATTTGAATAGTATGGATTGTATAGCATCTAGCTACTATCAAGGAGAGTTTAGAGGAGAAAATGTGCCTTCTCCAGAGCTTTCGGTGCGTAACATGTAAAAGATACCCATAAAACCTCATGACTAGTTGTATAATATATAACTATATTGAAAGTTTGTCAGCATTTGATTTCAATGAATATTTTTGAATATATCTTATCTTAAAAATAGCCCTACAATTAAATACGGGGTAAGAAAGGTGGCCCCAGAATATTGTGGGATGCACCCAAGGAGTGTTGAATGGGTCTCTAAGTAGCAGATTGTGCCTGCGAGTCGAATCCCATAACGTAGCCTTTGTCCAGGGAAGTAAGTAGCTTTTCCTCCTCGGTTATCAAAAGGGTCAAATACAACCAGCGCGTTCACAATGCCCCGTGTCTTAATTAAACTGGGTGTAACCGCGGGACTAGGAGTTTATTTCTTTTGTAAGAAAAGCATAGGTAAATTAATATTTACAACTGACAAAGGCTATTGAAGAATTCAGATTATATTATCAGAATATGGTATTGAATTAGGATTTATGTTGCGGTATCTTTTGCTTTCGTGTTTCGATTATTTATCATCAATTTATTACCTATAATCAGTGAATCATATTTAGGTTTGATATCGAAATTGCCCCACTGACAATAGAATATGCAGAAAATCAAGTCCACGATAAGACAGCTAACATTCCATCGATTGGACCCTTGAGTTGAGACGCTCGTTTAATCATAAAAATCGCTCTACATATTTCACATACATAATTAAATACGTAAATAAATCTTTGGTTTCTGAGACACCTCCAATTTCACCGAGCACTTCATTGATACTATGTCTGGAGATGTCAGACGAAATGGTCTTGAGGGCTAAACCTGTCCCCAGACGGGACTCGGCAGCGGCAGAACAATTTATAATAGGCCAAACTGAGTTTCATATTAGAGACGTAAGAAAAATAGATTCTTGAATTCGTAGTTTTATTGGTAGATAACTTAATGATTAATTCTGCAATTGTAAAGATAATGCTATCGATTTTATTGATAAGACTTGGAAAGGATGCTCGATAACTGTATCAATTGGACGTCCATTTACGAAACGGAGCTAATACGCTGGTGGAGTCAGAGTTATGTGAAAAGTCTTGAGTTATGTTGACTTATATGGCTGACACGTTTTTATGCGTTGTTATTAGTACGTGATTAAAATAAAGGTATGTAATAATACATAATTCTGTTATGTTTATATAGATTCTTTTCTTGAGTGTCACACTCAACAATATTATTAATATTTCGTTCAACGTATTCTATACGATGTATATTTAAATTTAATAACTGACCATCAAAAATATTTTTCATTGTACCTTCGAGCTCAGCTTAACATATTCCTTCTTCGTCTTTCCTTAGTTTCGGAGATTATCAAACAAATAATTTTGATGCGTATTTCTTCTCTCCCGTAATCGCCATTACTGAAATATATGAAATGTATCACTGCATTACTTTATACCACCGACAACAGGTGTCAAGTGTCTTTAGATCGATTATTTATCACTTGATAGTTTGATTTCGGGGCTTAACCTAAAATAGTATGAATGTTTGCACTCCTGTTTTATGTAATTTCTATTTAATAATCAAATAAATAAACTACACAAAAAAATAGAACTAATTATAATATCTAAAACACATTCCTCCTTAGTTTAGTCTCGATTGGAATCGTGTAACCACATATTGCAAATCAATTCTTAAGGCCCTGGTCTGGCTATTACGAACACCATTTGGATTGTTTGAAATCGATTAAATTTAGCTCCTATAAAAAATAGACGATTTTAAGTTACACATTTGAACCTATTTCGCGTAAGCAAACCAATTTAGGTAAGGGTTTTATTATACTAATAGCAACAGCAGTCACTTACATCACCTGAAATTAAATACAGTGTATACACGAGCGATTGGTTTGGCGTTATTAAACTGTCGCAATCAAAGGATTCACATACGCGTGGCAGGTAAAATACGATTTCGGTGTGTATTTTGGGGCTATTAAACAAACTCACTGCTTCATAATTAAATACTTATTTATACACAAAACACGCACCACTGTCGTTTCATGTCAATAAATCACAAAACTGTATTTCAGTGTTAGTAGTTATTGACACTTGATAATACGCTAAACAGATTTGTAATGCTAAGTAAGGTTAAACACAATTTGCCTTCGGAGGTTTTATTTAACTCTTCTGTGCTTAGAAAAGAAATTTTAATCGGTAGCAATTTCATAACCGGACGTGACGTATTCGATAATGTTTTACACACCTGTCCATACCATATACATTTGTTTCAATTATGATTAATCATTGGTTGCAGTGGAAATGGCTCCTGGCTGCAGCCGAGGACTTTGTTGTAACATTCCTAGAAAGAGGCTCCTAGTATGCATGCTCTTGTTGCTGGCTGGGACTCTGGTTACCATCGGCATCGTCTCATCTGGATATTGTAAGTATACTTCTCTGCCACGTTATATTATTATTATACGCTTCAAGATTCGAACAAATATCTGTATGGAGTTCTGGTTTAGTTTCATTATGAAATGATTAGTACACCATAAATGATTCTACACATTTTGCAATGAAATCAAACTGGCACCCAATTTACAACTAGCGAGAAATTGTCCATTCTACTATATAAGATATATATAAGACCAAATTGTATCAAAATTTCTAGTAGGAGTTGTAAAGTACTTTTCGCATATGAATTTTTTTACAGCAGGAATGCATGGATTTCCCATAATTTCTGTATATTCTACACCAATCGATGTATACTTGTATCCTGTGTCTTTCATTTTCATACCCTAAAATTACAGCCAACACTATTATTGAAAATGACCGCTAAATGTTTCGCTGTGGCGCAAAACACACTCTTCATTTTCCCATACAAAACATAATGACGATCTCTTAATCTCATATACGTAATACCAACAAATTCCTAGTCAATCTTCTGTTCTTGCACCGACAGCTAGGCATATGTCTTTTTCAGCAGAGTTATGGAAAAAGGTCATATAATCATTACAATATTGAAATTAATTTATAAAGCAAGGCAACCTTTAAAAAGTTACAAATTATATCCAAGGCAAAATTTATCGCTAAAAAGCGCTAAGGTTGTTTTAATATTAAAGAATTAAAAATAATGAACAATTAAAACATTGTGTAGTCACACTGCCTGTCCACATCTACTGCTGGACATAGCCTGTCATTCCAATCAAGGTGTTTGAAGGCATTTTCCATGTCTGACAAAAAAGCAATAAAATATATATTTTAAAAGAGAATTGAATTCTTTAAGTCATCCTGACTTTATTGTTCAAAACGATAGAGACCATTTCTTTCTTTAGCATACATAATAACTTCTCATCCATCGTCTGCCCAATGTTGAAATACTATGTTCAATAAATACGTTATCGCTTATCAAATAAATGATTTACTAATAACACAATAGTATTAAAAGTAATCGGACAAGATTATTACGAAACGTTTTGCGCGTTAATATTTTATAAATTATTATTATTTAAAGTTGTGATTCCGTAAATATGTAACACAAAAAATAGAAACATTGTAATAATTAATCAATGCTTTCTTTAAAGTAGTTGTGACATAATCTTCTGTATATCTGGAACTTAAACATTAACAATATTAGGTACCTATATAATTATCAATAGGCTCTCTGAGGTTAATCCTTAATCGAAATTCGATATAAATTAATAAACCTTCAAATTGTAAGGCAATAACTGTGTCGAAGCGACAAAATTATCTCAAACAATTCAGCTAATATTCTATATAGATCCTGATAAGGATCATGTTTTAAAACCGACCTTTTTTCAGAGATCAAAATCGGTAGGCGGCGGAGCCATGACGGGCCACACATACGTATACATACGTCAAAATACAATCGAACCCCAATAACGAAAGCTTTTGAAATAAATCATTTGTTCTGAACGGTACAAATGTAAATATGAGTACAAATATCAACAATAGGTATTCAGTCATGTCCGTGAGGCTGATTTCATATTTCACGTTAATTATATATAACTCATTTATTTATGTTGATATTATATTTGTAGTTGGAATTGGGGACAATGAGCCGAATGTTTAACCAATTTACACGTTAGACAATAGCCAATTTAAATACTGAGTTTCCATATCACGTTTATCCATGTTCACGATAGTATTTATAAGTAAATAGCGCGTTGTGTGCTCTCATTGCGGTTAACGTATACCTATCGTACCGGAATAATCATAATAAAGAATCGAATAAAATATTTCTATTGCGTAATAAATGGCATCACTATAAATATACCAAATGCTTATATTTTGATGAATAGAATTAAATAATTGGTAACTTTGTCGTTGGCATAACTTCAACGCGGAAATATCCGACACATTTTTACACTTAATTATTTCAACGTGATTTTATAAAATCAGCTTTATGAAAAGATTAATTTCTCTCTTTGGAGAATGTAGTTACATTTTGCTATAGGTACACAAAGATGTCAAATCGCACTCATGGTAACTCAATATCTTACAGTACATTACCGTGCATTGTTCGAAATTAATTAGCACCAACCTACGTGACCTTCAATAAGCACGATTGTTGACACCTATTTGCCAGTATTTTGTTACTAAGATCCACTCAAGGTTTGCATTTGCTATTGTTCATTGTGGATGTGTCAAAGCTAATGCTTCCATTTGGTTGCACTATTATTTAATGCAGCCCACACACTGTCGAGGGCCATTGTGGCGTTATTAAATATCACAAGTTCGTAAACATCTAGCCGGGTACCTACTGAGATTTTAGCGGTCGGAGTGAGACTAATAGAACGTTAATCCTTTTATTTGTTTTGATTTGTTTATCCGCTTGACGATGCATTAACGGTATAGTTCTGAAATTTAGGCCCGTTTAATAATGATGTAGTGCCACATTTCACAAACGGTCGGTTAGCCCCGAGGTGAGCTATACAACTCACAACAACAATTGATAAACATATATTGACATTTCATTTAATCGCTCGTGAAGTATACTTAAGTACTCAATTCATCCTAACGAAAGTAACTGGACAGAAAGAAATTTGTTCTAAGGGTAAAAGCATTGCAAATTGTACTCGACTCGATAAGCTCTCAAACGAGCGTATTGAATCATTTCACATATTACTTTGGAACTTACGCTTTGCAAATACCAGCGAGGAACGTCGATTTCATTACTTTGAGTTGCTGCTAATTAAGACTAAGTCTAAATAAACTTCAATTTAAGTTCTAATGGTGTTTATATGTCTGGATATTTTGTTATAGGTACTTTTTAACCGACTTCAACCAGAAAAGATACTATTCTATATTTTTTTAAGCATACATCAACAATAAGTATATAAATACAAATTCTATTTTAAAATTATTCGTTACATGTAACTGTTATTAATTTTGCTGTGGAATCAAAATGATTGACGAACAATATTGCAATAGTGTTTGGAGTTACAAAATATTAATTAAACTGTTCATGTAATGCTGTTAAAATTTACTCAAAAGCCTTTTGAATATGGGAATTAATTAAATATCTTTGCTGTCTACATGCATCTGATTTCAAACATTTCATTTTAAATACAAATAAAGATAAATTTAGTAAAAGATAGACTGATTTAAATAAAACAAAGAAATGTAATAGTGTTTGAGTAAACGATTATTTGCGCTGCGGAAGTGTTGGTTTAGGTAGGCCTCAGTTCTCAACTTAAGGAGGCCAAATTCCTAACAGTTCTGACTGGTTCATTGAAACATTAACTTTATTAAACGTTAAACATTATAAGAAATAGGTGTTTTTAATTAAATATAAAATAATACAATTTTAAAAAGCTTCGATAATAAGCTACGTTTTATGGCTGACGATAAGCTGCGCTGCAACCTGCCGGATTTTTCAAAGTATATAAATTTTTTGAAAAAAACTTAGCGACGGAAAAATGAGAAACTTATAAACTAAGAAACATTGTGTCCAGAGGACTCTAGAAGTATTCGTGCCATGTCGTGTTCGATGCTATGGACGGTTTAAAAAACGGTTTATATGCAAACGCGTTAAATAGATAAAATTACCTACATGCCAGCTAAATTTCAAATAAAAATGTATGAACGCCCATTCGAGCTTGCGAGCGCCGCATGCCTTGAATGTAAATTCCGCCTGAGATTCATCTCGCCAATCATACCATTCCCCGCGTCCATTACAAACATGTCACAAAGAACGAACTGCAACGTAAAGCGATCGTTCGCCGGATTAATACTTTACACAACTCGGCCTTTCTTATTCGTGAAGGTTATTAGGAAAGAAAAGTTATACTCATAATAGCATTAGGATGTAGAGTGTTGGTATTCGGAACTTGGGATCCAAAGTAAATATATGAGAACAAATATTTTATTGTCCAAAGTCGTGCAATAATAGTGGTCATTTTTCAATTAAAACAATTCCATTTCCATTGGTTTTCAGCAAAATAGTTTATACAATATTTTTAAAAGCAGGTGGTGGTCGCCGGTGTTAAATGCCAAAGTTAATTATAAACCTTATTACAGCGCAGATACCTCACGAATTCCAGGTCCAAAGTGAAATAGCAGAAATGCAAACCCATCTTAAATTTTTGGAATCATTATACAGGGCCCGACAGGAGGATATCATTAATTTGGAGGTAATTGAATTTTATCTATTGTAGGCGAGCGGCGAAGGTAATACGAGGTATTTTCTATTTCATTATTTAGCCATAACATCAAAAATACACTTCAACATTCGGCGCACTATTTCTACGCTCCGCGCGTCGTCGCTTACTATGGTCAGCTTTATATGTGATTTCATTTGCTTATTGCTGCGAAATTCTCGTCTCCACAATTCCGAACGACTCTTCCCTGGAAATTACACTAAAATTCGATGCGACGTAATGCAACGAAAGTTGAACTTTGCTCTAGTATAAAACCAATTTCTATTCGAGACGGAAAATATTTTCGACTTCAGGTAGGATTGTACTACTCAGAATTAATTTAGTCAGACCAATATGATATGCGAAGATAAGCTACGAGTATGCTGCATGCAAAAAAATTGCATACGTACTGTAAAAAAGGCGTTCAAACAATAGGTATCTTGGGCAAACGTACATTGAAAATGTGTTCATAGAGTTCTCCTAAAGAACCTGACAATGATTTCAAGTTACGCTTTTAGATATGATGAGGCGATACGACGCCGCTTAGGCTTGTCTAGCTCAGTGTAAACTGATTTCCATTAAAACGTCTTGACAGTTCGGATCTGTGCTTTAATCGGAAATGCATTTCATGTAGTGTATATTTTAATGCTCGGCTTTTCATCATTTCGCTTTATTTGTCTTGTCTATAATTAAATTCTTTTTTCCAGCACAAAATCGGAAACACTGCAATCAATGTTTCACAGCATACGAGTGTAAATGATATAACAGTATCCCCGGATGTTACCGCTCTGCTTAACAATTCTGGTATGAGAGTTATTATTTATAAGTGACTTGTATACATTAGCCCAAATACTGTATTGTGATTAAATTCATTACATTTAAGATTCTTTTCTGTTATTGTTATATAAAATTAGTATTAAGTGAGTAATGGAAATGTACCTATTAGAAATTTTGTACATCTCATATCTCATCAATGGTTTAGTTATTTTAGGTTCAGATAACTACCTATTTTCACCTAACGTTCTGACAACTTTGTATAGTTAACAACGACGAATATTGTAAAGTTTCTGTTTGTACCTCGACCTCAAAGCAATATTCAAAGTATTTAGATGTATGCTGTAACTGAATCACATGATAAAGATAATGTTAAATCAGACCTGAAAATGTTTGCGTGTAATTGTATATCTTGAGACAAAATGTGATAAGTGGGTGTTTGACTGTGTACTAATTAACTTAAGTTACAATCGGTTTGTTTCATTTATATAAAGCTTTGATACATTAGGCTTAATTGTACGAATAACTTATAAGTGTAGATAATCAACTTACTTGGGTATGCTACGAATGGAAAACGTTGGTAAGGTAGTCGCAACTAATTGGCAGTCTTGAGTAATTCTCATAAAACAATCTGATAAACCTGGTTGTCCAGGGCTTTTAGATCTAAGCTTGACGGGAAATGGTAAGTTGTAGCTGGGTTTACTTATAACTTAACATATTAACCAATAATTTTAACATTTCCTAACACTGGTAAGTAAAAAATAACTTGTAGTATTCAACTATTATCCCATTTGAGTATGTCATATTGCCACAAAATCAAGTTTTTATTGGCTACTCTTTGCCCACAGACTCCGCTTCGCATGGGATGCGCTCAAAAGAGCTTACTATGATGAAGACGACCTTTATCTTTCAACTTCTTCCTCATCTGATGAATGATCCTTCGAGTCTACGTCCAGCCTTCTACATGAGTGGGAATCGCGGTTTCGTCAAAAATGTCATAGGAATACCAACTGTCAAGCGAGACAAAGAGTCGTACCTGATGATCACCTTGTCGGTAAGTCTTCCAGTGTTTGTCCAGTGGGTGGATGTTTGTTACACTTCCACGTATAAACTACTGAATGGATTTTAATGAAACTTTGAATTGCTGATAATTCAAGCTACAATTTATTAAAATGTTGTGTGAATTGTCCAAATATCCTCTAACATAGGCATATATAGCGGTGCGCATGCGAAAGGGCATGTAAGCGAATGATTTTTTTTTAATAGAACTGTGAACGTGACTACTGTTGAACTTAGAGAATCGACGTGCCGTGATTGAAACACGAATATTTGTCTGTCGGAAATAATTTTCAAAGTCCGTAACCGCCTTTTCATATTGCACCACGACTTTTCTAGCACCATCTATATATATTCCCAAAAAATAAAAATTACGCAGTTTTCATCACCAGAGGAGTCATAAAGAGTAAAAAACTAACAAAAAAAGTAACACATCACGGAGGAGGGGCACAAATGTTTTCGAAATCGAATGAAAGAGCATTTACGCAAAGGGAGAATATTTGGAGAAACTATTTCAATGACATTCATTTTTGAGCTTTTATTCATTTGGGAAACTTTTAGTGACAGTTTCAGACATTAATCGTATTATTTTGTCTGCCGTTAACGCTTACATCGCAAGAAATATTTTATGTTGACATATTTTTAAAAACATTTTTTTTTTCGTTATGCATTGTATATTTCACTGGAAACACCTTTGGAACGAATCGAAGGGAGAGTAAGAGTTTAAGATAGTTTTAACCACTGAGCCTATGTCATCAGCCAGATCTGATGTAAGTTCCGTCCACATACATAAGTGCGTTAATTTACTAACTGCCAACTCACTTTCTCGCAAGTTTATGCGATGATCGTTCGTAATAAAATATTACTTTACAATTAAATATTTAAAATATAGAGTTTATACGGGAATATAAGTGTCAACTATCAAATAGAAGACAAGAAGTTACAGTGCTTTTTTGGAAGGTTCACAGTACTGTTAATAATTGCCGCAGAGCGATGTTGAGTTTATAGCATTCTAAGTAGTCTGTGCTAATATTGCGGGGCTCAAGCTGCTATTATTGATACTTTTCAAATATCGTGTCCAACAGCACTTAGTCGACGCCTTGACTCAAGAAGACCTCCAGGACACTCTCATAGTCATCTTCGTGGGTGAAACAGATTTACATTTCGTCGTTAAAACTGCAAAGGAGATTGAAACCAAGTCAGTATAGATTAAAATTTATGTGTGAAGTAGTTCATATTACTAATTATTATTTATTTATTTTAAAATCAATCACAAGACTCATAAAGTATATTTACAATAACACCTTAATCTTAGCGGTACTTTAAGTAAAATCGATTAATATTTACCTTAAATGCTGCCAGCAATCATACCTAGTTCATTTATTATTTGTAAGGTTTCATTGCAAAATAGCCAGAGGCCTATCATGTACTCGTACTGGATAATCAGCTCATGCTCATCTGACCATCAAATTCGATTGACATAGGTCACGCATGTCGAAAAGTATCTGGTTAGAGCTGCAGCTGCGATTTTATGTTATTAGTGTCAAATATCTTGGATTTACGGGAAATTAATGTTATTATTAATATGTCTGATCTATGAAGTCATCGATATATAAGTAAATTATCTACATAATTTATATAGATAGAAGTTTATTTTATTTAATATACCATATTTTATTTACAACTCCGAATTAAACTTAATTTTTCGAAACTGTCAGAGATTCTACGTCAGTTATCTGCTTCTAATTCAATTACATAAACTTGTTAACGTAGGTTTCCCCAGTACGTGAAAAGTGGCCTCATCGAATTGCTGGCGCCATCTGCCTCTTACTACCCTGACTTTGAAACAATTCCGTTGACACTTGGTGACTCCGCCAAGCGGGTCAAATGGAGGACAAAGCAAAATCTGGACACACTATACCTAATGGCGTACGGGCGGACGCGGGGCGCTTATTATCTGATGCTCGAAGATGATATTGTGGCGAAAAAATCGTTCATGAAGGTTTGTGAAAACTAGCTTTACTGTTTTTATTTAGAATAGTATAGTAAGATAGAGTTTAAAGCTGGTGATTCTGGCATCATACTTGGACCATCTATAAATTGTTCGTTAACGTTTTGTCTTATCACTTTTCAAAATGAGAATATCTTTTTTTAACGAGAGAAAAGAAGAAAGAGATGTAATAGAACTTTGAAGTTAGAAGAGTTCAAATAGACTTCTTTGTTTTATAACAATAATTAAAGAAAGCATAGGTGCGGTAGTAACTTATGCGATTAAAGAACCAACTCGAACATCAACCGAAATAGTTTTACTACTAATAGTTGCTTCACTTCTCAGATTTTCGGACCTCTTTTGAGGCATGACCATGCTGCTGTCCCCTTTGGTGATACCTTGACGTATATCATTGTTCCAGGAAATAAAGCAGTTCACGGCAAGTACATCTGTTTCCATTCCCAATTGGTTCTTCATCGAGTACTGTACTGTCGGTGGTATTGGCAAGCTGTTCAAGTCCGCAGACCTCGTCCATTTTATCACATATGTGCAACTGTTCTATTACAATATGCCCATTGACTGGCTGCTGGAGAGCTACTTGGCTGATCGCGTGTGCTCCATTGATAAGTCCAGTGTGAGTATCTGTTTAGAATATTGAAGGCTTAACTTTATGGTATGGTCCGAATCATCCTCAAGGAATAAACCAAATGGCATTCACGTAATATATGAGTTTTTGTTGTAGGCCACGTGCGCTAAGAACAAACTCCAAATCCGACCCAAGTACAAGGACTCTCTTTTCCAACATATTGGCTTATACTCTTCCCTGAAGGGGAAGATCCAAAAAGTCAAGGTGGGTATCGTCACGATAAGAGTTAGAACAGTTCGACTTCTCAAATTAAATCACTCAATTATCACACAAACAACTTCTCGAAATCAATGTTGAATCGTCTTTCACAGGACGCTACATTCCCGGGGGTTATACCGAACCACTTTCCGCATAAGAACCCACCAACCCGGGAAGTGAAAACTAACATCGAAGTGCACGCCGAACATTTCCTCGAAAAGGCCTACAACGGGGCTGACTTCTTCTGGGGTGTCAACCCGAAGGCAGGCGATTTACTCGAGTTCTGGTTCGCTAAACCAACAAATGTTATTAGGTAATATCTCAAAATCTTTTTTCTTTTTCTTGAATTCGTTTCTTGTAATAATTGAATGATTTCAGCTACACGTTCCGTACCGGCAACGGTCTGCATCCAACTGACAAGCTGAAGGATGCGATAGTCGAGATCTGCCGTCACGGCAAAAGTGAATTCATGGCGATCGACTCCTTTGACGAATTCGGACTCGCTGATGGAGTGATCAAGCGCGAGTTCACCCCACTCGACGCAATGCGCATTCGCGTCAACAAGACCATGACCCACTGGCTCGTCATTAGCGAGGTATTTCACACTACGAACGAATTTGTTCACACTTTGTATTGATTCTTTTGATTTACATACGAATCGAATTCATTTAGCTGTTGCTTCAATTAGCGGCTATTCATGCTCTCGCGGCGTTGGTTTAATTAAGCGAAGGTGCTGAGCGATGAAGGTACCTGCATTTTGGCGTTTCTTGGCTTGCGAATGCGAATTTAGATATTTTCCACTTTTGTCTGTCTTCGTTTCTCTGTAAAACGGTAATTGTTTCGGAATGGAAACTTTCAAGTCTGCATTAAATTTTCTTATTTAATGAAAAAGCATTGTTTGCGTGCGTATTATGCAGTCGGATTATCCTTTGCAAACTTGGACGCAGGCGTCAAATTTAAACCTTTTTCAGATTGACCTTAAAACGGCGAACATGACAGCGGAGGAATGACGCCGGGAACAAGACCTTGCCTCCCGAGTGCCACCGAACTACAGCAATGACGCTCACAAGAAATACGAAAATAATCGTATTCTCCTAGATTAATTCAATCATGTTAATTGATTTATTATGTTTTGTATATATTACGGACATTATTTTTGTATATTTTGAAAATTGTACTTATTTAATTAGTTTTCATAAAAAGTTAAAGCAGTTTTGTTCCACAGCCCAAACTAGGGTAGTATAAAGCCCTAATCCTTATTCTTATTTCACCAATTTCGGATATATTCAATATATAACCAAAGCAAATCTTAATGTTTCAACGATATAAGTGTTAGCATACATTAAAAAAATCCACAGTTCACTCATACACTATAACTTAAATTTTATCATTCAAGAAAGACTTGCTGTAACGGCTCAATTATGCCATGTGAACTGTGTACAAAAAAATAATTGTTGTCGATGTCCACGTTAAATGTGTAAAGTAGTTGTATCTTTGAAGTCGATACATCTCAAAATCCAACATCATTTAAAAATCCGAACCACAAATTTATTAAAGACAAAGCTCCCCACAGCTCCGTTTCAGCTACGACAGCCGATGTATCGATTTCAAAAGCCTAATTAAATGACTAGCCAGTGTCGTACAAGTAGATAGTACATAGGTTGTGAAGGACTGATGAAAGACTGATTTGACTCGGTCTCGGCCGAAATTATAACGTAGCTTACGAATATTTAATGTTTCCTAGTTTCAAAAATAGAGTACCATCCCGACGAGTCAAAGATCTATAATTTCGGATGTCTTGAAGTCGTCTCCTTATATATAGTAATCGATAAATTTACAGGGAATGTGTGATGAGAGAATCGAATTTGTATACACAGGTTAATCATTTAAAACGTAGCCAAAGTTGAAATAAATGTGACTGATGTTTTAATGTTAGCTGTAAGCTTATCTTCATTTGGGGCACAAAGAGGCTGAGGTAAGAGTTGTGCCAAATACTGTGTCATACTACATGTTCCGTGGTCCGTTCTAAGCATGTCAAATAACTTATAGCCGTTCTAACACCCGTCATAGTTCTCGTTGAGTTTAAACCTTTGAAATTTTACATTGCCTTATCGCCAAATCGTGAAGGGAAATATCCCTCAGGTACCTTATAGCTATATTATTTTCTTTAGTACCCCTAACGACTTAACATTTTTAAACTGCAATGCGGAATTGAATTTTTTGGTATTAAAGAAAATGATATAGAGTTCTAGTACAGATCGGACCACGCAACACTGTCACTAGCTTTAAGAAACTCATACGTAATCATTTTTGTCCACTGCTTCTGTTTTATTTCTGAGGCACATTGCATCACACGTGTGTGTTACGCCGGAGTTTAAAATCTCGCTGAACAACTTTCTCTGGCAAAGTTTTGGTCCTGTTTATCAGCTTTCCAAAACATTTACTAACACGCTTTCGGTATTTAATAGGCGTAGCACAGACATTACTACTAACTTCAATCACCAAAGACACCACGTTGCATTTAGCTAAGCCATTTTGATTTTATTTGCATTATTTAATCAGTTGTATAGTACGTTCTAAGAGATATCCTAAATACACTTTTATTTTTGTAATCTAGAACACTTATACATTTTTGAATACTATACTAAGCTTACCTAAGAAAAATCTATTTATTAAAACGATCGAATCGTTGCATTATTTTACTATAATATGATACGATACGTTATTTTGATAGCCACCAAGACTTTGTAATAATTTGTGATGTTTCATTAATATAACTACGTAAACCTGAAGTATCTAAAATGTTATATTCAAATAATATTTCAACTGTTACAGGGTTTAACTGTACGTTAGAATTTCGCACGAGATTTTATATTTT
The DNA here is from genome assembly GCA_963693355.1 of Pontia daplidice. Lineage (NCBI taxonomy): Eukaryota > Metazoa > Arthropoda > Insecta > Lepidoptera > Pieridae > Pontia > Pontia daplidice. The sequence goes on from CAVNZL010000001.1 coordinate 8,008,209, forward strand.
CGATCCATTCATCTCATTTACTACGTACGCTGTTCCTGTCTTAGCAACTAAATAATAATAATATGTAATCAATGTCTATCGATGTTCAATAACCATTTAAATGTAAAAAAGACTTTGTTTTATTTATCCTCACATCTCTCAATAGCTTGATTTCAATTGCTTAAAGAGACTGTTTCTTATGCCATTGCAGTTAGTATACATCGATTCTTAAAACTTTGTATTATTAAAAACAATATATTTCTTATATAGAATTTAACAATATTGATAGCAAACGAATATCCACTTAAAATAAATAAGTTATTAATTTATGAGAAGCAACTCTCCAATGTCATATTTACTATTTGAAAGGTTTATTATAAAAGTACTAACAGTAGGCCTACCCTGCAACTTCACAGTGATTTTGATTATATACCAGGTACAACAGCGCTGTAGACATTAAAAAACTATATCGAATATGTTTTCGATTTCGCATACAAATTATTGATATTTCTTAAAATATAGAAACAATTTTAAAGCCAAACAATGAAATAAAAATAAATAAAAACGTTATCAAATATGATTTTTAAATATTCGCCGAGTATGCTTACGCTTAAACTTGTCTTTATGAAATTGACATTCCTATATAAGCCTCGTTTAGACAATAATATTATTGACTTGAGATTTTCAATTAACTCAAGGCAAAATTTGACTAATTAATTAAACTTAGTATCGATTAACAACCAATGCCTTGAAAGGGGCAGCAGAGGGCGTCGCTCCATCGACGTGATTCAACGAGGGTAGTCCATCAGGTCCAGGTAATAAAGAGAATTTCTGGAGCACAGCAGTTGTAAACATGAAAATGTTGCATTTGGCCAAAGCATCACCCAGGCATCGATGCTTCGCCAGGCCAAATGGGAAGTAATGGTCAGGCAGGCAGACTCTTCCATCTTTGATAAATCTCTCCGGCTTAAAGGAATACGGATCAGGGTACAATCTTTCATCCATCAGAATGTTTGTATAATTCGACACGACCATAGTGTCCTGAAATAAAATGTATTAACACTATTAGTGGTTTACTTTATAAGAGTTTGTTCAAGGAATAATATTCTTCTATAACCAGATGGGTGAAACCACAGGTCTATCTTTTAAGTTTAATTGCGAGATAAATTCTGACAATACATGGATCATGTATTTAAATAGTCAAACTTAAATGTTCTTGTGGATATATTTTAAACGAGTAGTTCGGAAATTTAATAAATTTGGTTATTAGTATTGGTTGTAAGTTTAGTTTAGTAAATGTACCCAACATTAGAAATGCAATATGCAAAATTGCTGCTGATACGAGGCCTGTCTTTTAAATCATATCTAAATTAAAAAAATATAGTTTTGGCAAGTTCATGTTTATTTAAATTACAATTCGAAAACAAAAGAATGTACTTAGATTGAACAGTTGTAATGTATCGTTTACTAAAAGTGAAAAGTCGATATAAAAATTGAAATATCAGAGGAAAATTTGCGTACGAACTCTACAACTTGCAAATGGGATTATTGTGACTTCAGCGCTTTGAGGACATCACTTATGTGTTTAGTGATGCAGCCAATGCCTTAGGGCTGTAAAACGTTGGTATTTAGAATTTCAACCGGGGCACTCTAGCCTAAGAGACAAGCCACGTGAACGTGGTCCAAAACAACTAATCCTTGAAAATGTAGGCAACAGAGGGAATTCCAAGGACCATTGTCCAAAAATCTTTCACGGAAAACTTGGCAAAAAGTTGATCTCTTGTTAGTATTTGCTTACCGACTCTCCATTTCGGCGTGGAATTAATGCTATAGAATGACTTGAACACATGCAGAAGTATAATAAATATTGTAGAGAATTCTTTGATGTTTTTCAAATAAATGGTAATAATCTAGTATTCTACAAATATATTACCCTTGGAATTCGATAGCCAGCCAATGTGGTGTCTTGCATAGCTCGATGAGGAACACCAAACGTTCGTCCCATGAAGTGACGTACACTCTCGTGAATAATCGCTTCATTGTACGGCATGCTGAAATAAAAATAGTAAGAAAATTATTTCATAAAATTATTAAGTCCTTAGCTTCTTCAGTTCTTGGAAACTAAAACTCCTTTCATGTGAAATCAATTGAAATAATCGTGCTGTGTTTATTTACATTGAAAGAAAACCTTAGAGACTTTACAAGAAAGTTTTTAAGAAGCTTAGAAGTAGCAAAGCTTTAGTAAAACTTTCTAAATATATTATTGTAAATATTGACAATAAAACGTGTTTAAAAGGAAGGAAATCTGTTTTACATTGACATAACCAAAGTAACCATTCTGTTTTTGATAACATTTAGTATAAAATCGAAACGGCTCCGTCGCGACCGTACTGAAGAGACTTCGTAATTTATCTTTATTGATATTAATTCAACAGTCAACAATAACTCAATCAGTCCAATTGGTCTCTTTTAACTAATCTAATCTACTATATCTGCCAAATTGTGTTCCATGAAATGAGACAGATAATGATATGATGGCGAAATTGGAGCCTTCTCCAAGATTTTCGCTGAATTGGATATTGTTTTTTAATTAAACTGATATACAGCCGTTAAGAAAGAACTTACTTTGGCTTATCCTCTAAGGTGGGAGGTCGATCTCTGCCAACGACTTGGTCTATTTCCTCTTGAGCTTTTTTCTGTGCCTCTTGATTCCTCACCAAGTAGCTGAAGCAAAAACTCATACTCTTGGCTGTCGTTTCGGTCCCAGCCATGAACATATCCATGCACATTGCAACCAATTGGCCTTCTGAGTAAGTCGGCTTCTCGCCCGGTTGGCTCAACACTCTTATGTACACATCCATAAAGTCTTTGTCTTCGTTACTTGGATGGAATCGCTCCTTATGAGTTGCAATTTCATCTCGCAAGAAAGCCCAAAGACGCTCATGAGTTGCAACAAAGTCTGTGTAACCGGAGGCCTTAGGTGCCAGCACACTCAGTATGGGAAAATGACTGAATGCACAACCGACCATATCGATCGCAGCAAATAAGTCGAATAATAGATCCTGCAACTTCACCATTCTTGGATCGTCGGGTTCGTAACGAAGACCAGCCATCATCGTCCATAGGGTGTTCAAAATGTATGTGTTGAAAAAGTTGTGCATATAAAGCTCTGCGGAGGCATTATCTCCTATAGCTTTTGACAGATCCTTTACTAGATGCCTGGCTTCGGAAAATGATATTTCAGACATACCTTTTCGGCCGAAGCCGAACTCTTTTAAATGTTTAATGAGAAAACGCCTCTGCTCCTTCCATAGCTCACCATCGGTTAACATGACGCCTTTTCTCTCTCCCCATGTTCGTGTTTGGTAGAAGATACCTTTTGGACGACCGTCGATGTCCTCATTATAAAGCATTTCTTTATTCGCTTCGAGGCTGTTAACTAACACAATGCGATCTTTACCAATTTTTATTCCGACTACGGAACCATCGTCGGAATACTTTTTCGTAACTTCTTCAATGCATTTGTAGAGATAACCACTTTTGTCTCTGATCTTTTGTATTTCATGTGCACAGCCAAGTATTGGGAGCCATCTGGGCCCAGGAGGAAACTTCTTTGGCTTCACTGTGTCTAAGTATAGGATTAAAACAATAATAGCGACGACAACTAAAATTGTCAACCACATCTGAAACAAGAAAAGTGTGTGTACTCAAACGTGTGTTGCGTTGAGAACAATTTAACTTGAAAGATTTAAAAAACAATTCGACCTCCATATCGAGTGATTTCTCTTTAATCAAGTAATTATTATGTAAGTAGTTTAAAACATGCAATTTGCTATAATTTGCGGCTAATGTAGATTTGAGCTGTCTATATCATAATGATACTAATGACATTTACTAATATTATAAAATGAGATAACATTTTGTTCAGCCCCCACGGGAATTTAAAGTCAAAGATTCATTCGATATTAAATTTGAATTAAAGAGGCTTTAAAATGTCTTAAAAATATATATTTGACATTCTTTCTAGATACTAGCAAATAAATTGTTACAGAAAGCCTTGTATTGGATTGAATGTTTACTAATATAAAGCAAATATTAACCTAAATATCATGAAAATCATAAACGATTCGCTTCAACGGGTAGGAAAGTAACATGGATGCGTAAGAACAGGTAACATAACATTACCGGTACCAAAATGAATATTTATTTAGGGTCGTGGGGAAGTGGCAAATTCGTCCATAGAGACTAATGTAGAGGAGACAAGAACCAAGTTCTTAAAAGTCATCAAAAACTTATCAACATGCGAAAGGATACCATAAAAGTATATAAAATATATAACTGCATATAAATATATGTATATATAAATGTATACCTCTACATGAAGAGTTTTAAACGAAATTCCTTTCTATCTGGTGTTAGCAGGGCAGTTAAATATTGGTATTTTTTTAACTGTACATAAGCCGGGAATGTTAAAAGTAGGACTTTGATTTTAGCATGACAAACATCATAAAAAAAGAATAGGCGTTAACATAAATACTATTTATATTATAGTGTTATTACGAGTAATACAATGGTTATTAGATTAAACATATTAAATGAAAAAGTAAATTTTACAACGAAACATAATAACCATTAAATATGAACAGTTTAATATACATTGTTTAGTAAACATGTTGACATACTTTCACTCTTACAATTATACGAATACATAATAAAATTCGCCGCTTGCGCAGTAAACGTTACAGTCAACATCGCTAAGTATATTACATACCTTTATATCACTATTTTCGGATGGAATAAAATGCGTAAGAATCGCAAATACGTGAACTTCTGTGATTGTCCGCTTCACGAGTGGGGCCGGGAGCTGAAAAGAAGGGGAAAGGCGAGTTGATAGTTACATAACATTTACTTTTAAAACCGGAAACAAAATTAAGGCATATGGAGTTGTAAATGTAGAATTTCTTTTTACTAACAGCGGGTCCATTCAGAATTCCGATTACATTTTATTTTTATTAACACATACGATACGTAACTCAAATTTTAATCAGATAATTAAAATAGATTGGGATTACTAAAACTTTTGCATACTCCGCTATCCGATTATATGTATTTTGAGCCGAAACTCGCATTTGACAAAAACTCTATCATTGACTATCGGAAACATTGAACAAAACTGTATTTTCTTGTTTTGTTTTTGAATCTTTGTATATTTTCAAATAAATAGTCTAGTATTTCACCATGTTGTTTAGTATCCTTACTTTATCGATCTATGGCTAAATGACATGTAATGACAATAATTAGTATAAGATTTTAAATTTAAATTGGTAGACGTTAATTGATATTGTGTTTTTACCGCCATCTAGTGTCAAATCATAACATCATCTCATGGTCAAATAGTTATATGTTGAAATAGTTCTATATGAATGTAATGGAGGTCGCTATAATAAAGAAACAATTTATTTACCTTTAACACACCTGATACAAGATATGTTTGTGTGCCATCTAGTGAGCAAATATAACATTAAAGTAGAAAAACCTTAACGTGAAGCATACCAGCTGTAGCCGTTGCAAATATATAAAATAGAGGGCAATCAAAGAAAGCTTAAGTAAAACGTACAATATAATTTCAAACGACATGATCCCGAAATTGAATCTTAAAATCTGTGTTTTAAAATGATATGGCTAATGTTTTAGTATCATTTGCAAACGTGTTTAAGTTTTTAAAATCTTTTAGACGTGTTTACTTTAATGAATAAATACATTAAAATTTCATCATTTACATAGAATTTTCTTCGATTTTTGTACGACGAATTCATTGTGACCTAACAAAGGAAAAGCTTCTACTATAGAAATGCAACACAAAATGTCATTACCTATTCATCTGTTTTTATATAAACCCTGTATAAAAGAGGAAATTTTGTATTCTAACATTTTTAACAAAGAAGTTACCAGGATTTTAATATAACCCAATTGCTGCTAGAAAATAATGATATCGCCGGGCTTCCACATAGTGATAATTATTTGAAGATTAAATAGAAGAGAATATTTCTTAAACAGTACTTAAACGTTTTGCCTACAAAGGCGCCATTTAGATGAGCGCGTCTATTCAGAGCGATATATATCCGTGTCGTATCTAAACACACACGACCGTTTGTCTTATTATACTTACATATAAAAGTTGTGTTTAAGACAACTAATGAGAATTTGCTTAAAATATTTCCCGAAAGAGCATTTTAAATTGAGAGGTCAAGCTTTTGACCTAAATTGTACCGTTTACATCAGCGTTTTTTGACCTCGTTGAAACAAAAAATAATTAATATTTCACAAGTCTGCAAGTATAACTTTATTGAGAAATATTCCAACCCCGTAGAGATATAGAGAATTTTTCTAATTTGATGACACTAAAGCCCTATTTGCTTCAGCTTCAACTTGTTATTTAAATTAGGAAGTAGAGTTAGTTTTTCTCTATGAATTTCTGGCAAGATTTTATAGGATTTGAATGTGGTATCTGTAAATGGTCAAACCTTTACAGTTGTTGCAAATTTGGGCCGTATTTGTGACTATGACTCTAGATCGTAATGATTGTACTCTTTTAATGCGAGAGTGTCAACAAGCCACTGACGTAATATGCGATGCAAGAAAAATTGTCTTGAACACATTAGTGCTCTGTAGATGTATTTGTAAGACGTTCGTAACATGCATTGTTCGAATTTATAATACATTTAATTACAAATTGCCAAGATATTTATATAGAAATACTTTACACTTGGTGTATATACTTATGTGGTTATATATACTTAAGCATCCGATTCTGTCAAGCTCGCATCAAATGGACTGGCTTCAGTCCAGAATTTTTTCCCACACACAATCGTCCAATTTATGTACAAAATCTTCATTTCAAGTTTTGTGCTTCGGTACAATAAAAGACGTGATGACGGCGATTGCAAGAGATAATCTCAAGAGATATGTACAGATATACAATCGAATATTATTTACTACTACGAATCCTTCTTTTCCAGAGTAGAGTACCTAATCAGCTGAATATTATTTCCGCGTGTATATTTCTAACGGAAGCAAAAGCTTCGTGTAAAACTCAGCTTTACAATCCACCCTTTGTTTGCCAAATTTATTAGTATGTAAGTGTGTTTATGCTTCTGTCTATTTTAACTTAAATACTTTAATTAAAGTAAATGTGTAACTGAATTTTCACTACCTACTTAATTGTAAATATCAAAGTAAGGGTTAATAAAAAAGCTTTATTATATTATTATTATAACTAAAAATCTAATCTGATTTAACACAGCACAACGAATATTGTCAGAAAGAGAAGAAACCAAGATTAATTTTAAGGTTCCGTGCCCAAAGGGTAAAATGGGACCCTGATACTGCTATCCGTCTATTTTAGGCTGTATCTAACTGTAGTATATATTGTACTTCAGTTATTCTTAATATAAAAAAATAAAATATAATAAAAATAAAACAAAACTAATGCCTAAGGGGCTCTCATACAAAACGTAATTATTTTGATCATAATAACGAACTACTGCAAGTCTGATTCGTACTCGTCTGATTTTTAATAAATATGTGTTAATACGATTAAGATTGCCCATTGCACAGTCTATAAAATTTCCTTGAGAACCGCAGTAAATTGGTTATCAAATGTATACTTGGAACAGGTGCACTATAACCTAATTACTCTGGGTTCATTGACCTTATAAAGATTGCCTTATAAACAGTAATTAATTGGGACTGTGAAATTTATAGATTAGCAAATAACAAGAACATTTATTACAGATTAATCAATTAAACTGTGAGCATATGTGGCATATCTAACCTATTGTCAACGCGAGTTCCATTTACAAGCGATTATTTATATGTTAAATATCAAAAAACCATTGCCATCACTGATTTCCACACTGACAACGCGAGGAGCCATATTAAATAAAATTATTTTCACAAGTATTCATTCAATGGGATCTTTGGCTCAGTGGCAGGAATAGAAATGTAGAGTTTAGAATGTAGGTTTTCATAAAAATTACACAATTTACAAAGTAACGATAGGATTTCTAATATTAAATATTAATAGCTTAATCTTAGATGTACATAAAAACTAATTTATTTAGATAAATGTAAGGGTATATTATATTATCAATTGAAACACTTATTACAGACTTTATTTTGTAAGAGCATACGGTTACATTAACAAAAACATTTAATAATAAAATGCAATTTTTAAATTTATATGATGAAAGAATAGAGACAATCACACGAAGATGTCATACGATAGAAGGTAAGCAATTATTTATTTATTTACTTAGGAATATGAGTGATATATTATGTATTTATATCTTATGTATGAATCATTGAAAGTTTTAGTAATGATTAAATATATGCATTCGTTGTTGCAAATATGTACTTGTATTGAATCAAATTCAAACCGTCAAAAGCACGTACACGCACGCCTTCACTACATTGGCTCGTGGAATTCATGACAGTGTAGGGATGTGGGTTCAGGCGATACGCGAACTTCCTAATTTGTTATCTGTTACTTTTGTTATATACAGATTATGCTATAAAATGTTACGTTAACAGTGGTGGACATACAAATTGTATCTGTGATACAATATAAATAAATTGCATTAGGTATAGACCTGTTAAACTTCCTTGTGAATGAAATAAAAATCGTTAAAACACCTTTAAGAGGAGAGTTTACTTTCTTGTGTATACTATGAGATTTGTGTTGCAAACAAATAATTTTATTATTACTTTGAAATCAAACTCAACAACCAACACTAATATTAAGTAAAAATATCACCGTGATGGTCAAACACTAATACGCGTGAGTACTTACTTTAAAACAAATTCAACACAAACAAAAAGAGAGAAATATCAGTATCAGTCTCTGGCTAGTACCGATACGTGAAACCTGCGCGTATGACATGGTGCCGCGTTCAGTGGGAGCATCCCTAGCCCCTACTAGGCTACTACTAATCAGTTGAGCGCGTGCTACCGCCCTAGCAAGACGCGTGGTGTATTATTATTCTTCGCCGCGCGAGTATATGTAACTACGATGGATGTCCTACCGAGCGGTAACCTGTTCCGCGAACTGCAGGACGTGACCGACACGGGATACTTTGAGTGGAAATCCCTCGAGGATTATTGGGAACAGGTAAGTGGCTGAGCGTCCTTTCGTTTGTCATAGCATGCTCAGCGAATGATAGCTGGCGCATTATTGTTTTACCATTTAGGATCTTCTGTGTGGGACAGTGTCGCGCTTGCGTGAGACTGTAAAGCGGTCGATTTCCAGCGAATCTTCAAGTTAACTAAGTTCTCTGTGAACTTGGATTAGTTCTAAGATGTATTTTTTGTTACGGACAGCGAGCGGAGCCGACCGGCACGCTTACGGCATTACTAAAAATATCCTAGTTGTTTCGGATTTACGGTTTATCTCGGTTGCGGTTCTATATTCTACCATGGCTACAGTGCATGTATCATTGCGGTAGTCTAATTAAGCAACAAGTTGGAAGTTGTTCATATACTGTATATTTGCTTATGCTATGTCCAAATGTATATAAATATCTGTTCGTTAGTCTCCGAGAATTTAACAAAAACTTGTATCTACATATGCACCTCAACAATACCACGCCAGTCGCCAAATGTTTACTATAATGTATATTCAATGAATGGTCAATACGGTTCACATTTGAGCAAATTTTAGCGATGATGCGCGTACGCATTTCGTTCGAAAAGAATACATAGAGCAATTAGAACGAAGTTAATTAGAAAGCGACTCTCTGTAGGATCGGAAGGGCTTACTGTTAACCAGCAAACAAATATTTGTTGCGTTAAGCTCGTACAATAAAGCTGCAGTTATTGATTTCCTGTAAAACACGCGATAATTCGGTATTAAGCGTTCGGAGAACTAATTAACTTCCGCTCACTGGGATTCCGAATCTATGTGGAGGTTAGAGTATTTATTGTAAATGTTCTGATTCTCTTGTATACAAACATACAAAGCGCAAAGGCCGTTGAGTGGTCACGGAGTACTTACTGGTAGATAACAACTGCACATATAATGGGTAATAAATAAACTAACTTGGCCAAGTTATAAATAAATTACGCTTTTGTCAAACATAAAGGGCAACTTTGCTCGCTGATAGCAGATAGATAGGGAGTGAAATAGCGTTCTGCTCTCAAGAGAATAGACGTAATTTGAATTTGAAACGTTCCTATTGTTAGCAAACGTTTCGATCACCAAGGAGATCGGTCATTGTATGCAAACATGACTGGATGTCAAAATAATTTGCGAACAAACAAATGAACGCGCGAAGCATGCTCTTTTTTTATTGATTGTTTAACGATTTCGAATCATGGCTGCATCGAGTACTGACAAAGAAAGTGTTGTATTGTAAAATAACGTATAAAATTTTATAAATTAACGTAACGTTTATTATTTATTTTATTAATTATGCGTTACAAAAAATATTTTATCCGAATGCAAGAATATACGCTCCCTTAAATATCCATTGTTTTTGAACACAAATGTGTATATTTAATACACATTTGTGTTCAAAAAAGGTGATTTTGCCAGGAAGAGATAAAACATATAGCCATCTCAGGTGAGAGGGAGAAGGCATAGAGGCTGATGTCATGTAAACTTCATACATAAATTATTCGTTATTTTTATATGTATTACATCATACAGCCGTTAACGAATCTTCAATATTTAAATGCTTATTTGAAAAAAGTATTATGTTAAAAGTAACCTAACAAATAGATTTATCACTAACATTAACAATGAATTCACTTGTTTAACGCCAATTTACTTGATTATTAAGAAAAACTGACGCTTTGAGATACAGTTTTCTTACTAATAATGCGAAACACGCGTTACTCCAGCGCAATATTAATTTAACAGTGACTGGACAAACGCACATTTCGAAAAGTATTCGTACATATCGATCTATATCGATTATGTTTTCGTGAATTGATACGCGTGCAGAGAGCTGTCAGTAAATTTTAAACAGAATCGTCAAAAGTGTGCCGCATTATTTTGCCCCTTTTTTAACACAACTGTAAAGAAGCGAAACTAAACTTACGCAGAAATCAAAATATTAGTTTCTGTACGAATGTCAAACAATTGCAAAAAAAAATTACAAACAATTTATTTTAAATTTATAAAAACTACATCGCTCTACGAGTGTAGAGTTCGATGAGAGAGTTCGGTCATAACTTACGATCATAATTTCTCGAATGTTCCCAAGAGTCGAATCGAAATGGTCGATTGTGAGAAGGATTAAAATTAAAGGGAACACCACGGATGTTAGAACCGAGAGCGAGTTTTGAATATTAAATGTAATCCTAGAACAGCACTGCGCCTCACGCCTGCTGTATTTGCCATCTCTAATTGCTGTTTGTTCCTAACCGAGAGCATTCTTCAAAATAATACTTTTATGGAACTAAACATTCGGACATTTAATCTTAATCATCGTAATTTAAATAGACGTATCCAAATGAAACAGTCTACTCTAAGCCTCACTTTAAATGGATCAAGGCTTTCGGTGTACATCATAAATAAAACCGCGATACGATTCCCATGTTATTCCGAGAATAACAACAATGATTTTCAAAATATTCGAATGTTGTTGAACTACTCATAAACTGTTTGAACCCAAAATTTAAAATAACATCGTTGTTGTTTAAATAAACTTGTCCAATTACACAGTTTTAAGTAAAGTACGTATCTATCCCGCTTCACTAGAAAGAGTATTTAAGTTGAATAGTTATGTGGTAGCGGTTATATATATGAATATGAAATATGAATGAATAGTAAGTAGTAGATAAGCTGTGTTAATTATCGAGTTAGTTTAATTTAGTTTATTCGAGCCTCGCAATTTGTGAAAGATTTATTCCAGTTTTAGAAAGTTTATCGCGTCGTCTTTTTATGTAGGTATAATGCAAAAAGCTCATCATCATGTACTTAGTTTAATAACGACGATGGGTCGTAAAATAACGAAATGAATTTTTGTAAATCATTTAACATAAACAAAGACACACTTATCAAATCGTACAATGAAGCTGATAGGAAATTGTTTATAGGTGATTCCACGATAAGAGCCAAATCAGTTAAAAATCGGTTTTTTATTCTATACACGGTATTCCGTTATGAATCACAATGTTAAAATTTAATTTATTTGTATAAAAAGTACTTGCAGCAGCAGATATTTTTAAAGAAAGACCCCGGAATAAAAAATGCACCCACCGGTATAAAAAATCCGTACGATTGCGAGTTGGACTAACCCTCGGATTCCGAATACATTGCAAAATGACCACGTTTATTAAATATTCTTTTGTATTTTTTTAGACTTTTGCCTTGTATTTAAATTATAAGACGATTAGGTTGCATTTGCGGTTTTGGAAAATGCGTTATGCAGCTGTTAAGTCTAGCATTACTTGATATGTACAGCATATTTATATTAAGACTTCAAACAATAGAACTTCTACAAATAGGCAGTGGTGCTTTGGTTCCATTTATGGCATTTTAATTTTCATATAAATATCGTTCACCTGTTTACCTTCCGGCAAGTACCTTAAATCTATGAGCTTAAGAGTTTTTTAACCAAATTGTGTCTCTCAGAAGTGAAGATGTCTTTTACGCGGTTGTGTAATGGTACCAAATCAGCTGATAGGTTTATCTAAATGTTTGTAGATAGCCTGATAGCATTTATTGTTCTGTTCAACGCGATAAGGTGGCGAAGAGAATCGTGATATATTCAACAGTTTTAACTAGTCCTTTAAAATTGTGATAGCGCAACAATGTGGTGACTTAATACCCACTAAAATGGTCACCAAATTACTAATAGAACCATCTCGATACAGAGCCACATTCGTGTGCAATAAAATCGCGAAAGGATTGTATAAAAGGAGAATATAAACAACGTGTTTACTAAGTTACAAGTTGTGAACTAGTACACGGTAATGACTGACTCACGAACTAGATTATCGTGTTTACTTTCTGCATATGACTGGACCCGATGACTCATTGCATGCGACACCATCGTCCAGTGGGGTGCTTACGAACCGTAAGCTAAATTATATATTTAAAATAAAGCAACGCCGTACTTCTTTTTCAACATCAGACCACAATGTTACAGAGGGATCGTACTTTAGTTAAAAGCTGATTTATTGTTTAATAAAGATCGTATACCAATATACACGGTTAGCCCCAAGGTGAGCTATTTATATTATGATTAAAATTGGTTGTACTACTTACATTACGTGACACCTAAATACACGACAGACGACAATAATGCTCATTACACAATTACGAACACTATGATGGACTGCCGAACACAGGTTTCGCCAATTGCCAATTGGGACGTCATACTAATTGAAGTACACATGAGTAGTGGTGGCCCAGTGTCTAAAGCATGTTACTAAACCCGCAAACTCATATTGGGCAGCATTGCTTTCTGTTTCTTGCCCGTAATTAACAAATCGGCTTGGGTCGTGTCCAGGGTGCCCGCCCCCTCTTTGTCTACAGTAATTTACAATGAGGATTTAGGATTCGAGCGTTACTGTGTTATTAACACACACATATTCGTATTGTTTGCTTTTTTATATGCGCCAGACAGCCGACATAGTGCCGACGTTCGTGACTGAAGATAGCACCAACAATAGATGAACGAGTAAACTAAACTTGGTTTTATGAGGTCAAATATCATCCACGTTTGTTCTCTTTTAAATGTGTTTTACTTGACAATACTTTAGTCTACAAACCTATAATTTAAATTCTCTTGTGTCCACGACAATGCCAATTAAAAAGTTCATCGAGCAAGTTTTCGAGATAGAATGCTTTTGACTGAGATGAGTTTTAAATACTTTCTTATTAAAATGCCTTATAGGATTAAATCTTTTACTTCATCTCAACGTTTTCTCTCAAAAAATATTATATAAAAGTTCGCTTTGTATATTTAAATGATTACTGAAATACAAAATATTTTTCTATCTAGGATTTCGTTTGAGTTTGTGTATCTCTTTATTGTGAAAGATTTTATTTCTATTAAAACCTTAAATACGAAAAGTCGTTTGATGTTTATCCGAATTTAAACGGTTTTCTAACCCGCTAGCAAGTTAGAATTGAATTCTCATATTTATAACGTTGTACTACTCTCGAGCAGGTGTAAATTAAAGTTTACCTACGAACGTATGATTTGAGGATGTTCATTAAGTCTTGTAACACGTCGCACTAACATTTTCTAATGTCCGGCGAATTAGCATTTACATAATAATTATGAATGACTCAAACAACTCATGTTATGCACAAGTATTCTCGCATTAAATTGTACGAACTGCAAATGAGGCCACCTCATTTCACTGGCCTAATTTTTGCAAGGATGCATATTACGAACTTTTCACATAATGTATAATGTGCGAACAGCCTCAACTTCACACCGATGCCGCATACACTATACTTTTATCATATAGATTTCATTAACGATCTCTCTCTCTCTCTGATGGGCCGATTAATTTATCGATATTTTTTTCATTATCAATATGAGTAACATATTATTTTTTGGTCTTAACTAAACCTCAACAAAGGAGCCCAAAAACTTCTAAAGATAATTCCGAGTCAACTATGCATTTAAGTTTCTTGTCACTTCAATCGAAATTTCTGTTTCGCAGTTTCATATAACTTCTCGCTAGATAGATCCAGAGATAATTTGATTTGATTAATATATTACGCTTGGTTATGATATAAATTGTTTTGATATAAATTGAACTAAAAAGAGCTTAATTTTACGTACTTAGTGTAAAATAAATTGTGTTTCAAAAAGATAGGTATCTCATACTCTATACTAGAGTCTTTGGTAACAGATGCCCTCATCTGAGCAGTAACAAGTCAAGGGGCCCTCTGATTAACTTAAAGTACTCTTATTCAATGCACCCGTATTGTGTTTCAATTATCTACATTCTATGAAATACATTTCTTGTTTTCTTTAGACTCACAAATCACGAAAAAGGCAAATAAAGTTCGATAGGGCTATCTCTTAGAAGTCATTGAACTGTTGATCAAGTCATCAATTGTAAACTATGGAAACTCCTACGTAATCCTCCTGCCATAATCGAACTACTCTTTTGCATAATTTTTGGTAGGTATACACAAATATCGGCACATTACTTGGCCACATTTTGCTTGGTGGGGTGCAGTTAATTCGCTGACAGGAAATAACACTTATTGAGTCACCGTTTCTGAGATAAAACTGTTTTCAACTGCTATATTTATAACATTGGCCATCGATAGTGTACCATACAAGGTCAATTCAAATACAGATAGATTTGCCATGTATAATTTATTACATATTCAGTCTAATAATACTCTAAAACACTGTAGTGTCCCGCGTCTAGAAACCCGGAGAATAGGAGGTGTTTGACGACCCTGCCGCGGCCGTATTGGATTGTTTTTAAACCAGAGTTTATGTGAACTACGAATGTGTACTCCTGATACAACTCACTCACGCAATGTAGTTCAACGTGCCCGGCGTATTCGCCATCCCTCGACATCAAATCGCGGTAACTAGACGCCTGGTGAATGTGCAATCCGTATGAACGGTCGCCGATTATGAAATCCTTGTAGCGGCTCCAATTATCGACCACTCTGTCTACGACCCGCAGGCGTATCTCCCGGTGTTTCTCTTGCGTCCCGAAGATGCAGTAAGACACGGATCTGAAGAGACAGTTCCCATCGCCTCGTATCGGTACAATGCGTCGAGACATGAAGACGTCTCTCCGAATCCGCTGCCTCGGTTGGCTTTGGTACATTGTTTCAGCAAAATGTGTTACTATTGAAATATTTTCGTCTCATCTTGTTGATTTGGAGATAATGTGTTTGTGGGTTTAGTTAGAATACTTTTAAATGAATCTTTATCGCCTGTCTCACGTTGATGACAAATGTTTTGACCGTGGCGCGTCTGACGATATCAGTCAGTTGTCAGTACAAATTGACGTTAACGAGGCGAAAGTGCTCGATCTCATCCGTTTTAATATTACTAGATATATTGAAAGAGAAAAAGGGTGAAGGTGAAATAAGGAAGAGCACATCTCAAATAATTTATACGGAATTCTTGGAGCTTCAAATTTCATCCTTTAATATTATATATAAGCGGCATAGACAACGTAGACAGGCCATAGATAGTCGAGCCTACGATTTTATTAGCTAGTTGACCTTGAACTTGTCATAAGCAACGTAGTGTTTGTGTGTAGTATTCGTTATGAGTTTGAATCTATATGTGTTTAGTACTCCTTGCGTATTAGGAAATTTATTAAGAACAAATTTAAAAGTCCAGATCGATCCCCGGACGGCTGATTTATTCATGGTCATCCTAGATAAAAAATACACGTGTAATTGTAAACTCCCTGTAATTGTAAATGTAAATTTGTCCTCCTCCCTTTTTTATGAAGCCGCTTTAAAAAACAGGATTAAATCAAACGCGTCAAGCGATATTCCTCCCTCTAATCGATGTAATGTATGAATATGGTACATTTTTAATTGATAATATGATTGTATCTATCCGTATAATTATATTTTAAGAGAAAAATAACAGGAATATTGTTAGTTTATTGGCATACATTTATTTTGCATAGTAATGTAGAAGCAGTCCCATACATTAAAAAGTTCCCTCGTCGTTATATACGAAGTTCCGCAATTGGCTCGATGGAGACATTCTGCTCAATATTATTGATACTCTTCCAATTCAACTCAAAATTTCATAGAATAATTTTTAATATAGTATAACGCTAAATAGTTTTCAATGAATGAATCTAGGTTAACCGCAAACTCCGTTTTGATGTCCTTAACACAGGTTTAAGTTACTTGATACTTGATCAACCCATAGCGCAGCTTCATGCAGTTGCCTTACGAAACAGTTCATGGGATAAAAATAAAAATGACTCGTTCCTCGTGGTATCTCTAACCGGTTCGCGATTTTACATTCACTATCTCTGTCCTTGGCATTTGGACGAGAGAGATAGATGATCAGCCTACGTTTTAAGTTACTATGTTTCGTGGGCTGAGTCACATTTGGTGTTTTTTGTCCTTATTAGCCCATGAATGGTTGGTTTTTAACGACTCACCCCTTCCTGTTCAGAAATATGGTATCATTTTTTAAACTCTAAATGTATTTTCTATAGTGGCGTCTTTTTGCGTGTTAGCGTCGACATAAAAGGTTGAAATTCAATTGTAACAATTTGATAAAAATATTCGCCGGCTCTGCTATCCAATAAATAGTAACATAGCCCGAGGTGCCTAACAGTGGATCGGTTATATTGCTTACTGTATTTTTTGTACTAGTGGTGCTAGCGGTCGGGCGTTATGAAAATGGGCAAGCCTGTCTGTCCCCAGAGTCCATGATCACCATGAGATGCATCTCCATATAATTATCATAGTAAATTAGAAAATATAAGCGAAGCGGGCAGGTATAATACTCTTACAAAGATTGCAAGCAACATTAGCCTTTGTTTTTCATCGCTTGCTTTTCAATCTCCGCAAGGTTTAACTTTAATTGAATCGAGGTTGTTCATATGCCATGTACTCGTACACTAAAAGAAAACCAATACTTTGTGAATAGTTCAAATTGTGAATGTGATGCTCGGCCAATATTGACAGGGAGTGTTTCGGGGACAAGGCAGTATTTACACTAATTATCTATTAGTGCAGAAAATGCTTATTCGGTAGAAAATGCATCCGGCTTGGCACCGAGTTCCAAAAATGAATTTGGATATATCGCTGGAACATCGATCTCGACAAAAATAAGATTGAATTACTTCAACCTTCATTATGACTCATTTGTTAAACGTGTGTCTCGCTACATATTCATAAACCTCAGATTAATATGGTAATAGCCAGGCCGAGAGACGAAATTTTGAGCTAGTGGCACGGACTAGTTAGCAGTTGTGATGTTTTTATCGATTACACCAAATCCGATTTCAAACATAAAGCAATTGCAATCGTCAATTTATAAATCAAAAACATTTTATCGATATTAATTCATTAACCATGATTTTATAAGCGGATTTCTACGACTTGACAACTCGAAATTTAAAATTTCGCGAGTTCTTCACTGAGATCTTTTTATCTCGCAAATTAAATGTGAAGCTATGATCTTCATGAAACTTTGCCCGAAGTATATTTATCTACTAAGGCATTTTGATGTATCTGATGATGACGAGATGAAAATAATCTCTGTATCTCTAGAACTATAAACATGATATCAGTATATTTTCGTATGGCTTCGTTCATCGATGTGGATTTATTAAACATGAGACTTAATAATAGAGAATGCGTTTTGAAAGCGAAAATATTTATGCGATTTTGAAACATTTCATCTAACATCCTGCAAAGTATTAATCGTATTACAAAACCCTTTGTATGGGATCACTTCGCAAAATTATATGACACCTCAGGCCTCGGACGCCTGAGTTATGCGAGGTCACCCAAAATAAAAAATACACAGAGAATTGTAAAGAAATTGAAATCGGCTAAAGATGTCAGCGAGTATCGTACATATGTATGCTTAGGATGAATTCTACCTCCCATTGTGTCAGGGACGGGATGTCAAAATGCAGGTACCAATTTACGCGCTCTTGATATTCCATTTCCACCTATAATTATGAAACAATGGGTATAGAAAGAGTGATATGAATAGGGCAGTTATACAGTTAACAGCCATTGTTAATGGTGAAAGTAATAACGATGAGACCGCGCTAATGAAAAAATGTGGGAATGGCTCGGGAAAATACGAAATTCACTGCACGTGAACGGTGTTTTACTTTTATCTATACGAAGCCTAGGCCTAGGCCATGGACTCTGCTACATTTATTATATAGACTGAATTCCAGGATGGGTGCTGACCATATCTGTATGGTAATTCTCGTATGGTAAGATTAAGTCGTGTTTAACTTCGCTTTAATTCGCCTTTAATGCTTCTCTTTTCATTTCGAAAACACCAAACTTTTTTATTAAGCGTAATTTTATTTATAATATATAATTTCAACGTTTTTTAATGTATAATATTTACTGTCAAATTCATATTTTAAAAAGTATAAGATTGTATAAAATTAAACAAAGTATTTAAATATAAATCCGTCAGTTTCGCCGAAATCAGAGTTATGACGGCTTAAATAATAATGGAATTTCGACGATTGGGGTTGTCAACTTTATTCTTAATAATTAAAACATTTCTTAACATTACAAAAAGTTTTTCTGATTGTTCACGGAAACAAACAGACGTGTTAAATTTAAAAATAATATTATTATAAAAGATATGTTCGTGACTATTATTCATCATCTATATTGGTCATCTAGTTTACAAAATTTACTTACAGTATAGAATTTTGTATTTGCCAAAAACAAAGGGTAACAGGATAAATAATAATTATTGCAGGTGAAACGGAACATTTCAATCGTTCAAAACGTATCTTCGTATGTGAAAGGTGACAAAAAATAATAATTATGAAAGTGAAGTGGTGCAGGGCCGCTACCTCGTGACTAACTATAGAAATATCCGTAAAATACATTCGATATACAATATCTATCGGCTTCAATGGAATTAATATTTTCCGCTCGTATTGTGAAAAGTCTATTTATTATAGTGCGAGCTCTCCAGTCCTTATTAAAACTCGGAGCGTTTCCGAGAATATGGATGGTTTACGTTATATTAAATGATATTGCTGCGGAACTATATCGGATTTGATTTAATCTCTTAAATGGAAAATAATAATCCTATTGCTAGGAATTAGATATGGATTCTAACAAGACATGACAATAAAAGGATAATAATCATTTATTGAAATTGATTCATGTAAAATATATTCTATTCCAATTCGAGTAATGTACATTTTATGAAAATGTGATAAAACCTGTAAAAACGTTTTCAGTTCTCCGAATGATTTATCACGCCAACCATTCAAACTTGTCTTTCCTTAAACATCAATCTAATATAATAAAAATGCTCCAAGAAAACATTTTTATATTTTCAGCCATTACCGACACAAGATTCTATTTACTTTTAGCACCTTATTTGCTAACCAAACGAAATACCCATTTGTTTGATCATACTTAACTTCGACCAAGATTAAATAAGTTATTTTACTTGCTTTCATTTAGTTTTCGTTAAAAATGTACCTTATACACCACCATTATCCATATAAACAATGATGTCTAATCCACTTTGTTTTCATATAATTAATTTGCAAATTGATCTTGGGCCGGCGCTAGCCCCCGAAGGCAAATAAGTACTCGTACATGCCTTCTTCCATTACTGTTGTGACCAAGGCGATTCCTTATCTTTTGGGGCCTGTAAAAATGAATCTGTATTGGAATTACCCATACCCAGGATTAATGGCAATTCGGTTAATATGTTATTAATAAATCTATCTATATAAGAATGGAAAATTAAAGTTCATTCGTTTTCTACATTTTATTCGTTATCTTAATTAAACATATATATGCAAATATATTATATAAGTGCAATAAAAAGACCAACCGTTTGGGTCAATAACGAAAAAGTTCGCAAATCATCGCTAAGAAATATGGTTGCAGCATGTGTTAGGCATAACATGACTCATTCCAAACAAAAGCCATGTGATTCTGACAGAGTCCAAGTATAATGTCGTTATTGATTGCAGATTCGAACCCTTTTTGCCGATTTAATATAAAATTAGTAATTATTCCGCCGGTAGTTTTCAGCTAATAGCAATCCTTTGATATTGATCCTTTGTGCCCGATCCAGTTTCTCTCAATAGCGTAGCGCTGACATCGCAAACTTCGCATTCACTATGGGTAGTTCCACAGCTTGTAACAAGTGCTTAATAGTACATTCGTCTACAGCAGCAACAGAAGGTTTCAAAGCTTACCAGGACGTTCGTTTTTTGGTTTATTTCAAACGATTCGAGGCCAACGTTCTCTGTTCTATTATCTAAAAATACGGTGTACGTAATCTAAGTCATTTCAGAAATTTGTGTAAACATTAAGGCGAGCAATTAGCTGCGCTCAAACGAATACCAGCCGAGTGCTTTGAATTCTCCGTGAGTTGATTTTCTTCTGTCTTTACTACTATATTATTTTGATGTGTACATCTCGAGAAGTAATTTGTTTTATAATAATTTAGTGGCGCTGTAGGATATATAATTATCGAACTATTCAGAAATGTTAAAGCGGAGTCTCGTCCGACTAAATGCTATGCTCGTATTCGGCAACATGCACATGGTTAAGTAAAATAAACTGTAACTGAAAAAGTATTCCAGTAGTTAACACATAATCATAACCACAGCTTATTAAATGATCCTTCTCGAAGACATACTATGATACTTTAACGCCTTAATTCAATACTACTCGTACTAATAATATGAAGTTTGTCTGCCTGCCTGTTATGCTTTCGAGACTCAGCTGCATCATTCGTTAACGAAAACTTATCAAACGATGGAATTGTTGAATTGTGCTGGATATTGCAAAATCTCATACAAGAGTTTTTAATCAGAACGAAGTAGGAATATTGCTGAGATTCCTACCGTATTTAGGTCAACAGATATACGATAAAAATCACTCCACTGGCTAATTAATGTTGCGGTTGAATTTCTTTGCAGTATTATGTGAAATTAAAATTTAAATTCACAGCGGAATTTTCGTGATATGTCGTCTTCTAAATTTATTGTTCTAAAATCGACCCAGTTCGTCAAACACAAAGTCTGATTTAGTAGAATCATGTAGAAGCTTTTAATTTTTTTTTCTATTTCAGAGAAAATTATGCTAATCTAAGGTCTTTTAAAAAATATGCAACTTGCACATTCTGTCAACGTCAAATTATTCGCAATAAAACCATGAAAGTGCTACAACACTATAAATTACATAGGAATAAATAAGTGTAATGGTTTTCAGAAAATCGATTCTTGACCTCTTTCCGCAACCCCTCTCATTTTAGGGATACGTACATTCCAGGATCGATAGCGAAAGGGAGCTCCGAGTTTCGCGAAAATAGGCCTTGTTGGCCAGAAAATAGACACAATATTAGGTGATTGCAACTTCTTTCTGACAAATGCGTGAGCAAACTTGACACTGGCCGACGAACTAAGGAGCATATTAATTTACTAAAATCATGTTTTTTGGAGTTATTTCTAGTCGAACCGTGTGTGTATGCATCCAGTGAAAATTTCGTGGATATAATTGCGTGAGCAGGTTTTGTATTAAAACAAACGTTCAGGTCTAATGTGGTTTTCAATAATTTATCGCTGACTTCATATGCGATTTTAGTTCATTAATATTGTCCGTAATTGTTTATGTGTAAATTATCGAAAACTCCGTATCTTTGCCTCTTTGACCATTTGTTGGCCGTCAGTTTGGCGATTCTTTTGTCCTGTGCCAGATTAAATCCTGGTCTTTTATTTCCCTGATCTTACCCATGACAATTATTAGAAGGAGGTCGTTGCAATCTATGCTATACATAGATCAAGATCAGACCTCTACAATGATTTAAATAGCCGAACGTGATGATTATATTAAATACCCATGGGCTCAAATACATTCGGCGAGGAACTTATTGAATAGAATCTGGTGGGAATTCGCTAAATCAACATTAAAGGCTTAGGCGAAATTAGTCACTCGGTACTAGTTGTTGCACCCAAACAACGGAATGAAAGATTTAAACTTGAAATATGTAAAAAAACATACAAAAATCATTTAATAGATATGTGAAATAATGATATACATAACTTAACCTGTGTTAAGATTAATCCTAGAATGAAGTACAAAAGCCCAAAAAAGGTACTTCAATTATAAGATAATCCGTGTATCTAATCCTACAAATTTAACTCGACCAAAGGTACTCTTGTGACTCCTGCGCATATAATTCTAAACACCCGTTTGTATCTATACATAGTAGTAGATGCCGTTGCGCGTTCTGAAGGTAAATGTGAGCTGAGTCGATTATTGAATGTATATCGTATTGAAAATGGAAATTGTGCTCCAAATAGAGTCAGGGTGAACACTCAATGCGATCCTTTTCACGTTGTTTGCAAAATGTACACAATTCTCATCGAATAAGTGATTTCTCTAATCCTGCTAGAGCCAGAATTTTTAGAAAATTGGCGAAAGACACGGTCTCCACACCACATTACCCATAATGTATTCAAACGCAATATGGCGTCACATAGTCTACCGAGCGTGTAGCTTCAATACAAAATCCTGGAATATAGGAGTGGCGAAGTGTGTCAGCGTCTCCAATTATTCATATAATATTCGTTTCCATTCTATTGCAAAAACTCAAGTGTTCTTTCTAATGTTGTATTTGTTTCTAATAAAAATAGATATTAAACTCAGTGTTTCATTCAAAAATTTTAAAATTGGAACGTTAACTAAGTAAACTTTTAAAAAGGCACTCAATAAGTTCCATTATAAACGTTGGAGATACAAAATTCCATTCCCTGAGACTGGGTAATTGTTTCTGCTCAGCAGGCAGATGTGACCAGACTTCAGATTACATTTTGTTAGTTGGTTGTGATGGCACAGCATGACTAAGCAACGGTTTAATCTATAATTCGAAAGTACTAGCAATGTTTACTTATGCAATTATTAATATAATATTTTATCTTCACCAAATAAACGAAAGGCAAAGCTATGGTGTTAAACGATGAATGTAATTACGGTTCCAGAAGGGCCCCGTGACAGCCTCTCCCTATTCAACAGCATTGGTGTCCTGGTGGGAGTGGGAAGGTCCTTTTCATATTTTTCAAAGAACGCAGTTCCTCAAAGTTAAAACATTTGTTGAAATGAGTTTGCAACAGGCAATAAGGTTCAAGTACTTGTAACTTATTTAATAACAGTTTATAGTTCCAGTAAACGGAAAAATTTCTAACCGACAAGATTTTTAGAGTTGTGAAAATTCGTACATTTGTTAATATAAAAATATTTTCTGACGTGAAATTTAAAGAGAAAATTGTATTTCATTGCTGCTTCCTAGGGTAAAATTTATAAGGTTTGAAAGAACTGGTATAGATTGTAGCTGATATTATATAGTAACAATGTTGTTGAAACGAACACTTTGTTCCTCTACTAAGATGGTTGGAATCAGATCAGTTTTGGGTCAGCGAACCAAAGTGCTCTTCCGATCTCTATTAATATTGGCATAATTGACATTTCCGCAAATTAATTTCGCAATTTGATACCCTTATTAATAGTGTGAAAATTCATTCAATACCACAATTGAATGTTGTTTGCCAATTCTATTAATTCGATCGTGTATTTTTGGTATTAAGCTTTGGCTGCACTGAGCTTTCATAATTTAATTTTAAAAATTCTTGTGGCCTTGGGTGCGCTTTGATATGATTCATATCAAAGCGCTATGACGCTCGTCCGCTCTATGCCTTTGACTTGAGAACTGGTGGTACTTCGGCTCTTTCATTACCCCCCCTTTCCTCCTCCCCGGCCCCCCCTAAATGTCCCTGATTTCACGAAACAGTTACAATAATTCAGACACCAGTTGCAACATTTTCTAGTTTGTATTTTTTGCGTAAATGGGGAAATGTAGGTCAAACTGAAAACGTGAAAGTGCATTGATCTTGAGTTTCCAACACATTTTTTACTGACAAGCACGACTAGGTAAATCTGAGATCTAATTTTAAAGGAAATAGCGCAGCTAAGTTTTGACTGTTAGCTTCAAAGCATGTTGGTACATTTCGTATAAAATAAAAATAAAAAGCCTTTATGTTTATCCTACAGTGAATGAATCCTTTTACACACATTTCGTATAACGCGCTTATTTGTCCCATATTCAATATAATATTTCAGAAATCCTCTAGTGGATGTTTGTATAAAACGACAACATTTCAAGTTAGTTCAGTTGTCAATTTCTGTGCTATTGAACAAGTCCGGACTGATACACAATATAGCGTTTAGCATAAAGTTGTTAGCCGAGTATTCTGTGGAGGACGTTTTTACATAAAACAATTAATTATATTTTGTATTTTAAAAGATACAGGAAAATATCAACCTTATGAATATACTCTTAGATTTTTTTTTGGTTTACTGCCAATTTCGTATTGTTTGTGATAACTAAAAAGGTACTCGATTAAATTTATTTGATCAAGTAAGTCAATATGTACAGGTTCACCGATTTTTGAGTTGCACAATTCTTTACAGAACTTTAGTAAAATTCCTATTTACATTAAACACTTTTCACTTACAAATAATCTCGAATTCTTGCTTTAGGATATTTCCATGAACGTAACAACCCGATACGATTCCTCCGGGAGACTAGCGTTTCGATTGCATTCAACATTCGTTGTACAAAAACACAGAACGAGGAATACACTTTGATAAAATATAAATACTACGTGCCAATAATACGTTGGCTTTATCAAATATTCCTCGAAAGTCATGATTAACTAGTGAGTCAAGAGATTGACTCACGTCAGTCTCCTAATTAAATTACTGCCATTTTTGTGTGACCCCTTAAGCAAACGGTTCTGACAGCTGGGGCCACTAAAGGAATTTCTGGGTCAAGTAATTCTAAGAAGCTGGACTCGGCAGATGCTAACTTATTTTCATGTTTTACTTCTATTTATTTGTGCACAAGTGGAAATTTTCCCATATCATTAAACTAATGTGAGGAATTTGAAAACAAACATCGACCTGCGTCCAGAAATCCGCGCCCACAGACCTAACACTTCGCCTATTTTGTAACTTTTCTCTAAAATCTTTTTAGCAGTTTTGGACTGACACACCGGGCCTCTCACACCTTTTCGTAATGTGATCTAATAATAATAGGCTTTTTGATCTTATTTCTCGCCTGATGACAAGTCATGAAATCCGAATACAAGGGTTAATTTTTCAGTTAGTTCATCGTCTCATTTCTTCACAGACTTACAGGAATGCACAAAAGGTGACGAAGCAGTGCAATTATTCGTGTTGTGAGGTTTTGGAATTAATACAAGTATCTTACAAATTTTGATACACAATACAAATATATTCGATAAGAGTTCTGACGTCACCTGATAACTATCAGCAATATTGTTCTATTGTTCACGTAATGTTTGATGGAAGACGACACTCGTCAATTTAAGATTAATAAATAAAATTCAATGACGCTACGCATTTCCATGATTGCCTATTATTAACTGATTCAAGTGGACAAGTTGAATCTGGACAAGGATTACTTACAAGGATTAAGGGATACTTTTGAAACCTCCATATAAAGTTAGTGAATAATAAAATGTCGGAATTTTTTGCCATGTTTTGCGCGATTTTAGAAAAAAATATATACTTATATTTGTTCATTATTTAAATACATATTTAATATTGACAAAATCCGACGGAAAAGATATTTTCAGTTCCACGTGTAAATCCCTTTTTGTGTATGTCTAGTTATAGATTCGCCGCCTGAGCTTCGATTTTGTAGAATTAATCATGCGTGAGAAATGCTCCCAGAAACGATCCGATCTACTTTGGCTGAAATATTTGAATGAAATGAAAGACTTATAGTAGACGCTATACATTAATAACATTTATAATAACAATAAGCCAAAATCATACACTGTATAGATTATAGTTCTAATGTTAATCGACACATCTCAGAGAATAACTTGTGATAGCCTGGTCTTTGTCCATCAATTCTAATAGAGTAAGTTACTTTAAATGTTCTTAACTATCCGATAAACAACACAATATGTGAAATTTCATTAAGATTGCAACGAAAGTTTTTGTTCCTTCAACAATACCACAACAGAGAGCTAACCGTTGATTCTAGCTCAGAGCTCTGCCCGCAACCGATTTATTAGCTAATAAATCCACGCTTAATGAATATGTATCGACGATACACGTGAATACGTGATAAAATAAGTATATCTCGGTTTACGTAAAATATTGTCAGCAAACGTCCTGACAGTCTAATCACGGCTACGGTTGCGGCAAAGGAGGCACAAAAATAATAATAAATTGCGTTCCAAGTTTTTATTAAATGTGGGAAGCTTTTTTCAATAAAGACAATATTTCATATTGGTCGCATAGAACATAATTAAGTTCTAAACATTTTGTGAAACTCAGACTTAATAGCTGGCTAGAACACTTCCTTCTGAGAAAGTCTTAGACATCAAATTATATTATTTTAATTATACAGTGAAAAATTAGAATTGAATTTCTAATTTTTCGGTTTAAAATCACCGTATATTTTTTTGCATAACAGAACATTGGTTAAACATTTTTAAATTAAAGTAATTTTTTTGTAATCACAGTCAGTAGTGTGTTTTGCGGAAAGAATCAGGCTCCTTGGCTCCTTAATCTTAATTAATAAATTTATTATTTTCGGTTAACTTTGGGTTGGGTAGATTTTTAAAATCATTCTTATCGTCTGTCTAAGTAAAAATATGAGTCATTATACAATATCGTCGGTTAAAAATATGCATGAATTTCATCACCAAAGCTTTGTAGAGATTGCTCTATTGTAGCGGTTTATTCTGTGCCACTTTGGAATAAATAGGTCAGGGCCCGGGACACCTCTATCCAGAGCCAGCTGAAATGGTAGGGTGGGGAACTCCCCATTTGGGATCGTTTTCCTCTATCCACACTTAACTAATGTAACCTCATTTACAACTCCACAGTGTATACTTCATTTAGTGTCACTTGATCTACACAAAATCATCAATGCCTTATTTTCCTGGGATGAATGTATGCATCCAGAATTGCTTTTTACTCACATGATCTATTTTTTTTAAATATACTGAGCTCAGTTCATGTTGTAGTCTACTCATAACAAACCAATGCCGTGACCAACCCCTCATAAATATATATTGGATTTTTCACAAATAGAAAGTATAATTAATCGCTTTAAAGGTATCATTTAAGTTATCATTTTCTTTATAGTATTTTTTTTCAAACAAAACTATGTATATGTCTCCTATGGGCCTTACATTCGATCCGAAAGCTCAGATATCAGAAATTTATTTGTTACTTTCTATGTGAAGAGCTTTTATGATTTTCTGCAAATTACTGGTTTGAACTATAAAATGTCACTACTGCGAGTCAAACATATTTGACCTTAAAATTTTTTCCTTTTTTCTAAAGGGATATTAATAGCACGAAGTGGCATGTCCGGCACTTTGAAGAAAACAATAAACTAAACAGATTTTATGATTATTTGAAATATCACTTAAATTACTCTGGATATCTTGCGAGTTTCATGAAATCAAGCAATAATCCATTGAACTTTATAAATAGTTGGAGACTCTTGTTTTGAAAATAGCTCCTCGAATACCGGAGTGACTATTCAACAACTTGCAATGACTTAACTACGCGTCAACTGAGCATAACTTCGTTAATGTACGTTGGACGAGATACGTCGACACGTGTGTAGCACGTCTAGGGTGTACACCTGTGTAGCACTACTGAGATTTTGTTTTTGTTTGGATACAAGGGTTGAGACAAATACGAGTATGTACATTGATTTAAAGAGGGTTCATTTAATTCAATGTACATAGCATCTTTTAATTAATACCCTAAAGGAAACAGCACTTGTTTACGTGATAGCCCTTATACTGTGACAAATTAGGAAAAAACACAGGAAAAGTATCGCTTTTCTGTAATGGGGTGGAAACAGAAACACAATGGCAAAAAAATTGTATCCATGTTTACTGAATAAAACGCGAAGGAATAAACAAGGTAAACATGAAATTAAAATCAACATTAAACATAACTCTAACATGCAGGACTATATACTGTAACAATAATTTGAAAACCACTGTTTTCTACGCTCACATAATATTAAATTATTTAAAAAGACGATTCATTTTAGGCTCGAGTCCATAATGCAAAATAAAACCATAGGTTGACCGACAACCGCGTCGAACTCGTTTATCGGTTGAACACAATTCAAACTAGAATTTGGAGGGAAATTGAGAGCGGAAACAACGGTCCACCGCGTGACCATCACAGCGGAAAGGTATTCCATACTTTCCGCTCCTATTTGTAAGTTGGCTCTAAAACGCCAAAATAATTGTCACCTAGGCCACTATCTTGATCACATGCCTGTTACCCTGATGGGAAAGCTTTTAAAAATTCTCACAATTTCAATTTGCTTAAAATAGACCAACTGACTCATTATTATTTATGAAAAGTACGTTGCGTTCGATAGAAACAACTGTTAACTTAGACGTTGAGGGACCGAAGGATCATTGGTAAATCAAAATTATTCAATTAATAGCTCATTACATTACATAGCCAAGCTATTTCTTATGTCCGGCTTATTGAAATTGAAGTATTTTTAATACTAAAGTAAGAAAAGTTAAAAGAAATAAATTTATTATCTGCAAACAGCAAATACGCGACATCATAAGGGATGTCTTGAACTTACGTTAATAAGCTAAGATGTAGAAAAACTTGGAGCCTTGTAATAAGAGATTAAGTTTCAGTTAGCCGGCGAGGTACGCCAAGAGAGTAAATTTACCTTATGAAAGATATTAAGGATTTCAGAAAGCTTGTGAAACTGACTGTAAGCCTTTTGGGATCTGTAGACCCTTTCTTTTCAAGATACTGAAGTACGAGAAATTAGGATTCGAATATTTTTAAGCTTAACAGTTACAGAATGGGTCGTAAGTCTGATTTTATTAGACAAAAACGAATACTGTAGTGAATTTAAGATGATGTGGATGTGACTTAAATTATTAGAAAAACCCTAATCAAATGCGGCTTACTGTTACATACGTTTTTCCATGCATACATATATATTGCTGAACCCTGAAATTATTGCCGCTCAGCAATATACGCCTATCCATCAATTATTTTACATTTCGGTGCAGTCTCTATTCAAACTTACGACGCGGAATTTCAGTTGGTTTACATAAAAGTAACCAGTGGAAAAAAGTTGTTATAAGTAATTATTATTCGTAATAATTAAGAATACTAAAGTACTTTCGTCAAAAAGATGTTTTTTTAAGACATAAACGCGACGAGGTAACAGTACGACTCAATTATATTCTAAAAAATTTAAACTCTTCAGCCAACTGTAGAGCTAAGTCTTTAAGCCTTCAGCAAACTGCCAAACAACTTTCAAATTGCACTGCAGATTCTCTTTGACGTTCTAGGAAAGAATTTCATAACATGACAATCCAA
Organism: Pontia daplidice; assembly: GCA_963693355.1. NCBI lineage: Eukaryota > Metazoa > Arthropoda > Insecta > Lepidoptera > Pieridae > Pontia > Pontia daplidice. Next base: position 8,038,339 of record CAVNZL010000001.1, read on the forward strand.
TCGTCTATGTGTTATAACATAATAATTTTTTAACAACTGAAATATAATCATGAAATATTTTGCAAACATTACCTTATTGTAACGAGGTTTGTGTTGTATATGAGATTGATAATCCAGATTAAATTTAAATTCAATCGAACAATAAGATTACTGGTTGAAGAAACTATATTACATTTAACGTGTTACACTTTTTACTGATATGATCTGGTTCCGTTTAAACATGATTAACATTATTACTTTTTGTCTATAAATAAGTTATATAGAACGTGTTGTCCGGAAACAATTTGTGATACTAACCCCGGTGGGCACACCCTCTTTAATATTAAGAAGACACAAGAACAAGAAATGCACGTTCAGGTGTAGTTAAAGCTGTCGATAGTGATAATGATTGTAACACACATGAGAGAGATAAACGCTAGGCTAACAGCTAGTCTGTGTATTCTCAAAGGGCTAAACGAATCTGATACAGTTCCAGATGATTCTAATTCCGTCTGCTTAATTGACTGATACAATGCGCTTGAAATACAACCTTACTTTGCAGGATAAACAACGTATGCATGGTTTATTGTTGATTTTATTAAAAGTAGGAAATCTGCTATTTCGCTTTATGGAATCGTAAAAATTGTTTTAGATTGTGTGCAAATGTAGTGCAAATTGTTTTTATTTTTATTGTAATAACATTTGTCTCATACGAGCACTAGAGTTATAAGTTTAACATGTTTGCGTTGTTGTGGTTAATTTCACTTTGTGAGTATTTATGTATTTTTTACATTTACATTAGCTTCTCTTTTTTATTAAAATATTTTTTCAGTATCAATATCTCAAACTTTCAATATGGATGATAAATTTAATTACAACCTGCATTCACCAAGACTGGATATACGAAGTAACCATGTAAATAAACACATACATGACTTTTATCAAATAGATGGAGGCAACCCGAACAACGAAGAATTAAAATCTTATTTTAAATTTCTTTCAAATTTGTCAAGCGAAATAATTGAAAATATTCGCAAGAATATAAAAACTAATTACGGTCTAGATGAATATGATGCTAGTATAGTTGATTCCAAGTTTAACTCTACCAATTCTGAATATCAAATTATTTTTAAAGATTATTTTAAGAAAATGCTCAAAAGCTCCAAATATAACGACAGCACGATATTTTTATTGGACTTCACAGACCTCTCAAACTTTCTATTACAATCCGTCGTGGAAAATAACTTATCAGATCTTAAAGCAAAAGCTACTTTATCAGGGATCTGGTACAACCAACCTTTGAAATTTACAATTTTGAGACAACAAATGAAAATTGTAATGAATGTTATGGAAACAGAAATTTGTAATAATTTAAATATCTGCATAGGAAATAGTTTATACAGTGAATTTATTGTTGAGTGTTTACGAAGTTTACTTAATACGAATGAAGACAATATTAAATCCTTCTCTTTAGCTCTAAGTGATATTCTATATGATTACATGCATATTCTGAAAAGCAACGACGTGTTTCGAAAGATAATGGAGAGTTTTGCTCAATTGGATCAAATTTATCAACGCAATGCTTTAGACTTTATGGATGAAGTTTTAACAGGACAAGATACCGATATTTTTCAAACACAATTTAAAGAGTTAGTTAAGGCATTGAGAGCTCTTATTAAGTTCATTGATGATAACTATGACTTAAATTATGCAAATGTAGAGAAATTAGACGAACTAGCTAAAACATTTTACCATTGGGATAATCATGCGAATATAGAGATTAAAACTGCACTGGAGGAACTGATAAAAAATATGGAAGCAAATGTAAAAACATGGCCTCTTCTACTTCAAAATAAGTTGGATTACTTATGGATGTACGTAGTACAAATGGCTACTAGAATTTAAATGCCGCTTAATCGTGAGTACATCCGTGCGAATTGACTTGTTAGTGATTAAAGTTGCATATGTCGTTGATGTATTGTTTGCTTAATTATGGATGCTTAAGCTCACTTATAGACGTATTGATCGAACATTAGAGATTACCTTGATTTTCGTTCGAGCTTCATAATCCTATTGGTTGCTAAGAAACACAAGATTCCCTTCAGATAGAGCAGAAAAACTTCTTTTCATTTTGTTTCTATATTTTAATCTTATTAACTTAAATCCATAATTAGATTAACCTCTACTACGTTTTGTTTATCATAATTTACTTTAAAGCAAATGTATGTAATAATAATATAAAATAAATATGTTAATAATAATGTCGAAATACTTGAAGATTATCAAACAGATACAAATTCCTAAAACACTTATATTGAGTGTATATCTCTAATAACGGATGCATTGAACATTCGCAATATAATGAGTGTTCAAGACTATCCTGTTCGTTGACTCATTGTATTCAACAATGGGTTGAAAATGAAATGTGACGCCAAAACATTCCAACCGAGAATCCATAATCAATGGTATTGTATGTTTACGTGAGTTGACTTCGTGTGCCGTTTGATTCGTTAATGTTTCTGAGCGTCTTTATATTGTCTGTGATTCTTCTATGCATTTCCATATGTCGTTAACGTTGGCAGTGCACTTTTGAGACTTGCTAAACAATGTGCTCGGAACAGGTTGACTAATTTTGCAGAAAATTTTCGTCTTGGAAGTTAAACTCAACTTTTATTAAAAAAGTGTGCTAGGCAATATTATAATCACTAAAATCAGCTATCATAGGCTTATACTTATATTATTCTCTATATATTCCTATTTTTTACATGTGAAAATTTATTGAAAATATCGCATAACCATATACATTATGGTTGTCCGATATTTTTATTTATTTATATTTTGTTAAATCTTATTGGCTTTTCTACAAACAGTCTTAATGTATGTAAATAATTCGTAAAGTGCAAATGTCAAGTTTGTAACCTCTTTGCATTTGCAGATGATAAATATTTGTCGGGTAAAAAATTTAATAAGCAAATTAATCTGTCATAATAAAGATTGTTTGTGATTTTTGTGTTTATTAAACATTTGAGGTTAAATAATAAGCATTCCGTCCAGATTATTTTGGATCAATGTTAATAAAGGGCATCACTTGATAGAGAAACATAATTTTGAGAATTAGTTTTTCAATATATCGTGAGAAAACCTTTATGATCACTAGCTGGTACATGTTCAAAACAAACAAACAGACACGTCTGCCGCATTCTAAAAGATCTCACTATAATATAAATGTTGCCGACTCATTTGCCGCTTAAATAGTACGCTGAAAACCGTTGAAATTCGAATATAACCTGCGCCCGCGCAAACCTGTACTTCTACATTCCGACATTATCGTTACGTCATGTAACGGCCGCGGCAATTGGGCTCAAATTGGCACAGATTATCTGCGTGAGGATGTTCTTTCATAATAATATGGCGACTGAGTCCTTGACGGCCTTAGTGCGGCTACAACAGGTGGTAATAATGGTAAATAAAAGTTTTAACTGAATATTGTTGGTTGCGTAACAAATAAGCCATTTATGCATTTGTACATTTGGTATCATGCGACGGTGTTTTGAATTAATTATATTAAGCGATAATGCAATAAAGTTATTAAGTGAATACCAAATTATTTTATTCTATTCGTCGAAACGATTTCAGAACAAGGGTTTGTTGTATTAAATAAAATAAAAATCGTACTCCATTGCCAGACTAATAGGATTATCATGATTCTATTCGTAGGGTGAAAGTACAATTTATTGTTATTACTCATTATCTCCCAAATATTATGTTATACAGGTTTATTTTGTTGTGTATCAGAGATGACATTGCTTGTTCTTGAACTTGGCTTGACACGCTTGAAGAACAACAATTATATTCAGATAACAATTATTTGTCGGAGATTATTAATCCTGAAATTAATTATACCCAGACATTCGTGGAAATATAACGATTATTGTCTGAAATAGAAAATAGTTAGAGTTAATGAGATTCTTGTTCTCAAACTTGTGATCGTCCAGATTAAATATAATATGTGAATTGAACACGTCAGATGCAATTTAGATTCAAACAACGACGGATCTTAAACTGTGACAGCAAGAAGCAACTTGATTATGTCCAATGCGAGGCTGAATTTCGTAAGTTACCAGCTTTATAAATAGTATATTAAATCGGCCAAAATATATGGCAAACGCAGTAAGGGCAATATTTCCACACACTCAGGTAACGTTATTTGACTCGAACTAAGCCGGGGATGAGCTAATAGACGGCGGTAAGTCACGCTTAATTTGTTTAAAGCTGTATACAGAGATAAAAAATTTCAACTGTAAGTTAAACAATTCGTCAAAGAATGTCCATAATAATGACTAGTAGGCCTTGGATAATGGCAACTTTAACCTAATTTTACTGAATCGAACGCAAGTAATTATGGGATCGATTCAACGTATAACCGTTTCATTTTATTTAAAGTTAAGATGTATTCATTTTAAAACGAATGTCAGTTTAACATATAGGTATGTTTGACCGGTACGTTTGCAACTATGACAGTTATCTCTTTGTAAAACACTTTGTTTTCTGTTTGCATCATTCTTAAACATCGCATTCACATACCATATAATTAGTTCTTTCAAAATGTTATACATTCAGACCACAAAGTATACAATTCCCTATCATAGTTATTTTTAACCGCATAACATGACGTCAATGTAATACTAAACTGTGAGAGGGCCGATCGATATATCTTTCAGCAAAGTAAAGCTTCACTAGTTGCAGTGCTGGGTTTGGATGGGGTTGAAAATTTTACCATCGTCATCTTTTTTACATTGTTATTTACAGTGCAGTTCATCCGTTTCAACAGTTCTCATTAAAGAAATAATTTATGTAACTGTCATGGCCTTTATTATTATACGATTTTGATAAATCCGCCTCAATGTAAATTCTGTAACAATGTTTGCACACAAACTTATTAATTAAAATCTGCTACATCGATACCGCATACCGACCAGTGTAAAAGGACCCGTTGCGGTTGTAGTATTCAGTTTGCACACGATTAAAACGTCCGTCTCGTTTTCAGCTGGTTTTGCATTACATTTCTGTGTCGAGCTATTCAATGCGTTGTTTGCCATAACTCTTCACATCTATGGCATTGTTGTAATAATTCCCTTCTTTCAGGCGGCTGGGGCAAAGTTACATGCCACAGGAGTTCAGAACTCAATGCATTACATCGCCCTGTGCTTAGTTCGTAAGCGACTGCGAAAACATTAGAATTACAATCCCAAAGATAGTTATCAAAACTGTTTTATTTAACAAAACATTGATTTATGTCAACGGTTAACCCATAAAACGTGACGCAAATAAGTCTGTTATATTTTCAAAATAATTTACATTGGCCGGAGTTCACGTTGACCGAAATGGCATGTATTTAGCCCAAATTGGATTTAGCGTCAACAACTGTCTACCTCTACCCGGCAAATTGCTGAATCAGAGCTTTTGTCTCTTGAAATCCTTGTGCTTGTGCATTGCTGCTAACGTCATAGTAATGAACTTAGCAATTACTAATCTTAATCGCGTCTGTATGCAGCAGGCTTGAATAATTCAACGTGTTTTATACAAAATCGTACAGCTTAAGTCAAAGTCATGAGTCACTCGCTACATGAGTTCTTAAGTTGTATATTCATTAAATTATGAAAAATCACACAATCGTTGGCATTAGTTAGTCTAAGTGAAACAAAACATCGTTGTGTAAGTCCGATGAGTAATTCTTGAGTCATTCTAGATATCGAATCGAGGCTGGGTCCAGAATACCGAATCCAAGGCCTTCGACCTGTCTAAATGCATTCTTATATGTAGCGAGTGCGAAACGATGTATATTATTCTATGCTAAATTAAATTTAATCCCAGAAAAAACTTATGTACAACAGTACGCAAGGTTTTTAGATCTTTCCACTTTTCCACATCTGCCAGACCAGTTTGAGTTTTATTATATCGTATTCGTGTTTATATTCGTCAGTCTTATCTCGTTTTAAGTAAATAAAATATTATATAGTTGTTTGTATAAAGGTGTATCGAATACACATATTAATTGTTATCTGGGTAATAATATTCATACAAAATTTTCTGCTTTTGATCATTCAACAATATAGTATATTTACGAAAAATTACTTCAAAAGCAATACAGCGGTATTTAAGTAAATGGCGCGCATATAAAATTTGAGTTTTTAAAGAATTTGCATTGCGGCTTTTCTCAGCGGTTAACCGCAACAGAAAGAACTTCCAATGACGAGAACCATAGACAACGTCTCAGTGACCTACCGGCCTACTTACTCATAAAATAACTACACATAACTGCAGGACATTTAATTTGTGTATCCGTTGATAACCGCAAATGCATGATGCTGTTAAACTGACGCGGTAAAAACGGCTGCTTTACCTATTTGTAAAAATTAACGTTCATTCGTCCTCGGTTCACTGGATTCTTACAAATATGAGCTATAAATAAATTTGATAAGCGAACCAATCTGATACGCCGTTGCAATAAAGTCGATAATGACTTTTAGGAAACATTCACCATATTTTAATTGGACATGAGCCGCGGGCTTGTTATTAAGTAGAGTGAACTCACACTAGTCCATTATATCTGCGAAAATGGCACAATAAAGTGACCGTCGTTTCCGACTCGGTCTGGAATCTTGTTCAAATGCGACCACGCTTTGACGCCGTCACCTTGAGTATAAGCATATTGTTTATTAAGTCCTTAGTTTCAGTAGATCTTTCATATCGTAGATCAATGAAGTCGATAAAGATAAAACCGAATTTCGATAATGTTATTAAAGACGATTTTTTTGTTTTTCGCGAGAAAATAGTGCTAATAATATGTTTAACCTAATAGATCACCGTATCTCCGTGACTTCAAATATGCGGCGAGATCTATTCTATATTTTTGATGATTTTGTTTATGCAGCCACCTTGATGGCATTGAGTTTCTCGCTTTCGCTACTAGGCATTACTGAGGCGGGTCCTCGCAACCCACAAACAATGATACATCGGGTTATTCGTCCGGGAATCGAATGCGATACTCGCATATCTTACAAGTGTTTAAACTTAGCCTCGTATGGTAGTAGTAAAGATGATTAACACTCTAACGTCTTTGGATTATAGCATTTTATTTGTAAAAACGGGATGCCAGTCAAAAATTTGAAATTTTCATACTTTAACATTTATTTGATTCGAACAATGTTGCCAACCATCTTGAACATTGCGTATATATATATTTAGGTGATTTTGTTAAAATTAAACCAGCACTGCAAGACTAGGTTTCAGATTTCAACGTCTGTTTCATGATTATTTCTTGAATAACAGACAAGTAGGTGAGCAGCCTCCTGCATCTGACAAACGCCATAGGGGTTTCGGTCTAAGGCCGGTTGCGAGTGTTAGGCCACCATGACTCAGCCAGACTAATAAGCAAAAACTAATAATATATTATTTGTTACAGGTAAGCGGCTTTCACACTGCATTGGCGAAAAGAAATTCTCTACAGCGAAGGTTCGTGTTGGTAATGCGAATGTTATAAGCGATGCGAATTATATTTACGTGTGCTGTTATAAAACCACATATTCCAAATTTAACGAAATCTACCTAGTACATATTGCAATGTACACACATTTATTGTATATGGTATTTTTCCTTATCAGAGCAACTGAAAGTCAGAGTGACTCAAAATAAATTTTAGACTCGGAATTGAAAATCTTGCACTTCCCGCTGGTGACTCTCGGTTGCAGTGAGCCCTGGACTTGACACTTTAGATTATTTCAATCATGGATCCATAGGCATAGCTGTATCTAATACTGAATTAACAAATACTGAAGTCGTAATCTTGTATTCAGAGCTAACGTATCTAGTTTCAATGATTTAAATAAATGTCGCTATATAACATGTATATTAAGACTAGACTGTTAACTACTAAACTCAATCTGTTTCTTTAAAAAAGGGCTTTAAAAGACGAAAGAGAACATGGGAATGCATAGCGCTGGTTGTTTGGATAGCACAAATACGCTACGTCAAACACTAATGAAATTGACTTTAAAAAGTTACATTAATCAGTCATCATTTATTTTAGAGGGAATAAACTTTGTTCTTGTCCTAATTTAAAGAAGTTTTTCTTAAAGGCTGTGGCTAAAAGGCCCTGCTATTTCAATTTGTGCAAGACTTCCTGCATATCGTCGCAAATCGTGAGTCGAACGGCAGTAAATTGGCTGACCACTTTGTTGAATCATCAGTCTTTATAGATTCATTCAACGTTTTGCATATTAATGAATTAATATGCAAAAAAACATCGCCAGATTGAACGTATTCAGACACGAAAAACATTTGTGTAGAAGACGAACGCAGCCGAATCTGAATCAAGTTATTTTTAGCTCGCCACCGACTCAACCGGAAAATGTAACACGGCGTACCACTCGCTAATATTTAGATGAGGCATTTGTAACAAATCTACTTTTTTTCCAATACGATAAAATATCACAATGTAATTTTTTTTTCTATGATGTTTGCAAATTAGTATATTCCTGTATCTAATCATGTTTTGTAAAATGACGAACAACTGCATCTATATATTTATACGTTCAACCTTTTCTCATAGATAACTCTTAACATGGCTTGCCTGGAAGAATTATAAACGATAAGGCCGCCCGTTGGACTTAACCTATTGCTGCCGTGTGTTAAAATGGGAGAAATTACTTATCTGCTTTTGTATGGTTTCATCGGGGAGGGTTGTCTCTCTCGTAAGGATAAATGGGTTAACGGTAGCAATAAATCCATATGGTAAACGCTTTACATTAGACGACAAAGAATAAATACCTCATCCACAAACGCCTCGTACATCAAGATTATATCAATTACATCACACGGCGTTCGTGTGAACACTTGTTATTTCGATGTTTTGATCGCGACATCGTCAGGAAGTCAGGCATTCAAGCCACACAATTGTGTCTGCCACATTAATTCAGACATTTCTTCGCCTAATTTCAATTTGTTTGTTAGCATCGCACCGAATTTATATCTCTATTGTTTAAGCAATACTAAGCAGTTTTGGGGTCTCAGAGGTCGTCGCTCAGGGTCCAGGCAAATGGACATGCTCGATTTAATGAAGACGTAAACACGTACAAGGAGGAGCATCGTGCTCGCCGCTCCTAACAAGGCTTATATTATGTGACTGTGGTCATCCTTTGACCTCACAGTGACATTTTGTGTGCCATTAAAGGTTCTTACAGACGGAGCAAAGTGCAAATTAATTGCTCTTTGCGAATCGTCCAGGAATCGGATACGTATATTCATTCGTAAACTATTTTGCTCTCAAACGTATTTGACCTAGCGACTTGCAGCATTCACGATTGGTTTTAGTGTATTTAGACTTCGTTATGTAGTTCGCATTAGACCGGATACCTTTTGTCCGATTCACCAATTTTATCCGCATCAAAGGATACAAGGACAATTTGCTTGACTGCTTGATATGGACTGAAATGTGTATAAACAGCTGGTAATTTGAGAATTTATATATATACAGATTTGGAGAAGATTTTATAAATCATTTTTAAAGTTGTTTACATTATAACACGTGCCGCTATAGAGCAAACCCAGAGCAGGTGTATAAGGGGAGGAATATTGTAAACAAATAGTCAAGCTTGTATCTATTTAGCTTGGGTAGAGTTAGCTAGCAATATTACTGTCAAATGTTCAATACAATACGACTCTTTAAACGATAAGCCGATATAAGCCGTTGGAGGAACAAAAAAGTTGTGGAGGTAGTAAAATAAATAAATAATTCTACTATGGAGCTGGTAAACTTCTGATCGTCCGATCCATGTGTAAACCATGGTCTATTAATTTATATTTAATTTATATCTGAAGTTTATAGTCGGTTTTAGTTTATTTTTATAGCACACGAATCGAAGTTTTCTGTAGGATTTTGTGTTTATAATCAAAACCATTTGCTTATGAAAAAAGTTAGCACGCTGGGTGCCAGGAACGATTTATGTCGCCTAGAAACTTACCCGAGGCTATGAATTTCACAAAGCGAGTTTCAAAATGTACCCAAACCTGTAAGGGAACACAAAACAGTTTTAGGAATACATGTAAATTGAATCGAAGGAACAGCTAATCTTAGTTCATTGGAAAGTTTATTCATTTAATACTCCGTACATCATTCCGTGAAATGTACAAAATATACTTTCCATCCGTAAACTTAACATGAATAAATTGTAAAATAAAACTAAATTATTGGAACTCGATTCAATACCATTTGGATGCTTTTGAGCAACCGTTGTAAAGGATGTAGGACTGGCTTAGACTCTCTCTTTATTACTAAGACCATCTGACTCGATGACAAATCGTGCGGCAGACCAGAGTTTAATCACGTAAGTTTACAATTTTTGTATTGTACTGTTCAAATTGAAAGGTTGGTATTTATTTTATATTTTTTTAATAAAAATTAAAAGAACAGTAAATAAAATATTATCAAAAAAATACGTCACTAAAATAATTACCAATTTTGATATAGATAATATTAAGATGTTAGAAATATAGTTATTTAATTCTGGATTTCCATACTTGGATTTAATATTTGAGATTGGTATACTACCACTAGTTACGATATATGGTTTTACAAATATATTTGTAATAACTGAAAAATATTCGCGCTTGGAGAGAATCATGGGTATTCAGCGTCTATCGTGTGCCGAGTGTATAATGAATGTAGGCAAAAGAAATGTTCGGTAAATAAAATTTCTTGGACTTATAGGGACATCGTTCTACATCACACTGTGGGAAGAGCTACTAGCCTTTCCGCTACTTATCTGTTCTCGTTGATAGTCGACTTTCCGAACCGGTAACTAGAAAAGTGATTCAAATGTGCTTTTCATTTGTATAAAGGTTTGTGTGTAATCTTTTGCTCTTTTTCCTTTTACAGAGGAATCGCTGATCAGCGTTTTGATAAAAATCCTTTTCAGTACCACCGCATTATACGGGCTTTGCTCTCAATTTTTTTTGTAAATAAAACGTAATCAACTTAGACACGAAGGCGGACAGATGTACGTTTCAGTACAAGCGAAAGTTTATCTGCATAAAACGAAGCAATCTTTTAAAGAAAATTCTCCAATTTGTATTCATGTACAGGAGCTTACATAGCCCTGATATAAACAAGTTTCATACAAATTTTAATACGATGAAAACTATCGATCCTGAATATATTTAGTAACACTTTTTTATTGCATGCATTATTTTAACTAAAGTACGCTATTGACACAATTCGCTTATTGTATCTTTTTATGATATGGGGGTACTAATTTGTAAACTATTACTAAACTAAACTATCCAAAAAAACATGCATCAATTTGAATCCTTCGGGTTTTGTAGTCGTTCGAAAACAAATTCGGATTTTCCTGGTTTGATTAGGAGTTAATGGTTACTTTGTGGAAACAATAAAAACAACACAGACCGAGCCTGCAAACCGATACTTGGAGTTCATAAAAAAAAAAGAATACCAGCATACAAAGCCTCTGAGTGTTCATGGCGATGGTACTCGCTCTAACAAAATATGATTTTCAAATTAAATCGGACACTAAAAATATCCGGTCGTATGCTTCCTTTGATCACTCGTTAACTTACCGAGTATTTAATTTCATGGCTGTATTGCATCGTTCTTTAGATATGTACCTTTATCAAAAGGTTTTAAACACAACTGAGACTTATACCACCCAACTTTACCTTCGATGTAGTTGTAAGCGTTGGATTATGTTGGTTCGACCAAAGAGTACATAATCACTACGTTTTAAGAGACAGGACTTCATATTAATAATAAGTCAAATTATATGTAATGCCCGGACTGCGCCAACCTAACCTCGATAATTGTTCAATGGCACGCCATCATTGATGACAAATAGTGATGTCATACTAATTCCATCGTAGTCTTTATAATTATGTAGTTTAATTTAAACAAAAACTTTCTAGAGGTAGTTGATAGACATTTATTTTTGGACTAGAATTAAAATAGTCTTTAAAATATTTGTATATTTTCCAATTGATTACTGTACTTTTTTCGTGGATTTTTCTTGTACTTTTTGTAGATACTTGCTTGTTATATATAAATGGCTTATTGGTGTAACTTTTTTATACTTTTTTACTCAAATGTAATATCGCAAACTAAATAATTAAACTAATAGTCGCTCAAGATTGGGACTGAGTTACAAGTTTGAATTGATTTTACAATTTTATAATTTCACCAGATAACAACAACGACTTCGAAATATTTACTAACCGCTCACGCAATTGAAATTGCTCCATAAATAGTATATTTTGGTTTGTAACCTTAGTTGTTGTAATGCTCCAATTTTTGTACTTTCGCCGTTATAATTCCGTTCCAACAAATTTAACTCTTATGAGCTGATTCACAACTAATATCAATCTAAATACAAAACCATAAACAAACATTACGTGATTTGACAAACATTGTTTTTAATGCTTAGAGAAACAATAACTGATTTTAAGTCCAAAGCCACAGTTCACATAATATAAGTACCGCTATTAAAAGTTATGGTTTTCATACATTGAAACTATTAAGATATAACATCAGTTTGTTGGGATCAGTCTGCAAATACCCGTAGTTGCCACGACCACGAATTTATGAGTAAAGCTGAAGTTTGGTTTGTGTGAAACCGATAAATTGTTTAGCTTCAGTTGCGTACCATGCATTTTTCCACACAAAAGCGCTTTTTCATGTACGTCTCTGATTAAAGCAGTATGTGGAGCAAATATCTGTACAAGTATCGCACCTCGTGATGACTCACTGACCAAAATACCAAAACAATTGCATCGTTACGCAACTTGTTCGGCGTTGCTTAGCCTTTTATAGGAAATAGGTTTATTTTTAGTTTCAGCTCCTCATATGTTTTTGGGTGATTTAAAAGGGTCGGAATTTTGGCCGTTCTATGTATATATACTACAGGCTTTCTCATGTATCAAGGATGTTTCTATTAACATCATCAATGAAACAGTAGTGGTATTGTGCACTATATGGGGGATCTTAGTGGTCCATAGCCGATGAAACTGCGTATAATCTGATTAAGGTTGGAAGGTTTGGAAGTTAGGGCTTGAGTTAGATTGGCTCTTTGAGATCTCATAACTTTATCTCAGCAAACAAGAACGTCCACATGATGAATGAACTCTTTTACTTTCTTTAAAAGACTGACATTATTTTTTAAACGTACACAATATTAAATATAGACATTGTTTAAATTCACAAGTGATATATATGTATTTAAAAGAATATTAATTACACTGATTTCCAGCAGAGATTTGTCTAGTTCTATTGAACTAGATAAATTAAATGTGAGCGAAGAAGGTAAAGCAACGTTGTAATTAAACTTGGAAGTTGCGGTATGTTACATGCACTGTCTGGCTGCACAAGCTTGTTTGTTGAATGGTCTTTGATTGTGAACGCCTATTGTCCGTTCATATTCAAGCGAAACTACTTTATATCGAGTTTGAAGAAATGCCTCCTAAAATAGTTGTTATCTGACGGTTGTTTTAAAATATAACCGATTGTATACCACTCACACAACATAGAACACGGGACCTCTAATTTCTTTTGTTGTCGTCCTTTAACCGGGAATCGAACCAAAAAGCAAATGATCCCAAAAATATTGGATTAGTGGCCCTATTTAATAATTAAATATTTATCTATTTCAAGACGCGCCCTATTTCGATTGTTACGCATTCTGACACGCGCGTAATTGTGTACGTAACTTGTATACGACAACCACTACGCGTAGATACGCTCGGTGAAGCATAAGAAAAAACGGTCAATTAGTACATACATACTTAGCTACTTACCTCTGGCCGTAAAAGATTGACGGAGAGAAATGCTTCCTCCCTTTCATCAGTCTGCCTAAATTTCCGTATCTCGTATTTCAGTATACGCTACTGTAAACATTCATTCATTCAGTTCTCACATACACAGAATGAACGGGCAAACATTCCTCGGAACCTGTTTTGTGGTCTAGTGCGCCACAAACGCAACTCCTCTAACGGGTTTCTAGGGTTAATATAATAAGTTTCTTTCGTTTATTTGCTGCGTGGAATTAGGCTCTTTGATTTCCTACATTCGTCAATGTCTATACTGACATACATTAGGTACCAAGTCACCGGTTAATCCACGTGAGAGGATTTACCATTTTCCATATAATTGACCTAAATTCGATTTGTCAACCATATCATAAATAAGAATTTTGCGCATAAAACATGGAAAACAAAACGGTTAGGAAAGAGTATTATAAACAGTCGCTTACATCAGTTGATAGTACATAATTCATTTCTCTCGAATGTGTTGTGAAAACAGAAGTAGGTTAATGCTTGGGATGGTGCGGAGTGGAATTCTACTGCATTTGAATAATTCAAGTTATGTAAAATGATGGACAAGGCATGTAGGCTTTCATACAATACCGCTCACTTCATTTTGCGCTCTCAGCTATTCTCTCGACTTAACGAGAACTTATTGCGTAACTCATGGCTTCGAGTTGTCTTCGATAACCGTTGCGAGGGAGAGACTTCAGGCTCGTTGGAAGAAGAATGAATATATGTCGTACTGAGAAATAACTTATAAATAAATGACTGATTTAATAAATTGTGGCACGACAAAGCAATGGAGTAGAGCTTTGTAAGCTTCGTCTTCCACTATTAATTTTAATAAATTCCTAAAACAGACTGCCGCTTCTGCTGTAAATTTTACAAGAAATTACATTTTAATTGAGATAGCACAGAACTCATTTTCATTTATAAAGAAATATATTTCCTGAATTTCGCAAAAGCCAGTATTACTAAATAGACAAATCAGCTTACAGTGACGTAACGGAAATTGCTTTACCACGAATATCAACGTATTCGCACTCCGACCTTTTGTTTCTAAACACCAAGCTCTAAATGCATTTCCGATGGATCTCTCAAAGCGTGAACAACTTCCACTGAAATATTGTAATATATGGTTTTAAGAATTATCCTTATATATAGTTATTCACGTTAAAATTAATTTCTGCTTTCGTGTTTAAAACGTCGTTTTATTTTTCTTAGATTACTGTTACAAATGTTAAACAGAGATAATGAATGAAAAAGGAACGCAATTAAATTCGTTTGTTTTTAAATAATGTCCAATTGTGCAATGATACTGTCCTTTAAAAGGACAGTATCATTGCACAATTGGACATCAAATTTACAAAAACAATTTACTTATTTTTAAATATGTTACTTAACTTTGTGATAAAAAGCTATGATCCATTTTCCGAGCATACGAGGTATAAAAACAATATACTGTCGACGTTATACGAAGTTAGCTTTTGGTTATCATTGTAATTGCATCCTCGTACTCTTCTTTATTTTTGTTTTGTTTCCAGTTTGTCCTTGTTGGCGTGGCTTTCAATAAATAAACAAACAAACGACAGCTTAACTAAACAAATTAAAAGTGCCTACGCACACACATATCAGTTGTAGCTTCGGTTCATTTTAAAGCATCGTACATCTTACTATTACGTATTTATTTTATTTTTAGAAGTTATTAGTATCAGTTGATTAAATGAAATAATAAAACGGTTTTTGCTGAATAGATGATGATAGTAGGACAACATTTTGACAGTTTCATCTAAATATATAATTCTAAGTTAGCGATTCAAATTAGAAATTTCGTAGCAACTGGTGACAGACAAGCCGATTGTTGAATAATTTGTAGCGGAGCGGTTGAACTCGCGGAAGTGTAAAAAATGGAGTTAAAAAAAGTTGCAGATTTATTTTCTTGGAAGCGAGAAAACGCGAAAGTTGGCTTTCACGCGCCGGAAGATGTGAGCTATGTAGGGTGGCCACGCATGGGAGATGTGGTTTCCAACGCAATGAACACCTATGGGAATATACCTCATACTACTTGTTCGCTGACCGAATCGTTACATAAGCTTAACTTAGAGATACTGCGTGCTTTTTTCCCATGCAGACATATTCCCCCGATTTCATTATTATAACTTAAACTATAGTTTAGTTTTTTCGATAATAATAATAACTATACATAGGTAAATATTCCGTAAATATCCTAATTACTGCACGTTCGAAGCGTTAATAAAGGCAGTTATAGCTACGATTACAGAAAACTACGTACGTTTCTTTTTATAATTTTTTTTCCAAATCGGTTTTGATTAGAAGGAAAAAAATTGAGGAATTCGAAGGCAATATTTAGGTAATTTTCATAGGTATTATCAGCCCGGGCTGCACCTGTCCCTTCTCATGTGCCGCGGGTCAAGATGGGTTCTCGCCTCCATCGAACAAAAGAAAAGCGACGTTATATAGTCGAAATATCTTTATTGATAATCTAGTGACCGTCACATTGTATTTTGGTATAACGTGTTTTGTTATGTGATGAATATAAGTCAATATATCATGTTGATTACAAAATCTTTTATCACGCCACAATAGTCAAAATAAATTTCCGAGAGCCCAAAATGCATAATTTGCACCAACGTTCCTATCTTTTCATTCATTTCAAAAACTTGTTTTTTTATTAAGATTAAATAAATGTTAAGATACTGTTGTAATAATATAATAAAAATTACCAGTGTATTTTCAATAATATTGGAGAAAAATTATTTTAATAAAATAAATATAGTAGCTTTAAATAAAAGGCAGTATTTACGGGGAAACTGACAATGGTTGCTAAATATTGTATATATTTAGCAACATATACTAAAACTAGCTGGTCCCTGCGGTTTCACCAAGTCAGTTAAAAGCATTAAAGGTAGAGTTTTTTTTTGAATTACCGCTATTTTCATATTCATTCATTTTTTCAATTTCCGCTTTCAATTCCAAATTGAGTGGTATAGCTAGATATATATTTATATTAGATGTATATATAAAGTAGCCTACTTGTTAATCCAAGGTCAGCTTCCTGCATACCAAACTCGCCTTTTGTAAGAAGTACACCAGATCTTTTGTTATAAATAACTCCTCAATTAAACTTTGAAAAAACAAATTGTTTGCCTGAGAAAGTACTAAAGCTATGCTAAATGTTATAGTACTCGTACTCAACGATGTTTCAGATAAATATATTTGTGAATTCTCATACGAAAATAAATTTTTATTTGCATTGTAAAAGTAAGTTCAATTATATAGCATGTCTACACAATGCTACCCTTTATTTATATTCGTGTAATCCGTGTATTGGAATATGGATTCTCGAATTTATATGCCCGCAAGAACTATTTCAATTACATAATTTTTCATATCGAAACTGTCCACTTACACATAAGCAAGTAGTTCGGCCATAAATATTGTAACATATTTTTTTTATTTGGAACACTTATGTTTTTTCGAAAACTTCTTTCCATTTTTGTTGTAAACCTCAGCCAAGGTGTATTAACATACAGTGTCGGATCATGTTGGGAAACTATTCAGCAATTAATTTTCCTCCCCGCTCTTTGCTGGAAAACAACCTCGGTTAAAGTATTTTTTAATTGCAATATTAATGAAACTCTTTCGCTATATAATGCATTTTGTTTCATCTGATTATCCATTGTATACACATTGGAAATTTTTCATAATATTAAATAAATTATATCAATAATTAACAATCTGCTTTTGGCAGTGCCTTATCATCATTTATGCTGAGTATGATAACATTTTCAACAAAATATGTTATTTTAATTTTTATACAAGATAGTAAAAAATAAATAACATAAACAATAATAAAATTGGTTTACGTAAATACAGAGTCAGAAATAAAATCTATAATTAGGTCGCTAGGTCAGAACTTCGACGAGGGATGCGCGAACATTTAAAACAATAATTTGAGACACGATTACACCAACAGGGTGATTCACACATACGCATTATATCAACGCACACAGAGAGAGCCTTGGGAGTTGGAAGTTGGGCGCTAGAAACAGGAAGTTTAAGCAAATACCTACCGCTGAGATTTTTCGTCCGAAACAGGACTTCTTATAACGTTGACATTGACCATACAACAATTGAACTATCATAATTAATGCAGAATGTATTATTAATAAAATCACAAGCATTATATGTATATCCAAATAAATGACAATTTATTGCTCCTTATTAAATAAATATACAACAGCATGTCTTCATGAAGATCGCTCCCGTTAATTAGCAGTTGTAATAGGAACATTATTAGTCGGAATAAGCGAAGCATCTTCAACTTGATCACAAACTTTCATTTGAGCGCGTCCTTGCTATGGCATTTTAAGCCCTATGTATATAGAAAGAGGCTCTGTTCTAAAGGTAGGTCTTAAGTACCGTTACGTTTGGATACAATATACCCTATACCTTTGTAACCTTGACTTAGGTCGTTGAACTCTATAAACCTCAATTACCAAAAGAGGATTCTATAACTCTCGACTATCTAATTCTTCGGAATATTTGGTGATTGAGTTTGTATATTAAGATTATCCAAATATGAGATAACATCTATTGTAATATTAACCCTTAAATGGGAACTTACTACAAACCTTCCAGTGTTAGTTTATGCCACCAGCAAATTTCACACAAAGGATCAAACAATTTATTCTTGATAAAAGAAACTCGTTGCATTTTAAAAAATACTCTCGTGAAAACGCAACATGTACTATCCTGTTATATGAAAAACTGCTTTAGTTTAGAACATATATAAATACACTGTCGTGCTGGAGTTTCCCGATGATGTTTATGATCCTTCACCGTATGAGCAAATGTTTAATTGCGCACATTGAAAGAAACATTCATTGGCACAACGCCAGGATTCGAACGCATGACCTCATAGTAGACGAGTGGACGCTGAAGCCACCACCGTTCAGAGCCTTCTGACGCAGACCTAAATGTGCTTAAATATATTTCATTTATATATTTCTAGAAAACTAAATGATGTATTAGCAGCTTTTAAAATAAGCCAATATGGCTTCAATGTAAAAAGCATAGCGGCGCGGTAATTGTTGAAATCCTCGAGTATGTGGCGATAGTGGATTACATTTTTGTGTGTGTTGCAGTCCATGTACGAAATGGAACGTTACCTCCGCGAAGAGCCCAGAGGGAAGCGCGCCGCGCTTTATCAGGACGCCGAGGATTGGGCAGTTACAACCACCTCCCTGCCCCCGTCTCCGTCGCCGTCTCCAGCTTCCCCCCTATCACCGATATCTCCAGGCCTCTTCACTGTCTCCACCGTCAAAACGGAGCCCCTAAGTGACTCGGACGAAGCGAGAGGTAATAAATACACTTATCGTCAAAATATAAAATCTTATATTTATAATTCAAATCCCATGTTGTACACGTCACGTTTTTCGCGTGTCAAACGCACCGCATATAGAATGGCATTCGCATAATCAATTTAAAAATGCATTTAACTATTTGTAGTATTTAAGTATTTCATTGTGTCAAAACACATACTGCCAGATTGGGAATGTATAATCTAATTTAATCAACCTCTCAAATGAAAAACTGTTCGACTGCGTCTCGGACAATTAATTGCGGGCAATTCAACACACTTTAAGCGATAATTGGTCCTTGCGATGAATTCTCACTGTTCACTATACATGCTTGGACCAAGAGTAAATCAGGCTACGAGTTTTCTTCAAAATGCTGCAATTTTTATTATTCAATGTTTTACGTGACTATGATGCTTGACATAGTTTCATATGAAAGAAAATATTTTCAATAGATTTAACAAGTTTGAACATTTTTGGAACTTATTTATGGACGAAACTGAGTCAAATAGGGCAGTAGCAACAAACGTTTGTGGCTTAATACAATATCCAATAATTCCAGATGAGCCTCCCAGTCCTGCTCCTGCGCGTAGGCATCCCGCGCGTCATCATTCTCACGCTCATGGGACGGATCCACGCAGGCGCGTACACCGCTGCGAGTTTCCAGCTTGCGACAAGGTCTATACAAAGAGTTCGCATCTAAAGGCTCATAAAAGGACGCATACAGGTACCTTTTTGCATCATTAGCAATAGTCATTCAATGTTAAACTTAGTTTCTTCGCAGGATATTTTTGTTTTTACTTTTACAGGATAATATAACTAGTGTACATTTCTTGATAGGATGCATGCACATTTTTAGCAAACAGTCGGCGTAAATGCTATTAGAGTTTGCAAATGATTCCACTTAAAGAATTTAAGCAAAATATTGGCTGTACCTGACATTTGAAGTATCTTCCTCACATTGCGGAGGTACCTGCTAGCCCATAGTCTATCGATCTTGAGTGTCAGTAATGTATGCTAGTAACAGCGTTTAACTTTGCAGGTGAGAAGCCATACAAGTGCTCGTGGGAAGGCTGCGAGTGGCGGTTCGCCCGTTCAGACGAGCTGACGAGGCATTACCGCAAGCACACGGGCGCGAAACCATTTCGCTGTCACCAGTGCGAGCGCTGCTTCTCCCGCTCAGACCATTTAGCGCTGCATGCCAAGCGCCACGCGTAGCCCGAGGCGAAGGCGTCCACTCCCAAAAAGCGACCCAGCCGAAGCAAGCGGCACCCGAAACTCGTCTCGCTCTTGACGGCTGGGTTTGCCAACTAAAACATTGGGTTGGATCGTACAAATCGCAAGCCAAAGAAACGTCGCTACATCGTAGCTGAGTCAGCTTTACTTTAAGGTTCTTTTAAAGTTTAATCTCTTCCGGCCTTCCGTTTCGGTTTGTTTGATTGTATGTAGCTTTTTAAGTTTGTCGATAAGGCTCTTTAACAGCATGTTCCTTTGCATTATTTCATATACAATATGAGCTTAAAAATGCAATACCATTGACATCTCTAGGGTCTAGATGCTGCTGTCCGTGATCTACACAACAAAACATCACCTTAATACTATTCGCGTAGAGATAAAAAGTCATGATTTATTGATTTCTAAATCGTCTTAAAAAAAATCACTTTGATAAACACAATATGTACCTAAAAAGATCTTGACGATTGCTTGAACTTATTAAAGGTAACATGCGCAGTTAAAGAGTCACTTCGTTGATAATTGTGCCATCGTTAAGAAAACGCGTGGATGCATACAATAGAAAACTGCGTTTGAAGTTTCAGGTTGTTAAAGTTCACCGCTCACCCAATAGATGGCGCTGTTACAAGTGATGTGCGTCCATGCGTTTTTGTTTTGCATTTCGATACGTGACATATTATTTATTGGATCGGGATGTTCGGCAAATAATCCCACCGACGCCGGCGCCCTGCACAATATTAATTTTAAGTTAGCAAGTGCGTCACGTTACCTGATTATCTTTATGTAGCCCCAAGTGTCAGTTATTCTCTGAAGGTGCTTTCAGCTTTTAAATATTCATCAAAATATTTTCATAAATGTTCGAGACGAACGAATATTTAAATTTTCAATGATGATACTAGACTAGCCACGTATGCAAGAGCGCAAAAGCCTATCTTGAATCGGACATGTTTCGTGTTTGTAGCGCCATCTGTTGAACTGACACTTGAGGCACTATTCCGGATAGGAAATGTTATGCGTATTTAATTTTATTTAGTTTTAAGATAATAATATATTGCATATTTAAGTTTCTCATTCCGTTTCGTATTCTTTAGTTTTAAATAGTTTATGTCTTGCTTTTTACTTTTCGATAATTCTAAGGAACTATTATATATCTTTGTGGTAACCGGCAAGATGTCAATGAATTTGGAGTGGCATAAATAACGCTAGTGTGGATAGAATTTTGTATTTTTCTCTAATAAGCAAGCCTATGAGGGTGTTGATAGCTATGCATAAACAATTATAGAGCATTCGTAAGAATTATATAATGTTATAATGTAATCAGGCTATATCGAATATAAAAATCATGGACGCCGACGACAAAAACTCAAATTATGTCACAGAGATTTTTATTTTAGCACGCATCTATATGTGCATGCACAAAGTAGTTAGTATCATAACTTCAATGATTTCAATTATTCATATACGTTATTTCGCCATACTTAGAACCGGTCATTGTTATAAACAACAGAAACTGATGTTTTTTTCTGTTTCCAAACTCGACAACTCAGTATGCAATGACTGGCTCGATACTGCCGTATAGCCTATAAGTATTTCAATCGTTGGGTGAACGTTGAATATATTTACAAATTTTCATACAACTGAGTGATCTCTACCGGCTGTTGAACAAGGATTTTAATCCGGGGCCAACAATAGTCTTCCTCTCATCTCATGCGAAATTTAACAAAATAAACAACCGGAAGCGACCTCTTTTATAACTGACTTAAAACTACCCGTATTAGGCTAATTAATTCACCAGTGTATGCGATCCAGTGGCGTTACTATACTTTTAAAACAACAATGTTTCAGCTATATTTTGGCTCAACTAAGTTGAATTTTAGTGATTAACTTCACGTGGTTTTTATATTATACAGTGAAGTGTCAGCTTACTTTAAAACTAAATTACAATCATCACAGGGAAGGCAAAATATTTATTAATATTACTAAGGTAATCAATTTGAATAACCACATACATCGTTCACACAACGTAAATTTATACATATATACTCTTAAATACTTCGCTTTAAACAATTAATATTAAAGTTTTGGAAATTTTTAAATACATCTATTATTTCTTTTGAGACTAGTTAGTCGTTAAGGTGACCTCTGGCTCTGTGACGTCATCCACGTAGAGTGACTCTTCGCCAAAACATGGATTTGTAATGAAGAAATGAACGACGTTTTGACGTCAATTTGTCATAGGGTCATAAATTAACAAAATTTTTTTTACTAAGAAAATATATCGAACGAAGTTTTTTAACTACCTGTAAGCGATTTATAAAATGTGATTCATAGTTAGTTGTAATGAATATGTGGAAAATTGGTGTATGGGTATGTGTAATATGCTTATTCTGTCTTAGATGTTATTAGGATATTTATTTATGTATGGCTGGATCACGTAGCCCGAGTAGAAAAATATATATTAATGTATTAAAATTTATTTGTATGTGAAATTTAATATTAACGTTGTATGGTATTAAACGTATAGCAAATTTTTGGAAATTAAACAACGCGGCTGTGTGTTTTTGAATCAACTAGGTAGGTTTAAAGTATGGACCTACTGAAGGTTGGAAGCGAGAGAATTTTCGATTCTTTTCTATGTAAGCTACGTCACAATTGATATTTAAAATAGTATTTTTACTATAAGCTTTTTAATTTTCTGATATTTTTATTACTGTTTAGTATAGAGACATACCAGTTAAATACAAATTTACTTTACCAATTAATTTATTTATATACCCACAATTAATTGGAAACACGTGGCAATATGTAACCAAACAAAACCTTAAACCATCCATCGACGCGGGGTTGTCTGTTTGGTACTACGATTTGTACAATAACATTCCAATGCTTCTTCGGTGGGTTGATACATATCATTGTTATGTAAACTAAAACGCTGATCGACACAACTGTATGTATGCAGATGCGGCTTTAGCTGACGGTGGAAGTCCTGCATTCCTTGAGACATTTGTTTTCATACCCGCTGTATTCAAAATGTTGTTAAAGTTTGTTACAGGGAACGCTTGCTCGTACCTGCGATTCGTAGCTAATGTGTCCTATCTAGCATTCGTAATGCATAATAATTAAATTATTATATGGTGCGCTTTCTTTGCAATGTTAGCTTATTTTATTGTTGTTTGAATATGTCTATAGAATGGAGACGACGCAATGCATTATTGTACGCTGGTGCAACATCAAACCTAAAGTAAAGAACTTTTTCACTCTGAGATACAATTCAAACGCGTTGTTTGATAAGTTACGTCCATTGGGTCTGTCTCCATTATTGTTAAGTATTTTGCAATGAATATATAAGAATGTCGATTTTTGTTTTACAGTTACACAACCAAATTTTATGTCTAAGATACTAGTGTAATAAATTTAATCTCATAAAATTTTATATACCAATATATGAATGTCAACTTGTTGTACCAAGTTAAGAAAATAAGGTATATCTTACTTGTTTCAAAGTTTTTTTCCAAACCACAGCGTAAGTGGCTAGCGACACTTGGAAATCTACTATTGGAATTGGCTAAAACACATTGAGAACAGTAAGTTTTTTAAAGGAATCTTGAACGAAAACGGATCACCTTCCTGTAGCCCTCTCCGATTGTTATGCAAATTCAACCGTCCACTATGTAGGAATAAACCTTTACACTGGCTCCTCAGCTGCCTCCTAAAGGCAGAAGACTGATTTGAATCCTCCCTGACCAGGAACTGAACCCCATAGCCTAGCAGCCGTTTGCAATATTCTAATGCCTATCTGACAATATACACTAAGGCCGCATATCGGGTTTGCCGCAGAACTCGACTGAAAACCCGCGAGCATTTGCATTTTTTGCGAAGTAGCCAATCGCTAGTCACAAATGCGTGTTGGTCGTTTTTTGTGTTTATTCTGTCTTGACTCAATGTTCATTGCCTATTTCCCAATCACTCAATGAAATGGTTGTGGCAAAAAAAATTCTTTTACAAGGAGCATTGGGTGAAGATTACGTAGATAGTCGTAGGCCTGTAATGTTTATTATGATATGGGTGCGCCATCGCGTTTTTATCTGTGACTCGGAACTCGCTTTTCGAGGATACTCGCCAAAAGTCCTATAAACCATCTGAAACTCTGTTATTCCCTTTGGTCAGTCAAATGGCCTAGTACGATTTGAAATCGAATGAAATGTCCGGGTTTGTCAAATGCTTTATCGTGTCAGTGTCTGATTAAATTGACAATAAATACGCTTCGAGCCGAAGAATGATATGAGAAGGAATGTTAATTCTTCAGCTCAGTCAAGTTTGTTCTGAAATAACACGTTTTATGTAAGCTATCATTGAAATACTGGATAGCGCTTAATTATACAACAAATATTCATTCGGTGTCAACTAATACTAGAGTCTCTGTATCTAGATCGTGTAACTTGTAAATAACAAATTTAGTAATGGTATTTATATTGGTATGTAATATTATTTGTTCGTATTATATACTGGAGCTAAGTATATAGCATATATGTAAGTTCGCCTCGGCGCGAGTTAGTTATTGTACCTATTTTATATTCATAAATTTTTCTTATATGTGGTTCAAGTGTTTTTTATTTCTCCCTTGTACTCAATATACATATTTAATCACTAAAAACCTCTCTTAGGAAAGGCAAAATATTTCCAAAATAAATTTATCTGTGAATAAATTTAGATGTGAATTATAAAATACGATAAGATGTGATCGACCAGACCAAATGAAATGAAACTTCACACTAACACCATTTATTAAATAGATTAAATACAGAATCTTGCTTCATACACAATCATAAATACACACGTATTTTTGAAATAAATGATTCGTAAGCTACTAATAGAGACTCAACACAGCACATAACAGTCATACTGTTAAAATTATCCAAATGGTTCCAATTAGCTCGCACGTAAGTACCTATCCAATAGTAGTAAGTAAAATCAGCATATGTCGCTGTAAGAAATATATCTATGATACTAGCCGAAGACTATGTTGATAGGTCTCATTCTAGTTTTGATCGTGTTTAGTATTAGTGCTGTAAAACATGTCGGAAGCCTCAAAACCTCAAGTTCGGATACAGTATTTTATTTATGTAGCTAATTGTAACCACATCGAAACATTAAAGAGTAATACAGAGTAAATAATGTTCTATACGTATCTTAATATCAATAATATTAACTATAATATAAGTTCACAAAAATAAAATGCTGTTTTAATCGTGTTGAAATCCTCAATTGTTCTCCGACGGTGAAAACTAGTTGTTGAAAGTTGAGAAAAGCTGACATTCGTTCAATTCTAATTTAACTCGATTAAAACAGTGTTATATATTTAAAATAACTTAAGAATCATGAAACTTATGCTAAAAAGCTACAAATATATTTTGACATGAGTGCATCTCTGCGTGGCTGGTTTTCGAAATTCGTTAGTTTATTGATGAGTTTGAAATGCATTTAGAACTCTTCGTTAAAATTTCTTTCACGATCGATATGCACCCTTGATCAACGTAAATAGTAAAATATCAAAATTTCCAGGCTATCGATAATTTAGCATAGAGTAAATTATTTGGTCATAAAGTCCTAAGCTGCAAAAATGCACTTACATCTACGAGTATCCACCAACAACTGTAGGCCGAAATGAAGACTTCGATAAATAGCTTGTTCGGACGTCAAATCGTTACAGATTCGGCAAATCATTACAATTCTTAAAACAATATTTACATGGGTCTGTGATTTTCATCAATTTTTTAAAATTAGTTGCACTTGCGGCGCTCCCTACACTAACAAGTAGGTACATTTCCTTTAAAATACTAGACACCAAAACATTGATTTTTTATAGAATTAATTTGCTCAAGAGAGCATCGGACCAAGCCATAATTTTAAGATCGGATACATATAATCAATAAAGTATACCTACTTTAATTACTATGAAATAAGTATGTTCTTTGAGAATTACTAATTTAAGCCTTCTTTTGCTTGACATGGGAGATAAGTTATATTTAGCAGTCAAGTAATCCTAAAATTTATCTTAGAAATATTTCCATAAGCCATCTATTACAACAGCCTTTTTGCAGTCAGTTAAATTAGTAATGCGAGTGACTTGTCAGATTTGGTGTGGTGGGAAAAATCACGCGTATGCATGCTAAATTAAATAATCAACCTTACCCCCATGGGGCTCACATATTTTGCCGGTCTCGGTATTATTATAATACGTCTAAATATGTTTAAGGGGCTAACGGTAACATTTTACCACCTGACATCGCTTAGTCGATACTTAAACTATTAGGGATACATAGTATTGGCACATGCTACCAGTTAAAATAAGCATTTTGTATAATGCATCGAAAAATACTAAAGTTCAAAGTAGATAAATGCATACAGTACGTTCACATAAAAATAGTACAACTTTATATAATTATATCTATATTAATGACTATAAGAAACCAAACTAATTTGCGTATATGAGGTTTAAATTTTAGTTAAAGAGCCCATCAATTCGAGCACAAAACCAGCAATTGACTAAACTTATTGAACATGTTTCTTATTGAACTTCATAGTAAAATTGTACAAAACATACGTTCGATTGATTATAATAAAATATTTACTAAAACTAAACTGAGATTTCTCCTTTGGTTGCAACTTTGTTGATATTCAAACCTATATAGTTTTACTAACGTTTAGTTAAGCTCGCTTTGCCGAAATTCCATTAGACACAATCGTAAAGATATCTACTTGTATGCCCAACTTATGGAACGCAGCTGAACGAAATAAGTACTTCAAAGTTAAATCAGATCCGTTAGATAAGTTCAACGAACCGAAAATGCAAGAGTTTGTTCTTATAAAAATTTGACTCTACATCCTTTTAATCTTCTATCATTTTATGAAAGTATTTTTTAAAAGTGGTACGTTAAATCGCATAGTAAAATTTAATCAAACTACAAACAGATCATGCAATCATGAAAAATATAGAATTTAAAAGTATTATTGGACCAAAATTGGTTTAAACTGTAAAACGTCAAACATTACATTTAATATAACGGGTCTTAGAGACACGATAACGATAACGTCTAATAATAACACTAAACATCTATTACATGACAATAATTGAGAAATAATTGTTTTATTACTACGTTTCCTTATTCACGAACTTTCACATGTGGTTGATATTTTAGAGACAGGGCTGTATTTGTGTTATTCAAGTTTCGTTTAATCACACTGCACCGATCGATTTGCAACGGAGTATGAATGAAAAATGAAAGTATCCTAGATTAAATACGATCCTACAGTAAATACGTCCTAACGCATGAAGATTCTTAGGCATAACATCCCTTTATCCAATTGACAGTACCTATGGCCTCATATTAAGCGTTTCAACCCGCGTTGAATGCAATCTAGAGCTTTGGTTATTATTTCGTATGCTTTATCTATCGTCGGTCAGATTGGAAATTCCATTTCCTTCGGACAGGTATTCCAATGCATTCAACAACGTATACCTAAATAAATAAATTCGTCCATTGATTCGAATGAACTTAATGATGTTAAGTTCACCATAGCCACATTCAGTCTTGTCATAGCCAGAGTCTAACGTACCGGGTAAGCAAAGTGTGAGGATTCAACTCTTAGGCATGCTCAATCCTCTGATGATTTTTAAACGTTAACGTTAAATAAATACGAGCACAAATATCCCCAAGGCAAGCTATTTATAGCTTGTGCTATGGGTGCTAACACAACTGAAAAACATATACTTACATACATACTTTTTAGAAATAAATATTATAACAGCTAGACCACGGTCAACTAATGTGCTCACACAAATGTTGACCGTACTGGGGATCGAACCCAGGTCCTCTGTTTAGCAATCCGGCATGGTGACCATTGAGCAAACTGAGTCGTCATTAAGTGATATAGCTTAAAATAAATATATCTCACACAGTAAAAAACAGTAGGCCATAACTTAGACCGCGTTCATCGGATTTTCTATAATGTGGACTGACGGGTCGGTTGGTTTCTTCCTGCGAAAGATGAAATCTGCCAGACTCGAAGCGCGGTTCGGGAGTCCTGTTTGAAACTCACCTACGTCAAGGCTGCTCCAAGTTTCGTCCATCTTCTTCTTCTTAATTTGTGTAAGAGATGAATTAGACGCTGCCTGGCCGAAATAGGCTGTTGTGCCAAGGTCAGTGGAGTGGGCCTTTGTTTGTAGGAGACTTATGAAAGTAGGCAGTCCAGGGTTGTCAACCAGAGAAAGGGGTCGCTCAATTTGTTTAATAACTCTTGCACGAACTGCCATGGCGACGGTATCCCATGATTTCTTTTCATTTGGAACCGTCGGACCCTTCGTGTCATGTTGTTCTTCTGCAAATTTTTAAATAAATATATATTTAAGAATAAAGGCGAAAACTAAAAATTTGAATAAAACAATATTTTCCCACAACGAATGAGCCCACTTGTTTAATATCAAAGTCTGCAAAATCACCAAGCTTTTAACATATTACATAATGTATTCTCTCTCAAATTGGTCATATATTACAAACTTGGGTTAGTATTTGACTAACCCAATTTTGGATTATAATTATTTGTAGACATTACATAGTAGTGAAAAAATACTTTCATATTGTTAATATTTTACTAAATTTTTTTTGAAATCATGCTACATTGTTTTCCTAAAAAATATCTATTTGATGATCGCGTCTAATTCAGTGTCGAACTTTAAAAATGTAGTTTTTTTCATCATGAATAATAAATAGCAGTATACCAAAAGTCTATCTACCTTTTGGTATTGATGACCTTGGTGAAGGACCATCCTCATCAGTGTGTGCTTCTGAAAGCGTCTCCAACGGACGATGTTCAGACTTGTCATGGTTTCCACCACCACTAGTACCCGAGGTCGATGGTGTTGGGTTCTGAAAAATAGTTATGCTTATAACGGTTGTATAATTTGAGTAAAATTTAAATAAAATTTAAATAAAATAATAAAATATAAATAATATAATAATTGTTAACATATAATTATACTTACACTGTAGATATCGACGTTGCTATTCGGTAACGTGGTTTCTCCAACTCCGTCGAGGAAGAAGGTCACCATGTTGCCTTTGCCTTTGACGTCAATCGTTCCACGGCATCGCAGTTTGTAGCCGCGTCTCGACAAGATGTCGTACACCTCCTGCGTCACCTATAGCAAACGCAACAGCCAACGTATTATACATTTTGAGGCCTCAAGAAACAATTCGCTTATTATGTGATACCACATCGCAGAGCACGTATAAGACAATAGTAATAAATCATATTTGTATATGTGTGTAAGAACTGTGCCATTCAGCTAAATAAATGACCTTTAAGACGTAATCTGTCTGACCAATATTTCAAAAAAGCACCAAGCCCATCCTGTCACATATGTTGTCTTTTTTACAAAAAAGGGTAAAAAAAGAACTTGCGGGCGGCCTAAGTAGCAACTAAGTAGGATTGCCATCCATTGAGATGGTGCGGATGAAATGCAGAGATTTTAGATTGTTGAGAAATTATTTTACGATGAAGGCACCTAGCTACTCGTAGGATGTGATCTAATTATGTTACTGAAATGAGGTTCACCTGGATATGATCTAGAAGCCCAGTAGAGTCCATGCGTGACGCGACATTGACTGCATTGCCCCAAATGTCGTACTGCGGCTTTCGAGCACCAATAACGCCAGCCACCACAGGACCGATGTTGATGCCTGCAACATTCTTCAATACATATCCTTTCGCAGGTTTAGTTACTGTCCATTGTGTTTACAATTGCTTGTACCAGGATCGACGATCGCTTTATAATTCGCCCCAGCAACATTCGCAAAAAGAACACATTCGCATCGCTTCATATATTATAAATAAAAATGAGTTTGGTTCGCCTACTTCCAGTATTTTCCATCTGAAGTACCATGGCACAATGTGGCCGATTTGCATCAACTACATCGAGATCAGCCTCACGTGCGGATCATATTTTTTCATGTATACGAGAAGCTGAGCTCAACTGTAGCTTGTCTTACCTATCCTGATCCTAAACGTGTTGAAAGAGTGCTCATTAACGTATTGTAACTGCTCTCGGAGACGAAGTGCATAGTCAGCCATGGCCGTCACATGCCTAAAGCCTCGGAGGTCGCTAGTTGCCGCAGTCAAACCTGTAATACATCAATAGTTCTATTCATTCCTTTACCACTACAGTTCTATTAGGTTTTACATAAATGTTTATATTGAAAGCACAATTCCACCGACATTCCTTCTTTTACGTTACAAACTCGATACCGATGTCTAATGATAGTAATTGATTACACTACACGATATATAAAAATGAAGACAATAAACTAATTTTAATCATAATTTAATTTCACCTGACGCAGCCATGTATGTCGCACCGGTGCTTTTGATCTTCTCAATATATTTGAATTGCTCTTCGGCCAGGATCTCATCAAAATCTGCTATTATCTCATTAAGAAGACGTAAGCACTCCACTCCTTCATTATTTCCCTCTAGTTCAACGTAGAATTCAGAAAAGTTTGGGATGGATGCGAACATAACGCAAACGGATTCACATTGTTCGTGATACAATTCCTAAAAGAAGAAAAAAATTTAAGTCAAATAAGATTATAAAAGCAAAGTTGTATAAGATGTTCGTACTAACGTCAAAGTTTTTGTCACTGCATAAGAAGTGCTGAGCGACGTGCTCAGGTAAGATGTTTGCTAGAAGCTTACGGTTGTACGCTTCTAAATGCTCCATGTCTTCTTTCTCATCTGTAAAATAATCAGTATTTGTATCTACGACCCCTCATTGAAATACTTTTATTAAAACGATATATATGACAATATGATACTAAAGCGCTAAAAGTATTATATTGTTTCCAAAATTCTGCTTTGTTTTGAATAAGGGAATTGCTAATTCGATAGGAATAAATTAATTTGATCTTATTAGTGGATCTCGTGGATCTAAAATGTTTGATATACGGAATACTTTTTTTTACCGCACAAAGGTAATAAAAAGGGGGAAAGGGCAATCGAGACAGCAATCTATGTACATTGTACATATATGTACCATTTGCTTGCAATTTCCAAATGAAATCCAATCTGTATGTACTCTCAGTTTGCTGAGAATGAAGTAACAAGGCGATAAGGGCACCGGCAGCCACCACGATGTTTGTTAAGTCTTGATTCAAGTCATCAACACATTTGAATCTGTAAGTAGAATGCATATAATAAATTAAAGCGATCCACACAGAGAAGCGTGCAATTTCCTATTCATTTCAGATAGCAGATTGAGAACAATGAACCATCAAGACAAAATATTTATCCGTAACAAGTAACTTACTGGAACTCCGAATAATTTGCTTGGTAGTAGATGTATTTTCGAATGGTAACACCAATGTATATGCCACTGACAATCACAAGAAGAATTGTCTTGGCCATCGTGATGAGAACCTGATGGGTGGCACACAAAAACATCGCCAAGAGAGTCAGCTGCAGATAATGCTGCAAATAATAATAAGTATAGAGGTAAAAATGAATTCCATGTTTCGTCCACAAAACTTTACTCATCAGTATGCTTGCAATACAACTAAATAATAATCTATTGGTGCGAACCTACGTTATTATATAGCAGCGCCTGTGTGAAAAAATAACAGAGAAAATTGTTTATGGAGCTTACACCCCAGACAAGGAGGAATAATATATACAAACCTCATTAACACTCTCAGGGCATACTTCTTTATTTTCCGGCCTTGATTTTTCTGAAAACAGATGTATACCCTGCAAAAAATAAAAGTTTAATGTGCTATAATTATACATCTGCAAGAATTACAAAAATCTAAAGTAAGGAAAGTAGGAAAAGTGCGCATCCGTACGGCAGCACTAAGCCTGTTGTTCATTGAACAGTAATCTTTAATACTTGTATAACCTTTATATACAAAAACTCAATCAAAGGTCTTTTCAGCCTTTAATCTGAAAGTGCAAGATGCACACATTGGCGAACGTGCCAAGTCCTTAGAAAAAGGGCTAACCGCCGCCCAGGCACATCCGCAATGCCCGGAGGACTTCTGCTATCAAGTCATACTCGTGCATACGTCTCGGAAAATAATTTTTATTTACATAGATTACTCACCATGATAACCTCAATTTGTATGATGACAGTGACTACCAGAATGAGAGACATTAGTTGCGCCAGGTTTCGATTGTTATGGATCCTCGTTGAGAATTTTTGGATGGCCGGTAGAGCATACTGTAAGTAAATTACCTCCAATTAACGTTGCGAGTGAATTCAGGTTGTTGATAATAGGTCTTATGATGACCAGTACTTGTTTCCCAAATGGGCAAGAGGCGACACATTTCTTTCTGTTTCATTCCATAACTAACCAGAAGCGACGGAATATTTCTGATTACCTATTTCGACATTTGATTTTACCACAAAAATAACAAAAATTATCTTTACCATAAAATTATTGCAGAATACCACATACAACACCGCGAAGATTATAGTAGCACATGCGCAAATTGTGACAGCACCAGCCGTTTTTCTGAAAATTTACAACAAAGTTAATATGACTATGCTGGTGAGGTACAGATGACTTAAAAGATGACAATTTAGTACTGGATCCAACTTACCTGTTTATTAAATTACCTGACTCTACTACTACTATTATAAACGCGAATGTTTGTAAACATGGATGGCAGAATATTTGTTACTCTTTCACGTAAAAGGGTAACTGAAAAATTACTGAAAGGATTTTAATGGAACATAACAATAGTATGTTTAAAATATAATCTTGTTGAAAAAAGAGGTATTTACGTATATTCAGTACTCACATGGTAAAGACAAGAGACTGCACAAAAACAATAGCAATGTACACGAAGACCGAGCACAGGAAATAGATCTTCAGCATTCTGTCCCGCTCAGCG
This sequence comes from Pontia daplidice, assembly GCA_963693355.1. Taxonomy (NCBI): domain Eukaryota; kingdom Metazoa; phylum Arthropoda; class Insecta; order Lepidoptera; family Pieridae; genus Pontia; species Pontia daplidice. The sequence goes on from CAVNZL010000001.1 coordinate 8,071,743, forward strand.
ATGTACTGTAAAGAAGTAATGTTAAGGTTATTTTTTATCCGACTATTAAAAACTTAATTGTATTTACTACTATTTAATACTAAAGTTCAGAGGTATCCTTTCCTGTCCTTATACCTCTTAGGTGGTCGCACAGTTTCAATACATACTCATTGCTTGCTCTTATTAATCCTCTCTGAAAGTTACTCTAACTTACGAAAGTACAAATTCGTTTTCGTGTGATATTTACTATGTTATTTGTAAATAATAATTTACCATTACAACTATAGACGAAAAGATAATATTGCTATATCTTGTCAAATGTCCCTCGTTTTACGAGTATATTTTGAGTGATTTGATATAGGCGATAGTTTTATGAGATAGTGAACAACATTACCTTACATTTAAATAAAGATTGATTGAGTGAAAATGAAAAATATTGACGACCCTTTTGGCGCAATGGTCACCATGCCGGACTGGAAACCATGGGTTCGATCCCCGGTACGGTATTGACCGGGCGTAATAACCGTGGTAATGCAGGATAATCATTTCTGATGGCTGTGCTTTTCCAACTATTTCTATTATTAAGACTATACAGAACAAACGACCACATTACATTCTTAATTAAAAATTCACAACGCTTTTGCCAACTGGCTGTTTTCCAATTAACTTGAGAAATCCTCCAACTCTAAAGAACTTACAACTGCAGCAAGGGCTCGCGTTGATAGCTTTATCGCAATATATAATTTGGTCAAGGTTAATTCCTATCATTGCAGTACAATTTATTACAAGTACACCATCTTCGTAATAACACGATGATTATAGTCATCTTTTAATTTTAATTGAAATAAGATAGATTTATATAAGATATATTTAACGCAGGAATAAAAAAAATGACTTTCCTATCTATTCTAGCAAAGTTGACTTTTGAAATGCTTTCTCGAATGATAATTTTATAAAAACTTACTTAAATGTCGAACGAATTTGGCTCAATATCAATTTACATTACCATATTGTTTTTTGGTAAGCATTCGGTAATGACAGTATCTAAGCCCCTTACATATTACAGGAGGAGGAAAGACCTCTTCTTTATATATTACATACCTTGCGTTCAAGCTTTTTGTTTCGGAAAGTCAGTGTGAACGGGCGACAATGCTCCGCCCGCAAACGATCAATGGAACGTGCGTCGATTGCTTTCATCAAGTACTCATTCACTTCGTCTTCTGGCTTCTTATTCTCGCTGGTGATGTCGACGCCGATTCTAGAGCAAGAACAAATCATTCGTCACATAGCATTTGAAATAAATTGGTATAGTTCTGTCAAATACAGCAAACGTTGTGTTTATAATAACAATTATCCCTATTAATAAATAAGTATTAATTATTTATAATAAACATACTTGTATTAACAAGTAAGTTTGAATTAAAATTTAAGCTTATTTAACTCTGTATAAAAAGGAAGCCTATACAAGTCATTCCTATGAGTTGCTGGAATTAATTTCAACACAAAGCCCACCCAAAAATTGATTAATTTAGACGAACAATCAATTCCTAAATTGACAACTTCACCGGAGTTATTCCGCACACAGTTTCTCCGTTCGTTAAAAATTGGAGCGAAAACACTGCGTTCCAAAAACAAAAAAGCAACGCTGACAAGTTTATTAGGGCGGAAACAATCAAGTGCTTAAAATAACTTTTACTATTCTAATAAGGTTTTAAGAAATTTTCGAAATAAGTATATCAGTATATTTCAAGGTATTGGTTAATAAGTTTGTCTCCGAATCTTAAATGCATCGTATTCAGAACTCAAACAAAACAACGTTAACAATAACCAAACAATACCATACCTTTACATGCAAGTAGTTCTTATAATATCGGAAAGTAAATGGATTAGCTCTACGAGTACGCATTTGTAGTAAGTTTCAAAACACGTGCGAGTGAATTATTTGTAACAAGAATGACCATTGGATGCGTCATGCAAATATTGGTCGCAGACGGATCGATGGATCTGCAGGATTTGTTTCAATGAGTAAGTGAAATCCCATGTCCAATAAACAACGGGATCTCCACGTACGCTTCGAGTCGTAATAAAACGGTAGCGTCGTAAACATACGGTAAGACCCATTCCTCATAGTGGTTAAAAAAGATGGCCGTGAGAAAAAAATAGCAACTAAACCTAAAATAGCATCAAAACCCCAATTTAAAAAATGAAAGAAAAGGTGTTTATACCTTTTTTAGAGGCATTGATTGAGTAAACAATATTACGCATACAAAAGTCCATATACCTTAATATCTCGGAAAATACATTATAGCTCTCGATAATGGAGCCGAACAGATGTCATTGTCGTCCTCGCCGAAGGGTTTTAAAGTTATATGAAAATTCATTGTTCACGTTTTGGTTAAAACCCCCGTTAAATTTGACAAGCTAGTTTATATTTTAATAGAGATAAAATCCTTTTGTCTCATCACAGTGCTCAATGACACTGGCCACTTTACTTTTAATAAATGCAATGAAACTGATTCCCGCGTACTTTTTCATTGACTATGTATCAGAGTAACGTTTTCAATATAAATCACAGAGGTTTTGTTTTTAATTGTATAGTATATGTAGAGTACTTGTATTAGCAGCTCGTCTTTTCAGATGGATCGTCTTTTAATCTTTATGTAATATATTATTATACAAGAAATGAGTTTGTTGAACTTACTTCGAGGAATGTTTCCCATGTTGCGAGCCGTGGCCCATCACCCGCATCTCCTTTGAGACGTTTCCATTGAGGGAGAAATTATGTTGAGGCTTCTTGTCCTGTTACATATACATTTATTACTATACTGTCTTAGGTTTTCTCGTAACTATACATAAAAAAATAAACACGGTTTAATGTGGATTTATTTTGACTATTCATTGATATTTGTAATCTGGGGTCAAAATGGTAAGGGACCATGTATATACCACAGTATATATATATTAAAGAGTGCAGCGGAATGCGATCATTTAAACAAGATTGTTATCTTTTGTATTGTTCCTTTGTATGTGAAACAACATCTTTGACGCTCACAACATAATACTGTTGTGGTTCTACAAATCCCCTCATATTTTATTTATATTTTCCTACAATAAATATCTTTAAATTTATGCTACAGTTATATATGTATTATATGAGAAAATTATGCTTCTGTCACAGGCGTGAGGCCTTAAGAGATGTGCTTGTAATTTATCCCCCCTTTTTAAGTGCAGCACTTCCGTTTAATTGGCGGCACACTTTGTATTCTTCAATAAACGAAAATTGAGGTTTCGAAATACGCAAGAGGCAGAACAAAATGTTTTAATAATATACTTTGCTTTTAATTTAATGCGATGTAAACTCTTTGACGAGGCAATAAATATTGAAATGGCTCACTGTATTTAAAATTTACTTTGTGTATGTTAAAGGATCCTATATCAACAAAAATCGCATATTTGTATCATTCACTATGATCTGGGACATTTCTGTATGAAAAGGTGTATGCTCCAAAACTAAATGCCGTGTGAATAATTAATTGTAAATTAAATTATATCGTAACGGTGAAATTCAGCTACAAAATGAAGTCCCAATTAGTTAATGAATCATCTGAAAGGAACAACTTAGTCTGAGGCGTCATAAAACCCCGAGGGAATTTTAAGTCCGTGCAATGCTTCCGATTGCATATATCTAATTAAATCTTTCCTCTATGAGATATGTCAGTCCGACAGGAAATGGCTTAGTGGTCATTGTATTTATTTTATCCACACTGATAAAAAAGGCTTTTACGTTTAGTTATAACATTAACATACCACACGGCTCGTGTCATCTGGGACTATGAGGTACGTTTCGATGTTGTGGTCTTTCAAATATGCGTTGCGTTGGCCGCCATTGCCTGGCTCCACTTTGTAGTCATTGCCGAGACATGCCAAAGTCTCCTTCGTGATGTGAACTCTCCTGTAATATTTCAGTTTTAAACACACAATATTTTGCCGACTTATATATACTGTTAGGACCAGGCAGAAAAAAATAATTAGTAGGTATTATAGTTGTCTATCGGATAGGTTTAGAAAATATTTTTTCAATAACTTGGAGACAAAAGCAGATTTGTCCGAATAACAATTAATAATAATAATAATAGCTTAATAAGAACGTACCCTGCAACTCCTCCACTCTCCATGTAGTTGGCAAGGGTGACGTCATTGGACCACACGTCAAACTGCCACTTGCGGAGACCAAGCACGACGCAGTGGACCCGGCCAGTGTGAATGCCTACGCGCATGTTCACATTGACAGCCATCACCTCTCGTACCAATCTGCGGGTGGTCAAAATATATTCAGTGATTACTACTATTCTCGACACCGCCTTCTATAGGCAACGCATACCGAATAGTTTCTATTTGAATAATAAATTTGTTACAAATGTTTATTAATAACAATGAAACAGTACACATTACCTGCTGATTTTTGAATGGTAGCAAAAATCAACTGACAAATAGGCCAACAATTAGGTGATTTTTGTTGAAACGTCAACTCACGCGATGGCATCAATCATGTCAAGTCCCATTTCGACGCAGCACTTGGCGTGGTCGTCACGGGCCTCGGGCAATCCTGAGACGCAGTAGTAGCAGTCACCCAGCAACTTGATGCGAAGGCAGTGGTGCTCAGCAGCCAAACGGTCGAATCTGGAACATTATGCGGGTGTCCCACAAACAATTTGATTCGCGTAGATTTCATATAAAATCAAAAGATAGGTTAGAAAGTAAAACAAAATACGCAATGATTGTTTATTGAGTTAGAATGTGATTGTTCAACAGTAGCACCCGCGACACGTTAAGTCCCACCACCGACTAATACCGTCGTCTTTCATTTATGGTTTTTCATTCCTCGATATTTGTAAAATTTTATATAAAGTAAAACAAGCTAGCCTAAACGTCACTACTAATGTAGTTTATTGCTACTATTCTATATCTACCATGTTTTTATTTATAATATTCCAATATAGTCGCAAATTTTTATATCACTTTCCATTTAAAATGTTTTCAATCATGGCTTGGGTTCAGTGTTCAGTTCAGATTTATCAATCATTCAGATATAGAAATAAGGCCGTCGTGTACGACGGTCTTGGTCAAGGTGTACCTTGAGCATACTAAAAATTAGAATTTATGTAGAAGGACGAGTGATAAAGTTAATAAGATAAAGTTAAGTGAATATAATAAACATTTTATACATTTATGTTGTCAATATAAGTTGATTTAATGACACGCAATGGATAAGTAACCAACGGTTAGCCACAAACCCACAGTCAATTAACCGGGAACTGGTGAGTAATTAATGCTAATTAATATATAATAATTAGCAGAATACATGATTAGATTATTGAGAAATACATGACAACGTTATTAGAAGATACGTAATCAAATTCGTTCCTCGAGTATATTCTGTCCTCGTAACTTTTGTAGCAAGAAAGGTACGAGTTTAGGTACATTGATAACAAGCTAATCTGAGAGGAAAATAAAATGTCATACAAATATTTACTTCTCTCTTATAATGTCAAATTATTTAGCTATCAATGGGATGGATTTATTTGAAACACAATATCTTTTAGTTAATGGAATTGGGTGGATCCAACGTATCCATAGTAATGTAAGTAATTGGTGATCATTATAATGTATAATATACTCTTAGTCAAAGTATTCCCTGCATAAACAAGTATGTTGTTTTTCTCCGTTCAATTAGATCGATGAAGAAAAACATTTACCTGCTCTTACGGTATTTTTTCCTGGAAAGGTTTCACAAAGCAATTAAAATCAAATATTAAATAGAACTTTTTGTAATACTGTTAATGTTCATATAAAGTACCTACACCTCATTCTTTGGGTACTGAAATATAATCAAACAACTAGCGATGTCTTAAAATGCCTTTCCTCAAATTTAGACAAAATAATGTCCTTATAAAAAAACTTTCCTCACCTTGCGAAAAGTTCATTGAGCAGTCTGACCAGTTCCTCAGCAGTGCATTGGTCCGAGAGAGAGGTGAATCCACAAATGTCGGCAAACAGGATGCTGTACAAAAACAACACAGTCTTTGATCCAATACAAGATTTTATATATAATTACAATAGTCGTAGGGTAAAATGTCGTACTTATGACTGAAACACAGATGTTCATTAAATGGCACAATAATCCTCGATTGACATTGCCTCAACATCAATTACGAGCCTTCTTTATGAATCGTAACTTGTGATTTTCAAAATAGAACAAGAGCTTCCTTAGGCTATTACAACAATAGCAACGTTCTTTATTAAGTCAGTGTTTAACTCAAAACTATTACTTTATTTACTATTACTACTAGAGAAATTCAACTGAATAAAACTTTTTGCTTCTACCCTGAAAACTACTCACTGTATAGCAAATAATAATAATTTTTTTTTCAACTCACAAAGTTCTATTAAACCTCTTTTATTCACGTAAACAATAAGCATTATTACTCAACTACGTATTTGCAAAACCTTTATAAAGCCTGAGAGGGCTGCCGTATTCCTTAGCCCCAATGAATGATTGAAGAGATACCCAAATAAATATTATTATGTAAATATCGAGGTCTGTGTGAATAATTTTGTTTTAGATTGCAAGAATAATATTTTGTGCGGTACGACAAGTTAATGTTTTCTAGATTCGTGTTCCAATCGGATCGTGCGTATCGTGCGTTGAACTGCGAATAGAGATTTCGAAATAAACTTGGAAATTATTGAACTTGTAAATATTAATACGAATATAATACAGAGAATTAATGAAACATTACGCAAACGTGAGAAACGAAATTGTTTGAATCGTCAAACAATTCCAACAGCTATGTCTAATGTTTATCTTTTTAGAAGAGTTACAAGAACCTTTTTATGATAATCACACATCCTTCAAAATAATTCACTACCTCATTGTATGAACATTATATTAGTCTTTATCCTGATCCAAATAGATACGAATTAAACTCTTCTACAGAATGCAAGTGTATTAGTCAACTGACATATACACGTTTCGTAGTGCCTAGTTTGCGGCTAACTGCGTTTAATAAACGAGAAATCAATACTCAATTATACTCGTATAATTTTCTATCACAGAGTTGACCTTAGCATGTTAATGATATAAAGAAATGGCGGTCTTGATCGACCATGTACCAAATAGTCTTAATATCAGAATGTCCTTAGCCATACAAGAAGCAATACTCGTAAAGTACAAACCTGACGTTCTCGTATCGTTGTATGTAGATCTTGTGGAACTGCTCCTGACGTGGTTGGCTTGCGATGTCAGCCTTCATCTCCATAGCAACGTGGCGAGGTAGAACCGATAACAGCAGGCGTTCCTGTTAATTTTATCATCCCATCAAAACCATGAATGTGAAACAAGAGCCGAGTTCCGAATGTTACCGGATTTCGGACCTGACTGCCAAAATAAGCTGCTTAGTCAGGGCTTGAATTGCATCGCGAGAGAACTCGGGTCACGATGATTTTGGCTTGGCTCTTGTTTTACATCTATGGTTTTGATGGGTTACTACTACTATGGTCAGCTATGTATGCCATTCATCAATTAAAATTATTAAATACTTAATTAACTTACTTACTTAACTATTATTATTAACTAATATTATCAATTAATCCCATTTATCTAACTATAATACTGAATGGTAGACCTACTAACACTTAAAGCTTACTATTCATAGCTAATAATCAGCTTCCACATTTTTCCCTTAAATGCCAAAACTTTGTTTACGAGTGTTGAAGGGGTCAAAAATAGCTCAATATGCAAGAACGCCAAAATACTTGACATGCACTGATTATACAGAAATAAACCTGAAATGTGATGGAATAATTCTTCCTTTAGCTCAGACCATGTTGTTAATGAGTAAAGTGAGGAGTGGATTCGCGTCTAAACCTCCTATTATGAGAATATACGAGGGTATAAAGATAATAAGGCTTGATGAAATAAATTTAACGTTACGACCAGAGCTTTTGTACCGGGATATCCGAAAACAACAGAATCGGTTGATGTAATTATATTTCATTAGACTATTTCTTAGAAATTTGGGTGTGAATCGTAAATAGGCACGAAGAAGATTTCAATTTGCATATAGACATGAAGCGAATTTTCGACCTCAGGGATATTGCCATAAACAAGCTGTGTTATATAGATACCACAAAAATAAGATTTGAAAATGTTCCAGAAGAAGTTTTTTTTGAATAAACGTCCTTGACAAGAAGAGTACAGGAATCAACACTAATTTTCAGAAGAGAACTTGACACACATACCACAAAAAGCGGGAAGCAATTAGAAAAATTATCGGTTATATAACCGACTTTTACCGGATCTGATCAATTAGCATGCTGATGTATAAAACTTTGTTATAAGGAGTGATTTTCACTAATCTTCGCACTCTTATTTCATTCACTTTCTGTAAGAATTGTCGATGGCAACAGTTAAATTCTTCAAATTCAATAATTTGTTGAGGTATGGAGACTGATAAGGGATGTTCTTTCAGAGAACTCTATTTACACTTAATTAATAGATATAAACTAATATTACCTAAAAAGCGTTTAAGCTACATTTATTTAAAATTAGGTACTACAGAGTTACTACACTGTGGACTGTGAGTCTGGCCTGTATCTCCCTTTATTTATAGTTTATTTAATAATTGGGCAGATTTAGTTCTATTTATTTTATCAGAAGATTAATCTAAACAACGCCGAAAGAAACAAATGAGTATGTACATGAGACAAAGGACTGTTATAATCAAAATAAAGCAAAGGAATGAAGGGAGAGTACACCGACGGTGCGCCTGAAAAAACTTGCCTGAAGCATTGATCAACAATTTGTGAAATAACTGTCATCAAAGCCTGTGAATAATGTACAGAATAATTGTAGGCTCCAGTACCAAACTGCTATGTGAATAATAATAACACTTTGTGATAAACAAACGTTGCTGCTGGTTAGGTTTGTAATTTGGGATCAATTACCCAATTCGAGCCCACTGCTAATCTCTTGGTAACTAGACCACTCTCACTCAATTTCAATCAAACTCATTGTGAACAAATAAAATATAATTTTCTTATATATATTGTACAACCAGACAATGGGGCGAACTTATTTCTGCGTCAAATAATCTTTAGCGAATTATCCACAACCAATTATGGGAGTTTAAATTAATATCGGATTACGGGTTAAGCAGCTTTATCGACAACTAATTCAGCTTTAATGCATAATAATTTCAATACTTAAACAGAACCGGAAGGTTCGATGATAACGTAGCTTGGTAGTTACAGAGATAAAGTAAGTTTGTGACAGGAATATTTTATGGTTTTTATTTTATTTCACGCAAAGAATGGTACAAAAAGTGTTAACTCAGTACACACTTTCCTCTTAATAAGTGGGCTTGTTTGGCCTTGTTTGACGTGCTCATCCCCTCGACTTTGACAATGAAACAAAGAAGATAAGGGAATGTAAGTTAGAAACTCCGCGTGAAATCGAGAAAAGTTGAAAAGGGATGAACATGGATATCCATTTTTGTATCACACAACTGGGCAGAAATTTACACAGGTTTTTAAGTACGAGAAACTTTTTTTTAGATAACAGATAAGATGTTTTAAATAAAAAGTTAATTATTATACAGAGTTTAGACAGGACTACGTCTGTCGGATCATCATGAGCTGGATTGAACAAATATGTACGTCACGTAGGATTTCGTTTTGAAAGACACGACCTGTTATAAAATGTGTCAAACAACAATTAGACTAAATTTATTTCATGCGCCGTGTGATGTAAGGTGGACGCTGGCAGCCGAAATTCACCTGAGCCATTGTATTTATTTTTGGTGCTCAGACTACACGTATTGTCATAACATAATATCCCAACAAACGACAATCACATAATAAATCAAATTCAAATCAATAATTGAACCGACTTCAAGTAGAGGACCAGGGACTGACATTTCCCTGTGTTAAAAAAAGGATAAATGGAGCTAGGACAGCAATGTGTATTCAGAAAAAGACCTCGAAAGAACCAGTACAAAAATGAGTAGGAAGTGGTAATAAATACAATAATTTTATTCACTAAAAAGACAATGCAGATTTTTTTTAATTTTCTAAATTCTGATCCAAAAATATGAAGATTTGGCTGGACACATAAAATAACCACAAGTCGACACGTCAAATATAAACGTTTCAAATGACTTCTTTTTCCAAGTCTAACAAAACTAGAAGTGGTGGTCCTGAGTGAAATTTACAAAACCCAAATAGACCAATCTACAAGAAAATCACGCCTGATTCTATTATTTATATGAGTGAAATTACTTATTAAACAACGATGGAGATTCTTGAACATTTTTCACATACAACATGTATTCTATACAGAACCAGTAAGAAAATTCAATTTTCAATTATTTTTTGACTGCTCAAATATATACATATTGGAGTAGTGGAATTGATGTACAGGACTTTATAAATTTGCCGATATAAATATCAACGGAAAAATTAACAACAAAAGGTTCACAAAGGAAGTTATCTGGTTGTGAAGATTTATTCTAAATATACATACATTTTCCTGTTAAAATAAGTCACATGTAACGAAACTAGTCCAAGAGGCTTAGAACATTATCGACCAGCGCAATATATTCCTGTCATTATTATTGTCAGAGCTGACATAACTGACGCAACAAACAAGCTTACAATTGCCATGAAAAGTTGTTAGAAACAATTTCGAAACCAATGGAGATGGACTTTACACCTAATGGTTGGACAAATTCGCTGGAGGAGGTAATTGGTAGCTTAATCTGTAAGAAAGATTTTGCCGCAACAAAATTAAGGAGAATAAGAAGCCTGGACTACAAAAATATATTCTGATTACGTTATTGTCGTGGCTGCTTTTACGTGGCAGTCTAAGAAAATGAAATACGAAGCAAAATGTGGAGCTGAATCCGTTACATTGAACTTATGAACTAATGAGGTAGTTTAAACTTCTCATAAAGAGAAACTAACACTATCTCATTCCGGGACAAACGCAATCAACATTCAATATTATAATTTTGAAACGGCTGTGGATTCATTAGCAATACGTAGACTGAGATACTGTACAAAGTTAGGATATCATAACAATGAAGAATTTAAATTTATGGATTTTTTGTACATTGCTAAGTGGATATACAATAAAACGGAGTGTTTTGGAAATAATTCTTTGGCTATTAGCATTAATTACTATATTTACAAAATTCATTTACACACTCAAAATTCATTCATATATTTACAAGAATGTATTAACAAGTAATGGAGTAAAGTTCAACATACAACAACTATTGTGAATATACGGTCCAGCAAAATTGCTTTTACATTCCATGAAAACTGACTACCGACCGCATTACATACATCAATTCCTATTTAGAACGTCAGCCGCTAATAAGAATCGAACGCCATACTTCCGGCGTAATCGCAAAGAATATAAAAGTGCTACTAATGCTGGATTTGAGGGATGCTTGTCAGTTATCGAACTGACCTGCTGTTGATTCTCTCGTTGCGTGACCAGCCGTGCCTCGACACAATCTCGAGTCTCCAAGAAGGCTCGCCGCTGCGCCAGCTCACGGGGATGGTGAGTCATGATGCCGGCAATGTTGCATGCAATGAGTGCCGCCAGGTTGCAGAAAATCTAAAATTATTTTGCAATCATTAAAAAGGAGCTTTGCGTTGCAAATTTAGCTAATAAAGATAAATAAAATATTAAATGTAATATGACTTTTAAGTAAAAAAAGTACAAGCATAATTCAACGAAATTTAATTTAAAATATAGATATTTATAATTTGCAAATACTGGATTAATTTTTTATACGACAACCTACTGGGAATTTCCCAACATAAGTTCCTACAGTTTGTTATTAGCGTATGATGTTCGAACTGGTTTTATTGAGTAACTGTAATTTTCATATAAGTCATTTCCCGCCAAATACCTGAGTATCCGTAGTCTTGGTCATCATGATCTGTGCACCAATGTTGACAACGCCAAGAACCAATCCGCCAATGGTAGCCTCGTGCAGACGCAACGGGAGAGTGGCATACGTCACATACGTGAATAACGCACACATACCCATGCTCACATTCATTGATCTGGTAAAATAGGTATTATATATATATAATAAGTGTTCAAACGCATTCTCTATAATTCGCATTAAAAGAACAGTCTCCACTAGTCTATTAATTTCTGCACAGGCAAGGGTGAAGATTTCTCATACAATTAAATATTTTACGGACAGTTTAAGGGATCACTCCGGCAGAAATTTAAAGCATTTTCTTCTTTAGGTATTTTACTGCTTATATTCCAGTTCCTTATTGCTGGATCTCTGATGAATTTGACCAAAAACAAATTATTATTCTATATATAATATAATACGAAAAGTTCTAGATCTTCACGTGAGATTTCGCTAGATGTCGCGCTGGTTTCTCGATTTTACCAAAAATGAGCAAAGTAATGATAACGTAACATGTAAGAACAGAATTTTTTAATCTCATTTAATGTATTCAGAACCCACTTAGCCAAATTTGTGATTTAGCTAAGCGAGCTTTGGATATTGCATAAAACATTAAATGAGTCTGATACGACGTCCTCATTGTGATTCTAAGCAATTTTCTCAAATAAGTGAATTGTTTTATCGACAAAATTCCTTAAAATCTTAAAACCTAAATGTAAACATTGAGTTATGACATTTACACAAGCTGTTGCCTTCTCTTTCACTCATTTCTGACGTGCATTAAACGCGAGGGGCGTTAAATTGACTGCATAAGTGTATGAAATTGTTTATACGCTACGCCCACTTGGGAATACGGAAATAAGGTATGGTTGTTATTTTCAAAGTTTGGAGGAGGTCCTCGGATGGCTACACACCCGCGCTCAGTGGAATACGTCACTCACTCGCTTTGCAAACCAATGTGTTATAGTAATATTTCCGTTCCCATTTTCAATTGTTAGTCGTCATTGGCATTAAAACAGTCCGATAAACGTTCAAAACTTATAAAATCATATTCAATAATATTTAAAGAAAAATTAATTTAAGTTATTTTCAAAATTATGTCAACGGTACTCCCCCATTTCACTTCACGTATATTCAAAGTGACGTATCATTAATATTTTCAAAGTTAAAATTAGATAACGCGTAAAGTTTGACCCAAAAGTTACTGATTGGGAACCGGGAATATTCACCGCAACCAATTGGAGATCCCCTTGCAACTTAGCTAGCTTAGTTGGTAATGGTAGTTTTTTTTAACTTAATAGGATTATGTGTGCGTTAGCTTCCAATAGGCCCTTGTACAAGCATTGTATGAGAAAGCTTTTTTTCACGTTTATTAATTAAAACAAAATTATTACAAACTGGTGCACCACTGAGAATAGTGCGCAAATGAGCTGTTTCATAAGATGGATACATATGGTATTTCTATTTCTTCTTCGTTATATTTTTATGATTCTCATTTATTTAGTGGAGCACCACCTTTCAAATAATGTCAAAATCTATTCCTCTGTACTCGATGGCGGGTACAAATGAACACGAACCCAATATGACCCAAAAAATCATCGTGATTGCTTACGCTTCCATTGAAAAATAACGTTGGAGCTGCCCCGTCGCAGCGCAAACATTCCAAAATGCCACCGTATTTCGGAATGCAACCATCCACTATACAACGAGAATGTTGTGTTTGTCGATTGAAAATAGCCTTCAGGCTGCAAGTGGAGGAAGAAAGCCACGTGCTGTACCCGTACTCGTATAACACACACTTGTTGCTATTTTGCCGTCACATTAAAAATAAACATTGAATTGTTCACTCTTCTGGTAATTAATTGGTTAAATACTAGTTTTCATTATTATTATTTTCCATTAATTAATTAATAAGTCATTATTTTTTCATTCCATTCTTGTAGAACGAGGTTGCACAATGTAGTGAATTATTATTATATAGTCTTATGAACATGTTATAATCACAACACTGATCCGTCTCTCGTGTCGCAGCACATAACGATATAAACGCGTCAACTCTGGATTAGACCAGGAAGTAGAACTTTTTAAAGTACGTACGTAACGTATAAAGTGGATGAATATAACAAATTTATAAGTAAAGATATTTCTAATCACTCTTTTAAGATTTGCCTAGCCTTGATGAGATAGGCCGAAATAATGTATCGTTTTAATACTGCACGTTTCACGAGTCTAATTGGCCTTTAATTTTACAAGTTAAACCTAACATTTGAATTAATAAATTAGGAAGTTTCTAATTTGGGTACTTAAAGCGATTAAAGTAATAAAATTTTCCGTTACACATCTATAATAAAAGTAGTAGTAAGCATTGCACTATACATTTCAATACAAACATTTTACAAGGTTGCCTTAATTATTCCTGCATTGTAAACATTTGAATGGAAAAGTGAAATGGAAGGCAAAACTTGGAGCGATCCCTTAGATTAAGTAGGACTGTATCTAGCGCCACGGTAGTCTTTCTACCTAGAGATAGGTAGAAAGCTCCTCGGCCTCTATTCCCGCACTCTCGTATGGTCAATGCGTTCTATCATTACGTATCTCGACTTAATCGAAGTCTTAAAATAAAATAAAGCTAAATATTCTGATGACTATATAATATGTCTTTATAATACTAATAATAAGACTTTATTACACACAACGAGGAGGGCCTTAGTTAAAAAATGCATTCTTTTCTTCCAAGGTTTTCTAGTATTGAGAGTCGGTTAAGAATATGCAACGAGACGTTATCATACAGGCAAGTTTTGAAGTTCATATTAGAATTACTACATTTTCGTGGGAAATTCCACTCACCATCCCATAGTAACTTCAAAAAAATCGCAAAATCCAAAATAGAAAAGCGTTTATGTAACAGTATTTATAGCCAGAGCCTAGTTCAATGCAACTTTGAATTTACTTTTAGTTGAGAACATAAAGGCGATCTCGTTGTTTTATGTCGAGGTTGGAGCATAATCCCTTGTGAGACTTACTGGAAGGCCAGTGTCGTTGCATCCGCTTCCTCTCTTTCGATTTTTTAAGAAACAAAACAGATCTACATCACATTAAAATTATTATATGATATACAAGATTCAAATAATGTACCCTGAAACTAGTTTTACAGTTACAAATGCAAGTATTGACACGTAATTTAAATTAATACTTTTATACTAAAAATAAATTTCAATTTTAATTCTAATTCGGGCCTTAGGTCGCAGGGGAGCCAGATAATATGCATTTAACTCAATAAGAATAATTAAAGTGCGGCGCGAAGCAAGAAGTTATACGTCTGCAATGAATAGCTGTAGTGGGCACGGTTCCCAATAATATAATTTAAAATGAATATGAACTTTTTTGAACGCATTCAATTCTATGCGCGTGGACCACGCAAAAAGGGGTTCCGGGCACAGGGCTAGCAAATTCAAGTTGGGGACTGAACGAGAATTATACAGAACTGTTTACTTAATATTTTCTGATGACCCTATAATAAATATTTTTAGATCCTCCTCTAATGTTACAATATCCTCAGTTTTAGGGGGTCTGTAGAGCCAATGGTTGTCGGGAGTGTTAGCCGGATCACTGACCGCTATCGTGGCCGGGTTTAGCAGGGTTGCTGGGTACTGGGGAAATTTGTTCTATTGTACTCATAAGGAGTGATAGGTATAGGATATTGGCTCGTACATGTAGAGATGGGGGCGCATAGTTTCATCCGGTGAACCATGACTAGGTGTAGTGGTAACATTACTTTTTCATATATTTCGGGCTTAAGACTCGCATACTTACATCCATCTAGCGGCTGTCATAAATTAATAATGAGCCTAACAGTTCTATCATCAAAATTTGCTGTTTGATTACGTGTCACAAAACCCGTTTGAATTGTTTAGGTGAAATTATCTATGGTCTAAAGTACTTGAATATAAAACTTACCTTAGCACAGCGGTTCCACACAGCGAGCACTCAGTAAGCAGAAACGTCGCCAGTACAACGTATGAGACCGTTAACAAATAAATTTCGTTCATCGCTGGTCGGCTCAGGCACGCAAGAAGACCTAAAATAATAAATGCCTTAATTTTCCAAAAGTACTGTAGTTAAAGTGGTTGACATTAATAACATTTACATTCAGAGAGGGCGCCTAAAAGTTAGTCATATCAAAGCCTCACTTAAAGTTACATTCCGAAACTATTGCATAGTTGTCAGTGGTACTTCTGACGGCTATTAAATATATGCACACCTATCCGTTTGAAGCGGGCCATAATTGCTTTGAGCCGTGTGTGTGTGCCCGCAATAAAGGAGTCTTTAGGGAGCAAAGCAAGGCTTACCTCAGGCTCAGATATGGCAAAGGTGCTTTTGTTGTTTGATAATTAGCCAGGCTAAAACACCACAGCCACACGAGCACTGGAGAGCTTGCATTAGTTATAATGTTTTTATAGTAAATTTGCTTATCTTATACAATATTCATTACGTTGTTTCATTCACAGAATTCATTTTATTAACGTTTGAAATGAAAGCAAAACAAAAGGTAAACAGAATTCGACATTAAAACTCTCCGGAGATTAAATGGGTTCGCTGTGTATGACATCTTAATCCTTTGTTTTATACGGACATTCTATATTTCGAATTTGTACATTCTAAATCACCTTTCAGGCGCATTGCCGAACACTGCGGCAAAACTAAATAGTTATATTGAAACAAGCGGTTGCATTTGACCCGCCTCTCACATATTTATATTATATGCAGTATGATTAGCAACTACACATTTTACAACATTCCTTTCAACAAGGGGTCTTTATACGTAGGCTACGTTAAAGACGCACTTGCACAATTAATAAATATAATTCAAGTTTGGAATACTAAGTAACTATATCCATAACACGTTACTAATTTTCCGAGTTTTATTTAATTCATTAAAACCTAGAAAATACCATCATGACGCTACCTAGTAACATAATTAGCATGCACAGGTTTTGAGGTCGACTCTCTCTCGAACTCTTAGGGCTCTTGAACAAATGAGTGTTTCCATGGGTGACTGTATTACTTAACATCAGCTGCGCTGTAATTAATGCGAATGTGCTAGTGACGTCACTCACCCGTGTAAATGATGCCAGCCAACGCAAAGAGTACGATGTTTATCAAATGACCCACTCGCTCCTTCTCGAAGAAGACCCGCGATCCTCGTATTTCTACTGGCTTCGGATAATTGCTTGTGTCGGCGATAGTGCTTGTAGCTGACACGTCTCTGTCGAGATTAGATTAGATTCTTCATCTATGAAGAAACATTAGATTTGCATGGGGCAATTTGGAATGCTCTAACGATACTACATCACTTGATAGCATGTACAAATTGTTCATACAAGTTCTACACCCGGTTACGGTTCGTCCAAATATACCTTCATTGTATAAAAAAAGAAACTTATATCTCAATTCAATTTATTGCATTAGCGTGTTAAAATACTCTATACATTTGATAAAAGATCTTTACCTGTGCTCAAAGTTATAATACCACGCCTCAGAAACGTAGCTCGGGGCGTTCAGCAGCGCCCGCACCTGGACCGCTATCAGCCCGAGGCCCACACCCAACAGCAGTCCCAGCAATGTAAGCATATTGCTTTGGTTCATGCGGAGGAAATATCGCTGGTATAACATCTCCACCTGTTTAAAACAACTTATAATTATTTCTTTGAATGAAAATTGTTTGCTAGTAGATAGCCCATATTAAAGCATTCTCTTCCCGACGGTGCCACTTTATTCCTCATCCTTTGCAGATGACAATATATAGAGCCTTTACAAATTTGAACTCGAATAAAGATTTTGTGAAGGCTCAGAGATACCTTTGGAAGATATATTTCTAATAATATTATAAGTCGCCCAATAAGCTAGATGGATAAAACATTGCGGAGGTTGGGACGAACATCGTCTGGGGCTTCCTGATATCAAAAGTCAATTTTAATCCAATTGCGAAGGACTAGATAGAATAGACTATATTTTATTATTTCTAAACATATTTCACCTCATTGAGGATTTGTCTAAATTATGACATTGACAAAACATCGACTTTACACCCAATCACTATTAGTGAAGTGAAGCTAGGTTTGAAGAGCGTTTTTGTGATTTACGATGCACCTTTGTTGTCCAATTTAAAGGCTAAAGTGCTACACTTAAGGATGCGATAACGCAACATTAGCTCCATCACGTAAACAGACATTTTTATCTCACTATTTCATGTACTCAATACTTAGCCACTGTGTGTGTATTACAATAATAATACAAAGAAATAATAAAACCTGATAATTTCAAACATGCAATAAAAATACCTAAGTCATATGAATCGTGTGTGTATTGTATGAAATTGATTGTTTAATCACTATTTACTGTGAACCAAAAAGTTCTATACGTAAATAATAAATCAGGTTTGTACTCCAAGTTTTATCAATTTAAACAAGTACTTTTTTAAATAAGTTTAAGGTATTGAATAACATTTAAATGAATCGTTCCTATTATATTGATCATATCGGAAACATGTTTTATGTTAAACGAATATACTGTCAGATATAGTAATCGAAAGTGAATTTTTTACTTCATCACCCAGCTTAATCGGATTTCGCGGAAGCCTGGCTCCGCAAGTTAACTAGATTTCCGAGAATTTCTCCAATTTGACGCTCATGTAGTGGTCATATAACACACGAATTTCGTCTAAAACTCGCACTACAACTTTACTGTACATTGAGCGAACGTTGTGTTGGTGTTGCGCGTTTTAGCTTTTAAATGTACAATATATATCAGGACACATTTTACACAAAGTTGGCTAACTCCAAGGTGCCTTTTAATACCCATAAAAATGCGTAATTAGACTATTTCTTAATGAAAAGAGCGTTATAATTTAAAATAAATATAAATTGGAAAGCACATAAGACGGGCGTCGTGGGACCACAAAATACAAATTGTATAACTTAACTGAACGTCTGCAACTTATCCAAAAGTGGTTATAAACATAATATGTAAGAAAAACTCCGTAATTTTGTCCTCACGCTTCACTGAATAAATTTTAGTAAAGACTTTGTACGGAAGTTTAAATAGAAAAATACTTAACAATAACTTCTTATACTTTTTTTCAACCTCATTTCTTTGGCGTTTTTTTACGACATAATGCTTATTTTATTTACGTTGCGGGATGTTCAAGGGCTATGAACAAAAACAGATTACAGAAAATCAATAATGCAATGCCGTTAAA
Organism: Pontia daplidice; assembly: GCA_963693355.1. NCBI lineage: Eukaryota > Metazoa > Arthropoda > Insecta > Lepidoptera > Pieridae > Pontia > Pontia daplidice. The sequence goes on from CAVNZL010000001.1 coordinate 8,090,979, forward strand.
AATTATAATTACTGCCCGAGCGGACCGAGTTCCGAGTGCATAGCTCCGCCCAAGTTCCCTCAACGACCTAGCAAACTTGATACTAGCACGAATTAAGGATCGGTATCGTTCAAGTTTCTTTCACAATTAATTTATAACTTCCCTCTGACGCTTTTGAACTTTGATACTGGTGTTCACTTTGAAGTTAATAAAACTTCCTGATAATGGGATTGCTAAAGATTTTATACAATGACCCGTTACGGACCCGAAACCTTTGAGCAAAAAACTTTAACGTATATTTCTTACTCATCTCCTAATTGAACCTCCACGATCGCCGATCTATGTAAATCATTGGTTTGAAAGTGTAACCGCGAAGTCTAGTAGTTGCAGGATGCTCCACTATTGGGCCTGGCTTTACATTTACCATATCTAATTTAAAAAACGTCTGTACCTGTGATCGAATTTATGATATCAAAATTACTCTAATAATGATCTAAAACCCAACAGCCGATAAAATAAACTGATATTAAACGTTGAACAAATTTAAAAACCACTTTCCTTTTCGTTTATAAGGCTTTATTGCCATCTTTTTACCTTGCCATAATAGAATTGAAATTGTAAATTAATTTTCTTTGAACGAATTCCCCGTTACCGTTATACGGGAAAATATTACCAAACGTCAAAACAATTGTTAAAATTTCAAGCTATTCCAAGAATACTTCTGTACCATCGAAACGAATTTTGTCTTCTTAAAAGACCAAAAGTGTGTGAAATTTTTTTTCATTCAATCTTTTCTCGCGTTCTTTGCCACGCTACGTAGTGCACGTAGCGTGGTCGTTTTTACTTGTGACTTCCAAGATCTATTTCGTAACGAAAAATAAATAATCAGTGATTCCATTTTTCAGCGCCCATTTGTAGCCGCTCACGTATTTATAGAGTTAGAACACAAAACGTACAACTATACTCACGTTAAGGTTCGCAAAACGATGCGAAAAGCACAGTGTCCTTATGGGCTCAGGACAATTGCGCATCAGAATTGCATAGCAGTCTTGTTCTTCTTCATCGTCCTCATCCGCTTGTCCAGCGCCAGCTTCTCCTCTTGGATCTGTAAAAAGAAAAAGTAAGTAAATCACATCTAGAAAATGTAATTCACCAAATTATACATATGAAGCTCAGCGAGGCAGGTAAGCTAAGAAAACCGCATCAAAGAGACATCAAGAGAAAGAGGTTGCAGCTCCTTACAAGCATCTTATAAATAATTTATTAAATAAGGTGTAGACAGAGAGTAATTTTAAAGATAAACTTGATAAATTAAATTGAATTGTTTGAGATTATATATGTGATAAATTGAAGCGAAAGATACAACTATTTGTATGTTTTTAGATTTTATTTTTAAATTATTATAAATAAAATGAAGAGAAAAAGTAAGTACATCCCAAGGCGATGTAAAAAAAGTTTCCTCTTACATAATTAGGACCGAGAACCCGATCTGGCAATTTAGTATGTCGTTTGATTCCGTTGTGTTTATTCCCCTGTTATTTTTAGTTAACAACCTTAACCGTACCGTGATCCGTAACAGGATCTTGTATTTGGCAATTTTGCTCTGAAATACCATTCCCTATTAAACCTTTTAAATTTTGTTCCTTACGTGACTTACTTTGACAGAGAGACGAAACGTTATTTTAGTTGAAAAGTGCAATTACGTCGATGAATTTTGTATAATATCCAAAGTTAAGAATATACATGTATAAGTATATACGTGGATATCAGGTAACCATGTCCAACTGAAGTGGTCACTCAACGCGATAAACGGCTAATTTTCCGAAACAACTTACTACTGGTATCGATGTAATTTGACAAGGACAATGTTTGTCCATCGTCCAGTTTCATCGATCGACAAACAACTGGGCCCTACTACGAGTTTAACATGCTCTATTTTCCTGGAATTTAAACAGTTTTTTGTTCGTGGAATAGAGGGGAAATGAGCTCACACTGCTAAACACAAAGTCGTATTAGTTCGGACAGCAGTTTCATTATTTTGCTTCACTATTAGAACGGTAAGTGAAATAGTGTTTTGAGTGAAACACGGTATCGAGTACGTTGTAACGAATCTAATAAACTAATGGTTGGGGTAGCTGTTTGTTTGGGATGTCGTTCAACAACTTTATTACAAAACTAATTCCAATTTATTAAATAGCTGATAAAATTAAATACGCTGCCGAGGACTCCTATTATTTAAATATTTAGATTTATTATCCATTATAGTATAAAATATAATATGAACTGAACACGAAAATTAAAGTAAATTAGTCTAATTGCAACTTATCCTCACTTACTGCCAAATTAGAGAAATAAACCCATAGGTTCTGTATTGATTTCCATGAAAAAGGAAAAGAAATAAATTGTATGTTAACTTTGTATTTTGTTGGCCTTTTGAATAAACCAAATAATCATAAAGCTTTGCTTGAAGAAGAACAAGAGTACTCTCTGTCTCATGTCTGGTATAGAGATATACTCGATTATTCAACGTACTGAGATAATTCATCAATTATTTTAATTTATACATACAATTGATTTAATTTTAACTCTTTTCTGTATTATATAACATAACTTAAACAAATTAATATTTAAAAATAACTTCAAGAAATGAATGCAACGGGCGGCCTACTACTATTCGGCGGCTATTCTCAGGAAGTGCAAAACGGAAAAAAATAAAACAGAAAAAACCAACGACATCCATACATAACTTTGACTAGGATGAAAAAGTACATGCACCTATTAATTATAATAACTAAGAAGAATTAAGAAGCAATCTACTTAATACAAAAATCACGAAGCCGCGGAAGAATAAGAGGTTGTTACATAATAGATATATTATATATATTGTTGTAAGATAGTTCTAGTGTTGTATATAAACGTAAATATGTGTAGAAATATATCGCTCTCTTTCTAAGCATAACCAGCAATTACTAGACATGAATTTGAACAAACGAAATTCTTATATATCCACAAACATTTCATTAAAACAACGTCGAACTGCTCTTGTTTCGGAATAACATTGAAATTTGAAATATTTTTTAATACATGAAGAGAAGATGAAATGAAACCGTCCGAATAATATAAATTTACAGTAAAGCAAGTACAGTAATGCTACGGGTGCAAATAATGTATTTATTCCAAGGATAATATTTGAAAGAAAAGCTTAATTACAAATGCGTAGGAAATTAGCATAATTAAATATTTTTACCAAGTTTATAAGCGATGTAGAATATACAAAGGTGATCACGGCCAGAAATCATATAACAATTAAAAAACTTTGTTAAATCAAGAGCATGCCTTCAATGAATTATTGTATTCATTCCATAAACAGACGGCTGTAGGTCGTTCTATAGCCAGAGCATTATTGTCTTTGCGGGAACTCGACTCGTATCCGGTCTACTCGCACTCAATTGCGTTTCAAACCAGATGAATATCGTCTCTGACACGACACACAGTGGAGGATTTACCGGATTTAGGGACCGAATGTGCTAGGATACGTCATCGAAATCAAAAAAATAACTCGTTAACAACTAGTCCGCGCGCCTCAACCAGTATTTGGTTTGCCGGCGAAAATTATAGAGGCAAAGGTGGCAAAAACTTTACCGCGTAGAACTTGGAAATTTGTTAATCCACTTAACAGATATTGGAGAAGTTCAACCGACTACTGAAAATATATTTCGAGCAAGCAGGCTTCTATTCTATTCTATGCACAACCGTTAGAGAGACATGATATTAATTAAGTTCTCCCGTTACATCTTTGCTCATATAAACAATCTATTATAAAACAACACTGTTTAAAATCAATTTACTCGCTCGTAGAATGTGCTCAATCAATTTAAATCTAAAGTAAACATAAGCGAGGAAGAATGTTCGTTATTGCCTATACGTCAACATCGTGGATGGCGCGTGAACGTGCGCAAGTGCCAACTCGCGTAAAAGGTATCGCTGTAGGTATTACTGCACGTAGCTATTCGGGCCATTTTCAATTTATTATGTAGTGACTAATTCTACTAGTTGTCATTTATCATCAAAATTAAACAGCCTTATATAAGTATATGGCATATTTGACACGTTTTCTAGCTATATGTATATGTTTCTTATAATGCACTGACGTTTTACTAAAGATTTTAAGTTTTAAGGGTCTCTCTTTACTAAGTTAAAGGATTTATCTGCATAATTACAAATAGATTACATACTGTATGCTACGGATATTGTACGTTCAAATAATTCGAATACCTTGTGTGTGGCAGGCTTCTACAAGAACACACTAAGCCAAATTATAAACACTAGTGAATAAATAATCTACGGTTTAGGGGCATCAAAGAGACTTCTTTTGTATTAGCGAATTTACTTAAACATTTTGTAAAATAACTCCTACACCAACAACTGCTACTCCTTTACTACTCACTTCATTCCTCACAAGTCGTAGCCGGCAAGTGCCATTCAAATCAATAGAACTTGCATTCACTTCATTTTAAAACGTAAAACGGTTTGAATTGGCAAAATACACACGCTCCGGATATTGAAATCGAAAAATAGATATTAATCAGGCGTTTATTGAAACAGCACAAATGTTATGGCCTCATCAGGATTTCAAATGTGTAATCAACGTGCAACGTGAACTTAATAACATTCCGATTAATGTTACAGCCCATTTTTAATATAACGATTTTCATCAAAATCGAATTGATTTGGGAAACTATAAACTATACGCGTCAAAAAAGTTACAAAGGTCCTATGTGATGTCATCTTGCCTTGTGCTTACTTCGTTGTTTTTGTTTCGCTGAGAATCGAAAGACGATGGTTCAGTAAGATGCGAAACCGTTAAGTATTCATAGTGCATTCGAAGTGTATGTGGAGCTGCAAACAGGAAGTCTATTGATTTCGCTCTTGCCCTATTAAATCATAGAGAAGCAGATAAAGCATTTTGACTTGAACGGATTAGATTCATGAACGCGGCCTGTTGCAGTCTGATTATTTTTCAATTCAAATGATATTATTAAATGTAATTTAAATATGCCAGATACTACACGTAAAGTTCGGACAAGGATGAAATTGAAATGCTTCAGAGAAAAGACTACATAAGAGGATTACTCCGTATGCATTAATGAAGATAAAAGCTAGGGACCGAAATCGGGGGCATGGAAGTGGCCCAAATAGAGGCCCAAGTGGCCACATAAAGCAAAAAGACTCCGTTTCCTACTTTTCTTGAAGCCATTTTCAAACCATTTGTAACTTCTGAGAAATAATTCAATTTTTTTGTGACTCATAAGGCATTACTAAATACATTCCTAAATTTAATTTAATTTAAACTGGTTTATTGCAAGTTATATTACTTTGTTAAGTCTTTGATTCACTGAAAAGCGTGTTATCAAAAGTTAAACATTTTGAAGCCGATAACGTGAAACCTCCTCTTAAATCGATACGAAAATGTTTTGGCCACATTATAGATGAGGCTTTTCAATCTTTGAAATTGATTCCTATTTATTCAATGGTATTTTAAGCAAATCACGATGACGTTGAACATTTTAGTTTCGTTAAGTCTCTTTCTTTTAAGAGAAAGTATCAGTGAATAAATAAAATTGGACAAGCAAAATATAAAGTGTTATTTAAATACATCACTTATTTATGTGTCTCCTGTAATTGGCAAGATTGATGTCACCGAAAGATATATTGTAATGACTTAAGAAATCGCTTGGATTATTGGTAGCACATCTTAAAAACGCTTTTATGTTTTTCGAAGGAAACCGAAACTGAAACGATGGTCGTTTTGAATAAGAGCCAGAAATAATGGTGAATGATAAACGAGGGTTGTTCTAATATAAATAAAAAACTGATGGTATTATGCATACTTTTAACCGCATAACCTACATATATAAGTTTGATTGGCCTAATCGTCATTAAATATAATATGTAAATCACATGTTTAAGCTAGTTTAGGTAAAAGCCATATGCAAGAAAAATAAAGACGTAAAAATAAGCGTAGCTAGGATAGGCTAACTTGAATATAGGCAGTCTCTCGTTGCTCAGAATCTATCGATTGGCGCTCTAAACAATTGATTTAATAATTAATATTTATCTGGCGAGTCAGTGCCAATAACTGTTGAACGAATGCCTACGTCATCGGTGTCAAAACGGAAAAATGTTATCGCTATTGGGCAAAGCTTGCAGGGCTTTGCAATTCGTCCGAATTCGTAGTGAAAAATAAAACTTACGGAAAATGATGTATGCGGAGGAGAAAGCTTTATAACTAAGCATTTTTATTCAAATATGTCACAACGCTTTTTCTTAAACTAAAACGAATCTCTTCAAAGTCGCTTTAACTAATACTTATACATTATCAAATCCATTGAATTATAAGTACCTTGAGTGGTTTATGTTTTATTTATTCCGCTTTCCGACGTCATTTCCTTTCGATTTTAATTTTTAATAGACGAACGGTCTTTTGAACATTTGTAATTCACTAAAAGCTTTAGCTCGATGTGATTAAATTATTAACACATTTATTTTAACAATATTATTTCGAACTAATGCGAACTGTAAATAGCGTCTTTGTTCCATTAAAATAATTTGAATAGATGTTACATTGAAAGTAATTATTTTAACCACCAATACGATCGCGTACGTTTTCGGCACTGACAAATTCAAAAGCTGTAGACTTAGGAAAACATGATATTTATACAAATTCTAAATTGCCATCTATCACGAGTTTGGCAGAGTATTGAAATCTATATAAGAACGTCTGTGAGGATGACGTAAATAACTAAGATTCATTGAATTAATTATTCACATTTTGCAGCCGATATCAATCTACAATCATTGAATGACCATATCAGCAGTGATCTGCTTTTTATCGTGGGAGACCTTTTAGCTTAACTGCACTATACGGAATGCAATCAACAGTTACACGACTAGCAATGGAGTGTAATTCTATGAAAATCCATCAATTCGTTAAAAATTCTGAATCATACAATACGAAATATGTGTATTAAAATACACGTTTTTAATACCAAAACAAGTGATGAAATGTAAAACAGGCACTAACGATGTGCCAGTTACAGGCTATTGTGTCTCTTTCTATTATTTGTGATTAGCCAGCCGTTTAATTTATTGCATTAATGTCAGTGCCTTATATGTATAGTGTTTGCAATGTTAAAACGTCCCACCTTTAGATGTCTACTGCATAAACATTTTTATTATGTAATCATTGAAATTTTGCAACATTTTACGGGTCATGCTAGTAAGATCCAATGACATTCGAGCAATATAGCCGCAAGGAACCTACCTAAAACTAAAGTATCCAGATACTTCTTAAAGGGAAACCTTTGTAGAACGAAATATCCCTTTCACATGTTTATTTTTAGACTTTTTGTTCACTCTCAATATAAGTCAGGCCCTTTTTATGTACTATTTTATATTCGAAACTTCTTTAGATATTTGTTTGTTACTAAAAAAATCTATTAAATTCATCAAACGCTGGGGAATGCGGTATGATAAATTTCATTATATAGATGTTATCTACACAAAGGAAAAACGCTTCCGGTAAACTATATACTGCCACTCCTACCCCGCGTCTAGATGAGAACTTTCATAGTTACGTGCATATATAGCAAAAGAGATGAAAAAAAGTAACTCACCTTCTCCGAGCAGAGGTTGTATGTCGACATCGGGTTTTCCCGAGGGGCAGAGCGGTAGGGCAGGTGATGATGTTTGGGGGCCGCCCTCCGTCTCCACCTAACAACAAAGAGGTGTTACTACCTCGTACAGCACTCAAATTCAACTGTAGCTGAAAAGTTTAACCAGCTACAATTCAAACTAATTATACCGTTATAGATAATCAATCTATGGCGATAGAAATATTATTACAAAATTTATAAGTATAGTAATAATATAATATAAAACATTTTGGAAGGATTCATATATGGGTTATAAGTAAGTATAAGCTTTAAGGTCCATAACGTCATAGGTGTAACTATTCTTGATAGCTTTGAATATAACATCATCGGAAGTTCATCACTGGATATATATTAATTATTTCTCTACGATCTTATGCGCCTACCTTATCTTAGTTTAAGTTATTGAAAGATAGTCACACGGTTGCAGTGAGCTCCAAACCAATTTCAACGACAACAAATGAGTTAGTTAAAATAGTAATACTCTTAAAGTGCTTAATGAAATACATTGATCGCGTGTGCAACCTCTGTTGCTATGGGAACGATGCGAATGAGGCATCGAGTTTTTTGGTCATTAAAGCTGAACATATAAAACTTTTATAATGAAACTAGCGATGAAATTTTAACATAAAAATCACATAGTAAAATAAAAAAATAACGAGCTTAGCGTATGCAAAGCTAAGCTTAATAGGTAGTGCTCAGCATTCACTGTTACACCTTGACGTATGAAATATTCGTCACACAAACACACACACAAATATTTAAACACTAATTCGATTTGGACGAATTCCGGTATTCACTAACAACTATCAAACAGTCCAGAACTTATATGACGTCAGGTTTGAATACCAAAAATCCAGTTTCTCAACTTGGAACGTAGAAACGTCTGCCCCATGCCCCAACATACACCAACATAAGTGTGGTTGGTAAATCCGTTTCGTCTCTGTTTAACACGTTCACAGCGTATCTCGTGAAACATGGACTGTCGCAATTTGAATATTAAAGGAAAGGAATAAATATATAAATATGAAATAAAATAAATCCTTTTCGAAAACAGAATGCAATGGTGTACCTACGTTTATACGGGGCTGCTAAGACATCGTACCCCACTGAAAATTAAATAGTATCTCAGCGGGAAACGGTGACAAAACGCCCTCGTATCGAACACGACGGCGGTTGCGCGCGACCTATGTATGTTGTGCATAAAGAAAACAAAAGTTCAATAGTAGTTCGCACAAAGGCCATTTTTGGACTTATTAACTTAAATATTTTAGATAATAATATTGACGTAGAAATACTACTTATCCCGAGCGAATTTCAGTAATTTGTGAACGACCCTATCTTTTTGTGAAAACCGTTTAAAATTCGTTAAGTAGATACAAACAATAATGTTTTTAGAGACGGCCATCAAACATATATACATAACAACCAAAAAATGCCGCTGTGAACGTGTTAGAAGCTTATAGTACATGCTTACCTTTCGTCTTACGGATAACCAAGCTCCACTTGCAGACATCGAATTTTAAAAATGAAATATCAGTGAACGGTACACATTTCAAGGCTAACATAATAATTCCCTAATAAATCACATTCTTACAGAAAATTGCATTACAAGCTGACGTGACCAGAATGTCATTAGGCAATTTGGACACGTCACAAAATGACATAATTGAATAAATGTCTCAAGTCCTCATCGAAGGTGGCGGTTCGTTTATTTTCTCTGTTCTGTGGGACACGATGTATGTGATAATTATCTAAAAAATTAATAAATAATAAATAAAAAAAAGACTTATATTATGGCTTAGAGACATACTTAATCCGTGATCAGAGTTGATGCAGTGTACAAATAAACATAATAAAACAATTTTAGCAAAAAAAACTTCAAACAGGAAACAACGATTGAAGGTTACCCTTATTTCCCAAGAATGCCATCAGATTCTGGTTTCCTCATGGTTCACCTCTCACCCTTTGTAGCAAAAAATAGTCATAAACAATAAAGATTTCTGCAAATACACATAGAAAATAATAAAAAAGGAAAGCTCAACAAAAAGCCAAGCTGGGCACCATTTTCACAGGTGTAGATTTGGCACAAATGCATGTTGTGTGTGTATCACTAACAGAGATGTTTTAAGAATATTGATATAATTAAGCAATATTTAGGAACACTTCTGTTAGTAAAGCACGTACGAGTACCCATCCAATAAGAGACGGCTAAAAATCTTTAACAAAACTATAAATGTTGGGCAGCTAATGCGATGTATTACTCCTGTAGTTCCTTGGATTAGTTCCACCGAAGTCATACTAAATTTTCGTCTCTATCAATATAATTGGTTATCAACAGACATACAAATAATATATGTATATATATATGTCCGATGAAAACTAAATATAGGAATAGATTGACATCCGTAGACTGCAAAAGTTTAGTGGTAATTTGGCCGAAGGCTCGTGTAAGCTTATTTTATTGAAACAAGGATTTTGTATAAATCAGTATCATGTATTTGATATTATTTTATGCATTCCGTTCAGAGTCTATATTTATTCGAGAAAATGCATTTTCTTTGTAGCCTAAGAGCCGGCTTATGAATATGAATATAACAGTAAATTTATAAATAGTCTAATAACGCCTTAAAATCGTATCGTAAGCAGACTTCAAAATTATTAATTACGAAGAGTTACTTATGAAATCGGTGCTACGTAATCACGTATATTTTATAATTTGTTTTTTACTATTTATAGTATTCATTGGCGTCGCATTTTTCTACGAATTAAATTGCATTAGGCTTTGGTCAAATTTGCATTATAACCTTCAAAAAAACAACATAAAACGTCAACAGCTCTCATATCAAAGCTTCGGGAATACTGTTGTAGTATCATAGTGGGAACTGGATCGAATATTGAATCCATTTTGCAATTCACCCGATAGGAACGTGCAATTGAACGCTCGGAGCTTGTGCATGCCTAATACCTAACTCGCTGGAGAATTCCTGATATGGAACTGAATGACGAATGATCTGCGACAAATGTAGGCGGGGTCCTGTTTCTAGGGCCACCAGGTGTACACCAAAAAGACGTGTTGTTAATATACAGGTCACGCGTATCCCACGAAAGCTGCAGCGTAAAAGCTCATGCTAACTTCTACGCACCTCATCACTTTACGTGGATGCACATCACATATTTTAATAACAAATACTGACGAACCATTTTCCAGCAAATTTCATTATTATATGATTAAAATGATTATGTAGGCCAGCATAAATTGGTTTGGTTTGTCATGCAGGTAAAGTGCTTTAATTACATATTGAAGTGACATATTTCGTATATAATCGCTTTGATGAATACTTCATTATTATAGGTTAGTAGATAGGTTTAGTATTGACTTTTGGATTGTTAGAGAATTAGAGGGAAAGGTCTCATGCACTTAAACAATGGAATGTATTGTATGGAGCTTTCAGTTTCCGGTCCACCGATAAGGCGAATATCAGAAACGCGACACGATTCGTCCCTCAGATATTATTACATCATCGCTTCGTCTCTTGTTTTACTTTATCAGCCAAACTTGAACGATACATAGTATCGTAGTAGAGCAATGAAGAGAGTCTCTTGATGCTTCTTCTGAAACGCATATGTGTTCCTAGCGCATATGTCTATGTCGAAAAATCACGGTGCCAATAGTATGCTGTGTGTCGTTGCTTACATTACCCAATTCATCCGCGTTCATTCACAAGCCACGCCATAAACATTGACATGTGTCAAACGTTATCAAGTGCAATTCGTGATTAATAATTTAAAATTAATTACTGGCCATGAATATCGCATTATTTCGGCTTAATGCAGAGCTTTCAATCACAAATACACCATCAACCGAAAAATATTATTTGTAATTAAATGGTAATGTGAGCAATTACACCTAACATAGAATAAAAATTTTTTGTCCCCCCCTACATGGCTTACCTCCCTGGCGACTTCCGCCCCAGGGCCGTGGAGCTGCTACGTCTATCCCATCCCGTCTACTGTTCCAAGTCAGGGACCTGATTGTTATCAGTATAAATCTGAATAAAATTATTATGCGTTTCTAATAACGCAAGTTGGCGCACGTTGTATTAGCACCAAAGTGCTCTCTGGCTTGGATCATAATTCAAATTATACTATGTCCAAGCAATACAAATAAGAAATATCTTTTATTCTTCTTCGTGCTCTGCCTACCGTAGAACTATTTTTAATTAGTCCCAATAGCTTAACAAAAACGTGTCAAATTTGAATGCCAATTGAGTATTATGAGTGCACCGATTGCGTCAAGAGACATACAGCGTTTGTAAGGTCCGGGGTGGCGTCCGACCCAAGGCTAATTGAGTAAGTGGCGATTGGTGTTTGACTTGCCGTCGGCCTGATTGTTCCATCCCTGTATTTGCTTGGCCTTCCCCGCACACTTTTCTTTGTTCCCACGCAAAACTAGATTAAATTGAAGCCAACATCAAATACACTTTTCTTTGTAACATGTTTGTTCAATTTGAAAGGTAAAAGGTATCGAGAACGAAACCTTTAAATAATGTTTGCGGGTTTATTGTTGATGAATATACCAAGAGTAATTTCAAGTATTATTTATGCCTTGCTCATCTGCTTCTTGTAATACTTTATTGCATTAATAGGTATCATTGTAAAATCAGAAGTCAATTGTATATGAACGTGATGCTTAAAGCTTCTCCTCCTTTGATATTAATTTTTTTCTATTTCCTTTGTAAGAATTAAACGTAGTACTACTACGTTAAAAAGTAGACGCAACGGACACCACACCGGCCTGCAGAACCGTCTGTTAAGGTCAAAATTTGTAAGTATAATTTGAATTGAACTAAAAATGGCCTACAAAGTATTTGAAAAACAACATTTAAAAGTCACGGAAATGGCTAGAGGTTTAGTCTAAAGCGATTATTGTGGCTACTAATATTTACAAATTGATCATGAAATTGTTAAGGGTTTTCTAATGACACTACACCTTTAATAATGAAATAATTAATAAGAATATAAAAATACGTCAAGCTTATTATTAGACTGGCAAAGATCTTTATTTTGTCTAAACAAGGATATTTACGCCTTCTTTAATTTTAATTAAGGTTTGGATTTGGGGTCAGTATTCTATGTAAGCTTCGGGACCTTTCTCTTTAACATGTTACTAAATTAAATGTTTAAATTTCTAGCAACCTTTGAACTAACAAAATTACTAGCAAGAAAATGTCTTTAAACTTGAGCAGTCATGTAATTGTACAGATTAAAAAAAATACATCCACAGGAAAGTAAACCAAATCCCCAGACTCATGAATCATATGTGGACAAAAAAAAAGTTATACTTGGGCGGTATTAAAAATTAATTTTTTTCGGGATTTTGCCTCTACGAACAGCGTTCTCTTCGATCGCTGTTCGTAGAGGCAACATACTAAGGATGCTAAAGTGTCGGGGCGAAACGTGTTGCATCACGTTTTCACTGAGTATTGCTTGTAGATTGGTCTATAAGGATTTTGTACTATAGACTTCCACAAAGTAACGCCTGATTCTATTAATTATGAAATTTTTAATATCTACGCTAGAAGCCTCCAATAAAGAAAGTTCGCAAGATCGGACACCGGATAGTTAATCTCTATTGACAGAGTGCACGAGACAAGTGACCGCAAACACAACTTGTTCTTCATCTCATTGACCACTACGACACGACGTATCAAAAGGTGTACGGTGCACGTAATCATTGCTTTTCTTGCTAAACCATGACACAGATCTCATAAAGTCTAGTCTAATCAAAATCTGTTGTCCTGTAAGATTGAGTATGATTATAAGTCTGAATTTTTTTTTAAATACTAGGTAAGTACGAAGAAACTTTTGATACTTTTGATAAATTTAATCCAATCGCAATACATTATAATAGAATTCGAATACAATTGAAATCCTTCCGTCACCCAGGAACTTTTCTGTGATTTTATTTTCACAATCCGTACTCTTTATTTTTCTTTATATAACAACGTATGTGTTAAAATACATAATAGCTCTAAGTTTTGCAACAAATTTCCCAAGACTCACAAAAGTTATCGTTTTCATTAAAACTTGGTTTGTTTAGTCTAAGTAAATATTTAGTTTACAAAATTGATATAATAGAGATATTGAAATTGTTTTGGAACTTTCAAATAAAAGAGGGTTTTTAGTCCTAAGCATAATTCGTGTTAATCCGCATCGAGGTCTGTAATTCCGAGATTATTTTTAGCTTTGTTAAAAAATCTAGATTCTCTCGGCCTCTCCTGGATACGGAAAGAACAGCCTAAGTTGAAGGAATTCCTACCACTGAACTAATTATCTTGGTGAAACGAGTATGTGTGAGCGTGTGTGAGTATTAATTGCGAATAACTGTCTTACAACACCCAATTGAGATATCCTATTCTAAGGCGCCGAGCGCGTAAACATCACAGCAACTTGTTGGACGCGACATTGAAATACTAGTAAGTTAGGACTGTTGAAATTTCCAAACTTTCAGCTAGATAATCCTGTTTTGTGTTTTCATTAAAAACAGTTACGTAAGTATTAATATATTTAACTATTAAAAACATCGCATGACTTTAAACAATGTAGCGACATGTAGAAGGTAAAAGTATCCTTACTATCGATCATATTACAAAACCCATTCTGAAACACGTCAGCTCGTTTAGCACACACTTTCACAGACGGCCGATCAATGAGGGATAAACACTCAAAACCATTCGAGACGAATTCTATGCCTCCTCTTTCCATACAATGTCTCATGAAACGGAATAATTCTATAGTTTTTATACTAACTTTAAATGAGTAAGTAATTTTTTCAAGTTGATTTTCCGGTTCAAGCAAAAGCTTTGAAATCAGAAAGCCTTCAACGCGTACATCATTATGTATATAAATGCGTATTTCGACGTTCGTTATGTCATTTGCGTTATAAGATGTACCTACGTCTTTTACCTAAAGAATTGCGGTTCGGTTTGTGGCCCACGAGTATGAGTTATTGGTGTACCAATTATATAGAAAGAAGTTTAACACGAACAAGGAAGTGAACACCACACAGCTATTGTTGAAAACCTAAAATATATTTGAGACGAACTATCGAAGAGAAGTAAAATTAATAAGGCCAAAAGTTTTTGATAACTCTTTAAGTACCCTAGATACCTAAGTTATTAATGATAATATTATAAAGCTGAGGAGTTTGTATGTTGTTTATTTGATTGAAAGCGCCAATCTCAGAAAGTCAATGTCATATCAAATCACTACACAATTTACATAATTCGTTGAGAAAATGCCACCTCTAGGTACCAACTAGCATTAAAGCACCAATTGGATAATATACTTTATTTTGGTATATTAGATTCAACTAAAAGTAGTAAAAAGTTTCAAAGCGTTAGTCGTCATATATTACATGCTATTAAATGCATTTCGAATCGCGTTCAAGTTGGAGCTGTTGACAAAAGAATCTTTTTCGGATTCAGGAGCAGTTTGGAGTTAGTATTCTGCGCCCGAGAGTATTAAAAGTTTCAGGCTTGTTAGGATCCAAGTTTCATATTATTTTGATTTAAACCTCTCTTCATAATTTATGCATAATTTCAGCAAAGATTCCTTCAAGCCCTTATTAATCATGTTTGTTTCATAATTTAAATTTATCAAGTTTCAGTTTTACATAATTTAATACATCCATTGCACATGAATTTACATTAACCTGTGTACATTGATCTAGGTAGGTAGATAGAAAATATTTAATCACTTTAGCTAAATTCCGAAAATGTTCCACACAAATTCTCAGAAACGAAGAAAACTAAACTAAACGAACGAATCAGGTGGATTCTAACTCAGAGAGAGTGGTCCATTGTGGTTTTTGAAATACCGGTAAGTATCATTATTAAATTACTTTTATTTTAAAATTAAGTTCGCTTTGTACTGTAAAGGATTTAAAGTTCGATCAAAATACTATTTTAAAGGTATAATGCACCTAAGTCTACTTCGTATCTTTCAAAATCGCTAGATTATAAAACACACAAAAGAACAGATCCTGTAAGAAGGTACAACTGACTTGATTTAATTTTCGCATAATTAAGCACGGGTGCCAAACATTTGAATAAAGTTTGAATAATAGGATAATGTGGAGAGAGTTGCTACAAGCATCCGTTGCTTGACGGGTCTGCTGCGCCCCTGGCGTTTTCCACCTTTCCCAAAACGGCGTGTGCCCTCAGGGCTTCTACGATCCAAGAAAACAAAGCGAAATGTGCAAAACAAACTTCCATTAAATAAGCACGGACATTTAAAGTTAATATTTACAACGAATTGGTAGTTTACTGAGAAATTATATAATTCGTAAAAATATTTGTTTAGACAAATCGAATTTAGATCATAGTAAAACTAAGCCCCGAGTTAGTATACATAAAACAACATGATATTAATCATCATAATTTCTAGAAATAGACGAAAGTTTTATATCTGTAAAATTGTAGCCACAATTGATCGAATTAAACTTAGAATTCATTCATTTTTGTTTGAAGTAGATTTGGTCATATAGTTAGGCCTAAGTAGATTAAAAAGCCAAAAATGCACACCCTCATAGAGCGATGCATAGATGCGAGCACACAACTACAAGCTATATTATTATCATCTTACAGTTTAGTGGCAGCAATTTCAAAATATATTTCATCATCTTTAAACTTAAATATTGAAAAAAGAAAAATATTACTTTAAATGCTGAGCTTGCTACCCCCTTAGGAGGACGTCTTCCTGTATTGCCACTGCCTCCAGTGCGGACTGTAGACCAACGCCAGACGGGACCTTCTCGACTCGGTCGGGCCGATACAAATCGCAGGCGCATTTCCATTTCGGAAAAATTCGAATTAGGATGACCGTTGAGTAACTCAGCAAAAAAATTACAAGTAATGGACTCGTTGGGTACTTTAACTTAAGAGGAAGCACGTCTTCCTTGGAAATTAATTATTCAAATTATTCGGTTTAATTTATAATTGAAGGTACTTAACGACCATCGAAATACTACGCACTTTTAATTTGCAAGTTAACACACGCGGGGTAGTAGCGCTCAGGAACACTGGAGCGCAACTAGCTACTCGCGACCGGAACACGTCTAAGCTGCTCGAACAACTGACTCAAACAATTGCAAAATAAATTCGAGCCACCATATTTATAGGTTTTCACTTCGAAAATCTAGATTGTTCTTGAAAGTGCAGGGATAATACCGATTACGATTCCAAGGATGATGCAATTGGCTCTCTAGCAAAGTGCTGTTTATGAAAACTCGGAGCTATGTAAAACAAAAAGTCCATAGTGAAATTATGGTTGATTTTAATCATGATTTTTAAATCTGAAATGACTTAACGCTGAAATGACAAATGGCCTCCTATTTGATGTTGAATTTTACCTTCCGAGTACCCTGTGACCAATCAAGAGTAAACGCATCGCCTATCATATTATAGAACAAAATCCTTATTTTCCCAGTGATAAAACCCACGTCTGCAGTGGATTTATTAAATAAAAGGTATAAATCGGTATTATTAGGGCTTGCCGCCGGTGTTATTAATTTCGACGCATTCCATTCCTCGTTTTCAGTTAAGTAAAGTCAATTTGTTCTTCAATTACAATTCAAGCAGTCTTCAAACGAACTATTTGGATATTAAAATGAGATCTGAAATGTTTCATTTCCTTTTCCCAACAAAGGCGTTGATAAGAATTTCTATTAATCATGTATTTTTACTGTAAGAAACTGCTTTTAGCAGTAAGGGTATAATTTTCTTGCAAAACCGTTGGTGACTCGAAACACTGCGACGGTTCCCAAAAATTAAAAAGTAATACGCGGTCAGTACTTGTTTCTGAATTTACGACGAAAGATTGCCACAAAAGTTTTCAAAACTGGTTTAATGAAATGAAAAAGTACAGTTGCGTAAAAGGATTGTGTTAAAAAGCCCTTTTTTCACCTTAAACAGTATTTAAATCGTTTTTATTTAATAGTTTTTTCATATTAATTTCGGAGGCTGACTTTTACGCTTTGCGGTAAATGTTTTCCATCATTGGAATTCATTCGAATAAAAATAATAAGAACGTGCTACGATGGACTCACTTACACCATGAAACAGTGTAGGTTCGTAAAATCTTTTTCGTGATTTTCGTGACAAATATTAAACTCGATTTTGAATCCAAGCATATTGCAAAATTGGAATGGGAAACTTTAATCCGCAAATATGAGCGTCGTGATGGAGTGCGTTTTTTGAGCAAAATAATGCTTTACTACTATGGGACTTTCCATACAAAGGTTTCTTTATTAATTTACTTAAGCTTTTTTAGTGTGATCGGATCGCGTGATCTTGAATGGCGTAGCGTAGGTATATACACAATAGGGAACTTATAAAGGTGTTACCATAAATCTCCAAGGTAAAATCGGAAATATTGTTCCTTTCCTGGAAGCTTCCAGTGCGTAGGGGCCCGTAATCGGTTTATGTTACGCAAATTTTAGAAAAATGGCTATGTATTTTAATTGGCAATTAGGAAACACTTGATGGAATAATCTTTAAAAATAAGGCTGTGATATTTATTTAATAATTGTAAATTTAAGCGAATTCTAAATCCCGGATTAGATAGAAGATTCCCGGATAGAAGAATTTAATGCTTATAATATGCTTATTTCAAATAAGGAAAAAATGATGAAATTACTTGAATACAGTTAACAATACTTTTTCCAATACAAGCTAATCGATAAATTAATAACCTACTATTTATTGGTTTTATAAGGTCCAAAACGCTTTGAGTTCGGCTAAAAGTCTTCGCAAATGGGAAAGATTTCAGGCAATTTATCGCCTTTGAACTCGCGTACCTACAAAAACGACATTTATTCCGCATTTTTCACAGCCGCCCGGCACTAATATAATGGGAATCGAGTTAGCCGCGCAAGGCGCAAAAATCGCCCTGCCTATAATAGACTGCCGATTAAAATTTAAATTCTGCAGAATTTTCCATTACGTATGTGCGACAAATATAATCCAAAGCTACCTTTTATTAGCCTTGGCCTCTGGATTTCTGCATCATTTCATAGTCATTTATGCTAATTTTGAAGCAAGAAATACATAGCTCTCAATTTAATGAAAGATCTCGGGTTTGATTAAACCTATGTAAAAAGTATTGTATTCACTTTCGAATTCGTTCCTTTGATATTTGGGAATCTGGATATGTCCTAATTATCATCTGGTCCCTCGTACATAAAATAGCAAAGTACTCTTTTAATGTCGATTTTAATTCCGAGCCGGGATTTTTTTGTCGAGAGCTCATCCGTCTCATTTAAGCCCAATTAATGATGTAAGCCCTTAAGCTGTTTATAATAGACAATTAAGAAAACATATTTTTTGTACCAATTACGGTAAGATGTTATTGTTACGTTCAAAAAAAAACAAAGGGTGAATTATCGTCGAGACTTGATCATTATTAAGACCGTACCTACTATCAAATGCTTTTGAATCACGGGTCATACTTAGCGACTAGATCTACACTAACAGTAAGTACAGTAAATATTAAGGACTTACAGTTGTCGGACTCTTCTTAATACGGCTGGACGAGAAGTGCTCTATCACTTCCCAGTTAGACTTCCTTGGAGTGGTGTTCTGTTCGCCTGGCGAGGAGGTGGCCCTCGGAACAGCAACTGGAGTTGCTCTGCCAACGTCATCAGCCCGTACTGAGGTCCCTGCGGATCGGAGGGACGCGCATCTTCGGCCTCTCAGCGCTTCCTAAAAACATAATCTCTTTTACATATAAAATTCACTTGAACTTACATTTCATAACGATTGCTTAAAAGTCTATTAGCGTTAGTATTCCGTTTTTATTTGATATTTTATCGTTTACGAACAAATTTTGCTTAATAAAGACATTCCAAGTACGCACTCATTTAATATTTTTATTAATCTCAATTAAGCGCTAATCTCAATTAGAGTTAAGCATCTTACGCTCAAAATCAATCTGTTAATACCCTGATCCACTTATATTAAAATATAAATTCAGATATTTCATGGTCTCAATAGAAATAATATTTCGATAAACAGAGTATTTTTGCCTTCTCCTTATTTCCCTTTCAGTGTCATTTTTGAAACAAAAAATGTAAAGTGTACACCCGAATCAAATTTACAAAAATAAAAAGCAAATATCTCAGATCCTTAAGAATATTGTTAATAGAAAATAGAATTTAAACATCATATAGCAGTCGTGTTGGCGTTGAACTACCTCGACTCCTCCTTCCTGTCGTAAACGCTGTCAACACCACGAGTACGCAAAATCATATATTGATATACTATGAAAAAAAAATTATAAATTTAATTATATTAGTAACAGCGGTCTCCTCCGTCAAGGTTGAAAAATATTTTCTGTAAACACGTCCACACCTGAGATTTATTCATAAGATGATATCCTTGGTGCACCAAAAAAATGAGTCGCATATAAAATGTTTTCAGCCAATAAATACGAATTTACTGCTTTTAAGAACGAATTTAGCATAAATAAGTCAAGCAAACGTTGAAATCTGTCAGAATAAATTTAAAAAAATACAATGTTTCGCAGAAGTAACTGCGTGTTATTCAAATTTCAAGCATCTCTAGTGGAAGACATAATTAAAACATGTTCTTCGGTATATACTGCGCAGCAGCACTTTGAAGGAAAGGGTTTGCTTACTATTGCTGAAATCGGTGACGCAGAGGATGTTTACGAACTCGCTCACACTTAAATATCAAAGCGTTGCAAACCCTAAGATTATTTAAAATAATATTGTTCTGGATATCCTGTGGAAAGTTTTGAGAGGAAAAATACAGACGACTGAAAATTTAAATGCATTCATGGCCAGCATAATATTATTTTGAAGCAATATTATTCATCGAATGATATTTTTATACTAAAATTATATGGTAAATCAATGCAACTGTGATATGAACGTCTTTTTAACCTTCACTTGGAATAACGACGCAGTTTGTCCACGTCAATAGCTACTTTAAAAAGATTATTCAAAAATATTTTTAGATGGCTTTTCAGTGTAGCAACCCATTTTAATAGTAATAAAAAATATTATACTGAAGTGGGTAGGAGACTTGATGTCCAGTTTAGCTTTCGGAATTGGTAATTTTGATAAGACAATATCATACCTTGAAATAGATAATTTCCTCGTATCCAAAAGCATTTCTCATTTTCGCCTACAAGAAACGATCGGAAAGTATTTTCGAAATTCAATCTGTCGTCGCTTTGATGGCCATTAAAGACGTCATTTAAAGAAATTCGTACAGATGAATGGATCAATATTTATACTAAAAACATTCAAACTGTGGAAACCACCGCGCGGAAAACAAAATATCATTGTGAGTGTAATGAGCATGCGCAGGTGCATCCTGTAGGTATCAACAAAAGAGACGTAACTTTATGAAAAAAACATGAAGTCTGGAAAAAACTAAGTAATGGAAAATTTTTATACAAATTTGCCCTTTGGTTGATCCCATGAGTCAATTGCGTATATATTCTACTAAAAAATATGATTTAATATTGGTTGAAACGTTTTTGTTGTTTTGCCCACCGGGATATGTTTTATCTTTGAATATTTTAAAAATAATGTATGCACTTTTCTTGCAAGACGAGACTTTTAGACCAGCGTAGAATTACAGTGGATACTTTCGTGTGAGAGGCTGTGCCACTCTGTCCGGCCTAGGTATATACATTATATCCGATTACGTCATTATATTCATACATCCGATACTTTTCTGCTATTTCGCAACTTGTTCTTTTATATCAAAGACGCAATCTAGAATTTTATACTTCTGATACTTATATGTGAATTTCCTGTTATATTGCTACATTAATAATAATGCAGTAAAGCCAAAAGAACTTTTAAGCAAACACCAAAACTATGATTAATAAATCGTAAATTACCTTTGCCTTCGCATGTGAAATGATCAATTTCTTCGATAAAAATAGATATTATTCTAGAAATTAGGTTTTATTTTATGAAAAACAAGCAGTTTTTATTTAAAACGTTTCAGCAATAATTAATCATTTTCACGTGTGACAAAACTTTTTAGATTTGCTGTCACCGATATTTATAGATTGAATAAACCCAGGGTGGATTTACATATACTTAGATAGGAAACTAGTGTCTTTAAAAAGACAAGTGTCGTTACCTGTTTCAAATCCGTATATCGAGAAATAAGCCAGAAAAATCTGAATTATACGGAAATGATATTTTCTATTCTCATATGGAAATGCATGCTTTTACTAGCGAGAAAATGCGCTATCGCATCACCAGGCCACTGTGTAAGCAATTACGAGGTGCTTATAGTTCATATTTTGTAATAAGCAGTAGTCAGAAGTATATTAAGGTAACAGCTGTAAGATCACCTCTAAATAAATCAAAATTGAACACATTCATTTAAGCGTAACTATTTGAAAATTTTCCTTTTATTTGCTATAAAATATACGGTACGTGCGAATAGCGCTGTTAAATGCATTGATTGAGTGTTTACTAGACTAAAATAGGTAAGACCATTAAACGAGATTTTCTTTGCGCTCCACTACAGTAGGTACCAATCATCTTCCGTAAATCATAACCACTTAATCAGTCTTACTTCACTGCAAATACATCAAACCGTCTCTTTCTATC
Source organism: Pontia daplidice (assembly GCA_963693355.1). Classification (NCBI taxonomy): domain Eukaryota; kingdom Metazoa; phylum Arthropoda; class Insecta; order Lepidoptera; family Pieridae; genus Pontia; species Pontia daplidice. Next base: position 8,113,335 of record CAVNZL010000001.1, read on the forward strand.
AGGGCGTTAACTCAATTTGTTTGAAAGAGCCAAAAGAGTTCTTGATCAGACGACGTAGCACATTCTCAATTTTTATGAAATATTTTGAAACTTATTTTTTGGTTTAAATAATATTGGAGGAGTACTATTGAATTGAAATCAGTGCATCCACGAGAGTATTTACCAAATTATTACTTCTTTCGCTAAAAATGATTTATTATGAGCCATTAAACGTAATCAAGTATCAAACTACTTTGGCATATACCGATAGTTTAAGTAAAGCAGTTACCGATGGGCAGCTGTTTTCATTTAAAACTCAATCAAAACCCATCCATCAAATATCTGCGACTTGACTGATTGGAAATGGATCTGCTGTGGGCTTATGGCGAGGATTAATATATACTACTATCAATATATACAAATATTTTTACATTTTTGTGCACCTAGATTGTTTGCTTAGGCATTCGTTTGTGAAAAAGGATTTAGGACAATAAAATAGTGTGGCAAGCCTAGCCCGCATTTCATCCCTGTGACGTCACTACTTCCACACAAATTCAACTGCAGTTATTTTCGAATGCTTTAAAACATTTTGTACGTGTAAATATGTAATTAATAGTTCAAGTTGCTGGACTTTTGTATTCAGGCCATTCTTAGAAGGTAAAACTATTATATATAATATCACTGTGTTGTTCTTTATGAACGTCGAGTCTATGTCCACGTCCTAAAAACTAAATGAAAATGATGGAAGTCCTCACATATCGATAAACTTATTGAGTTTTGCTACCGCCGTCAAAAAATTAACTTCAAGAATTACCTACCTAATCTAACGAATCAATATAAATAGGAAATATTTTTACAATAAGGATTACAAAAATAGGCACTGATAGGAGGACCTTTTTAGAAATTGTTTCGCTCAGGTGTGCTATATTCTTTATTATAATGAGTCATTGAAATTTCTCTTACTAGTATTTTGTGTACAAAGGGCCTCTAAGCCCTGACTCTACCCAGTATCAGACAGTCAATTACATAGAGTTTAAAACACATTATACATGTATGTATACTTCATATATATATGTACATGTTTAATAAGAGCTACGTTTATTTATTTTGCCAAAACTTTTACTTACGCTCTACCTATTTTAATCATATTCAATTAAATTCGTATTACTACGTATGCGAGAGAGTAATTATTAGGCGAAGAATATATATTGATAATAATGCCAGCACTTACCATACTGTGGCCGCTGCGACTGCGAAGGCTGAGTCGCATCTTCCAATCACGCCTGGAAGCGTGGCCCTCCGTGCTGTAAGATCTCTTCATTGGCTGCGACATCTTGCCACTGATTACAAAAGCACTAGCATTATGAGTCTCTATCGCGGTAAGTTGTACACAAATCTATTTTAATTTACATGTTACACTATCTTATTCACTTAATACACTACACTTTTAGTAAAGTTAAGAAAACCTGAAACAAAAAGCTGGTGTTAGTTTTTTTAGCACTTGTTATTAGTACAGCATCCGATTCTATATATTTTTAACGTTGGAAAGCATATTAATACTAGTGATTTGTTCAAGCAACCAAGACTATTAATCTATGCGAAACTAAATATAAAGAAGACAAACGGGAAGAAGATTCTATGGGCTTGCACCCATATCTCAAAATGGTGCTGTCAATGTAGAACAATATATTGTGTGGTCTTACAGGCAGTAATTTAAATTTTGAATATATCTTTGTTGCGATATTCGCTTTGTGGCCAAAAACAAATAAACGCACACTACCTATAACCCTTTGAAGCTCGAATCTCAATGCGTAGCAAACCGTCTATGTAAATTTATCCCTTTCACTTCACTTCTGATAACTTACACAAGAGATAGTAATTACTATATTCTGTTATTAAGGAACCATAAAATCACGTTGTGACATATGTAACACAACACAACATATATATATCGAGCATCCAATTGGATTAATATCAATATATACGGTTAATTTTCAGTCATTAATATATATCAGCATACATAAAGCAGATAAAAAATAAACACGGACTCACATGTATCTATGGAATATTACAGATGATTCTGCTCTCTTTGATTGCAACCACATCTCAACCTCTACTCCAAAAACTACTTATCGTGGCTGATTTATCAACCGTGGGTTGGCAACTGACAGTCGCGCTTGATAATGCAATTCGAGTACCCAGCTGAATACCTATTTCTCTTACCATCTGTTCATTATTTGGTCGTGCGGTAAAGGAAAATATTCAAGATTATACATCAACGTAAGCCAGACAATAGAAGTTGTGCGCTGATAGTGCATGCTACGGAGACGAACTTTTAAAAATCGTAGCTTAAAAGCATCTCGACCTATGCGTAGAACAGAGTCCGATGTGATCATGGAGCAAAAATGAGTTTAATAGCTAAACGAGATAAGGAATACGAACTCTACAGACTCACGTTTTTAGAATTTTCGTATCTTGTTTAGTTTCGGAGATATAGAATCGAATAACGTACTATCTGACATTAATTCCGTATAAAAACGCACGAAGTGATCATGCGACGGCGCGCGGAAGATGAGCGGCGCGTCCGTTTGTCACTCCGGCCTGTGTTCATTGGAAAAAGGGTGTTTTGGTGTAATGCGCTCAGATTTTTTTCGGTTTGATGTACAAAATAAATTAATGGCTTTGCATGTACAAAACTATTTTTAAAGATGTCACGTTGAAAGAAAATATTAGATATGCTACAAAAACTGATGCAGAAAGGCCTGAGCTTAGTGTACCATTTTCAAATTACATGAAAAAAAGTGCTAAAACTGATATTTTGATGATTTCAGCTATATTATTTCGCGATACACATTAATAAATTCTTAAATTAACAAACATCATATCCGTATTGCTTTAATTAAATTTTTATCTCAGTAAAACATTGTGGGCGATTGATTTTAATATAGGACGTTTCTTTCCGGAGAGGTAAAGAAACGCATTTGTTGCGCGAAAATCATCCGAAAAAACATTTGACATAGTGCTTAGTCACAGAGTATTCATTCTTTGTGTAGTAATAAATAGTAAAAAGTAGAAGTCTCATGAAACATAGGGACGTTTTTATACAAACATTTTTGGTTCCTTAAGCGTGTCATATGAATATAGGACGATTTTCTACGGAATCTGTACTATGATTTCTGGGTTTGATATTAAGATGGGACGTTGTTACTGGGATAATGACATCAGTTAGGACGTTGTTCATTTAAAAACATCGTTAAATAATAATAAAATAAAGATTTTTTATTTAAGGTTTGTTAAATTAATGTGTTAATAATGTTTTATGAATACCTTTAATAATAAAATACAGTATTATTGAAGTTTTTTTTGTACTTTAGCTCTGAACGTTGATAACAACAACATTAGACAACAAAGCTCACAGTTGTCTATGGGTGCAGAAGAAATCAGTCAGGAACTAGCTGATATATTATGGGAAGAAGTTCTGCATTAAGATGGTGGGACCGAAGAAATTACCTGAGATGGCTTAATACCAAATTTGTCTGGTCCTATCAACCTATCATATTTTCTTTGGCACTTCCTTCTAGTTTCAAGAGTTTACCATTAATTGAGCTTGAAGATTTGTTAGAAGTTTCTCACCACAGATTACCCCAGTTAATTTGGAACTGTCACTGCCAACTCCTATGTCATCTCCTACTAAATATCCATTCCGTCTGCGATAGCTCGTTCTGCCCATAGCATACATACTTATTATCTGCGATTTCTTCGTCGTCGTTTAGCACCATAAATTCACCTTCTTCTTCGCACTTAAGCGATTCCACCGTGACTCTTAAGAGAAGTCACCACGACAATCATAAGATTATTGTAGATGACGCAATGAAACAAAGTGTTTGTGATCATGTTCGCGTATTTTCCTGTTGAATCGCATTATATACGCAAGAATAGCCAAAAACTCTACCTGCAAGGAGACTTAAGTATTGCCAAAATGTTCAAAATTTATCTTAAATGGTTTGACTCCGAGAAATGCACCTCTAAGGCCTTTTGTAGGTACCTTTGTAGGTACGCCAATATCGTGACATTGTCAACTTAAACTTTAATCACACAATTCACATTCCCAAAAAGAATCACTGCAACGAATGTCGCGTTTTTCGATTGAAAAAGAATCCAATGTACCAAGAGAAATAAACTTTTAAGCAACACCAAAATAATAACAGAAGGTCGCAAGGAATTTAAAAACCCAAGATAAGAAAGACAGATGATTGCAGCTGTGTTTGATTTTGAAAAGTATTGCAGCGTCCTCATGACACTCCAACACACTTTACTGTAAGAGAAAGTCATCTTCATTTCACTTCACAGTTTTTGACATGAAGGTAAAGGGATAAGTTATATGTGGGATGAATCTGTGGCAAAACGTGGCGCAAATGAGGGCAGCAGTTGCCTCTTAGATTTTATTCAGACTAATGGGGTCAAAGATTTTCGCCTTTGGTCAGACAATTGTGCTGGCCAAAATCGTAACCGCTTTTTATTTTCAATGTTTGTTTACGCAGAAAAAAGTTCAACATATGCATAACACACCGCTTCTTACAGAATGGACACACCCAAAATGATGGGGACAGTGTCATTATGTTTTAACTTTTACGCCACCAAAATAGTTTTAATTATAATTACGTAAAATTTTGTTGGTATTATGTATGTTTGTTTGAACATATTGTTGATTTTATAACTAATGCAACGTTTCAATTTCTCCATAAGTGTCTCCTCTAATGTTCCTATTGGACATAGGTCTTTACCTGTCTGTAGTTTTATAATAATAATAATTATAATAGCCTTTATTCAGACATATTTTTTACATTTCGTCTTTTGCTAATCTTAATCTAAGACCCTGGCAAGTCTTCGACACCGACAATTTCGTCTGTTTGCCCCAGTTTGGCAAAGGCCTACTCCATTCTTTTCCTACCTAACCTATTATGGGCTTCCCTTGTCCATGTTTTCCCGGCTACAAGCTTAATTTCGTCTTCCCATCTTCGAAATTGTCTGCCTCGTTACTAGTACTGGTGATACTTGGGTATTTGGTTTCTTAGGTCTGTAGTTTTAGACTTTGCTAATTCTAAGTACCCACCGTACCTAACTGTGATGTGATGCCGTTTAAAGTGATGCTGTCTACTAGTTTTGATATATAATTTGAGATTTTTTAAACGATTAAATTATTTTACTAATAATTTTCTCTTTTTATTTAGTTATATGGGAGAGTAATCATCGTATGACGAACATTATGTTTTAAAAATTTAATATAGAACCTCACTTAATTCAGATGTCTCCGTAAAACAACGGCCAATGTTCACTACGGGCCCCCGCTCTTCCGCCATAAAACGTCCAATGTTCACTACGGACCCCCGCTCTTCCACCGTAAAACGTCCTATGTCTATATGAAACCCACTATCTCGTGAAATAAGAAGATAAGAAATATACACTAAATAGCATTTAACTAGGCTGGGGTGTTGTCACAACATACCAAAAAATCAAAATGTCAAGTCTCACTGTTTAAGAATTACATTACATAATACAAGTCAACAACTTCTCTTGCCTCTACTGTAAACTAGCAATCCTGCAGATGGGACTCTGTTCTACGGATAGGTCGATCTCTATCACGTATACTGGAACGATACTCGATTTGTGAAAGTGCGTAAGTACAAAATGCGTTTCAATTCAAAATGCGGTATTGTTTCATTATAAAAAAATTAAACTAATATTTGTCAATATTTTATTAGCGTGATAAAATAAAACTCAACGAAACAACTTAAGAGGTGGCATTAAGTCTTTATCTAGGTCAAGTGGGAAAATGAGACAGTAAAGGAGCCAAGACTTCCGCGGCAATATGCCGACGTCCAATTCAAACATTTTTCTTAAGGATTCTGCATCGTAATCCCAAGCTTGACTGCCATCTTACAATGTACAAAACTACATTTCACGGAAGTCGTTCTAGTCCAGACGCACAACAGTGCGCATTACAGCGTTCGTAAATTAATAGCGGAATGTCTCTTTTACTCTCGTGGTAAAGCCATTAATTATTACCTAATTAGCAAGACATTTCTAATTGACTTTCTAAAGATAAGAAGTTAACGAAACTTTGAATGAAAGTATCTCATTGAAGAACAAATTACTTCGTCGTTATAAGTTTGGTAAGTTATTAAAGAATGTAATAATTTTGTTGCGAATAAGGTACAAGCTGAGGTACGATGAAACAATTATATATAATTTATCAGTAACTGCTATTCAATTTTTTATTTATTATTATTGGCACCCAAAATTACGTGGCTAACTAACTACACACTATCCTTAACCAGTGTGAAAATGACGTCTACGAGTATTGTCTATAAACTATACACAATCAAAGTGATTTTCATCTTTCTGGATCCTATTTGACAACTGAAAATGATAAAATATTGACATCTTTGATGTTGGAATCACGCCGCTCACATTTTGATATTGATTTATATTATTTGATTCCCCACAGTTATTTAAAATCGTAATTTGTGGCAAGCGAAGTCAAGGGCGTAGATGGGCAACAAAAACGGGAAAAAAGTTAAGCGCACATTTTAATATAACGTATTGTTGGTATTATCGGAGAACTCGAGGGATGATGAAGGAAAAGTGAATGAATATTAAAATTAACGCATTTTTCGACCTTTATACCTTAAAATCTCGAAAAGCTCCCACGATTTAAACAAAATTGGGTACAAAGCCGTCTTAATCCAAATAAGAGATTCATTTGAGAGGCGTAAAAGCATTTCGAGTTACTTCATTCTACTGCGAGACAATTTAACATTGAGCTTTCACTGGTTTAAAATTCAACGTTTAATATTATATGCCTATTTATTATTCTAGGGATTAGGAAAAAGGTTCAGGGCAAACTCTAGAAGTTAATGAAGCGGGTGGTAATAATATTTACCACACTTTGTTAAATACAAAAATACCCAAAGAGAAAAGACTGGCAAATGCGTTGTATGCGGTAAGAGATGGACCGATAGACAGACAACAGCGAAGTCCTAGTTATAGGGATTCCATTTGTACCACGGAACGCTAACACAACGGCCGTAGGAATTACCGTGGAAACTCCCTTGTATCGTGTGATTGGGTTCGTTGTATTTCATATTTATCTTTCAATAAAGTCTAAAAAGCAAGTCAAATTGTAAAAGTATCTTATCATCGCGCTTTTGTCTAAAAATATCGTTTGATCGGTTCTTATTGAAGTATATTTTCGAGATCTGCTATTAACACCATGCATTTTAGTTGATCGTTGATATCTTATCGAATACGTTTTGGTAATTTACAAGATAAACACTAGAGATAACATCAAATTGTAATTGATTGGTTATCAAATGATTGTCGCTGATTCTTATCCATATTTTATAAAACAAGTACGATAATTTTATATTTTCGTAAGTCTTCCGTAAATCTGGTAATAATAACCTCGGTGAGCTGCTCGACATCTCGCAGGTATTGGCAGATTCTTGCCTCTGTTTGTTAACTTTTATATTATGATAAAAAATAAACAATAACGGAGGCTAGGACCTGTCCAATAAATCTTGTATTGATTCTACAGTATCCTTTTCATGTATCTTAAGCTCATTTGATTCTTGCTAATCTGAAGCATTTAGAATCCTCTGCATATGGGGACTGGTCCTGGGCTGGGGTGCACGCCTGTCCATTATTTACCACCAATCATGATTTGCTAATTCACCCAGAATATAGAATGATTACAATGACATTTTATATGTCGAAAACATAGCTTAAAATAGACAGCTTTAAGTTCTGAACTTATGCTCTAATCTATAACGGCAACCATATTAAATGATCGAAAAGTGGCGCGTGAGCTTAAAACGTAATTCTTAAGAGTTTGGTCGAACGCGCTAATCTCAAAAATTTTTGTCTACATATCATCGAGCGAGACTATACTTCGTTGAATATATAACATTAGTAACTTTTATCTAGCAATCTCATCGCCAATAAAATTAAAAATTTCAACAGGCCTGTCTGTTCTATAAATTGTTCTATAAATTCTATGAAGACTTATCAGTGACGGATGACAAAGGATGGCGATTGGAAGGTTGTAAGTTGTAGAAATACCGTAATGAGTAAATACAGGAATGTTTCATAGATCCTTCGATTAACTTTGTCTTAATTTTGCCCTTATCAATTGATAAAGTTTAAGGGTCGATCTCCGTACGGTATTTGAATATTACATAAGCTTAACAAACTAAATAATCGATCGTTACCTCCGCAATATATTCGCTGAGCGAGATTTTGTTCGAGTCAGAATCACCTAACAAAAACCTTTCGCATCTCTTATCTAAACACATGTCCAACCAAATTGAGAAGAAATGTAAATATATGTGGAACATTTTTGACACTTTTGAATTCCTAACAACTCCAGAACTATTAAATGTACCTCGTACGTTACATTTAGCACGTTTTATCACAGTATAGATCTAGTGAATTGCAAATTTATTATAGGGCCGTATTAACTACTTTTTAAGTTGACAATATTTAAAACACAGAATCCCTTGCATAAACTATTTAGAGACCTCAACAGGGTCAAATAAACGAGGAACCTTTGCAAATTTCAAGCATACCCTAATCATCCCCATATTATTATGGGGAGACAATTTGTAGGGATAATAAATTTAAATCTTCAAGATAATATTATGGCTTCAAAAAGCCTTTTCAGAGGGATCGGGGACCTCTATGATATCTTTTGAATGGTTGATGATGCATATAAAATAATAAAAGGAGATACGATTTTCGAGTGGTATTCAGATACAGATTGTTGTAAACTGAATTTTATAAGAACAAATTTTAATTATAGGTTAGAATGTCTAAAGAACTTAAGGGAACAGCTGAGGCCCGCTAAATGGTTTTTCATCTTTTTACTATTCACTTCTGCATTGTGCAACCATTTTACTACAATTAATTGGAACTTTTGGATTTATTTACTTCAGTTAAATTTAAGCTTATTATGTAGAAATTTACAAACTGAGAGTACCTGTTCCAGTTCATGATAGCATAACATCCTATTCTAACCAATTTCAAACGTTTGACTTGTTTATTACACTCGTTTACTAGGCTCGAAGGGCTCATGATCATAAACGAGTTAGGAGTTACGTGAAGTGAAAGTGCTAAAAAGGTTGATTTTATCAGACCATATTAGTGTTCGAAATGTGTGTGTAAAGTGGACTGTGACCTCTGTTGGTATAACTTCATTGTATATTGCATCACAATGAAGCTTATCAAATATTTTAAAAAAGGAATCAAATAAAACTTTGTGTTTTTTCTATGTTAAATGATCCAACGTTTTGAAAAAAGTTTTCTTAGGTGGGTTTCCGAAATTCTTTTAAATCTCCTTAAAAGACTAATTTGTCGTTTAATCAACGTTAAAGTTTCAATATTTGCAATACGAGTATAACTTAGATGACTCATTTTCTATACTCAAACAGTAAAGCTGAAACTAGTCAAATATAATATTAAACTTTTTCCACAAAAACAAAATTCCGTTACACGTCACTTTTCCAAACAACTTAACATTAGCTGATTCCTGCCCCTGTTTTATAAAATAATTAGTACGTAATTTTCTAAGGTTATCGCCACAAAATAATTTTAACAATTGATCCTCACATACCCAGATGTCCTTGTAGTGCATAAATAGGCTTTGAAAGTTAAAAAAAGATCTTGAAAAGGCTCTACGGGAAATATTATTTTCGTCCCTCAGATTGAATCCATAGTAAGATGTTGGCATTGTAAAGTATTGATTTATTGCCTACAATATTTCAGATACGCTGTAAATGTATCACATGACTATGGATATAATTTAAGCGAGCTTAATTTAAGAAAAAGAATTGAATGACTTCTATTCACAAACGGTTAAAAATTCAAAAATATATTAAATTCGCATAATAGTGATATAATCCCAAATTTTCTTATAATCCAAGTGATTAGTAGTAGAAGTAGATTTCAAATCAGAGCATTTTGAGCAGAGAACAGATAGATTAATAGGTTAGTCTACGTTTTACACCGACCACACGCGTTCATTAGATGAGCAGTATTTTGTCACATTGGCAAAGTCCAAAGAGAATGATAAGGACAGATAAATGGCGTCTGAAGGGACATTTGTCCACAGTTAGTTTTATTCAAACTATCATTTCAAATATATACCCAGATTTGGTGCACATTTCCGCTATATTTTTAAAAGTACTGCGGTAAGCCTAACTACCGCGCGTGTTTGTCATAAAACAATTGAACGTGTCGCTGAATAATGTTTTAAATGCGGTTTTATTTACTGGAATGTTTGCAGTTTTTCACTCAGTTTCCCAGAACCTTACATATTTGTTGCTAAATTACAGCGTATTTTTAATGATTTTTATAATTATAATTGGAATAATGGAACACTGAGTCTTTATACCAAAACAATAAATGATAATTCCGTATATCCCAAAACAATAAAGCTTCGCGGGTATCCCGCTCAGCCTGAACATCCTCCAGAAGGAAAATATGCTCACATACTAAGCTGCTAAGGTGTGTTGTTTTCTACTGGTATCGCGTAGGGGGGTATGGTACATACATAACAAACAAAAGCAGATTGCAATCCAGTGCCTGTTAAAAATCATAAAACTCAATTGTTTTATCAAAATAATATTTTTTGAAAGGAAATCAATTGCCTGAAATTCAAAGCCACTATCGTGAAATGAAGACTTTGTGTGAAGTCTTTCGTAACGATCTCAATATACTTTCAAACGCATGGAACTCAAATCGATAGCAGGCGCAATGCAGTCAGTTGATTTACATTTTTCAACATAAATTGTTAATTATATGATCTATACTCTGCAGTGCCCGTTGGTTAATTTTGCCAAATTGCGATCGTAGTATGTCGAAATCTTGACGGGGATATATTTCTCTCATAATTATAACAAGCACAGTATTACGTCACGTCATGGAACAAATAATATCAACACAAATCAAAACAAATTAAAATTAAAAAAATACAATGTGAACCTTAATTTAAAAAATCGTATTCCTTAATTAAACAAAACCAACTTAATAAAACTTATAACAATAAAAAGAAAACATTGTGAGGCGCTGTGCAGCAGTACCCCAAGGATCAAGAGCCTCTACTCAAAAGGGAAAATATGAAGAGTTGGAAGAAAGACCCTAGCATTTCATTTTTTTTGGTATTCACCCAGATTGGCATTCATTCGCAAGTCCCAAGCACAAAATACAATAAAATTTGTAAATGAATTTATCAGTTAGGCAGCGAAGTCTCCATGGCCACAATTCCAACATCAAGTGTATTTTAATTGTTAGGTCAGCTAAAAATGGAGAATGTGCATTTATAAATCAAAGCCATTATATGATTTTCCTTTTTTGGATTGTTTTTCTCGAGTTGAATTACTAAAAAATCTGAAAAGTCTTCACCGTAGTATATTCGAGCTTCCCCGCTTTTCAATCGTTAAAAGGAATAGATTATCACAAATTACGTTAAGGTCGTTCCTCCAAGGTAACTATTTAAACATCAATCGTTAATGATACACACACAAAATAAAATAAATAAAACAAATAGAAAATTATAATAAATTGATCAGAATTCCAAATAATTAATTGTTTCAGTTAACAAGGTTTAAAGCGTAACTGGGTGCACAGGTGAGTCGAAAATCGATTTGCTTACTATAGATCATTTGAAACATCGAGTTCACGGATAACCAATGCGGGCGAAGGATATTCAACGTAATTTAAATAGCTGGACGTCGTATCTACCTCATTATAAATTCTGCGTTAATTTTTTGGAATTCACAGTTTTTTATTCGGTTTTTGGTAATCGTAAAAACGTAATATTAATCTGCTCTAAGCTCTTCATTCTTGGACGTTCCGATTCACTTCTCTTATTCTATTGATGAATTCTCGGATTCTGCTTCGCCCAGAGGAATGAGTGGTCAATAATAAGTCATTGGTCACTGCATTTACCTTGGCGAAGTGGGAACCGAAGTACCTTCAAATCCTCTTCAAATAGTTTTGAGGTATCGAATGCCAATACAACAACAATAAACATTCAGGTTGTTCTGTTTGTCTCATTCTTGATTTGTTTTGTCTTTTGTGTACTGTGTGTGTGAGTCTAATCTGGGTTAATGTTTATGTCTGTGTTTATGTAATTGCTTTGAACTACGAGTATAATATTTGAGGCATCAATTTCTTCTTGTTCGTCTTCTTATATTCCTTGAAATATTTCCGTGTCGTTTCAGTTACGTTTCATTGCGAAAAACTGAAGCTGACTCAATTTTTTCGTAATATAACATATCTTAACCAACAGCGTGTCTGCTTCGTTCAATTTGTTAATAAACTTCTAGGAATTAAACTAAAAATAGTTACAAATGAAAGTCTAAAAATAAAAAGTTTAAAAATAAAATTCCTGGCTTTCTCTTTCAACAAATAACTGGCTTTCCTTTCCAAAAATATTTTTTTTTAACTTGTAATTAATAATAGATTTAGATGTCTTTCAGAAGTGGGCCGAACTGATGGATTCAATTTCTTTAAAACAAAGCTGAAGAGCTTTTTACGAAAATCCCACTGTTGAGAGAATGTAAATGATAACATTCAGCGTTCAAAACTTTTTATGTATAGAGGTTTCTTTGATGACTATATTTTAAAACTAAAAGTGTTAAACATCCCAATTCTACCCATACATCTTTTACTAAATTAAACATTTAAGACAAAATTTCCCTTAACAGTAATGAACTATAGAATAGTTCCCTTTCAGTGGTTGGTAACTACATATTACCAAGTCATGGAAATCTTTGTAAAAGCAAATGATTTCAGAGAAGATCAATATTTTATAAAGGCGAAAAACACCGTAAAGTACCGTAACTAATGTTATTTCAGCTGTCGTAATTAATACGAGTATATTGTGAAATTGACATGACATTGCATGCCATGCATGAGATTTTGCGAAATAATGACGTTTATAGCAAAGACCCAAGTTTATTTATACATTCCGTAGGAGTAATAATTACTCAAATATCCGCGGGCAAATTTTCCTTTTCCAACAAAGTTATGCTGCCTACGCGAACTCAGTGACACGGGAATAATTCGTGTTATCCACAAAGAGCCCTAACGTGCAACGTGCTCTTTGAAAAAACATTTATGAACATATATGATGATCGATCGAGTTTTGAGTCCGATGTTTAGTCTGGAGATCAATAGATGTGGGATCTGTTTGATTGTAACGACGCCTATATCTTCGCACAAAACGCGTCGCACAAAAGCGTGTTTAAAAACCAACGTCCCCAAATTTTAATTGACTACTTAAAGTTCTGTTTTTAAATTAATGGCAAATTTACGCTTTGTTTTATTTCAAATAATATAAATATTAGTAAAATGTTGAATACGAATATATGCTGAATGCGCAAACTGAAAAAACAGCATGTATGTATAGGATGTTATTTTCACTTTAATCATATTTCGATCTGAATAGATCTTGATCTTAAAATAGAATTTGTCTCAGTAGCCTTGCTATATTCATCGCATCATTAACGCCCCTTTTATGAAGAACCCACGGATTGATGTTACGTGCATTTGTGTATCTGCGCTCACCCTTGTGGGCTTGAGGCTACCTACGCTTGTACCTGGAGAACCTTAGAAGGCCAAACGGACTGTCTGCTACAAAACTTCATTGTGTCTGTATGTAATATCCTTGGGCTTGGTAAAAGTTCGTTTATTCATTTTATCCCTATATATAGAAAAACCCCGTGACCGGTATCTATTTGGAAATGTCACACGTGTCTTATCTTGGCCAGTCAAGTTCCACATGACGTCTTGTCTTGTGCCGCACATACTGGTGTGGTGGAATGCAGCCAATCGTTTGCATGAACCCCCTTACCAGGTCATGGTCGCAGGTTGAATCAGGTACAAAGACTCTAAGCCCATTATATTTTTGTCAACATTGATATGCTGGAGTTCAGCCAAGTGGAAGTAACGATTACAGGCGAGGTCACCGGAATAATGCTCTCAGGTCACGCACTGAATGGCCCGAACTAGAATAATGGATCTTACTATTGATAATATTGATACACAAATATGTTAGCTACTACGTCTTTTCTAAGCAGAAACTTATTTTTTTATATTACTGTATTTTATGTTTGCTTCTATTTACCATCACTTTTGAAGTATTTACGGCAACGAAGATGTCTTATAGCTTTAATTATAAGCCCATGTATGTGGCAATTGTAATGAAATATAATGAAAATAATTAATAAAATTCGGCCATAAGCAACTGAAATCTTCCCAATTTACGAACTCTCTGATTGACGAGCTATAATACATGGATATAAAAAAAGGATATGAACCGTAGAAAGTACAATAAACCACAAGGACAAATAAATTCAAGTTAATCTCTGATTAAAAGGATATATAATATCGCTAATTATTTCCTACATTCAAATTCCAAAATTAGGAGGATTTCTTTTGTAAACCGACTAATATTGTAATAGAAAAGTCAGTGGCGATAACACAGAAGAGGTCTACCTCATTCGTAATTACGAATCCGTTCCGCGGACAACAAAACAACTGGTGATTTTGAGCAAACTATTCATCAGGTGTGTTTGTGGCGGTTTTAATGCCATCACTCTAAAAGAGTTCTGAGTGCGTTGACCAAAAAAACAGCACCCTACCTGGTTGCTAAGGCCCAACACTGCTTTTCCGTACTAATCAAAACTAACCTAGCCCAATCCATCTAACAACATAGGGTACGATGGCCGGCAATAAATTATTATTACAATACCAACTAAGACTGTAATAAGGTATTCATTTCTATACGTTGTTTGAAATCGGCATAACTCAGCGCAATCACACGCTGTGATTAGTGCAATTGCTCGTTCTAATTGAATGTCTAAAGAAAGCGTTATGTGCAACCAGAACTAATCTGAGTGGCTCACAATTCCATTATACGGGAACAATCTATATAGTATGAAAATAGGTATTTTAATTAATGTTACAACTCCGTGTTTGCGTTATCTATATAAATAAAATTCGTACTCCACCGGATAATTAAAAACCTATTCGTTAAATTTTTGTATCAAAAAAATATAAACCGTATACAGCAGGTATGCTATTTGAAGATTATTTTAGATAAAAAAGTAAATTATTGATAAAAACTATTATTGATAAAAAAGTAAATTATTTCATGAAACAATAAAACCAAAAAAAAAAAAATCCTCCTGGCCTCGAAAACCGTCTATTGAAATAAACGTCAATCCTTCATTGATTTCTCCGATTGTTTTCCTCGAAAACTTTTTTCCAGGTTCCTATTTCTTATAATCAAAGTTTATCTCATCGGAAAAGTATCGCGTCAAATATATAACCTCTGTCTGAGCATTTTAAATCCATCCACGACAATTTTTTCTTAGTGATAGCGTTATATTTTATATTATATTTTCCGGATAAATGGAATATCCATTTGAGATTAGCGCGTTCAAATAAAAAGCCAACTCTTCATCATTATCGTAATCATTTTCAATGGCTTTTACTTCTATCACGAAGTCCCGTATAGTATTTAGTTTATTCTAAGAGTACAATGCGAGTGAAATCAAAACATAAACTTATAAAGGCTACAATCCTTTTGATTGACTTCGCCATTATTTTTACAATTATTTCCTAATTTATGCACATGATATTTTTTAAGATAACCTGTTTTAAGATTTGTGGAGAGTAATTGAAAATTCAGTATTTGGAGCAATAAATAACTCCTTAAGAAATAACTTAAATTACCCGGAATCAAATAAAAGACATATACTGAAATATTTTTATAGTAATATAAAAAGTAGCCAGGGTTAGTCATTTTGTACAAAGCTCTGCGTTTTATCGCCGTGCCATTTATACTCATTAAAAAGGATCTCTATTTGTGACAGTCATATTAGAATAAAATTCTATAAGAATTTACATTTTAAAAGGTGCTTTTTATAAATACTTGAGTTTAAATGTGAATAAGGAGTCGGGACTATGTAGAATAAGAAATGTAAAATATTCCGTTCTGAATGAAACATTTTTAATTTGTATTTGCTAAACACTACTTCTACGACACTTTTCAGTCATATTTTTCCCTTTTCGAGATATTACTTTATTGCTTTCGTAGATGTCTACGAGACATGTCACAGCTACAAATCGTGTTCGTAGCAACTTCGTAGAACTTTGTAGGTATACGTGCTACGAGACATAGTAAAGTGGGGTCAAGTGCTTAGCTTTTTGAAACTGTGTTTAAATAAATTATTAAATTTGCGCTTTTAATCACTGCAGAATCTAAAGAAATGGAATAATTTTGAAATTGCCCCAATGAAATGATTTAAATTTTCTCACTAAAACACAGATTCTTTAAACAATTTAGAAAAGAAATTATTTTATATATAATATGAACAATTGAATTTAAGAACGTTGTTTTGTAAATATTTTAGAACGCATTAGCATTTGCAGAATATTTACATAGTTTTATAATATTAACTCTATTCCCACCATTTTTGCATTTAACCAAACACAAATCAAGTATTGTAAACGTCTACTACAAAATAAAAACACAATAAGAATCACTATCCAGTATACGAATATGATAGAAGAGCCATACAATATAACAGTAAAAAATGAAAATTTATCGCTAGAAAATTATGAAATTAAAAACAAAATAATATCTTTAAAAAAAGCTCGAGAAAGTCGAACCAAAAAAAGTATAAAAGTTTAACTGCGAACAAAACGTGGAGATGGAGCTTTTGAGCATGCAGAAAGAAAACGTTATTCTTACCAAACAAATTGGAATCGTTAATAACACGTTTGAAAGTCGTCAACTTTGAGCAACGCTAGCACACGTCAGCTCACCGCGACAAATGGAACGCGTTTGAGAAATCTAGCTACGGCTGCTGTTATTTGTAGGTGGTCTCTTTGCAGCGCTGAAAAATTACGAAAGTGCTGTTTACAGGTATATAATAATTTATGTATTTAAATTATTGCTTTCTCTTCTTGAATCGTTAAATATAGCTCCAACGACATTCTTTGTTAAGTATGTAGTGCTATATTTTCACCTAAACAATAAAATATTTATGCAAATTTTGTGTTCACGTGGAGTAAGAATAAATCTATAATAGAAAAATAATTGCCTCAAAATGACTTCGCTTTAAAGCGCTGTATTGGCTTAAATCCGGGACGACCCTTCGCATCTGTTGCGTCGCGCATGATCCAGAATACGGGAAAACGATTGCTAAAAACAGACAATTTCCATTTTGTTGACCAAGTTGAATATTGAAATAAGTTTCCATGACGGATGATTCAATTATATTCGTCAAAATAAGTCACGTACTTCTCGGGAAAATAACAAAATTACCTTTGAAATTGTTTACACTTTTCAGCACTAGAACACATTGCAAATAAAACAGGTATAGGAACTGACATTGAATTAATGATTTTGGTAGCACTAAACTGTTTAAAAACTCAACAAATTTTGTATGTTTTGTCTTAATATAACATCATTACTGTCGATATTAATTGTAACTGACATGAAGAGCAGCTTTATACTATTTATTTTAGTATACTACTGGCATATTCTCATTCTAAATTTCATATCGTGCTGCTTATGCTATTTAGTTTTAATTGGAACATGACATCATATCTCTTTTGCGTTTCCAACAAAAATGTTCTCCAATTAAGTCACAGATCTAATGATAGTTGAAGAAAGTGTTTATTTCACCTGAAGGGCATTTGAAAAATCCAATTACTGGAAAACAAGTTACTGCGCTGTTCAACTGACTATCTTTTATCAGCTTAAGTGAATCAAAAAGTTTATGTTCTTTTGCACGCGCTGTTTTACAACAAACCCTTACTGGACGAATATACATACACATATTACCAACGAGTTTGAGTCGATCGTCCACAATTTCATTTACATTACACATAGCTTAGGAAAACGGATCGCACTGATCAATAGCACATAAAAGCCCCTCTCTTATAAGGGATATTGAAAACTGAGCTTATTATTCCCCAGATGTTAAAATACCGCGTTTTTAAAACTGAAACCGGGACGCAATCAACTTTAGCGGCTTTTGCATTTGTCGTGGTTCGTGAATTGAATAGATTTCGGGAATTACATCGAAATAATTTCAGATAACAAGATCACAGCTAATTTAATTAATCATGCGAAGTAAAGTGAAAAACGACCTTCTCTTCGTCCGTCTCTTTAGCAAACAAATGCCTATTAGTTTTTATTTTAATTTCTTGTTATTTTAGGATTGATATCATAGTAATTTCATCTGTCGGGCCAAATAAAAAGGAAATTATTTTGTGGCGAATCATTTTAAGGCATATAGAAACGGCTTTAAATATACATATTCTTTGCATGTTCCATTAATCAAGCCTTAAGGTATTATTTAAAAAATTAAATAAAGAAAGTTTTTGGACAAATCGACTGAAAGAATGTCACATTTTAGGTCAAGAAAACCGAGTACTATTTATTTATATTATAACGAAGGATGGTCTGTAGCAATAAAAACAATAACTATAATAAATTATAAATAACATCCTAAGTACGTACTCCAAAATATTTGGTTGGGCTTGCATATGGAAGGGATTGCGAGTATATATTATATGGAATATTTTATATATTATAGTATATATTAACTCTAGCAAAGATAATTCTAGTGTTGAATGAAGAAATGAATGTCATGGCAACCGCTTTCTCAAATTCTAACTTATCGAATTTGAGTCTAAGAAATATTCTATTCTAATAATAAAAAAGTAAATTCATTATTTTGAAATTCAATAAAACATGTACTTTATGTCAAAAACGATGCATAATTCTTAATATTTATAATAAATTCTGTATTCTTGTAATATGAATTTGTTAATCTTCCATTAAAATAAAAAAGGCCTTCTGATTCTGACCTCAAGTAGTATATAGATCAATTAAGACATGTAAATAAATTAAAAAGACAAAATGTTTATATTACTCAGTGTAATCTAAATACTTTTCCGGTTATTTTATCACGAACATTAAACGGATGGACGGCAAACTCTGTAATTGCATTTAAAATAAGAGCAAAATATATTTTTTTAATTTTAATCCATTCCATTATTTTAGGACTAAAATTACGTATCTTGCATAGGAGTTGTGTGGATTTGCTTGTGCGAAGTCTCAGTTCGGGTTCTCGTTTTGCGTATGAAACTCTAAAAACTAAAGAGACTTCGTTTACTCACGTGTTAGGAAGGTGACGGAGTTATTTATTATTCTTCAGAGAATTAATATCAAACAGAATTTAATTAATGGGTATGATATCATAGCTGTTCATGCCAAATGCAACAAGCGACCGAGAGGACTGATGCAGCGGTTCGGAAAATCGACGCTCAGTAATTGGTCCTACGTACAGTTAATTAAAATCACAGAGGACAGTAAATACAGTAAGTGCAGCTGTTCCAGGACAAACTTTATGACTGGATTAATGTTATATTCTAACTCTAGTTCAGATTGTACTTAAAAGTACAATTGGTTAAAACCAAATTACAGTTCTTTGAATAAATAATGGGACACAATTACCTTCTTCGCAGCCAAAATGGCGTTAGTTTAAGTAAACATTGAATTGATGTATGTGCTAATATCAAGTAATATCTATTAACTGGATGTGGTTTCTGGCCTACCACTTCTGTTATAGGAGACGAAATTAATTTCATTCTACAAATCTATAAGGCTACAATTTGAATTGCATTACAACTAAAACTAAATTTTTCGGGGAAATAAAGCACTGATATTCCCATGTTGTATTGCTAATACGTGTCAGGACAGAACAGTCACGATATAATTTGCGATCAAAATACGATTAGCTTTTTTGATTAATAATCGCGCTTCTAAAAATTCGCGTTCTTCGTAAATTCTTAATATAGTGGTTGTTTTGCCAGTGTCAAATATTTAAAGGCGCATCCTGATCGTTATTATGCAAGCTGTGTTGTTATAAGAAGCTACTAAATAGGTTTAAACTATATATAATATAATTATTTTAACTATAAGTAAATACAATGGTTGATCATTATTAACAAACTTCGACAGGTGTGCTTGTTAAATTGTTGATACTTGCTAAAAAAAGTTACTTTGTAAAGGCTTCGCTGCAGCTTTTGGTTACAAGACAGATAATAGTAATATGTTATGCAGTGATTGAGTTGACAATAATAATACTGACTAGCATATAGTATTATTATTTACATTAGTGGTTAGTGGGAAACGGGTGGTTTGCACTTCTCTAAGTGAGCCACCAGCTCGTTTGCTCCGATAAAACATCTATTCATGTTAAATGTTGATTAGGGAAAAGTTCAGGCACCTAGCAGAGCTTTATTAATGAATGTAATGTATTCTTGCCACCTTGCAAATTTCAAACAAAGATAAAATTCAACTCCCTATGTTTACTTGTCTTTTTAATTAAGTTAGTCTGTAGTCTTCGCTAGGTCTAATAAAGAACTTGTTCCTGCTCGCTCTTGAAAGGCCATACTTCTTTTATAGTACACAATTCTAATGGCAAAGCGTTCCAATATACATTATAAATAAGATATCAATTATACATACAGCTGACAATGGAGATGTACAGTGAACGTGAAAAATAATGAAAGGTCTTTTATTTTACATTAATGCGAAATGAATTCATTTTAAATTAACAAAGTAGAAGAGCTTAATCAATCTGAAGTCAATTTCTTTCTCAGAATTCAAGAGCTTAAAAACCTACTCTTGCTAAAGCAAGAGTATGTTATTAAGGTGATGTGCTTTTTGGTTGCTATGAATTAAAGTACGTGATATAAATAAAGAACACTTTTAACAAATGACAGAGAAACTATACAGCTTTGATCATAAGTACTCGTACATTGAGACCTTGGTGGGCGGGCAAATTAAATTCACCAGTTTAAACTCAACTTCCGATACAAAGTGCATCCTTGTTCCTTTGTTAGCTTGCGTGAGCTATCAATTTTACTTTAAGTGTATGCATATAAATGACATAGCGGCTATAGCTCAAAAACTCAATTTGGCACAGAAATCGGCTCTGGGCATAAAACCCTTAAGCCGAACATGTATAATGTGTAGTTTGAAGCTTCAATATACCCAAACGTAAGTACGATGTGAAAAATACCTAAACACTCCCGTATTTTATACACCTGCTACGAGGAAAATAAAAACAAAATCTCTTTAATTAAAGTTTACAATAGAAAAAGGAATACATTTTATCATGATTTGATTTTAATGAGACTGAGACGCTAATGGATTATTTTTCTTTGTTTTCTTGTTTACTAATTAGATAGTAATATTGGAGATAAAATAAAGTAAAAAACGCAATATTTATTATTGTATTTAATTAGTCGAAATATATGCTTTCACCATGCTCGCAAGGTTTCGCCTTGTTTAGACGTCAAGGCCTACTTTGTGTCAATGCACCGCCGGGACAGGGCAATAAAACCAAACCAAAACATCTGAATAGTTTATTTTAATTATTGGAATAATAATACTTCCTCATCACAGTTCTCACAAATGCAATTCCATTGTTATTTAAACGGCATGCAACTATGAGAATACCTACTTTTATATTATTCGTATTGCAGATTTTTTCCGCTTCGAGAGCAAAATAAACAAGATACAAACTAAACAGAATTGTTTATGTCTCGGATTTTATTTGTTTAGACTAATTTGCATTATGAGAGGAGTTTAAAATATCGGATAATTTTATTATAAGTTTTATTCAGTGCATTAAGTAGTTTTTAAGTAAAGGTTAGCCGTTGATAACGCCCACTTAGCTAAACTGATACATTGCAGAAAACGTTCCGTTTCCAATCTCATTAAAAATTCAATGAAAATATTGTGAAGAAGAGTAAACGTGACACAACAAAACAACGAAATGCGCTTGTCAGTTCACCGTTGAAAAAGGCTCTAAAGAAACAATGGAGGAGACGATTCGTGTTTTCTATTTGTTAAATGAAGACAAATATCATTTGTCAAAACAAAAGGAAAATACAGTCGCATATTATAGGCTCATCGGTAATAACAAAATCTCTGAGGCGTGAATAAAGTCTCCGACTGAATATCGCAGAGGAAAACATTGAAATTCCTCCGTCGCCTACTATACATTTCTTCGTTGCGTTCGTGAACTTGTAAACTGTGTGCTACAAACGGAGCAATGAACTGAAAACAGACGGCGTTATCGCTGCGCGTGGAATAGTTATATTTAGCCGTAATGGAGGCTGTTTTGCCGCCAAGGTTACGATTGAGACAAATTCTAACTAAAGAAAACAAACAAAAACTATTAAAAGGAAACTTCTAACCACCTTTGAATGGAAATGTTTTGTTAGGTGATGTTACAACTTACAAACTAACTCATGTGACATTCTATTGTGTCAGGATGAGATATTTTTAGACATCTTATTGGAAAACGTATTGAGGGTTTTATGTGTCAACGCCTTGCTTTTGCAACAATGAGTTGATAAAATGGCTTTGAAATAGATTTTTTATGTTTCTGCTGAAATTCCAAGAATATTCAGGTAAGAGCAGTTGTAAAATATTACTTGCTCAAACCTAAGGTGGACTTGGGATTAGTGGATTTTGATAGTATGTCAAACTCGCTCATACTAAATATGAAAACCTTCAGTTGTTGTAGTGCTATTAGTAAGTAATATGTAATAAAAGCGACTATTTTAATACTTGTACCATTGTTGATTGATAGTAATAACGGAGGGCATTATTTTGGACGAGAGATTTGGATGATAGATTGTATTATGTATGGAATTACTTTATTATTAAATTCTGTAATCATAAATTAAGCGACAGTGAAAACGTCTGTGATTTAATTTACGATGTACTGTATTCTGTAATATAAAACAGTAGGCGAATAAGTAAAATTTCTGGTTTGGATGAGAGTGACGGCAAGCGCAATGCTAACAATTGATTTTTCTTCGCTAACCTTGAACTCCCATCTAATTGTTCTGCTCTGGTATTCCTAGGAAGTGTACGTCACTCAATTGTCATGGACGAGAGTAAAACAAAGAATTAAGCTTAACCGCTTTAGCTTCTCGAATCGCGGCCTTCGTAGACTGCTCGCAATGGGACGGACGACACCTTCCAATGACCGAGTGCAATATATAATGTCCTTATTTCGATATATTAAGAATCAAATTACGCTAAGAAGTGGCCTCAAATTGTTCTTGTGACTTTCGAATTTGGGATTCAATACTCAAAATATTAATTCATATAGGTGATGAAAGATAAATTAATGACAATTTCTTTACAGTGTTTTGGTGTTGGTAGAAAACGGTCAAGCATTAGAGTATTTCTCTAATTGTAGTTTGGTAGCAATTTATTATAACAGAGGTGAGTTGCAGGAATAATTATGCAAGACCTTATCAGAGTAGCTATCTATATCTTAAGCTAAATGTCTCCGATAAGGCACTATCGGCGCGTCTTAATTTCTACAACAGTCATTCAGTTGCTACTTTGTGTTAATATGGAGATATTTCGTTAATACTAACAATAGTAGCAGCTCTAAAAAATATTTTTGAACAAGGTTTATGTGAAATAAAATGTAACAAGTTAAATCTTTTGTCATTACAATTGTATTTCCAAAAAGTCTTTGATTCGTTGGAAGTAGCGCTTCCATCTTAGGCAATATATTGATGAATTGAATTGAAATATATCTTCCACAGTTTATTCATTGGAGGAAGAATTACGCTACTGTTAAAAGGAACTCAGCAAAAAGGTTGCAAAAAACGGAAAACTAATGTTTTGAGAACAATACGATATGTATCAATGGTCCCTCTATAAATATATAAAAAAGTGTATGACATATGTCTCTTGTAAAGTACTTTTACAATTAAAATGCTTCTCGACTATATTCGAAGATGTTAGAATAAACAAGGTATTATCGGTATTAATCCATATTATAAGACAAAGGTTTATTGCAAAGTTTAAAAGGTTTTAACATTTATAGCATAAATCTTGGAACATCAATAAATTCGCTAACGATTATATTCTGTCCTAAACACAAGAAGACATAGTGTCCTCTTTTACTTCTCTTCTCAAAGAGGCTAAAAATGCATATCTGATAACATATAATAGTGCTCCGAATTATATTTTTATGTGACGAGCTATCACTGTGTGTGTTTATCACTTGTTCGTACGAGTACATTGAAGGTAAACCGGAAGGAATTAAAGGTTTTTTGACTGTAAACCGATTTTTAGGAAGAATAACTCACAACACACCTCGCACACCACGACAAATATAAAGACCTGATGATATTGGTAAAACGTAGTTTATAAATTAAACTCTCAATCGTAAAAAGAAATTCGCCTACACTGCTATATATCTACGAATATATGCTCGTACTAATAAAACGCGTCACTTATGTAAACAAGTTGGGTAACGGTGTTAATGTCACAGTTGATAGTTAAAATGCTTGGAAATGATTGGAATGATCATGGTTACTTAATTCGATTGAAATAACTCGCTTCAAGGTGTTTTATGTAACGCATAAATTATTTTGTTAACGAACAATTATCTCGAATACGCATTTTATCAGATTCAAAAACCTTACCCTTTTCTCGTGTCCAATATATGTGACAAAATATGACCTAACTGGTTAAGGTTTATAGTATATTTATGGATAGGACCTATTCGTAAAAACATAAATCTTAAGTGAACAAATGTTTCTTCTCTTTTTGTCATATAGATTTTCTTGAACAGGCAGATGTAAAAGTGTGCTTTTTCTAATTATGGCTGTTTTTGCATAGTTCCATCCAAAATATTTCTTACGCCTATATTTTTAACTGACACATCTGTTAATCTATTCCCACACATTTGATTCGCTGAGAATCGAACCTAGGGACTCAGGGTCATTTTATTTATTCCGCTCCAAGGCTATGGGATTCTGGCGAAGTTATCAAATACAAAAGCATTTAATAAATTTATTTAAGAATATTCCCTGTTCATGTACATTTTATTTGTATATTATACTTTTGTCTCAATATTTATTTACGTACGTACCTTTACATAGGTCGAATAATAATGAAGGCGAGTCTAGACACCTAATAGAAATTTAAATTATCACACAATGTTATCTTTTAAACAGGTAAATCTGTAAACGTTCAAAAACAAATCCAGAAAATATTGTACCTCATATTATTAAAGGCGAATGAGACGAGAGCCTGTCAGAAAAGTTCAATATATTGACAATACATTGACAGATTCACTTAGGAAATATGGGCTTGATTTGAAAATATATTCTTGTTATTACGAGAGTACATCGAGAGACGCTATTTGCTGTTATTATGACATCTTGTTGCAGCTGAATTAATATGAGTGAAACCGCGTGGTTCGGTTAGTTTTAAGTACTGGCGAGTAAAGTTAGCTTACGAAACTCTTGACTCAAACAAAACATACAGATACCTAAGCACAAGAACCTATTAGTTATATAGATATCTAAACAGCCTTTGAAACATTCAGTAGGACCACAGATCCAAATACTATGAAAGTGAAGATTAATAACTAACTTGAAATGTACACAATTTACGTCCAAAGTCAGTGCACGAGGACAAATACACTTTAGGATGAGCGACCTTCCTTCACCGGCTCATGATTCATAATTTCAAAATGACATACCCACAGGCAACCTTATTCAAATTTCGAACATGCAAAGTATTACTTACTGTTTTTGTTGATGTTCGATTGTTTTCGGGCTATATTCGATTGCACACGCGAGCGTGACGCGGTCTAGCTGGCTAGAGCGAGAACGCGAGACTGAGGCGTTTGAAAACGAGGCTCGGTAGGTGATAACACCTGATAAGCTGAGCGTCACCGCGAGGTAATAATAGCGAAGAGCACAGTGAAATAAACTGCTTATCTAGCAAAACCTGCGCGTGCACATTGTGTATTGCTAAGAATTTTTTGGAAGTAATTCAAATTTTACTATGTTAATGTTCTTCTATACTCACCTGATGTTTCTATGCTGTAATACAGGCATTGCTTTTATTTGATTTGATGTTTTGCTGACCGCGACAAGGCGTGGTCTTTGGAAATGTACAACGAGAAATGGTAAATTGTTCAGTTGTTGTATCAGATATTTAAAGCGACCATGTGATTTACAATACAACAATTATGAAAAGCAAAGTGCTTTCATATTGGTTCGCTTGTTACGGTCGACCAACAAAATTTTAACTAGCAACTCCTCACATTACTATGAATCATCAAGTAGATAAAGCATCACTGGATAGAGCCTTAATATTTTAATCCCAGCTTTAGTCGAGAAGTAGGTAAATGACGTATTAGTGACACAAATATGGCCAATTTTACCAAATGTTACTTACGTAATTTGTTTACGTTCCCAGTTAAGAGTACTACATGAATTTATATCAGTATTTAGTTGTCGTATAGCTAGTTAAATCCAAGCAAAAAAATTGCCGAATTGTGTACTTAAACCATATGTATAATTTTTTCTGGCAAGTAGCACCAGTCAAAGACCATCGCCGTGTAATTGATGAGTATCATCACTGGTACTAGAAATCGAGAGATTTCCCATATTTATGGGAAATGTGTAAATCTTACTTGTAATCGACAAATGACGTATTTATATTTGGGGGAACAACTTCAGTAACCCGAATGTACAGGATCAAAATTACCAACACTCCATAAGCTTTAAAATTTAAATTAGTTAGCCGTGGGCGGTTTCAGTAGCTCCAATGTTTGATATTCGTTGCTGAAACGCAAATGCAAAATAGTTGCTTATCATGCAAATTCACATACTTGTGAAGGTGCGTGCGTACACGGCTTCACTTTTAATTAACGTATAATTGCTTTCAGCCATCGGTTTAACTTAATCACAAAAATCGAAGAAATAGAAGACACGAAGGGTCTTTCGTTGAACAATCTCTGCGAAATGTTTGTGACAAAAAAAAACAATTTTTTCTCAAACTTCCCCTACGCTACCTATTTATTTCGACCAATAATAACATTGTGGCAATATACAATAGTCACATGATCTGGGCTTTATAACACTGCACTGTAATCATGCAATACGATTGCTCATATTATCATACAAATCTCTTGGGCATCGGTTACAATATTATATTCAGAAGTCGCAAATTGCAGTTACACATAATAAAGAAAACCCACTTTCTCGCTTAGGGTTCCTGCTTATGTGAAATGCATCTCCTTCGTCGAACATCATTGAATTACCGGAGAGGATGTTTATGGACGCTCATAATAAACCTATTCACTTGTTTGTTTTACTTATTTCAGCGCATTACAATAAGAGCTTGTTTTTCTCTTCTATTACGTGAAGTTTGAAAATATGAATAGCCTTTAAAAAAACTCTTATTTTGTCAGTATCGCAGAAATATTTTTAGTAAATTATTATTGCATTATTGTAGTGATCAATTAATGAAGTCTGGATACTTTCCCTTAGATGAAGTTATCGGCCTCATTATCATCGGCAGGCAGTTAACACTAATTTATCAACTCTGAGACACTGGAAATACAACATTGCTAAAATAATTGTAAAGGCGTTTTTAATGTTCTTAAATACTCAATAGTACGTTACAATTTTATATCAAAAACGGTCCAACACAAACATTTACCAAACATTCGTAAAGCAGTGAATAATATTATTGAATATTACTGGATCTATATTGAATTCCTATCAAAAACGACGCTGGTTTGGTATAATGCTTCTATATCTATGTTTACTATTTAGTTCTACTTATTTATAGAAGTTAGATTTAAAAATCGGAAGATTTTCAAGAGATGGCGCTGGTAACAATCAGATCAGTAGAAATAGAACGCTTCAGTATCTGCGGCTGATCTAAAATTAGTAGCGGTTTTAGATGTATTAGACGCGTCGGCGTGCCCGCAACCGAAAACAAAGGTAAATTGATTTTAAAAGTATCTTTTTTAGCGATGTATGTTGTGTCGAGCCCCCTAACGATGATATTATAACTCATCGCCTATAATTATGCACTGAACTAAAAACGAAAACCAGTTAGTGCTTATGTGGATCGAAATATAAATTCCAAAAGATTTTTTTTTACATATTTTTATAATTAGAATTGCGTTTCCGCTCTTTTTTCACAATCGATATTCACAATCATATTCTTATTTCAAAATACTTGGAATGAGATATTATCCTACTAATTTTAATTTTCGGAACAGGTCTTACTTTTATAATGATTTTATTTAGTGTTTGCGGTACTTTCTAAAGGGACTTTGTACCGATTACCCGTTAAATACTGCGTTAAGAGGTTATACGTGCACGCTTCTGTTCTTTGACATCATCAACTGTTTCCTCATGGACAGGCAACTCGGCATAGCTGCCTGCTAGCATAAACCTAAGTTTTATCATTCAAGGCCTAATTGATTGCTTTTTTGTTTGAATGAATGGCGCTAAGCACTCGGTTAGGTCTTAAACATGCCGGAGACCATCAGCAACATTTCAGCAATTCCTTGCTCAAGCGTCGAAGATGTTATTGAGAACAATGCGGTTAGTGAGAACGATGCGGATTACCAATAATCTGACGAAATGTGTTTTGTTCTTATAAATCAGAAGACTTTTTTCCATATGTTTTAAACTTATTTAAAGGGATATCGCGTAAAATTAGTAAATAAGTGAGTGCGGCGAATTGAATCTCACGAACGAGTGGCAGCAGAGTGCCGTCGTAGGCATCGCGGGCAATTTTGTCATAGATAAATGCGCTAAATTAATATAGGAATGTTACATCTGACATTTGCAGTCAAGTGCTTTGCTAAATTTAGACAAGCGAATAAATTTCTGTGCAGTCATTGTAAATCCGACAATCTTTTGACATACATTAACG
Source organism: Pontia daplidice (assembly GCA_963693355.1). NCBI lineage: Eukaryota > Metazoa > Arthropoda > Insecta > Lepidoptera > Pieridae > Pontia > Pontia daplidice. The sequence goes on from CAVNZL010000001.1 coordinate 8,142,202, forward strand.
TAGATTAAAAAGCGCCATAAAATTATAATATACAAAGCTTTTTGATAATGTTTTACATTTCACTTTTTTATTCAATTATCAATCATCGCTTACACAATGTTGTAGTTTTGGTACTGGATATATTTGGTTCTTACTTGACTGTGGCTATTAACCTTTTGTCCTTATATGTTAAATGTTATTGTTCCTCACGATGCTTTCCTTCCCCATAGGAGTCGTTACCAAATAAATTCATTGATTCACAGCCGGTGGGCGAACGTATCTCTACAACCGAAAGACAAATTAAATGTTGAATATGATTGAATGAAACAATCTGTTTCTTCATATTTCATTCCAGGTTCCACAGGTTACACAATATATTATTAAGCTACAAATATAAAGATTAATACTGGTTTTGTTCTGCCTAGTGTAGTTCCTTTCTCTTAACTTTACCAGCATGAAGGAGTGAACAAATAGGGCTTTCTTCTAGTTGACAGTTCTATGACGTAGAAGCTAGGTTGATTAATAAATGCTGCTATTGCTTGCTAATAAACTCAATTATTAACGAAATAGAGGCAGAAACTGTATGACGTTGATTCAATCCCTGTTTATTAAGCGCGTCTTTAATTTGTGCAAGTTAATATTTAACTCATGTTTGAGCGCGTAAAGGTTCTAATTTGCTAGTTCACTGCAATCAGTGAGCGTAAGACTATTAATTAGCCATTGTTCTCTCATTCATGTGAAATGGAAAATTCAAAGGAATACAATTTATGTTACGCTATTTCTTCTCTATACGTTTAGTGTTTCCTCGCGCAACTTAATAGAAACGACTGAGCATAGTTTTATAACAGTCCTGACAATTTCAGATGTCGAGAATATATGACGAAGTGGACTCAGGTTACGCTGAAACTTGCAGTGATGTAACCATTTGTTCCAGTAAAAAAGGATTTTTCAAAAACTTAGCGGAAGAAGTGGTTTGTATCGCGGAGAGCAGCGGCTTTCTCGATACCTTTGATGAAATCGACGTTCCGAGAAAACTCAAGGCAGTTATGGAGAATGAAACGGTTTGTATTTAGAAAAAGGTTTGTATTTGGACACTTTTCTTATATGGAAAGCTTCACCAGAAAGGGTGAAGTATACACACATCTTTTCAAAAATCGTATCTTTCATTCCAAATTCACCCGACTTAGCACCTAATGAGTATATCTTTTTATTTTATTATATTATTATTACTTATACAACTCTCCAAATCTACCGCTTTATATCCTAATAACCTTGCTGTATGTATTGAATTTTTCTAATCTACTCTGTCCTCACTTATTAACATTCTTTCTTTTTGTAAATGTATATTTCAGGTTGCCTGGAAGAGATCGCTTGTTAGCGATAAGGCCGCGTCTTATTTATACACTTGTTTTTAAGTTGTTATTTTTCTCCCTTGATATGTGGTATATATTATAATAAAGTTATAATAATAATAATAATATAATCTTATGGTAGACAGGAGCGTGACATTTAAAGTTCGCTAAATGTAAACGGCATTGTTATATATATAGCTTAGACTTTGGTTAATAATGTATTTACCTTCCTTCAACCGCATACAGAAAACAGCATTAAGTGTCCGTATATTATATAACTATTATAGGGTATATAGGGTAGTTTATTACCTAATTTATCGACTTCGAAAAAATCCTTCATGCTCTCGAAGTTAAATAAAAATATTTAATATCGGATTACCTTTAAATTTCACCGGATCACTATTTTAAACAAGAATTATTATAATTATTTTAATAATAAAGCTTGGTATCACCTGATCGCGTTTAAAATGTAAATACCATCTTACGAGTACGTCTTCGGACTTAGACAAAGCTTCGACAAATCTTATAACGTATATTGTAACTGTGTTTTCATTACATTTAATAAACATCCGTTGAATACCGTATTAAGAATAAAATTAATAACAATTTCGGTACAATGTTATTCAAGAAAGCGATCCTAGTAGGAATTCAATAACTTTCAACGAGTCTCCGAGGATATTTGAAAGAGAACGCTCGAGTTAGCACTCGATAAGGTCTTAATATATATTCTATAACGATAGGAAATCTTATGTGGAATCTAGCATTTCTTCCGTTGGCAGAAACATGATCTTTGTGTATATCTATCTCAGATATTTGTGTATATATATATCTTGATCCGATTACTTAATCCAAACGAAAATAATTAACTTGAATAAGGCAATTTTATTTGTCAAGTACTCAGTAAAATAACAACATATTTATAGTGTTATATATTAAATTTATTAAAGCTTCTATTGTGTATCGTACCCATTGAACGCCGTATTTAAAAAGCTTAACTGAAAGCTTTTTCTTTCTCGTCTCGCTATCCGACTTATATCGCCATTTGTTAGAAAACTTAATGAAATCTACACATACTCTTCGATGTACAATGTTCAATTGTTTACTACAATTATCCAAAAAGTCTGAATTTTCAGTACATTTGGAACCCTCCTCACTTATATCTTCTGTAGTAATCCCCTTAAAATACTCAAGGCGAGCTTCTGTACATATTTATATCATTGATTTCATTACTGATCTGTGTAAACATGAAAAATTAATTAGAGAATTGCGAGAGTTTTATTTTGAGTTAAACACGAATGCCATATCGAGGATTAAGTATTGTTCCGTAAAGCTGATGAATATATAATTAAGACTTTGAACAAGTTCTTGTTAAATTAATAAAGTGACTAAGACTAAGATCTTGGTTAGTTGTTGGAAACTCGCGTCGGAGCTCATTAAGACGAAGGGATGCAACGTTCAAATTGCTTTACTCTCGTGTAGTTGTACTTAGTGCAGACACGCACACACGCACACACGCACTCCTGTGATTGCTTATTCATGTCAACGAATTGTTCAACTGTTGACGCAAATGGTCCCTGCCTCAACGGTTGTTGAACATGCTGCACTTTTTTTAAACGTCAAGATTACGCTGTGATCAAATTATAAACATCCGTGTTTTTAACGAGGGTGTAATTAGATTGCTCTTATGAGTAATGGGTCAAAGTATTGAATCAACAGAACTTATGCTCTGCGAAATTGAGTGACAGTCAGTTTTCAATTAGCGTTAATCGACGCTTCGCTTTTACTTTTACTAACTATATCTCGGGTGCTGCATTTTAATTAATTGCGTTTAGTCTTCGCCGCTTCCGTAGTCGCTCAGTCGACCAACACTAATGCTATAGGGATTTATTACTATAAATACATACCGACAGAATACACAAAAAATTGTGGGAGTGGTGTTGTACCACGCAAATAAAAATATTAACTTTACTATTATATAAAGGCTATTCGACAGCTATTCAGTTGAATCAGTATGAGAATAAACTATGTAATAATAATTAGTTATGTAACGAAGAACTTTTAGCCCAAGTATTACCAACATTTATATGAGATACTTATATAGAAGCAAAATGGATGAAAGTACAAAAGTACATCAATCATCCCGGAGTTACGCTTGAACACGAAGACTCAGTGCCCGACTACGTGGCTCAGTCGCGTCTCTTGGCCCGAATCGATAAAAACTCATATTTCGTTAGAGGCTTGTTCAAGAATTGTTTAACTGTGGGCTAACAAGTTTTATTTTTGAATTGTTTCAAAAGCAGCACCATTGCAATGCGGGCTTCCATAGCTCGAGCGCCTGCGCAAAGTCTCTCTGAAATGTTTGTTAGCGACGTCGGGCCTCATTAAGGTGCCCAAGGGAGCGATGCAACAAACCTCTGAGAATCGCACTCACTTTTATTCGAACGAACAAATATCCGCACTTCTCGCTGCGCTTATTATTTCTACATTTTGCACTCTCTCATTGTTGTCAATTTACACTGATATTGTTTGAAATGTCTACAGGTACCTAACCTAACCTAAGTCTCCTTTTATGTCTAACAATGCTATGATATTGAAAATATATCTGTGTTGTCGATATTAGCTTACTCTTGGACGCGAGACTTCGAATTTTTTCGATCACGATTGAAAAAGCAATTGTTCAAAGATAATAAATACAACCTGAGTCTTACGTAGTATCACATTTAGTTTGCGCGTAAACACTTGAAAAAATTTACGATGAATTGAAATGAATTACAACCTTCCGTTTACGTTGCAGTATACACATGGTTGCGAACTGATTGAATTGGATGATTAAACACGTTTCGATCATTTCATTTTAAAATGTATCCATAATAGTAAAAAGGCTAAAAATCAATGGATAGTAAGTTCTACGCTTCATATTATTAATGAGTAGTATTCACATCATTACATTATTAACTAATTCATCTCATTCCATACAATACGCTCATTTGACACTTTTTACGAGCGAATGAAGGTACTAGATGTAAGCTCTCTTCCACCTACACCTAAATATAAATATATATCTTGTTTTTGTATGTATATCTTGTTTTATTGCAGATAATGACAACTCTTCGTACGGTGTTTTCTCGGATAGAGCCCATATATCGCGGTAAAGATGCAAGAATTTCTTCTGAAAGACGGATTGCTGCTCAGGCTGCTTTGAAAGTCAATGATCTTCCCAAAGCGCTGTCCTTGGCTAGCCAAGCTGTTCTTCGAGCTACCATGACTGGTAATTCTTAACTTATACGATGTGCAAGGGCCAACAAATAATTAACTATTTATTGAAGAAGGAATGAACCATTAAACATCTAATACCCGTCCACGCGCTTAAGTCCACCAAATCTGTCTTAATATATATAAAACAACATTTGTGTCGTTCACGACAAAAACCTTTCAACACATAACTGGCCGCAAATAAACAAAATAACAGCGCGATTACAGAAAAGAAAATCCAATAAAATATTTATAAGTAGGTAAAGGATACTTGTCACTGCAGGAGAAAAGCCTTCAGCGTAGGAAAGCGTAGCATTTATTTGCAACAAATGAAATGAAGTAACGGAAATGGAAATGTACTGTTTGACATGAGTTAAAGAATTCTTACTGAGAACGATGATTCGATTTTTAAAAAGATTTTTCGCTCACCATATTGTTTTCGTTTTTGAGTAATGAACAGGGTTAGTAAATTAAGCGAAGTTATACACTTGGACTATATCCAAAAGATTAAGTGCTAATGAATTATTGACATTATTTGAAATTAACCTTTTGCTAGTGGTAAAAAAAGAAGATTGGTATAATTGTAAAATAAGCTGAAGTATTTGATAAAACCTTCTAAATCTAGTTATAAAGTGCGACGAAGATAATTGGATTATCGGGACAAGGATCCTTCTTCCAGTTAACCGCTTCTAGGATGAAAAAAATCATTATCTCGTTTTTCAACTTTTGACCTATAATATACACTTTTAACCAATACTAACTTACGCTCGATTAGAAATATTCTTCTTCATTATTAAACTTCGTTGTTTAAATATCTTCAAATACAAAAGAAGCAAAATACCCATCTCTACCTATTATGTATTTAAATTAGACTTTCTCTATTTTTTGTATATGTTTAACATACAAAATCGATATAATTTTATATTTTATATAAAGTAGTTCCAACACCTACATCTTCGAGTACTCTTGTTGACATGGAAAAGCTGGTTGGCATATCTCGGGATTCGATCCCAGAGCTACAGCGTCAAACATTAGACGAGCCAAATATGTTTTTCGACACAATTTAATCTGCAACGACGTCGGTGTGTAGGTTAGTGGAAACATCAAACCTCTTCAGAATCCATTTTGGAATACTTGAATTCCAATTCAAGATACACTAGTATGCAACCTTTGTAAGGGGAAATTTAAGAAGCTACTGAGATGTACAGCTTACACGCTCAAATGGGTTTGGGAAATGCAATTTAGTAAGAATCAGTTTTAAATATCAAGCAGGATATGTTGCCTGCCTACAACACTGTAAACGGCATTTCTTGCGGCGGCAAACTTAGCTTAGCGGCCTCAAACCTCTCCTTGTTTCACGTAACTCATAACCTATCTCTTTTCATTACAATGTGAAAGAAAGGAAAAACTTAACTCTCTGATTCCTTTTTCACTGAGACATTTACCAGACTAACAAAAGTTCGTAGAAATGAAATAAATGTTTTAAAGAAATAACTCCACTTCAAAGTTTCTTTTCACGCTTTATAAATGTAACCATTATTTATTCAGAGGTTAAAAGCAAGCTATATATTATAGAAACCCTAAGAAAGTGTTCTTTGCAGACGTGGATGAGGTAATCGATGGCGGCGTGTCGCTTGCCCTAGCCCTGTGGGTCAGGTCAGAAGTACTATTGAGAAGCGAGAAGCCATACGCTGCGTTGGAAGACCTGAAACTGGCGTTAAAGGAACGCCTTCCTGCAAAGATGCGAGCGCAATATTACTGGCGAATGGGGCACTGCTATAAAGGTACGGAGAATTAGCTATATGAACTCATTTGCGTAGGTAATACAGGTTGTAATTAAGCAAGTCATTGTGAAATACCTGGCACTGCATTGTAGGTTACACCTCCACCTGTTGAACATCATAATTGAGATTACGCTAGCGTCTGCTCAAAGCTTGAGATGTCTGGGCTATTGGCTATTATTATACGTGTATATAACCATGATTGCAGTTCTACCACAGCGTATTACATTTTGATTAGATTATATAAGAAATACCTTCATATATTAATGAGTGGTCCTATCACCAATTTAAAATAATATTAATAATTATAGAATCAATTTAAAAATGGCGTTTCGTGTACTTTGATAGCATTCTTACGGGTGCTTGCCTTATAAATGAAAAATTAATTGAAATTGCCTTTCGATAAATACTTTGTCAATTGCTTGACCCATTTAACTTTTTAATTATAGATGCGCACAACTTACGCCGCTAGATTTGGGTCAACATGGCCTCGTCAATCGGTACAATTTACTTTGCATTGCCGTAAATATAAGTTATATGATTCATAACGAAAAAAGGCCATTCTATTGGACCGACTGCCGATTGGTCGAGTCGCTCAATTCTCATTGGTCAACTGATTTTTTAACTCGATGATAGTGCTTTTAAACTCGAATAAGATCGATTCTCACTGCACACAAAAATGAGTAACAGTGACGAACAATTCAAATACATTTATTATTTTACTAATAATATTGTACCTTAATTTCGCTACACAGCAAGAAAAGTTGTAAACCAGCAACTTTATTGAAAAGCTTAAACTTTATATACAATTTAAGTAGTTGCCGTTCCTTAGAAACATATATTTCGGACTTAAAGATTTCATTAATGAAAAAGAATTTGCGAAGATTTTAAATAAATAATATAATTTTAAATGTTATTGCACCATAAGCTTATTTTCAAGAATATTTCTTTATTACCCCTGAACACGTTCATAAGGAACTCGGGCCAAAATAATCTCTAAGTAGGAAAAATAAAATCATAACCTCTAACCAACCTATTAATTAATAGTCACAACATAAAAATTGCCTCGCTGTTTTCAGTGCTGTCAGTGCCAAATTATAAATGTGATTTTCAGGAGCTGAAGAGCCAACACGGGCCAAAGTATCTTACGAGTTGGCTGGGCGACTATTAGCCAATGATGAAGAGGCGAAGAGGCAACTACAAAAAGACATAGATTCACTTAACTACACGGCCCCGAAAAAGCCATCTATAAAACCAACTGGTATGTCCTAATATCTATCTAATGTAAAATTCTGCCAAGATTGTTGTTCAAGTCGTTTTTATTTTTCCGACTAACTTTTCCCCAGAATTCAGTTTTCAGGTCTTATGTTAGAGGCCAATAAAATATAAATTCACACAGTGATAGGAGTGCTCTGTATGAAATACTATATTTCATTTCAGGAATAACTCTTACGGGTGGTGCGAAGCTGAATTTACCCGCCTTATCCAAATTAGTTAAAATAACTGAAGAAGAAAAGAAGGTAATTACGATAACGTGAAAATATAAACTTTCCATTGAACGTCACTTCAATAAAAAGTAATTTCATCTATAAAGATTACAACATATGTTTTAATAAAAAATATGCTTTTATTGAAACATTTGTTGTACCTCCGAAGAATAAACAGTACTTTTATGTACCAGAACTATTTACTACTACTACTATATACTACTTTATATTACTACTAGCTACTATTATTATTATTTCCTGCCAATATAAGCGATTCTTCATAACTACGAATTTAAAGGAAAAATCTACGAACTTATTAATAGGAACTTGACTCTTCCCATGACTCGCCGACCATAAATTGATTTTGGAAATGAGTTGGCCAGTCATAAGAATAGACATTATAAATTGGTGTAAGTATTCTTAAAAAGAATTCAATCCGTTTTATCCATGGAGAACATGGAGAACCGAGCTGGAGCTTATTGAGGCTTAAAATTCAGTTGAAACCATTATATATTTTCAGGGACGTTTTGTCGTCGCAAATGATCAGATAAAAACGGGCGACGTCCTTTTAGTGGACAGTCCATATGCAGCGTGTCTCCTATCAGATTATTACGGCTCTCATTGCTTGCATTGCTTCAAAAGGTGGGTTTTTAATAGATATCTTTAAAAAATTATCTGCAGTACACTACACAGCAGGTCCACAATTCATTGAAAAGCTTTGTACTATCATCAACCCACTCCCAATGTAGCACCTATGACGATTGCCTATAGCAAGTAAAAGTATAGTATGTTAGCTGTAGAAAGTAAATCTACTACAATTTTATAAAGCCCAAGAGTTGTATATTATTTTATCTTGTTCATTGTCGTAGAATAAGAAAATTGTTACTAAATATAGGAATATGATCGAATAATAAATTCCAATGAAAATACATTCGATATTTGCTGTTTACACATGAAGTTTTTCATTTATATTTTTCAGACTCGAACTCTGTGACAATGGAGCTCCAATTTGGTGTCGTAATTGCTCGGGTGTCGCGTTTTGCAGCGTCGAATGCCGCGATGTTGCTGTCACGACCTACCACCCACACGAATGCCAATTTCTGGATCTATTTATAGGTAATTTTGTATATTACTGTAAGCGAACGGAATCCTTCAAATAGGTTACACAAGCCGCAAACATGCTGATCTACTACATTTACAATATATAATTCTAGAGGTTGAACTGTATTTCAGGATCTGGCATGTCAATACTCAGCCACATTGCTCTGCGGATGGTAACACAAGCTGGCTTAGAAACAAGTTTACAAATATACTCAACTTACGTAAACAACGGTGTTAAATCCGTCGAAAGTGCGAACGTAAATGATATTGAGGGATCCGCAAAAAAGTCCAGGATAAAAAGTCGAAAGGAGAGATTAAATCGATCAAAAAAGATTTACAAGAATTTTTCCGATCAAAATGTAAATTGCGAAACAAACAGTGTGGACGATAAAGGGACCTTCGAAGACAAATTAGAGATGACAGCTGCCCAAATATACTCTCTATGTACTCATTCTACTTTGAGAAAAGGGCGGGACTATCTGAAACGGGTAGTGATGGCGATGTTTCTCACTGAATGTTTGAAGAAAGGCGGCTTCTTTAATAAATTGGATAAGGAGCACGAGATCAAAGGTAAATAATGCCAATCTCCTTGGATTTCATTCTATAACTATATAATATTACAAAATGCCATTTGCAGTATGCAGATGCTGCTAAAGAAACAATTAATTGCGTTCCCAAGATGCAAAGTCCTGTAAAAGTAAAGTTCTCAGTACACGTAAGCCTAAATACGAGTAGAACATGAAATGTGTGATAGGAATAAGAGATATTCGGACTTAGGTTATAATTAGCCCGCGAGAAGACAGGAGTAGTCTGAGTTTTGATTGTTTATGGTTTGCAATACATTTTTCCTTTCTTAGTATTTTATATTATGCTCTGATCCTAAAACAATACTTAACGAGACATAAGTTCAGCGGTTTTTCCAATATATTTAGGTAATAAAATAATTTGAGCTTATAACTGACAATAAGTGACGTCGGCGGTGGATCACAGGAAATCTTTATAAGAATTTAATTGTTTTGTTTAAAAATTCAATATCTACATCTAAATTAAACAGCAAGTAAATACCCAGTTTTCATTGTTTTTATGTTTAAGCTGAAGCGTCCATCTGCGAGCTCATCACGCACAACCTGCAACTCCTCCAATTCAACGCCCACGAGATATATGAGACAGTCAGAGGGCAACACCAATTTTCAGGATCAAAGCCAGTATACATAGCTGTTGGACTTTATCCTACTGGCGCTCTTTTTAATCATGAATGTTACCCAGCTGTTACGAGGTATGCAGTAGCATCAATAAAAAAGGCTTATTTTATAGGCAAGTACTATAAATGCTTGCGTTAGAGTCTTGACCGGAGCGGGGCTATTAAAAATGAAATAGATTAAAGAAAAATAAAAAATCGAGGTGTTCGACGTATATTGCAAAGCTATTTAATTAATGTTTGAGAAAAGTATTTGAGCTTCACTCTCCAATATAGAATATCACTATGACTACTTACCACTGATGCGTGGATCAAAGATTTCATATGAAATTTGTATTTACTTGAATCTCTTTGTAGTAAAGGCATACGACAATAATGCCTATCTTTTTGATGTTTACTATTAAAGGTACTTCGAAGGAAAAAAGATAGTGTTTCGGGCGATCCGACCACTCAGGCCCGGTGAAACGGTGGCTGAAAACTACGGCCCACACTTCCTGGTTCGAAGTCTTAAGGAGAGGCGCAGGTCTCTGGCTTGCCGCTATTGGTTCCAATGCGAATGCGTCGCGTGCAGAGAAGACTGGCCTACGTTGAAGCAAATGCAATCATCGCCTCCCTATTTACGGTAATGAGATAAGCAATTAAACGTATTTTTTATGTTTGTCTAATTTAGCCAAGACTTGAGGTGGCAAGTAGTTTATTTCAACAGTCTTTTGTTGCAGACTTCATTTAGAAGTAAGATATTCATTGAAATCAAATGACGTCAAGAGCAATTTTGTTCAAATGAAATACATGTCATGAATAACGCATTTATTTGGATAAGACTTAATACTATGCTTATAAAACACCTTCGCAAATAATGAATTATTTAAGAACAAACTTGATTACCATAAAAAGATACACCGTCTACGTCTGGTATATAATATATTACTCGCATCGTAGGTAAATGAGAGTTTATGATAATCCGAATTACCATTGATTTTGCGAGGATCGCTTTACTGACGATATTGTTTTTTTTTATAAAATAGGGGGGGGCAAACGAGCTTGCGGGTGGTCCAAGCGGCAACAGCCGCAGCCCATAAGCACTCATCAATGGATGCGTTGCCGGCCCTTGAGGAAAGAGTACGTTCTCTTTTTGTAGAATTGTAAGTCGTATCCCGTGAGGAAGACCTCCGCTGGAAGACGATTCCACAGTTCACATGTTCGCAATAGAAAGTGCCTTGTAAAGCGAACTGTGGAAGACTTCCATGCATCGAGATGGTGTGGGTGGAATGCAGAGTTACTGCGGCTCGTGCGATGATGGAACAATGCAGCGGGGATCAACCCAAACAGTTCAGATGAACACTCACCATTGTAAATTTTGTAAAAAACGCAGAGTGATGCAAGGTCTCTGCGTAAGGAGAGAGAATCAAGCCGATCAGTAAGCAAGGGCAGATTGACAATCCGACAAGCTCTCCGCTGGATTCGGTCAAAAGGAAGAAGCTGGTATTTTGGGGCACCGGCCCAGAGATGGGAGCAGTAGTCCATATGAGGACGTACTTGCGCCTTTTAGAGCTGCATACGTTGAACCTCAGTGAAGTACTGCTTGGCCCTACCCAAAACACCCAGCTTTTTAGAAGCCAGCTTGGGCTTGTCTTCCAGATGACTGCGGAATTGTACTTTTTTCGAAATGCCAACACCGAGAATACTGAGGTTGTGTGAGGTACTAAGGAGAGTGCCATCAAACCGAGGAGATACGACGAAGGGATCTTTCTTGGCGGAAAAGGAGCAAACCTGAGTCTTCGTAGCGTTAAACTCAACAAGGTTTGTTTTACCCCACATCGAAACCTTCTCCAGTATAGTTTCGATTTCGGACAAAAGTTCGCTACGACTCTCATCCACTTCAGATCGAGACATATTTGAGTGGCCCGTATAAATCGCATCGGTGGTACTGTCATCTGCATAGCAATGAATGCCGACGACATTCAACAAGTGGTTGATATGCAGAATGAACAGGGTGGGCGAGAGAACACACCCTTGGGGAACACCTGCATTAATAATCTTAGGACTCGAGCAAGCTCGATAAATCAAAGGGCGAGATCTATGACTAATTGGCACCATTGTTAGCACCAGACAATGATCCGAAGACCCAAGAGGAGCATCTACACTTATCTCATAGTTGTCGGGCTGAGACGTCAACAACAGCGATGCTTGATGATCGGCTCTGTCCGGAATTCGCGTAGGTGTCTTGACCAGTTGAGTGAGACAGTTGGCTAGAGCGAAATTATAGAAGCTTCTATCCGAATAATCCGTCGTACGCCAGTTTAACCAATCAGAGTGATGGGCGTTGAAGTCACCGATAATCACGACCTCAGCAGAAGATAAAGACTCAAGCGAATCGATTGCAGATTGGACATGCTCAATAAGGCGGTTGACTACAGTATTGCCAGTAAGAGACCTGTATAGGCAGCAGTAGATGCGCGGGTGGTCTGCACAATCTACACGCAGCCACAAGGTAGAAAGATCGGATACTTCCAGATGTGAGAGGCGACGGAAATTGATATCCTCTCGAATGAAGACACACACACCGGCTTGCGGCTTGAAATTATGCTGAAAGTAATAACCGAAGCGCAAATGTTCTTCAGACGAGGGACAAATTTTGGTTTTCGTTAGAAATAGGCCGGCTTGCTCGTCTCAAGATGAAAGTGGACGGAATTTAAATTAGAGTGAAGCCCCCTTATGATAGTGAAATCTACTTGAATTTGATCAGCCGAGTCGCTCGAGTTTATTTCTTTTCTTGCAAGAGAGCGTTATTTTGTCCCCCCCCCAGAATACGTGGGACAGCCTGAGTGTGCACACCCAGGGATGGATTCTCCTGCATTTTGAATACAGGTACCCTCCTGGGGTTAATTATTTCTTTTTAATAACGCTACCATAATGATTCAGAGAGGGAGGAGATGAGCTACCGGTAGTCCCACACATGCTAAGCGAAACGCGACACACGTCCTGCGTGGGCCACTTCACGCTTGTTTTCAGTGGGAAAGTGGTATTTACCCGGTCGTGCCAGCTCAGTCAGCTGCATGTGCAGCGTGGCACTGCCACTAATTTAATTGACAGATTGTACTGGTGGAGCAATGAAAGCTCAATTATATTACCAGTAGGCGATGGGGTCGTCACATCCCTACGCCTTAAAAAACCTTTAGTCGCCTTTTACGACACCCATAGGTGAGGAGGTGCTATTCTATAAGCCGGCACCACACGGCACATGTTTAATGCTATTATTAGAAAGAAATCTAGCCACAATCTACATGGGGTAACTAATTATGGAATTAATTAATATAACGAGACTTGGATCTCATTAGCAAAGGGACGATTTACCTCGGGCTACGCATGGGACTCATAAGTTCTTAAGCAATATTGCATTGTTTTGTTACTATAAATAATATCATACTAATAATAATATCAGGACACGTTTTCACACACGCTTGGATAGCCCCGAATTAAGCTTATAGCTTGTATTATAAGTATACTTTGCGGCTATCAACTGCTAAACACATACATACATAGATAATTTTAACCAACCAAGCAACTAATAGTACAATAGTACTATATACAGTTATGTATAAATTAATATACACGAAAACGATTTTGTGCGTGAAGAGTTAAATGATATATGACACGGATTTAGGTGAAGTATCAAAGAATTCCTTTCTTTACAGATGCCCCAATATGGACTGTTCCTGTAAATTCCAAGCCAATCCAAAGAGTTTGCCAAACAAGTGCTCGAAATGCTCGACTGCGATTGACCCAAAATTGATAAAAATGTGTATGGAAACTATCGACGAATGTCAAACTCTGTATCAAGTGAGTTTCCTTTTAATCATTGCGTATTTTTATTTTCATAAATGAAAGTTTATTGAACATTTAGATAGCACAATAATGTCAGCAGATATATTAGTAAGTACTAATATTACCTCATGATAAGAGGGCGAAATCAATAAGGCTAAACTAAAAAACTACTTTTCTCGAAACGTTATATAGAGATAGATAGATAATATAAGAAGATTTTGAGTTCCATGCCAAAATTTTGTGTATTTTTGGTTCCTGAGAAAACCCTACCTTTACCTGACATACCTACATATTAAACAATATTATAAGTATAGCGATTGCAGTTAGGTGATGAATTTTTATTTTATTTTTACGAAGGGGTAATAAGATAGTTGAAGTTAGTCGAGCTGTAAACAGCAAGTTTAAAGATTCTTACATTTAATTGTGCAAATGTCAAATAGTAAAACTTAAGAATAGTTAGGATTTAAGTAGAAACCGTCAGAAGATACTCTGTTTTTAATGGTTTAATTAATAGGAAGGCGCAGAACTTATGGATCAGGAGAACCTCGAAGCCGTGTCGTCTCTTTGCAAAGGCGTTGATTTGTTCTACGAGGTTGGAGCACCTCCACATCGAGAAACTCACCTCGCCCAGGAATCACTTAGAGTTTGTTTCGCAGTAGCTGGAAACATTTTTAAAGTTCCCGAAGCTAGCATCCCATAGCTAGGTATCTCTACGATTTTTGTTAATATTTTAATAGATTTAACTATTTATTAAAAGCCACGTCAACATGAAAATGAAAATCAATAACAATACGCATTACACGCCGGGCAATGCAGCCAATAGTTATTAAGTGAATTGGCCAAATATTTTTTTATTCAAGAGAAGATAAACAATGAAATAACATTTATTTGGCGGAATGTAATCGGGCATTGAATATGCAGATTTTTGCACGATTGACATTTTAGATTTCAACCTGTTTTAAAGATGTCGCTTAATAAAATATACACGATTGGATACAGCTTTAATTAAACAAAAGACAGTTCCACTTCTTAATTGTTCCTGTAAATCGGCTGATTGTGTCGTCATTTACAGAGCTATAAACTAACGTGAGTTCAGTTGTATTGAGATTTTAATAAACAAATTATTTTCTTAATACTAATGTATTTTTGGGATATTTTTATATCAATATATATAAAAACGCGCGAAAATGATATTGACTACTTATCACAAATTCTTTTTCACATTTATCTCCTCTCTTAAATATAACATCAACGTCTTGAGTGTAAGTAGCTGCGAGGCGTTTAAAAGTTTTTATGATTACTTACTTTGCACTCGGGTGCATCACAAAATCTATTATAAGTTCTTCTGATTCACTAGAAAGAACTTTGGACGCATGAAAATTGCTAAAAATAACTAGAAAATAATATTTAAATATAATTTTACTTTCTTGAGAGAGAAACGGCTGGAATCGGGTGCTGGGAAAACTCAATGTTGAAATTTAATTCGGGATTTGACGGACGTTGTCGAAGTTTTAAAGTTTTTTTTCATAATCATTGTACTGTGGTTTAACGGAACTACGAGGGTATTCTTTATTCACGAGACTTAACCAATTACCCACATACTCGGGTACTCAAAGGGTCAAACATGTGACTGACATCTTTGTCTCTCTGTTCCATCAAATCTTTGAATGAAAATTAGACTTCATTTCCATCGGTAGTCATTTTCCTCACAAAGGTTAACGTTGATATGAATTGCGTATTTCAATTATGAACGTAGAATTATGAAAACAACCTTGTGTTTTTAAGTTCATATATCAAATTAATTAATCGAGAGTTGAAATTATCTACATTCAGAGCCGACTTCTTTTTTAAACTACAAAGGTTCTTTTCAATAAACTATGGTAAAACGTACACGATGCGAGAATTTAATAAATTAACTTAAAAGACGCCTAAGGACGAGGTGCGAAGTCGAGTTGAAATTAACGCCTCGCAGCATTCGTTTAAAGCGATAACCCGTACAAATGAATATGAGCTTTACACACTTTTAACAGCTCAATCGAGAATTTATAGGTTCATCGTAATCATCACTGATGGCATTATAAATTATTTTTTCCAGTTCCATTATCTTACAAAGTATTACTGTCAAAAATGATCAAATCTCAAAAGTACTGTATGTCTATAAACGTTGAAATAACCGTTAGTTTATCTTGATGTAAGATTTTCAGTAAAATTCACTTTCAAATGTAAACCTAACATTCGTGCTTGAATAAATAAAATGATAACAAATGAGTGCATGTAAAGGACAAAGATGTTTAAAACGAATGGAAATTTCCTCTACTGCCACGTTTATGGTGATGAAGTTTCTGAACCAATTACAAAGCGCCTTGGAATTAGTAATTTCAGCGAAATTGTTAGTTTCTTTCCTAACATTCCTGTCGATGAAATGACTAATTGAGTATTTTATAAGTTCAGTAAATATTGATTTAGAATCCAAGAAAATACTCTTTATTCTCTTTAAAGCTATTCAATTCAGTCTCTTTTAGTCAAAACCCTTCAACAAGTAAAATTTCAATGACATGCAAATATAGAACTTATCTACCGTAATTTAACATAAGAGGCAACTTCTGAATACCATAATTATTTCTGATAGAATACAAATCAAATACACGTAAATTGTAACAATCCAAATAACAAATTTCTTTACTACTATGGAAATGTAAAGATTACTCTTTCAATTGGCAATCAATGAGCAATTGCTTCTTAGATAGGCTTACAAATAGGTTCCTTGGAAGATTTAGGTACAAATCTCGATTGACCTATCATTCGGACCATTGGAACACATTATAAGGTAAAAGCTGCTCATTCTGCTCTGAACTATAGGAGAAACTCTTGCAACAATACCTGTGTTCAAGAAAAAATGCATTAGGGGCTATTGCCTACTCCAGACTAGATGACTAGACAATTTGAAATATGTTTAATGGCACTCCATTGTGTACACGTCAACGGTCATTTCTTTTGTACGCATAACACCTACACTAATGTCTTTGTTGTCGTCTCGCGTCAGCCACACGACGGGGCATTAAAATATCACATAACCTTTCAGGATGTATATCAATTTCAATAAGCCTTAGATTCTTTTATGAAAAACAAACTAATTGGAAAAAATATTAGTTCAATATTAGTTGTACTAATCTGAAAAGGACCGACTTAATTTTAAAATTTTCTAATCCCTTAACCTTTTTGTGAAGCACTCATTCTGTATGGGAAAGTTCTACGAAAGATGTTTGTCCTTCGTTACGATCTTCCACATCTTATTTTTATAAATATACATTAACATGATCAGCTGCGCTCGGTCACATTTACTTTGTACAGTTATTTCAAAAGACTAAATCAATAAAACATAATAATTTTGATGTTTTTATTTAATCGACAAAAATACTTTTAAATTGAGCGATAACATTTAAACAGTTAAGGCAATTTCTAAACGTCGTAAGTAAAAATCACAAATATATATTCGAAAATAAAGGAAGAATTCGAAATCATCCACAAGATATGTCTTTTCGTGAACGTAAGAGCCTGTGCTTATTTATCATGTGTGCTCTGATAAAGTTGTCCAATCAGAGTTAGATAAACCCTGCGATTCAATAATGTTATAATCAAATTAAAAGTTCAAAGTAAATTTTAGAAATGGCGAAATACAAATTAATTAGCCTTAATGTTATAAGCTGACCATTGGTTACTTAATTCAAACTAAGGCGCCTCCCTCGAGCGCAGCCTTCTCGACCGTGAGATTTAGGGATCGTTAAAGAAAGTTTTGCAGGCGCATTCTTGTTGCTCTCCATCGCCTTCGCCAGTGCTGGACGCTGTTCTTCTCAGGGTCTGAACCTGGGACTGCAATCCAAATATACGTAGTTGCGCCTGCTCGAAGTTCTCGTTCAAGCGCTTAATTTGACACTGCATACGGCTTTGCACCTGGAGTAAAATACATGATATTTATAATACTCTTGTGTGAAATAGCTTCTTCTCCTTCGAGCTGCCTCAGGTACTATAAAAAATTCGTACCAAAGGCTCTTCCAATATGTTACCACCTGTAATATAAATAAATAGGCTCACCTCCTCTCTCTCTTTTTCGGCGTTCTTGACTTGAGCTCGGGTCGATGCCAATTGTCTTTCTAATTCAGCCACTGTAGTTTGCATACACCTGTGAAACATATGCGAAGTCAGGCCAATCTCTTTACACTATATCACTTACTATCCTAATAAGAACTGCAAAAGGAATACTCACTTGCGAATAGTGTCCGTGCGTTCGTTGGCCCTCTGCAAGGCTCTCGCCGCCTCGTCCCTGGCTCTGTCCAGTTCTCCACCTAACTGAGCGCATTCGTGCATCTTCTCTTGCAAACGCTTTTCATTCGCGAGGACCGCCTCTTCCATTCGAATTATATTCGCCCTGTATAATTGTTGCAAGTAATACATAGCACATTTCTAAAATCCTCCAAACTGAATCACTATTACAAAATGAAAGAAGTATTTAAATGTCTCACTTGAGTCTTTCAATCTCACTCTTTAACGTCATGTTGCTTTCAGTCAATTGGGTAATCCTCTGCTGCAGAAGAGCTATTTGCTTTTCATCTCCACCTCTTTCTGGGCCTTTTTCTGGTGGCTTAAGGCTATTATGCAGAAGCATATGGACCTTAAGGGTTTTTTTTATTTGTAAGTTAAGGATTGAGCAAAAAATACAAAAAATTATAATAAGAGCTAAAAAAATATTCTCAATAATTAATTACAAAGAGCCACTTGCATAAGAATCAGAAATGCTTATACTTACTCCCTAAATACTGCATTATTATGAGTAACAACAGAATACCCTAAACATAATATAAACCTTTTCACGAGCAGAATTGAGTTCTCTTGCTAACTGCTCCGCGTTGTGTTCGGCTATCGCCTGCGACTGTTGCGCATCTTTAAGCTTAAGCTGGGCTGCTTTTAAGAGATCTGGTATTGGGGCTAATTCTTGCAGTTTCTCTTGGAATTTCAACTGAAAAATCGGTGATACCGATTGGAGGACTTCGTTTAAGAGTAATTCTTATATAAGTTGGTATCTGTTTTACAATATCAATAAGTATTAACTGCATTTGGTAAATATAATCAGGCGTTACTTGCGGAAGTCCAATTTATTGGCAAGACTCCAAACGCTGTTCGTAGAGGCAACATTCTGAGCATGGCCCGGTGTCGGGGCAAAAGTCGGAGTATTGCTTATAAAAGGTAGCAGATTTGATAGCCAAATCCTTTGTGTTAATTGGGTCTCACAATCGATCAAAATTTTCCTTTCAATTGTTAAGTACCTTAACTTTCTGAATTTCCAGATTAATCTGTTCGCTGATTCTCGTATTGTCCATGTCCATCATGTCCATTTGACGACGCTGCTCTTCTACCAGTTGCTGTGTTTGGAGGTACTAAAGGAAATTTATTGCAATCAAGCGAAAAGTTTTGTGAACTAAAGTACGCAACCATGATTTGTTGCGTACTTTGGCAGATTAATAATAGTGAGAGTAGTACAATAAAGCATCTTATTTATTTTTAAATTACATAAATTACCTCCCGTTGTATATATCTATGTTGACGATATAAATAAAATAATATATGAACTTACGAATTTAGTTTACTTTTTTAAGTTTGGTGCATTTCTTACACTTACTTTACCTCTTTAATACCTTTTTACAACGTTTCTCTAACTAACCATACGCTTTCCAAGAACCTGTTACTCATTGATATAGATGTAGATAACCTTCACTCTATAATCCTGAAGTTGATCATTCTGTTCCTTCATAAGCATCCTCAGTTCATCGATTTCTTCGCGGGCCTCCCTATAGCACTGCTTCAGAGCTCGCACGTTGACTTCCTGCTCGAAGGCCTGCTCCTTGCTTCCGAGGGCCATGTTGGTCGTCATCGCCAACCCCTCGAACTTCATTTCCAGCTCCCGCAACTTGTTCTGCACTTCTCGGTGCTGACATCTCTCCTTCTCTAGCTCTTCCTTTTTTCGTAGAACCTCAGCTCGAAGCATGGCGCACTAGGCGTGGTAAAACGTTGTATAAGTCTGTGCACGGTCCACTTCGACTGGTCAGTGGTAAGATCAAGAAACAGCAAATCAATGACAACTATTTACTCACTTCTGTCACTTTAGTTTTGAAGTTCTCCTCAGTTTGACGGAGTTGGGTTGTCAGTTTCTGAACTTCTTTTTCGGCGGGTGTCTTTAAATAAAAAAAAAATACTTTTATTTTGGCCGTATAACACTACATTTGAGGGCGACATTTTTATTCAGTGTTGGTTTACCAGTCAAATGACTACGAAGACGTTTTATTTACAGTTAATGAACATTCCGAAGAATATGAAAATAAAATATTTGTAGTAATGTAAAAATGTTCTTACCGGGGGCGCGTTGGGGTTGCATGGCGCTGGACAAGGCGGACACACACCACACTAAACATAAAGTAGTATTTACTACAGCGCATCTTGGCATCGTTTAACATCATTTGGCAATCACAACTTAAATATTTCTGTACAACTTTACAGTTTTACAGTTACTTAATAATGGTTGAATTGTTGATGATAGCTTTCAAAAAAACAACATATTTAAATGTTTGTCTATTATTCCTTGCGAAGTAACTTAATAGATATTCACTACATCAGTATGAAGTGCAGATCAAATGAAGTAGAATACGTCAACTACGTCAACTAGAGTTGAATCTATAAAATCATTAGAATAAATTTAAGCCAACCTATACTACTCGATAATAAAATTTGTGAAGTATTATAACTTTTTTCCAGTCTTTCACATATGACTATATATTTTTATTATAATACTCACTGCTCTAGTCATTGGAGGCACGGGTGGCCCACCCGACTGCAAAAATATATTAAAACATAAATTCATTAATTGATAAAATATTATAAGGCCGACGATCATTCGGTAACAAGGAATATCCACCAAATTGAAAAACTCACTGGTTGTTCGAAACACGTGTTGACGCCGCCTGCACCCTTGCAAGCGCTACCTGCCTTCACATTGTCCATGCTGAAGCGAAAACGATATAGCTCGGTCTTCAAATTCGAGAGTTCTATTTCCTGCAATAGCAGAATACGTTATGAACTTTCGTTCGTCATATGTCACTAACTAGTTCTATTAGCACATCTCTCATTGAAAGCTTCAATATTCATATAACGTAAATAAAATGCATTGATACGCTGACACACTTTTAAGAAGCTGATGAAACGTATAAAGTAGGTCAGCTTGAAATGAATTATTTTGCTAAATTTTAGTCTAAAGAAGCAATATGGAATATTGAACCAAATCAGTATCGATATGTGATTGGAAACCTGTCCACACACATCACAAATGAGTCAAACGATGCCCTAGCCATTTCCAAATAGCCCCTCTCAAGCACTCAGATATCACAAAGCCGTTTCGCTTCGAAGGTACGTAATTAATCGAAATACTTGATTGATTTGATCTGATTCACGCTTCTAACACCCAAGTCTAAATATTATGCGTCGTCTCGGAAATAATGTAACTATATAAACTATCATGTTTTGCGAGACACCTAAGTAGATAACGTTCTTACATATTAAACTAAATCATCATAAAAAATCTCACAATTTCCTTAAGTTGCTGATGTTTCTCGTTGAGGCCAGGGTGTACACTTTCAACACTTACGATTTCTTTTTTCTGTGGCAAAAACACTTACAATTAGCAACTTTAATTGAATACATTTGAATTAAAAACAAAGCCAACAGAATGCGTTCTAGAGTGAGCAGAATATTGAGAATATAGGGTGAGATTTTTTTACGCTACACTTTTTTTTGTGGCTTTAACTATTTTACATAACAACAAAAACTTAACCTGTGAGCAATTATCTATATCCTGTTGAGTGGTACTATCTTGATCATTAGGTGTCGCATCGCCCTGCAATACAAAAGCAATCACATTATATATTATATATTATTAATGATGTATATAGAAGACCACAAACAAATAGCCCCTCCTCCTATGTTACGATGGTCTAGGCTCAATATAATACTTAAACCAGACAAGGAGGCTCAGACAGCAGCAGGACATGTGAAGGACTAATAAATGTAAAAAAAGTGAAAAAAGTGTCAATGGAAGGAACAACAACTGTTCTTGTTGAGTCAATGTCAAAAATGTTTATAGCCGGATTAGAGGTGGATGGTAAATTATGAATCGAAACTTACAATAGGGGAACAAATGCATTTAACGTTGAAGTTAGTCAAAAATAGGGCGACATACGAAGCGCGTAAAAATTTTGATACTAGTAGCACCGTAGAGTATAGCCGTAGCCAGCCGGATTTGTGACTAATGCAAAAATATATAAAAAAGCAACTGCCGATACCTGAGGATTATTTTTACTCAGTTTTTCTTGAAGGACCGTATTCTCTTTGTGTACTAATTTTAACTCTCGCTGCAGCCTCTTTATTTGACCGCGACAAATTTCCAAATGTTGGTCCTTCATCATTAGTTCCTTGTACATAATGTGCCTAAAGAAAAACTTACCGAATTTTATCCATTTTCTTAACATGTTTTGATAAATTTATGTTTATTGCAAATAAATGTGCATTTTGCAATTTAGATTGGAAGTTGACATAAGCGTCATGGGTGACACTTCAAACAGTATTAAATTCTATTTTTAAATATTTTTCTCAATCACTTCTAGGATGCAACTCTGTACAGAGTATGGAATAGGGGTTAATGCTAGTCTTTTGCCTAACATCCCAAAACAATAAATGATAGTTGGTAGGAAATGTCAGGGTTTTAACATTAAACTATACACAAATCTACGGGATAACCAGATAATATAAACAGTAACCTCTTGACTTCGAGGTCAGCATTATCGGCGACGAGTTTTTCCTGCATATCGTAACTTTCGCACAATTTCCGACTGAGATCAATTTCCTTTAAGAAAATATCCATTGATTCATTTTCATCGCTAAATTCTTATGATTAGTATTATTAGAGTATACTTAGAACAGAGAGAACATACAGATTTACTTCTAGCAGGTGGGTCGCCACCACTAAGTTCTCCAGTCATGGTGAGGACATTCGTACCAGTCACTTTCTTATGATTGCGGTCAAGCGCTTCTAAAAATGCAATAGATAACTGTCTTTGATTTTGTTTGAAAATATTAAGTACATTTAAGAACGTGTTTAATAACGAATATTCGAATTAAAACACAACTCATACGGAATGGAAATTTTAAACCCAACAAAATGCACAAAGCAGACAGAACGCCGAGAGTAGTTTTATCGAGTCGGGACGAGCAACGACTTAAGCCCCGCGTACAAAAATATTGGCTTTTATTTTAACTTACGAATACGGCGCCCGTTTATCGGTCGAATGGCATACCTTGCATCGGCTTCGTGGGTTTTTTGCGAAGAATTTTCCACATGTTCTCGCTCATTGTATCCATATAATCTAACTCCCGAAGTTGTATGCCCGTTAGTTCACGAATATCTTCCAGAGCTATGGACGCCAACTCCCTTTTCTAAATGTTAAAGAGCCTTCTAAACTACATCTATTTATGGTAATTTTTATCAGAGTTTAAAATTCACTTTTGAACAACGAAACGACGTATGGGTAAGGGACCAAAATGTCGTCGTCAAAAACTTGCACACACTCAAAACTAGGGTTCCTTTTAGACTTTAGGATTTAAATGTTTGTAAGCTCATAAGGATACAGCATCTCTAACCCACACAGAAGTCGCATCCCGTCAAGTCTTGGAATCGGATGCGGTTGAGCTATCAAAATGACCGAATCTCTTTAAGCCATGTGCCAGTGCACATGCTTTGAACAATTTGTAAGAAAATTTGACGTTGCTTCTTATGTAACAAAGTATGAGAGTAGGAGACGTGTTTTTTTTTAATTTCAATATGGTGCAGTTCTAACCTTGAGTACATTGAGAAGCTTCGTGCGTGGTTCGTTTAGTATTCTATCACTTGGCTTCAAGTCATAGCAAATACAATCATCAGAGTCCGATGATGGGCAATCTACCAAACATACATAGACGCCAATAGCACACACTCGCGAGATACGGTAGGCACTTAGAATTTACTTCTAGAGCCTAGTTGGTTAGTTCAATCCTAGGTGCTAATGCAAAACATATAAAAAGCTGAAAGGCCTTACTTAACTTAACCTTATACAAACCAGCGCATTACACTTCAACTACTCGCTATATTAAACTATTATGAGCAAATTTTAATTTTAATTCGTTTAAATTTAAAAACTAAAAAATATGTAAATTAATTCATAACATATATGAATTAATTTACATATTTAGCACCTCCTGTATTTATCTTCAGATACTTCATATATTTATAATTTAAATATTTTTGGACCGAAAAAATTACGAAGATATCGGCCCGAAAAAGGATCGCCATATCTGTATGAATCCATCAAATTTAGCGTATTATTACTTACTGCACCCCTGAAAAGAAATAAACAAAATTAAATAATATCAACAAAGCGTGATCAAAAAGTACTAATTGACAATACCTTTTGCTTTTCAGTTCAGCTTTGCTTATGAATGTAAAAAAAATAATTGTATAGATGTTCTACTGAAATAAATTATGTAAATTCGAAGTCTTAAAACTGAAATACTTGGAATTAAAGATACAAATCAATAAAGTGTTATACTTCCCTATGCTTTCTAAATCGATCATTCAGTCTTTGGTTAGTTTTAAAGTTTGTTACAGCGTATTATTATAATTTAATTAATACATACTACACATCCTTCATGTCCGGCGAGGTTGGTATATTCAAGTTGGGACATTTTGGCTGCTGGTTTCTTAATGCTGGACATCTTTTCGCTATCCTCCTTTTGTCCAGTAAATCGATCGCCACCATGACCAACTATTTCCTCTCGCAGAAGTCCAGATCCACGGTTCGTCTGGAAGACGTAACAATAAATACAAACCATTCCAAAAGTGTAATGGTCTTCTGACTATTGGCTATACACAGTTGGAGCACTATGACGATTATAACACTTAGGCTTAAATTAATATGTAGTCACTGGTGAACTAAACATCGTTGTTACTACGAGTCCCACACGGGATTAGTAAGGAAAACTAGGTATAAAAAATTCATGTTCACTTTTTTGTCGTTCATAAATAGCAGGTAAGTTTATGTGTATAAAAAATAACTAACTTTTTTGTGTTTTGACAAAATCCCAAGTCAAAACTGAGTTCAAATTATAAATATCTCCCTATTTTCTTCATCAAACAACTAAATGTTCACTAAACACTAAACAGTTCTCTAACTAACCACTAATTAAAAGGGAAGAAACTGTATCGCGTATTGTATTAATTACGTCGCTAACAAACTGGAATACAACACATAAAGACCCCGAACAGGAAACGTAGCCTTGGAAAAGAGATCTTACGTTAGCACAGGCTATAGGGCCTGACTAAGCGGATACTCTGCTCTGAATGTTGGCGTTATATTAAACACTGTAATATTGACAATTGGTACTGACCAAGTTAGATTCTGAAGCCGACAGAGCGTCTTTAGGTGCTTTTTTGCCGATGCCCACTTTTCTCTTTACACTTCTAGTTGGCAATTTCAACTCAGAACCACTGGCCGATGGTTCTACAGCTTCTCTTCGTGCTTTCTCCTTTGAAGTCTGCAACAATAATTGTCAAGGAGCTATTATTTGAGCTTTTAGATTGGCGTAACTTTAAAAGATGGTTCTTTAAATAATTTTCATGAAGCAATAACCTTTTAACTTAATAAAAGTCATAAACCCTTTTGTTTCTCGCAATATAATATATATTAATTATTAAATATCATAATATAATATATATTAATAATATTCGAGACCTGAATGAGTACTTTTGAAAGCATGTCGCTATTCTGCGTGCTTGAGCACGGAATTCTACAATTTTCCACACGCTTGAAAAATCAAGAATACCGACCTGGTTCAATAAACACAAGGCGTTATATTTGAATATTCAACCGAAATTTCTGTAACTCGGAAACTACCTTAATAAAGTACACTAATTGAAAAAATATATTATTTAATAATTACTTACCTTCATTTTTAAAACCAAGCAGCGATTGAAGGTTGAAATAAAAAATTATTAATATTTTTGAACAAAGATATAACCAGAAATCTTGACAATATCGCCCATAGTCTATAGAGTATTGACGTCAACCATAGATTATATACGCGGCTACAGACAATTTTGAACTGTAAAAAACATACTGTTAGAAGGTATGCGCGCAGTAGAGGGCGAAGCTCACAAAGTGACCAATCGTATCACCGTGCCAGACTTAGTTCAATTATTTTCTTTTTCTACTAACTTATAATTACCATTACCATCATGACCTCTACAAATAGTAAATCCTTCTTTATTTACAATATCTATTCCACTTCTATTGAATATAACAGAGTTACCATTTATTATAAGTTTGCTGATGAATAACAAATGAGACGACAAATCGAGAACATGTAAAAACATTTTTCAGAAATTCTAATGTTCTCTGATTACAAATATTTACAGTGCCTCTTCCAACGACAGGCAATCGTTCTCCATTAGCTACTGTTACTTTTTACTCGTTATTTTCCTTCTTATAATGTATTATGTAATTAATATATTGTATTTATTTATATCATGCTTCATGTGAAATGTACTACAGCTATTAACTTGAGGCTACATTATCTATATGAATTTGTGTTATTATCAATGGCCACACTACCTTCGCCCAATAGCCGACGTTCGCGCCAATTACGAAGTGTGAGTTTTAATATTTGGCGCCTATAGGACTAGAACGACGCCATTCTTGCCCTAGCCACGACAATGTCATGTAATAATATAAATTGTAAATATATGTACCTATTGTAAGATGAGGAGAATAAAAACACTTGTATACAGTGCCTTTAATCATCCAAGAAGAAGACACACCCACAAACTTTAGTAGTCGCTACAGGTAAACCAACATTCTCAGCTTTCATTCATGCAAAATATCTTTGTTTAAATATTAATAATTCACTTTCTTGATTTACAATCAGAGGCCTTCCTATCTTATAACATTTAAAGAACACCTTATGAGTATTTTTCTTACAATAAGTTTAAGGCGTGTTAAAAGAGGTTTATATAAAACATATATAAACTGTATTGAGTTGTTCAGTATGTGAAGTGGGGCCACAATAGAAAAATTACATCAATAATTAACAATCGCATTAACAAATAAAACTTTTTAAGGAGTTAATTTAATTTTTCGGAAGTGCATTCACATGTTAATAAATTGTTGTAAATTAATACTTTTTTAATCACTTGACAAATATTTGACAAATCGAAATATCATAAATTGTTCATGGAATCTGTAATATTTATGTTGGCTGTATTTTTACGCCGTTAGGTTGGTATATACGCAGTCCTCGAGTTATTTGATTTTTTTCCTGCCTTCCGTTAATCGATCTGGATGATCGAGGCGTTAAATGCTAGGAACAAAGTGTTCTAAATTTAGTACTTATTACATACATTTTTCTAACATTTGTTTAGAAAATTCGACATAATCGAAAAATAAACATATTATTTTATACTACTATGTTCCATTTGAAATTCCATGTTTTGTTTTTTTTTTTCTTGACATTCATATGTCTTTCAGTGATTTATCTCGAACTCCACTTAATGCCTTTATTAATATTTTAACAAAAAAGAGCATTGTCGCCATTCAAAAGTTCCTCGATTATTTATAAGTACTTTGATAACCCGGATTCTATTAAGAAATGAGCCAACCGCTCAGTCTGTGGAAACGCTACTGAATTCGATTTTTAAATCAATAATTTTAAATTGATAGAGTGGGCCATTCTCATCTTTGTTGAGCCAACTGAACACATAACTGATATTGTTAATAATGGTTAAGATTGGTAGGACACATACTTGCGAATAAAGGTTAAGGTTAGGTTAGATATTGAAACGGAAGCAGAAATGTATCTGCCTCATAGTTCAACTGAATGATACCGTATTCCTAAATGTTTGTGGCTCCATTACCATTCCGTTGTATAAATATCTTATATAGAGGTCTATTTGCTATCACGGTAATTAGTTATTTTTTCTTGGCATTTGCTATGAAATAGGCGAGCGTCGAATTATACCTCAGTGCTGATAGTCATAGTTTCATCATCATTATTGTAAGACCTTTGACCCTGACCATCAAAATTAAATACTCGTGATAAATTTGTGATTTATTTGGATAAATATTAGTGTAGTGTTAGAAAGACACGTTTAGTTTATACAAACTAAATACAGTGTTTATGTTTTTATTGATTATATTTCATTTTATTATTTTAATGTTTCCTATAAATGCTAATATGTGTTCGCACCTCGTACCTATCTCATCTCTATGCACATATTCTGATTTTATTGAAAGGTGTGTGAACTGAGGACAAATACTAAACCTAGTTATTTTATAAAGTAAATATAAGCATATATTGTCACATTGTGGCTAAGCCGTTTAAGTAGATAACTCAATTAGATGCGTCTATGAGGCTTCTTTAGCTAGAGGCGCACTTGTCGTTCGACCGTTCCGGCTCCAACACGAAAATGGCCCAAGGTAAGTGATAACGTATCTAATCCTACTCATTAAACGGCTCTGCACAAGAGATAATGGTCCCATGTCCTATAATAACAGACTCAGCTTGTCTGAACTGATTGAAATACAAAGATATTCATTATTATATGTCTATAGATAAGCTAGGGCAAGCGCTTGCAATTCGGCAAAACTATAGTCTTGCCTAGCATAAAAGAATAAATTTGTCAGCTCATCAACGCACAATAAAATGTAGAGAATAATAAATTAGACAGCAGATAGAGGTAGGAGAGAGCTGACACCGGGGCCTCACCCGCACGTCGACATTATTTATTTCATGGCTGAATGAAAACCACAAGATAAACACCCTGAAGGCCAGCTTATAGTGAAATTTATATGTGATTTTATGCATTCTTCACATGAATTATATGGAAAAGATCTGGGACTCGAGGACGTGCAGCATCGAATGAGCGATGTCATGAAATGTTTGGAACAAGAGTAAAGCGAAATCACCATAATATGATTATTTTATATTATGGTAATGCCTTTGATAAATTAATACATTTATTGTTCACAGTTAAATAAATACACAAACACAGATTGGGTGTTTGCCGCATACGCCCAGACCCTGATTCTAAGAAACTTTTAAGAGGCTTATAATTTTTTAGACGAGAAGTTGAAACTTTGCCGCCCTTTGGCTTCAGTGAACTCGACACATTTCAATACACCGTCTTTAACCGATATAAACGCGTTTCCATCACACTGTCCACTTCAATCGACACTTTGCTATGTGCCTCGAAAATAATGTAATTATTATAAGAGATTATTTAAAATGATTCATTTGAGTAGTTTTTTCCACTGAGATTCAGTCTTGGCAGCGTAGCCTTGAGTATTCAGTTATATACATTTTCACGAACGAATCTAATCATGATTCTCAGTGTAACACACGAGTCTCACAACAGTGGTTTCCTGTGCAATGTATCGTCTGTTGTTCATTTTCGTTGTGTTCGCGTACGGTAAGCACTTGTATTCAATAACTAATAATTAAACACTTTCTTGTGAGCACGAGTCGATCCCGGAATTTGTGGAAGCGAAATATTTATTTCATTAATTAAACGGCAATTATGTAATTATATATATCAATTATCATTATGTTATGGTTAATATTCTATTTAAATATCCGAGACGTAAATAATTACGAATAAAAAAATACAAAAGCTTCGGGATAAAAACGAATATATTTTAATGCTAATGTCATAGATTATTAATTTTTATTAGCAGTTCGTAGAAATGTTTCTCGCAGGTCTATTTAATTCAACCTCTTGACTTTGGAACGGTAGTATTATACATTTCCACAGTAAGATATATGGCAAGAAAGTAAAATACAAGAACGGTTTTATATAAATTAAATGTGTGCCGGATACTTTTGTTATAACGTTGCGTGCTAACGTATTAACCCCGATGTTCGTCAAAAACAAATCGCTCTAATTGCACCGTTTAAACTAGCGTAAACACATTTTGACAGAAGCAGACGAAACGACTCGCGTTAAGCCACGATTCAAATGAAACTTCTTTTTGAATTCACATCCAGCACAGCGCACATAGCGAGAGATGACCCGACACGAGGGCAACACGTATTTATTGAAATTTCAAAGATACCAAAATGCACCTTGTCCTTAATATTGAACTCCATTTGACCTGACTCGTTTCACGAATCATTCACAGAAACCAGTTTAACAAGTAAACTGGGTTGTCTTAATCGGCATAATTATGGGCTAATGGGCGACTTGTTGACGCCTTATTACTATGACGTCTTAGAATCGCAGAATTTTTAGGGAAATGCTCCATGCCCACTGGCGCGGCCATTCAAATGTTTCAATTCAACCCCTAAACGACGAAATACGGGGTGAAAGTCGCGAACTATATAGCAACTATTGACAATTCTCCTCATACTTTAATACTTGTATATTTAATATCTTACATCTTATTTTAATAATAAAAAAATAAAAATATTCCACACAATCTAGTTACATATGCGGTATGTCATATAGGTTGTATGTTTTTAATCACAACATTGGCGCGAGGTGAATGCGAAAAAATATAAGGAAAATTTCATGTGAAAATCTAACGCATTTTCCGCGCTGAGACACGATATGTTTATTATATTATGCAGAAGATTACTCTGGGTTAAATCATGGCGCAATTTCTGTACGGTGGCATCAAATATGACAATACAAATACATGTACGAATAGAGCTACTTCGTGACACGTGTCGCATAACAGGATTGCACTGGATCAGCTGATTCGTTTTGATGTCGCAGAGCACAGCTCGTACAACTGCACAGTCAACAATTTTACCAATGTTAATTAATATTAATAAACATTAGTAAGCTTTAATAGATTAGACGACTGAGACTATAAAGCAAATATCATTCGTTAATTGGCCAAGTCACTCTGAATACAGCAGACACAGCGCTAAAATAACAAAATTGCCTTACAATTTAATAATAGCAAACAGGTGAACTCGCATATTAGCTCTGTAATTGAAAAAGGCAATCTTATTTTATTTAACTTGTAAGGCTCTCCTATTATTTCATTATGTCAAGTTGAGTTGTAGTCATTGTACACGATTTCCAATTGAGAATAGATTCCTAGTATTGGGAAAATGTTTTAACTAAAATTTCATTTGGAAATATGTATTATTTTGGTAATATTATAAGAACCAAAGAATAAGATATTATTAATCTGATGTAGTGTCTAGGTAACTTTGATATGAAGACGTCAACATACTTTAGTGGCTCAATTCTTCGTAGGATATACTTTACATTATACAGTTAAAGGTTTAAGACAATTTTATCGAATAAGTAATAAAACTCTAACAACACCCACTAAAAACCTTGTAAAAGCTAAATATGAAAGTTCCCTGCATAGCAACAATTAATAATTCGTATGCCCCAACGCATGGACCAGTTTTTAATATATTAAGCGGAAATGAAAGGCCCAAGAAGCAGTTTTAATGGAAATTCAGTACTCTGTCAGGATCTAAACCAATTATTGAACGACATTATTCTATTATATAATTAGTGGCGTTATGAACCTTGAACAATATTTATAGTGTTGCATTGTATCGGTAGAATACTCTGAATACTAATATTATACACAACGATAAGAGTTAGGATGACGTATTTACTTTTTTAGAGACAAAAGTGGTGTTTTATTTG
This sequence comes from Pontia daplidice, assembly GCA_963693355.1. Lineage (NCBI taxonomy): Eukaryota > Metazoa > Arthropoda > Insecta > Lepidoptera > Pieridae > Pontia > Pontia daplidice. Next base: position 8,173,977 of record CAVNZL010000001.1, read on the forward strand.
TTTATTATTTTGTTTGCATATTCTACATAATTGTCTAAATATACTAAAATACATATGCGTGTGAGTTTCTTGCCCATTTTTTACTTCTAATTATAATAAGGGTTCATAATAATTAATGAAGTGATCAATAATTAATGTGCAAAAACCTTTTATAAGGTAATGGATTTTTCCATTTCGATAAATAATTTAACTGGCCCTTTTCCCACGCCAACACACACACTAAAAATGCCGAAAATATTAAATTGTATTTTACATTGAACAAAATTTTGACAACAACAACTGATGTTTCGATTCACCTTCCCGCGACAGCCCGCTTTTCAATTCTTTCTTCGGCTCGTTAGTACTATAAGTATATCTAGACGATAAAAGTTACTTCTCTGACAAAGAGATTAATTTATAAACGAAATACTCCTCAGCCTTCACATAATCATAGTTTATCATTAAACAAATCATTTAGATGCATTATGAAATAAGCGCTCTTGAAAATAAATCGTGAAGTATATAATTAAAGGCCACGTAATTAAATTAAGTTAGAAATAATTAATGTGAAATAATTTTGATAAAGGACAGATTTACCACATTCTCTAACAAAATCTTGGTGTTCCAGAGAACTACGCTCATACTACTACTACTTTTTGTTCAATTTAACTTCGTTCGTCTATTCAATGATTTAAATATAAACCTTAAGACTAAGTTCAATTCATTACTTATGAGAAGATGTTTAGGAAATGATTAAAAAAATAATTCATAAACTTTTTAGTACGAAATACTCATAAGTCTCTGATGTTGCACTAAATTGGTCCTCAACAAGTGTGTGTAGAGATTGATACTAATGCCAAATACGAATAATATTATTTAAATGATTGATGTTTTGTTGAAAACATTAGTATGGTATTCCGTAATGAATGGAGACCTACATAACTAAGTTCTGTGCTCTCCCTGGACGTACCAATGGAAGCACAACACTTGCTAGCAAATAATATACGTATAGCCTGCATCGATCAATATACGTATACGTACGGATATAGGATGAATTTGGAGAACGACTGTATTTTGTTTTACCGTAAATGGAACCCTTGGTAGATGAGATACTTGTAACTTTTAATTAACTTTTCATTCATTTCAAGGATATGAATTGTAATAAACCCGTAATTACAGACCCGTTTTATCAACATAATAATTTGTGCGAATATTTCTCGTAATCTTTAAAAACAGGACGCGAATGCTTAGCGGATGTAGAAGAATTGACTCCTTTTAATTAAAGTACTTGCTGTACGTCATTAAAAAACCTTTTCATCAGCAGCAACTTTTGAACATATCAAATAATTTATTCAAATCCTTGATAAATATTTAAATTGTTGATGAGTTTATGCTCATATAAATTAAAAACTTAACTTTGTTTTAAATGTAGCTCGGCCATGGTATATTATGCAGCGAGCATTTATAGTTTAGTCAGTAACAGTCCAGCTTTTGTCACAAACTGACAATCCCAAATAAATATATGCGTTTTCATTGTGATCGTGAATTATAAAGAAGTGTTTAGAGCTGACCTTGGCGTCGCGATGAGAGGTCGAAATGGTAATTTCTGCAATGCTCACGCATTATACTATAATTATTAATGAGTTTATTTTAACTGTGTGTGTGTTTAACTGTATGCAATCGTAGGTGTAGACAATATCGTTATCAATGGAATATTTGTGTAATTGCTCGCTCTCTTTGTTACCTTTTACTATGAAAAAGTTTTAGTTGACTATGGCTTAGTGTTGCTTTACTTTTAGTGGAAAGAGTTTATAATACGGATATATATCCGTATTATTATATGCTTTTGTTGCTATTAGGTTGTTATTAGGGTTCCTAGAAATTTCAGTACATTGACTATTCCTTTTCAAACAAAGTATAACGGGTCGGACAAAGCAATGTTGTTATTTATAATGAGCCACAACCTATTAGCCACAGAGTTGAAATATTACGCTGTGGTTTATCAATTATATACCTCTATATTACTTGATTTTTTAATACTTCTTGGCATCGAATGAATTTTCCTCGGGAACTTCAAGTGCCACAGGCGCGACCTTAAACTTGAATGTGTTGAATACGGTTCCGCGTTGTTTCAAGGCGTGGTAGCCATTACATTTCCTAAGATATTCATATTATACAAACCAAATGATGCCAAGGGCAATTTCGACAAAACTTATATACTTATAGTGAATTATCAATTTTTTTGATAAGGTTTACTATGGTATTTATAAGAAACGCCTTCGGAAATAATTATATGGGAACTAATTAAATTATCTACCACAAAACACGTTGTGGTGAGGCAACTTCCAAATACCTTTGACTATGCGCCTTTGTAGAATATTTTCTTCAGATTTATTTCTTATGTAACGCCATATACAGATAGACGTCGTATCATTGTTCTATTGAACGATTACAATATTATTTAAACGTTATAGCGTTAGCGGTCTGTTCAAGTGTTGAGATTTTCGAACTGATATTCGTAGGAATCGATAAATAAGGATAAGGCTGTAGAATTTGAAGCGGTTCTAACGGTTCTAGCACGTAGGAGAAGCGACGCCCTACGTTATCTGTGTTGTGGTCTTAGGATTTGACCTGCTCTGAATTGGATAACGGGGAAGCAAAACTTCTAATGGACTAAAATATCACCGATTAACCTGTAATATGCCATAAAACACTAGTAGGAAACTTGAACACTAAAATAAACTTTGGCTCGTATTTATTTACTCGACCATTAAACAGCTGACAGATTTTTATCGATATTTTCCGTATTACGTTAATATTTGAAGGACGTTTAAAAATAGTTCCCACTATTTGTATCCAAAAATAAAATAAGCGGAAATGTTGGTGTCAACCTATTTATAGGATTCATACGACTTACTTTTGCCTTTGGTTTGCTCGAGTATTTCGTTATGTTGTGGAGAAATTTTGAACAGCCTTAAATACACTTTACACTAGTTCACTAGTATTAGTAGTACCATCAACCTCTTAAATCATTGACTTAATGAAGGCTTTTCCAGGCACGTGTGAGCACACGACGAGACGCCGGGCTGTGCCCGTCATACATCTGAGGGGTTCCCACTATGAAGTCGGGCACGATGTGGTATGTTCATAATAATCTTAGCTCAGAAAAAAATGGTTATCATAATCCTCATAATCGAGGAAAATAGTGAGCAAACGCAAATTAGTAGCAAAATTGCGAAGACGTTTTCCTTGTCTCGAGATACTATATCTGTCTTAATCAATACCAACGTTCCTTGTCGAAGCGAAGACTTCTAATGCTTTCCTTAATAACGAGTAAAAACTTTTCCTCGATTCCATTGTTTGCAAATGAAGGAAATTTCTATGGAAATTCTCCCGATCATGCACTTCGATGTATTTATTAGCAGACATTGAGAGCAATTAAATCAAATTCAAAAATTTCATTTCCAGTCAGGGGATGAAAATCACACTGATGGCACATACATGATTATACTTTTGCAAATTTTATATTTTCTTAGTAAATTTGTCTAACTGTAACTCCAGGGCCGCACCTTTTCTTCACTCATCAAGGATTTCATAGCAAACTACGCGAATCTACGTGACTTCGAGAAGGAATATAAGACTGACACTGGGAGGCAGGCGTACGAGATAACCTTAGCCAATATGAAAGAGCGGTATCCGTGGTACTTAAAGGAGATGCAAGGCGTCGCCGATGGAGCTGACGTGCCTTTCTATCAGGTATTTCTTTCTCATCAAAGTGGTCATTAATCAAGCACTATACATACTTCTGAGCTCACACAGTAATTTATAAAAAGTTACAATTTAAAATTTCATCACAATTTATAATCTCGTTTGATCTTGTAATGTTCTGACGTCAATCGTTAAAATTGCGTGGGAATTTTAATACTTATAAAAAATAACGGTTTGACAGGATTATTCTATAATAAATCATATACCGAAAGTAGAAAACTTGTTGTGTAAGTTGTGTTTATGTAAAGTCAAGCTGAATGTTTTTTCATACAACACGAATGTTGAATAAGTATAATGTTTTCAAATACTAAGTTTTTATATTTATATTATGTTATTCGTCATGTAAGTCTATATAATTATTAATATACTCTTAATATTTTTCATCTATCGATATTTATTTTATTGTTCTCTTATATTATTTACTTATTAATGGCCTACACAAAAAATCTCACGATGACTTATATTATTGGCATTTCTAGTTGTTCCTGCTGCAAATGGACGATATTATCGGGACCATCAACGATAACCACATTCCAAGAAATGATACAGGGGGATGCAGCTCTATTGGAATAAATACACCGACTGATGTAAGGCCGCCTCTATGATGTTATTATATAATTGCATGTGCTTCAATGGTGTTACATTTCATAGCAAACACAGTTTGGTTTTCAAAAGTTAAAATATAGATAATATGTATTTATTTAAAGATATTTTCTTCAGGCAATCTTGGCTCACACCGAGGATGCATTCAGTGAGACGCTAAATCACTTCTATATCATGTCGGCTCATATAATACCGACACAGGAGGACAAAGATCGTGGGGTAAGGTTAACGAATGAGAGGCGAACAAAGGACCTTTGAAAAAATTGTTTTAAACGTTACGTTATTCCCTGCACAGGCCGTTGAAGAGAGATTTGCGTCACTCTGCTACGCGGGCCACTTGCCCGGTTACACAATGGGCTACAACGCCAACGGCCTAGTCTTTTCAATTAATACTCTCAGTCCTATGGTATTGAAGCCAGGAAACACGCGTAACTATTGCTTTATTATTTGCAAAATGTTATTTTGTGATCGATATGCGTTTAACGAAAATATTCCCTTCCAGCGCGAACTTTTATCACCAGAGCTCTTTTGACTGCGAAGAACTTTGAAGATGCGGAAAAAATCCTTCGCGACCAGGGTCTGGGCGCAGCTAACGGATGCTCGGTTAACATGATCTGGACCGATGTCAACGGGACGCGAAGCCTCTACAATGTCGAGATGGCCCCAGACCTAACTGGAAATAAGTCTCTGTTGAACGTTAAAAAGTTTGAAAATGACGTCACCATACATACGAACAAGTGAGTGCGGCGATATCGTCTATGTGCGCCAGGCAATGAAGTCCGGTAACTTACGAGTCTTCACTCGCAGGTACCTCCGCATCCAGCTCAAGGAAGTGGACGGCCCAATCATTGACAGCAGCAACGCTCGGCTCGATGCAATCTATAAGCATCCGAAGCCGAAGACCCGGCAGGATCTCCAGAACATTCTATCGGACACTTCGAGACAGGACTTCCAGGTATTCCAGGAGCAGGAGGAGTCCGTCATTAAGACTATCGCAGCCGGTGAGTAAATTTACACAGATAACAAGTTTTTTGGGGATGTGATCGCGAATTTTTTTATTAGATCATTTTGACAACTAGACGTTTCGGGCATTTTGCATCGTGTATAAAGAATTGTGCAGTGTGTCCGGTTTTCATATCGAAAATACTGGTCAAATAATATTTATTATTTTTCAGGTATATTCGATTTGGGTGAGAAGACGTGGAACATTTACATCAACAAACCAAATGCATCTGAGCCTGTGGCCATTTTACCAATAATGTTCACCAATTTAGGAAAATAAAATAATACCAATTTATTGAATAGTGGAATCGCTAGCAGAGTGCCTTAGTATATGTTAATTGTTAATATCACCTCTACTTACCGATACTTTATATTCATAGACTGTCTGTTTTTGATCTTTTAATATAGAATTTACTTCAGCTTTTCACATCCTTTGGTCCTTCGATTCATTATTAACGGATCAAATTCAAACTCATTTGCTTTAACGCAAACTTGAAGCGCGTACCTAAATTTATTTATTTCGTCAAACAACCAACTTAGTGAGAAATAATCGTTTGTGTACTTACTAAATACAGAAAGTCCTTTAGGTAAAAAAATATCGTTTGAAAATAAAGAACATTGTTGTTTACCGTTTTTCGTTTATTTTACAAATATTCCTTTTTTAACATATAGCCATCTAGCGTAAAGGATCGTAACTACGATATCTGACGGCGCTTAATACACCTTTTCTTTCAATGAAAGCTGTTTTTGAGCTAACCTCTGTCGCGATTAGATTTCAGAGCAGAATTCATATATTCTGTTGTTATCTTTAATCTTATGCTCAATTGTAGGATTGGACCATCTATTTCTATGTTATTGTATTGAAACAAATAAGACACTTCTTTTTCTCCACAATTAATAATAAAGAAGAATTATTTCAATGTCAAAGAATACTCCAACTATGTGTATTTTCTTTTACAAAGGAAGGCTATTGACAGAATATTGAAAACCATTTTGTAATCAGTTGTTTATTAGCTAAAAGTTGTATTATAAACATACATTTTGACCCTTAATAAATAACCAAATAAAGAAATTTAGTATGTTTTAAATAGCATAGTTTTAGAATTTGAATATATTTGCTCTTAATAAATGTGGAAGATAATAGTCAGAAGTGATCGGAGTTAGCCACAGCCGCAACCTCCTGCGGGGGGTGGTGCTGGCCCTGAGGAGGATGGACCAAAGCCTCCAAACTTTCTTGTTGGTGGCTTGGGGGGCCTGAAACATTAAATTGCTGGTAGATTTTTTTATACTTGACAAATGTCAGGTTTATATTTCTCAAACAACCCAAATTTCATGGTCCACTGAAACTGTGATATTTCCACCTATGTAGGTTTGGACAGAGATCAGATACATTTAGCAGAACACAGATAAATTAGAGAAAAAAACATCTAAAGCTACTTGTGAGCAGTATGAAATTATTTGGCAGCAACAGAAACATTAAAAGAGAAAGCAAACTGATTTGAACCAAAAAAGGCCAGTTCAATATTATAAATAAAATTTATTTTCTGTACCTCCAATTCTCGAACCTTAAACCAGTAATTATATGGAGTGAAATATGTTATTTTGCTACTCTACTAACAGAGATAACATTTGTATATATATATATATATATATATATATACAAATGTTATTTATGTATTTATCATATATATATATATATATGAGTAAACAATACATACCCACTGCCAGGTGGACGAAAGTCTGTTACATATTTATTACCATGTTTGCTAAAGTTGGGATTAACTAAGGTCTGAAATCTGTAACATAAACCAGTTAAAATTTAAGAATAAGACATTTTAATAACCTATTCTTGATCTATTTGCAAAATTAAATACCATATCTACAATAATGAAGAACCAAATCTTTTCACAAATCTGTTGATATCTACACAAGTTATTTTTATAAATGTGATGTTAATACTTTTCTAAATAAATACAATTTTCAAATTCAAATTGTTCATGACAAGTGCCTTCAAAGTGATGAATATTAAATATTCATTAAATTAAATAGCTATATAATTGGTAATAATCAAGTACAACTGGGACATTAAATATTTACAGATATCTCTTAATAAACATGGAATAAACTGCTTTGTTTTATAAATACTTACAGATAATAGAAGAAGTTTAGAAAGCCCCAAAACCATTTAAATGAGGTAAATGGAGCTTTGTCCACAATTGTACCATCTAAAAACAAACACAATAAACTTTATAAATAAACACACTACTAAATAATACAACTGTTTTATCATTTACTAGTTGGATACATAAGATCATATACATTGATTGCTCTTGGCAAATTTGGAGTACACAGGAAACAAGAATCAGATTTTATAAGGTCAACAATGACGTGTCCCTGATCCAGGTTTTCTATAACTAAAACTCCTAAAACCCAAAATGATCAGATATTATTATTATATTAAGTTTACCTGAGTTTACGTAAACCATATTGTAAACTATATCTCTATAAACAGAGATCTCTTAGACCTTTGAACAATGTTGTTTCGTATCAATTCCGATTTCTGGATACATGAAATATTTAGAAAATTTGTTTATGTAATATTTTTAATTTTCGCCCATAGGGCAGGCTAAAGTTTTTCGACCATACCTCCCAATGTTTAGATGTAAGTTTTGAAGTTTCAAATAAAAAAACAACTAACATTATTTGTTTTTTTTTTTTAATTCTATGACCTGAAAACAAGTCCTTTAAGCTGTTATATTCGTATGGTTTTTAATTGAAATTGTTCCCACTGTATTTACATAACGCACTATAATATTTTTTGTTTTAATCAAATAGGCATATTATGTCGGCAGGAGGTATCTATCAGCAGTACTCCGCAGAAAGTTTTTCTTCGCGGAATATTGCTGGAAGATTGGTCTATTATAGTTTTTTTATGATAAATACAAATTTATCCTAAAAACTATAATTAACATTTCAATAATTATATTTTTTTAAATAATTTTGCACAGAATAAAGTGCGAAACCACAGTGGTAAAATAGTATTTGGCTCAACCTCACGGATGATTTTGCCTTGAAAGATGATTTTCCCTTAGTTCCACTGTAATTTCAGGAGTCGCATTTGTGGCCCTGCGTGCTTTAGAGATTGACCCGGTTTGCATTTTTTAACTGGTAACACTATCCCGTAATTATATTCGTCAATAGTCAGATTCATAGACTAATTTATTGAACTAATTGTCACCATTAACCATAATCCATATTCAATATTCATCACATAAAGAAAACATGATAGTCTAAGTGGATCAATGATCATAATTCAGTTTCTGTTTCTATATTTCAGTTTCCGAATTCTCTTAATGGGTGATATTAATTCGCGTTAATTAGTCAAGTAAACATTCGTTTGTGGTTTACGCCTTCTGTACTAATGAAATTATATGAAAATAATTTAAATGTTTATTCCATAACAATAGGTCCAAAGGGGATTAATTTGGACTTTTTACTTCCAAACATTTCAGTTCTAAATGTCCTCAAAATCCTTGGAAACCCGTTATTACGAGGGCTGCGGTCGTATTGGGCCCATAAGGTGTATATTTTTGAGTGAATTTCATCCTGTTGCTGGACCAAAAATTGTTTGTCAGGTATTTGTTTTTATTTCCGATACAAGGTTGCCAGGTTACCAAACATGGACAGCATCAAGGTTGTATAAAAAGCTGGACACTATTATGGATTTTATGTCTCAATAATCGGTATAAGTTTTTGCACAAATAATTTTTATTTGCATGCTATTTTCTTAAAAATCTAACCAAAATAATATAAACATTATGGAAATTAATTATTATATTTTTGGTTGTCAGACTGAGGGGATCTGTGTGTTAAATCAACCTGATTTTTCACATTTCCTTTAAAAATACAATTGTCAAAAAATTTAACTGTCAAATGTTTGGAATTAAATTCTGCCACCAACATTTTTGCTACTGAGTCCACATGTTAATCTGTTTGATGGTAAAATATTAAGATCCCATTTATGGATTTATTGTTTCAAATTAATATATTATGAAAAGATACAAGAATATTGACATCACACAAAGGACAGGCGTTAACAAAGGAATAATTACACTTGACACAATGACATAACTCTATGATGTGGTTAAAAATTTTCAACCAGTATCTTCAACTTTGACACCAGCATTGTGATTCCAATTCTTTTGGATATTTGAAGAAGCTATGGTCTGTGGACTGTTTTTTTCAGAATGTCTGCCAATTGAAATTCTGTTGGTACCTCATTCCTATTACACTCAACTGTAATATTGCCATTTTCTACTGGTTCTCTTATTAGACTTGTCTTATAGCAATATGTTTAATTCTTCCATGCATTTCAGGATTTCTAGCTATCTTTACAGTTGCATCATTATCAACTTTGAGTTTACTTACCTCTTTGAGAGTTGATATTTAGTTAAACAAGCTTTTCAGCCAGTTTATCTGTCAAGCTGCTTTACTGGCAGCAACCAGTTCAGCTTCTCTGCTGGATTTGGCTACACATGCCTTTCTATGACTGAAAATGCCATGAAATTGGTGCTCCTAAATATAAGCATAACATTACTGGACGTCTTGTGGTAGCAAAACCCGCATGATCTGAATCACTGTAACATCTCATATGCCTGTATTGTATCTCGAGATTCTCTTGTCCCTTGAAACATCTGCAGGTGTGGGCTTATCTAATGCTCTGCATTGGTATGCAGAGCGTTAGATAAGCCCACACTAATAGCATAAGCGAAGTTTACTTTCAACTATTAGAAGGGCCAATGCTGCTACAGCTTCTCTATAAGGAAATGTATTTCTCAGCCATTCATGCCAATGTTTTGGGATGAATGACTAAGAGCTTACTATTCAAAACTTGAATCCATTAATTTTTTTATGGACTTGCAAGGGCTTCTTGATATGTCTTTGGGTCTTCAAAAACATTTGCAGCAGACATCAAAACATATTCAATATATCGAACTGGTGGTCGTAGTAGAGACCTATCTCCACTATTCCAGTGGAGAGCTTGTCGGATTGTCAATCTGCCATCGCTTACTGATCGGCTTGACCTCCTCTGACCTTGCGTCACTCTGCGTCTTTTACATAATCTACTATAGTGAGTGTTCTTCTGAACTGTTTGAGTTGATCCCTGCTGCATCGTTCCAACATCGCACGAGTCGCAGTAACTCTGCATTCCATCCGCACCATCTCGATGCATGGAAGTCTTCACAGTTCGCTTTATAAGGAATTTTCTATTGCGAACTAGTTAACTGTGGAATCGACTTCCAGCCGAGGTCTTCCCCGCGAGATACGACCTCCAATTATTTAAAAAGAGAGCATGTTCCTTCCTGAAGGGCCGGCAACGTACCCATTAATGGGTGTCTATGAACTGCGGCTGTTCCCGCATAGGTCACCCGCAAGCTCGTTTGCCCCCCCTATTTTATAAAAAAAAACTCATAAAACATGTAAAACATATTCGAGATATGAACAAATCTCGAATATTTATGTTCATTTTCAGTTTAGTCAGGAAAATCATTAAATGTTTGAGGCATATCGCAAGTGGGTTCAATGTGAACTTCAGATTGAGATTCAACTACAGTAATGTAAATGCTTTCATTATATATCTGTTTGAAATAAGTAAAGCTGAACAAAAACCAGCCAATACGACATTGGTTATTTTGGCAGGACACACAATTTCAAAGACTTATTGTGTCCAGCTTTGTCCGAATGCTTGGCAACCTGCTCATCAAAACTAATCAAAATGGTGATATTTTACACATATATAGAATGTTTGTGTGTGCGTAATATATTTTGTTTAAACATCTTAATAGAAATACCTAACTAAAGTAATTTTAAATTTGCCTGCATGTGAGTTTCTAATGTCATATTAATGAACAGCAATCAAGTTGAAAGTTGAAATTCTCTGTTTTAGTTCCCAGAAGACTATGTATCAAAAGATGTGTTTCATTCCATCAGTGCATATATTATTCCGAAACCACAATTTATACTAAAATGCACTATGACAATGTAAGTATAAATAATTACTATATGCTCACACAGCATACTGGAAAGCATAGAGAATAAAAATAAATGTTAAAGTATATATTTGTAATGTTACACATAACACTTCTTATATACAATGAATGATTAGAACCGGAGGGTGACTTAATTTGCAGAAACTCTCTCGGGCACAAGATCATCGGCTACCCGATTAGAATAGAGAACGCCAGATACGAGCGCAACATGTACATTTTCAACTTGTGCTTCGTCTGCGACAGCTGGTCCAAGACGGTGCAGTACGAGCCGGTCGTCAAGAAACTCGGCGAATACTTGGTAACGTGCACGCTGTTTTGTCCTGCGATGAAGCCACGCGGGCGGTTCATTGAAAAGAGTTTCCGCTGCAGACCCTGATGGAGGAGGAGACGGGCTTCGTGTCGACGGGGTCGAGCAGGCTGCCCACTCTGCTCGCGCACCTGTTCCACGACCTCAACACGTTCCAGAAGGCCACGCTGGTGGAGGGCGACACCGTGGTGCGGCTGCTGGTGGCGCGCGTGCGAGCCACTCCGCCGCCCGTGCGCGAGCACGACGTGCCCGTGCCCGTGCGCCGCGCCCCGCCCGCCGCGCCCCCGGCGCCCCCCCTCGCCCCCCTCGCCCCTCGACCAGCACCTCGAGTTCCGCCACGACGAGCCGCACCTGGACGCCGACGCCGACTGGGACCTCACCACGGCGCAGCTGCTGCCCTACATCGACGGCTACAACCACGTGGCCAAGATCGCCTTCGACGCCGACGTCGAGAAGACGCTGGTCGAGTCGTGCGTGCGCAACCTGCTGTACTACGACGTCGTGCGGCTCGTGCCCGCGCTCAAGTTCAGCAACACGTACCGCGCGACGCCCGCGCTGGCGCGCTTCTTCCGCGACGCCGAGCTGCAGGCGGCGTGCGTCGCGTTCGCGGCGCCGGCGGCGCGGCCGCAGACGGCGCTGCGCGACGTGGCGCGCGTGCTGGGCGGGCTGCAGCAGGGCAGCACGCTGCGCGGCGTGTGCGAGCGCTTCGCGGGCGCCGCGGCCGGCGTGGACGTGCGGCGCCTGGTGGTGTTCGCGCAGCTGCACGGGCTCGTGCGCTGCGTGCGCCGCTACCCGCTGTGGACGGGCGCGCCCGAGGCGGCGGGCCGCGGGCTGCGGCGCTGGTTCACGGGCGCGCTCTGCGAGGACGAGATCTGCTGCCGCGCGAGGCTCGACCTGCCCACGCTGCGCCGGCTCGTGGACGACGACCCCGACGTCGCCGTCGTCTGGCGATAGCCCGGCCCCGAATCAAATTACTCGATTAAATATTTATCTCGAACGTTGCGTTTCAAACTTTTTTCGTCACTTTTCCAATCCACCTCCGAACGTAATCGGCTATCGTGTTTTCACAGGTTTGTAAGTTTATATATTAGCGAAATTTTATGTTCGCTGCGTAACAACAATAAACAAATGAATAAATAGGTTGGTAAATGTCTGCGAATGCCCCATAAAAGTAACAATGACAAATATTTCCAAGTCTGCTTTTGGCGAACGTCAACCGTTTTCTTGTAACGTTTTAATTTCTCTCGGGAATAAGTCTTCAATGGGCTTTATAAATATCATAATACACGGGCCTATTTGAGGAATCGGCGCAACAAATTTTACTAAATTAGGTGTATAGATATATCTCTTAAATTAGCCAACGGATCATCGAATTTTCAGCTGCGTAAAGTGAGAGTTCGTTATAGAACGAAGCGAAGGCGAAGTCTTCTAATTAAGTATTTCCGATACATGCATGCATCTTTGTAGTTGTTCACTATCTGAAAGAGAATGAAGCAATAAGTTCATGTGATGTAAGCAACACTACTTTGTAAAACAAACGTATAATTTATTATTAATTATTTAAGAAATCAAGTTCCAGTGCCATTGTAAAGTTTATCCTATATCTCTTCTGATGGAAGGAAATTGTTGCTTTGGGATTAGACGAATAAATAGACTATAACAATTAGAATCAATGAATACGTTTGACATGGGTTCAAGTGGCCGCCAAAAGGCTGTTTCGTACCTTGGTCACAGGTGAAGACATAAATCATGATTCAGATAGAAGTATCTATAAATAAATTGTTCGCCCGTAGGAGTAACCGATCACAAGATTTTAAAGTAGACATGTCCGAGAGAAAAATCAAACCATATCACAGTGTTTCGCCTAGAACAAGCTAGCTCGACAAAATTATTTCAACAACTTTTACATACCTAGATATTGTATTGAAATGACAAAAGCTATTTTAATTCACATATTGAAAAAACACAGACATATTGAATAATGAAAAAAAAAAAACAAAATAAAAAATATTAAACGCCTCACATAGTAGTTTGCACAATAAATTGTATACTGTTACATATTTACTTAATACTAATTAATCACGGTCTTCGTCTTCAGAAGAATCCGTTACAATATAGTCTTCCTCAATATAGGAGTCTGGTTCTCTTACATAAGAAATTACAATTAGTTTTAAAACCTCACGACACAATTTGTCTGCTATTTTTTGGGCGGATCTCGTAAACTGTTGATCAATCGATCAGATGTTATAAATTAGCATGTCGAGTAAGACTATTCGTGGCAGTTCGTGAGCACTTTCTCGTATTCGTCTAGCTCTACGACAATCGTTGTTCCTTGCCTCCTGGGCTTCTGCCCAATAGGAATAATTGTTGTCCTTATCACATCAATACACAACAACAGGAAACAAACATAAGGATTTTGAAATTGAATGAGTACATTCCGAAAAAAAAGAAGATTAAGATTACACCACATACAGTTAGTTGACATATAAATATAAACAGGAAAGCAAAAAGCATCAGTACAGTTAACTGACCAAAACTGTGATATGTAAACAATTAGAAATAGCCAAAATTATAAAACTACCATAATATAATATATATTAGAGAAAAAAAAACAAAACTAAATATAAAAAACTATACTTAACTAAAAACAACAGACATATACACAAACAAAGCAAAGAAAATAGATTATACCTTCTCCAGCTCCGATAGGGCATCAATAATTTTTATTTTTATTCGTATAATAATTTTTAATCCGTATTTTGCGACAACTTTGTTAGCCGATAAAGTATTGTACAACCTTCGCATTCGAACTAAGGGGTTATAATACGAAGTGTTGTTTTTATATACATTTAGCTGAAACGTGTTGGCTCCACGACAACGATGGAGTGTATTAATATCAATTAAAGATAGCAGCTGGGGACAATCTACTAAGGAATTCATAATTTTATGTAGGTACACCAGAAGAGACACATCACGCCGTAATTGTAGTGAGTGCATGCTAAAGTTCTCAAGTCTACTTTTGTAGGTGCTAAGTTGCCTCAATAAATTATTACGTCTACACAGCGCCTTGAGACAACGTTTTTGACAACATTCAAGTCTTTCAATATGTATATTATAATAAGGTGACCATATAACAGAAGCATACTCTACAGGGCTTCTGACTAAACTGGACTTGGGTGTATACACCCAAGTCTCGCACTACATTCAATCTCTCCAAAGTATGTTCACCTAAGCTATAGTTAACGTAGGTTACAGTTTTCTTTTTAGTGAATGTGATGACGTTACATTTATTTATGTTTAGGACCATTCTATTAGCTCTGCACCAATCTTGTAGGCGAATTAGATCACTTTGTAATTTATTCGAATCAATGGCACTTACAATTGTTCTAAACAACTTTAAGTCATCAGCGTACATCAAGTGCTCGCATTGTAGACATTTAGAGAGATCATTAATGAAGATGTCAAAGCGTTGTAGCAGCTGACTGAAACCCTTTCATGGTAACAATCTGACTACGTCTGTATAGGTATGATTTTATCCAACGAAGGAGGTCTCCATGAATGCTATAGCTTGCTAATTTGGCTAACAATATATCATGATTGACACGACCGAATGCCTTAGAAAAGTCAGTGTATATAGCAGTAGTCTGTCAGTTAGTGGACTGTATAGTGTGTTTTTATGTGAGAGGGAACCTAACAAACCTACGGATCCCTACAACTGTAGGACTCTATAGTTGTGCCCTAACACATAAATAGTGAATTTATAAATAAGTATGGGAAGTCTGCACCATGAGACCTAAGGTCTGTTACCTTACGGAGTCCTACGGGTAGGATCAGAGGTTCAAGGATTTTCTCAAAGCTATCGGGCAACCTCACCACGATAATAAAGAACTTGAACGTAGGCTTCGCCACTTTGAGAGCATGCAAGAAATGAATAAGCCAAAGCAATATTCAAATAAAAAAAAAAAAATATTAGGTCCTCACGTATGAAATTGGCGTTTTGTCGTACCGGCCACTTAGATCTTAAATATATCCTCTTTGGTTAGGAATTCCAAATTCAAATTAAAACAGCTATATAATCATGTATTTGTGTTTTTAAAACAAACGTGTTCTCCGTTGTTTTTTTCTCTTTTCCTTTTTTTTTTTTTTTTTTTGTTTCAACGCTTTCGTTCTCGAAATTTCGACCTGCAGAACAAGCCCGGTGGACGGCCAAGGTCGATAATGATGAATTGAAGGCTATTGTGGAAGCAGATCCATCGCAAACCACATCATTTACGAATTAGCTGCAGGCTGCGGTGTGAGTGACAAAACCGTTTTAATCCACTTGAAGCAAATTGGGAAGGTGAAAAAGCTTGAAAGGTGGGTACCTCATGAATTGAGTGAATAAAAGTTAGAAGTGGGCGCGGGAGAGGTGGTTGAGGATCAGGTGTGCTATTTGATACAATTCCTTCCTCTCAGCCACCATCTGCCCGCGCATTTTTATGAAGTTTTGTGTGCAAAAGATATTAACTATGATAACATAGTATCTAATGATTTAAACACAGTACAAAATTTAAAATGATCGTTTAAAGAGATATTTACAATTCTAGTTAAAAATAAAAATAAATGAAAAACAGTGATATAAAAGTTAGAAGTGGGCGCGGGAGAGGTGGTTGAGGATCAGGTCTGCTATTTGATACAATTCCTTCCTCTCAACCACCTGCGCGCGCATTTTTATGAAGTTTAGTGTACAAAAGAATTTTCATGATAACATGAAATCTAATAATTTAAACACGGTGATAAAGTATAAAATGGTGGTATGACGCAATATTTACAATAATAAAAGAAATAAATACAATAGAAAGGTGGTTATGTAATGCGAGTACAAAATAGCATCCAGTGCAGCAAGTACAAAAAGTAAAAAATAAAATAGAAAAAAAAATGACAAATTTAAGAATGATATAAGAAAATTAATATAAGTTGGGAGCAGCAGTAAATAGAATAAAATAAAATAAATTGTTGGATAAGACGGATTAGAAGCCAATATTTATGTTTGGAAGATGTTGATGAAGGTGTGAGTGTTGTGCGTTATGATGTTAGGCCTAGGGCTTGAAGTATAATAAAATATAATGTGAATTTATGTGGTTTAACTGTTGAATAAGTAATAGAGAGGCAGTGATGTTGGTGGCCAGTGGTTGCGGAGGGGAAGCAAATAGGGTTTCGACCGGCCTCCACTTTGGACGCCGGTCTGGTATAAGAGCATCAGCGCTCTGCGGACGAGATTCCCGCCAGCCCCTTGCCAGCTAGAGTGGTTTTACATTGCAAATGTGAAGCAAGGGACTTTTTAGTGTTTTGTGAACGTCACGAATGTATCTCTCCCGACTAGATCATTCCTATGAACCATGCGGGATATGAGATGGACTGAGGTGTATAAATACTGCTAGCAAGGCTAGTGGTCATGGCGCAGAGGAAGGTAACCTCGAGATAAAAATCCCCTAACGTCCGGCGCTGAGGAACGTGGTGTCGGACACCTAATCCCCTCTCGTGAGGGATTGAGGTCATTGACGGGTAGGTCAATGCCTAGCGCCCAAAAACGCGTCCCCGAGTCTTATCGGCGTGATGACGTGGACCCGCTTCAGCCTCGGCACTCGGCTGCGGCATATGGGTCAAGTTGAGGGCCACAGGGGAGCACCCCCTGTACAAAACAAAGCAAGCATGAAGGGAATTACGCGTTCAACTACCCCAGGTGGGTTAAATCCCACCCATGGCGATGCCATGGCTAAGCCCCAACGTACTCTGGGGGGGGGGCACCACTCATGCTAAGGAAAGTGGAGAGGAGAGGGAAAGCAAGGATTGCACTGCGGAGGAAGGCGAAGCATCTAGGCAGACGCAGCCAACCTCTGTGAAGGAGTGTAGGGTGCTGTTGGTGCGAACACCTGTTCCAGCACGGAGTCCGCATAGCAAGGATCGCGAAGTGGCGGCCATCGGTGACTCAATCGACCGTGGCGAGGTGAGAGAAAAGGTGACGGAGGCTGAACACGAGACGAGCTGCGAAATGCTCAGCGCCGACGCCTCCTTCACATCCATAAACTCGCCACACTTACAGGGGCGACAGACGCGATTTTTTCGACGAAAAAGGAGAAAGGAGGAATGCAGCTCCAGCGATGCAGGAACCCCGCCATCGGTTCGCAAATCGCGGTCTGGAGTTAACAAAATTAAGAAGGCAGATCGGGAGGAGAGGACAGAGGCCGAGTCCTTAGAGGGTGCCCCGAGTCCTCTGACCAAGCCGAGTGGCGCAGGAGTGGTGGAGCATCCTGCCGACCCAAGGAGAAGAATCGAAGTCAGTCTTGCTGCCGTTGAGAAGGTCGCCAGGAACTCTACAAACTTGAAGGGCACTTTTGTTGGGGTGCTCAACAAGGCTGTGACATCGATTCGTCGAGATGCCGAAGAGCTGGCAGACCGAACAACAAGCGAAGAAACCATTGCGCTCCGAAATGAGAACCAGCGACTTCATGGGCAGATAGAGGCGCTACGAAGAGAGATGGCAGAGCTGAGAGCTCTTGTACAGCAGATGCAGCAGCAGCCAGTACAGCAGAAGTCTAAACAGGCCAAAAAACCGCACGAGGCACCTACGCCGCAGCTGCATCAGCTATTTGCTGAGCTTGAGGGCCGACTTATGAGACAACTGGGTGATTGCCTTAATGCTCGGCTGGCCAACTTAGAGCCACGCCTGAACCCCGATATCACATTAAGGCCGCCCTTAGCGAGTGGTAAAAATAAGCAGTCTATCGACAGCCCTCCGAATGCCGGAGATTCTTCGACACCCGTAAATTCGGAGATGACCAGTAGTACAACGGGAATGAATATACTCGCTTCCGCTGCCAAGGTAAACAGTGACACTCCACCGGCGCCGCTGTCTGGCCCCGTTCAAGCTTCTGAGGATCAAGAGTGGACGACGGTTGGCAAAAAAAAGAGACGTAAACCCAAGAAAGGACAGGCAGAGGATAAAAAAGCTACGACCGTACCTCCGTCGCGTAGCAAATTGAAAATACCGAGGTCAACAGCTGTAGTTATGACTATTACTGACAAAGAAAAGTCATATGCGACGGTTTTGCGAGAGGCCAAAGAAAAGATAAATCTGTCAGAGATGGGTATAGAATCCGTCAGATTTAAGAGGGCTGCAACTGGCGCCGTGATCCTCGAGCTTCCTGGAATCGACAGTGGGGAACGGGCGGATTCACTCGCTGAAAAATTAAAACAATTACGCCTAAGCGGTGTAAATATAACGAGACCTGAGAAGTGTGCCGAGGTCCGGGTGGCTGGACTTGACGATGCTGTCACCAAAGATGACATTAGGGACGCCATAGCTGCAAAAGGCGGTTGCCACCCTGATAAAATTACGGTCAACGAGATTCGCATCGATAGAACTGGTCTATTTGGAGCATGGGTTCGTTTGTCCAATCCAAGTAGCGAAGAAAATATCTGCAGATAGGTTGCTTATAGGCTGGGTAGCAGCTAAAGTAACTGTGTTAGAACACAGAGAAATTAGGTGCTACCGGTGCCTTCAAAAGGGTCATGTAGCGATCAGGTGCACATCAACCACGGACCGTAGTGATACCTGCTTCCGGTGCGCACAGTCAGGTCACCATGCGACGAATTGCACGGCAAAAATAACATGTGCACTCTGTAAAGACGCGGGCCGCAAGGCTGATCATCGCCTGGGGAGCGCAATCTGTCCGGCCCCCAGCGCTCCAGCATCGAAGCGACACAGACCGAGGCTCGAGACACAGGCCGAGTCTACCCCACCGGACGGGGGCATAGATGGATATGATGGAAGCGCTGATGACTAGCTCCAATTTACGGCTCCTCCAGGCGAACCTCAACCACTGTGTCGCAGCACAAGACCTTTTTAATCAAAGCATGGCACAGTGGTCTATTAACGTTGCCATTGTTTCGGAACCATATGCGACCTCAAAAAATAATTGGTTTTCTGATAGAGACGGCGTCGCCGTAGTGGCCTTGGAAAATAACCGTGCAGCACTTGCTGTCTGCAAGGGTAGCGGGTGTGTTGCAGTTAAGGTTACAGCTGACCTCGTGGTCATCAGCGCGTATTTCTCACCAAATAGGTCGTTAGCTGAGTTTGAACAGTACCTGGTAGGTCTGGATGTTTTGGTGGAATGGGCCCGCCCAAGCGGAATAATCGTGGCTGGTGATTTTAATGCTAAGTCTCCTGCGTGGGGAGCCCCAGATGATCGAGGAAGAGGAGACGCACTATGCCAATGGATAGGGTCACACGATTTGACACTTTTAAATCAGGGGTCCGAGTACACCTGCGTGCGAAGTGCAGGCTGCTCCATTGTCGACGTCACTTTCGCGAGTCCAATGATTGCGCGCAAGCTACAAATGTGGAGGGTCGTTAAGGAGGTGGAGACCCTCTCTGATCACAGATACATCCGATTTGATATTGGTTCGACGTTTTTGGGTAATCCAAGGGCCATATCAGAGATCGGGCCCAAATGGGCCCTTCGCACTTTTGATCGGGAAGCAATGGCAGCCGCGATGACAGTTGAGATGTGGTGTTCCCGACCGGGACCAACGACCGAGGACGAAGTGCGATGGTTCGGGGAAGCATTAACTCGGGTCTCTGACGCCTCGATGTCCAGGATACGCGTCGTACCACCCAAAAATCAAATATATTGGTGGTCCCCAGAGCTTGCCAAGCTAAGATCAGCCTGCATCTCTGAACGGAGAAAGTATACTAGATTCAGAAGAAGAAGAGACACTCTGAGAAACTCGGAAGAGGAGGCACGGCTGTGTTGCGGCTACCAGACAGCTAAAAGAGCTCTGCGCGACGCGATAGCAACCGCAAAGGAAACCGCGTGGCGAGAGCTTCTCGCAACCCTGGAGCATGACCCGTGGGGGCGGCCATACCGAATGGTGATGAACAAGCTTCGACCCTGGGCTCCCCCACTCACCTCTAGCATCGAGCCGCGGCTACTGGCATCGGTGGTCTCCAGCCTCTTTCCATCGTCAGCGGTGGTTCGCAGTGAGGGAATGGATGGAGTTGTCTCCGAGTTTCCCGAGGTGGGAAGAGATGAGGTGGGCGCGGCGCTCTCTAAAGTGACCAGCAAAAGGACGGCCCCGGGCCTCGATGGCTTTCACGGTAAGGTCTGGGCTGCCGCTTTGAAGGATGAGGCAATGTTGGACAGGTTTAGGGGTCTCCTCACAAATCTCATGAGGGAAGGCCGCTTTCCCGGCGCTTGGAAGACCGGTCGACTGGTCCTTCTCAGGAAGCCGGGAAAGCCTGACGATTCACCGGGTGCGTACAGACCCATCGTTTTGCTGAGTGAAGGTGGAAAACTGTTGGAAAAGATACTCGTTGCGCGCATTGAGAGACATCTGAGAACGGAAGGACCAGACTTGGCCGATTGTCAATATGGGTTCCGGCGAGCACGATCAGCGATTGACGCCGTTGCGCGTCTACGTGAAATTTGCCGTCGAGCGTTTTCCGAGGACGGCGTGGCGTTGGCGGTTTCCCTAGATATCGCAAACGCTTTTAATACGATAACGCACCGCGCAATCTTGGAGGGACTGTCTCTGCACGTAGTACCCCTATACCTCAGAAAAATGGTGGGCTCCTACCTATCGGACAGAAGCATTTCCTACCCGACCATAGAAGGATGGAGGAGTTACCCTGTCGAGTGTGGAGTCCCTCAGGGATCTGTCCTGGGTCCACTATTGTGGAACCTGGGGTACGACGTGGTGTTGAGGGGATCGCTGCCACACGGAGTTAGCCTTATCTGTTATGCCGACGACACCCTCGTCGTGGCTACAGGGCGGGATTTTAGAGAGGCTCGCATGAGGGGAACCGCCGGAGTCGCCATGGTGGTCGAAAAAATCGCAAAGTTGGGACTAAGAGTTGCGCTACTCAAAAGTCAGGCTGTCGGCTTCCATGGCCCTCGCAAAAAACTTCCGGGGGATGCCTTCATCAATGTCCGCGGAGCAGACATTAGAATTGGCACAACAATGAAATATTTGGGTCTCGTGCTGGATTCGAGATGGAGTTTCGTACCTCACTTTAAAGGACTGGCACCGAAGCTTAGCGCCACAGCTGCTGCGTTGGGTAGAATTATGCCAAACCTGGATGGTCCAGGCGAGAAAAGCCGCCGTCTTCTAGCTGGCGTAGCCCGGTCCCAGGCTCTTTACGGTTGCCCACTGTGGGCTGAAGCTTTGAGCAAACAGAATACTAGAATACTGAGGCAACAGCAGAGAGCGATAGCAGTAAGACAGGCAAGGTGCTACCGCTCCGTTTCCTTCGACGCAGCCTGTCTCATTGCAGCTACAACGCCATGGTCGCTGGATGCAGTTGCGCTGTCCCGGGTTTTCTGGCGAAGGCGAGAGGCGAGGAAAGAGGGGGCAGAACCGGGCCTCGACCATGTTAGGAGGTGGCAAAATGAAGCCCATGAGTGGGCCACTGAAGAGTGGCAAAGACGGCTGCAGGAGGCAAGGGCTGGTCTGTGGACGGTTAGTGCCATTGTGCCAGTCCTGAAACAGTGGTTAGAGAAACGGGCGACCAAAACTTTAACATACCACGCGGCGCAAATGATCTCCGGGCATGGTTGTTTCGGCCACTTCCTCTTCAAAGTGGCAAGAAGAGAGGCGAGTCCGGAGTGCCACCATTGTGGCGCAGGAGAGGATAGGGCCGAACATACATTGTTGAGGTGCCCGGCATGGTCGGCGGAAAGGTCCACTCTGACGAGTGCCCTCGGTATCACCACACAAGACCTAACGCTTGCGGTGGTGATAGAAAGAATGTCAGAGGCCGGTGGTGACGGTCCATGGGATGCCTTCCTTGATTTCTGCAAGGTTCTGAAGGTGAAGGAGGAGGCGGAACGCGCCCGCGAAGCCGACCCAATGGCAAGCGCAGTTAGGCGACGACGCGCGGGCCGGAGAAGGTTAGGTTATATTCAGCCACCATAGAGGAATGAGAGTGTTATTTGTGTGTAATTATTAAAATTGTTATCTTACTTAATTTTATTGTGATTTTAATATTCTTGTGATATAAATGCCCGCCCCCTATACAGGCGGAGCTCTGTGATATTGGCTGTGATAAAGAGAGTCGCGAAAGCGACAGTCGCTGGACTGGGGGTGGCGATAAGGCTACGCTGTTACCCGCACCCGTCCCATAGCGAAGAGATGGCGCCTTGGGGTTTTAGTGGGTATGCACAGACTGCGAGTCCCACATAACCCTTCCGCAATGGATCACCCAGCGCCGCGGGAGGGTATGCGCAACAGCATTTCCCCCCACACTCCCTGCGCTATTCTCCGAATGCCCCGGCGCGGGGGCCCGTTATCGGGTATCACCAGGATAGTTAAGGATCGGCCGGCCTCCACTTTGGACGCCGGTCTTGATATGGGGCATCAGCGCTCAGCGGACGATCTTTCCCGCACGTCCCTTGTCAGCTGGAGCGATCGTTGATCGCGAAGGTGAGGCAAAGGACATAGGAGAGCTGCACCTGATCGTCCCGAAAGGTTCGAGAAGGACGCGGCAGCCGTTTAATACGGCATAGGAGAACCGTTTCATACGGTATGCGCGGGCCGTGTCGTGGGTTGTGGCCAAACGGCTGATACCATGGCCGGTCCAATACGCGCTGAGATGGGGTCCTGGTGGTTTTAGTGGGTATAGGCCGAACGCCTTTAGGCCGAGCCCCACACTCCCCGCGCTATTCTCCGAATGCCCCGGCGCGGGGGCCCGTAGTTGGGTTTCCCCAGGTTAAAAAAAAAAAAAAAAGGTTAGGTTAGGTTAGGTTAGGTTAGGTTAGGTTAGGTTAGGTTAGGTTAGGTTAGGTTAGGTTAGGTTAGGTTAGGTTAGGTTAGGTTAGGTTAGGTTAGGTTAGGTTAGGTTAGGTTAGGTTAGGTTAGGTTAGGTTAGGTTTTTTTTTTTTTTTTTTTTTTTTTTTTTTTTTTTTTTGCTAATTTCTAGTGGGCCTACCTCCCCGGCGACTCACGCCCCGGGGCCGAGGAAGCTAAGCTAGGTTAATAATTTTTTCAGTGGGTTTTATTTATTTAAATAAAATTAAACAATATGTGTAGGTGAGGTGGCTCAGTGTCGGCTTCGCTATCGGATACGATCAACCTTCACTGAGCCACCTGCATAGAGTCCACGTCGTAACGATAATATTTATAAGTCTTAATTTAGTGCAGTGTTAACATATTATAAAAGAGTACAGTAGAAAAAAAACAAAATTTACAATTGAAAGATACAATTTACAATTAAATGATTTAAAGATAGAATAAATTAAAGGAATATAAAACTAATGTTGGTAGGCGCGGGTAAGGTGGTTGAGGATCGGCATGCTATTTGATACAAATTCCTCCTCTCAACCACCTGTGATTACCCGCGCTCTTGCAATAATTTGTGTACAAAAAACTTCTTAAATTAAATAAAAGTATAAAGTTAAAGTATTTACATGTAAAGAATAATTGGTGTAGAGAAATACAAGACATGAATGTGTTGATATAAACAATGATTAACTTAAGAGTTCAATAATTTAAACACGTAATAAATGGTTTTAGACGCGGTGAGGTGGTTGAGGATCAGTCATGCTATTGGATACAATTCCTTCCCCTCAACCACCTGCGCCATAACCGTGATTTTTACCAGAAAAGGGTGTTATTCTATGTAAACGTAATGTATACAGAAAAGTATTGTAGAACAATGTGAGTGGAATATAATTTAAAACAAGCATAACAATTAAAGTAATTAAGTTTAACATAAAGAAATGGTACAATATATAGTAAAAAACAGTAGCACATGCTAATGGTGGTGGGCGCGGGTAAGGTGGTTGAGGATCGGCATGCTATTAGATACAAATTCTTCCTCTCAACCACCTGTATTAACCCGCGCATTGTGAGTGCTGTAATGTACAAAAAATATCCTATAGAGGTATTTGATGATTTAAACATTTTAACAAAAGGTTTAGGCGCGGCAGGGTGGTTGAGGATCAGTCATGCTATTGGATACAATTCCTTCCCCTCAACCACCTGCGCCATTACCGTGATTTGAGAATAAAAGGAATAAATTTTCGTACCATAGAGGTGTAAATTAACTAGAAAGTGTAATGACTAAATAGTTTAAAAACTTCAGCCAAAGTAAGGACAAAAAATGAGCATTATAACTGATTGCGCTAAAAATAGTTCAGGTTAACAATGTGATAAATGTAAACGTTTTTAATAAGCGAAGGTAAAAGTAAAAGCGGTAATAACATTAAAAGTAGTGTTTTTCAAACAATGTGACAAAATTTGAGCATATTGCTGAGTAAAAGTAAATGTAAAAGTGACAATAGAATTAAAAGCAGCGTTTTAAAACACAGTGGGTAAAACATTTTAGACAGTAAAAGTGAAAATACAATTAATAAAGGCTACAAAGAAATTGGGGAAGTAGAAGGGTCCAAAGTAAGACGGATAGCAGCTAAGTGTAATTGTGTGTGTAACAGCTGTAAGATGAAAAGGTGTTGTAAAGGATGTAGTGTGTCTGCGAAAAGTAAAAGTAAAAGTGTACAACCGGTCCTTGTGAAGGTGTGTGTTATATGATGTATATTTGTGATGGCATAAGTGTTTTGTGTGATGTTAGTATAGCGAAGGCTGCCCAAGAACTGTTGCCGTGTGCTGTAATCGTAGTCGACATCGGTGTAAGTTTTAGGTATAGTAGATTTGAGTGTAGGTTGTGTGTTGTGTTCTGTGTTTTGTTTGCTATGGTTTTTGCTGAAGTATATGCGTGTTTAAGCGTAGTCGACTTTTGATTCAACGCGAGCGCGCATAGCTCTGAGTTTGGGGCAGCGTTCTGAATCGGCGCGGTGTTGGGTGTCGGTGGTTGTTTTGTGGGTTATGTTGTGTTGGTGGCAGTTTGTGCATGTGAATGTGTGCTCCTTGCACTCAGCGGTAAGATGTTGGGCTGAGCACTTGGCGCATGTGGGTGATTTAGCGGGGCACCGGTTTTTAGTGTGTCCGAAATTCAGGCAGTTCTGACACTGCCTGAATGGTGAGAAGTTCGCACAGTGCACCCGCTGCATGCCGATGTTAACTCTGCCGAGGTCAGCAAAAGCTTTCCAGGCAGAGGGTGTAGTTGTGAGGACCGTGTTATACAGTGAGGTGTTACGGTTGTTGGCCAAGAATTTAATTGAGAATGTATGGTTGGTAAGTGTTGGGTTCTGATCCCTAATAGTGTGAATGAGGTCAAACTCCGGTATGTTCTTGGATATGCCCTTCAAGATGATCATTGGACTAATCCTCTTCTCATCTTGGGCCTTAATTGTGTTAGTGTTGTTGAGTTGTGTGACTGTGTGCTTTTTATGGTCTTCGGATTCGAAGACCATTTTGAGTTTATTGTTTGAGAGTGGAGTGACCTTAAGTGGTGCGTATCCACCCTGGCGGAAGTTTACTGTTTTGCAAATTTGTGTGATGAGTTTTTCTGTTGTTTCAAACCCCTCGCCGGAAACAATAATTGACGGGCCGGCGGGTGCTTTAGGGGCCGCGGTGGCCGTGGCGTATGTTTTGGTTTTGATCTTGTCAGTAGTGTTATTCGTGTATTCGGTGTTGGTGGGTTTGGGTGTGGATTTCAATTGTTTATTGAGCGCGCTGATGGCCTTATTGGACTCCTCGAGGAGCTTTGTGTGCTGATCTATTTTCTCAATTAATAGTGTAGTGTTGGTGTCAGGGTTGGATTTCCTTGTTGATTCATCCGTTGCAACTGCGGGAGGCTTAGAGGGGGAGGGGGAGGGGGAGGGAGAACCAAAGTGTGCTATGACTCCGAAGAGTCCGTCGATCGCCTCTGTGATTGCTACCTTCAGTTCCGTCTTTAGGTTTCTGGAGGCAGCGATGGCGTCCAAACCCTTTCGCCTGTACTCTCTCGCCATGAGTGTATGTGTTGGCTCAGTTAGTTGAACGCTGCGGCTGAAAGCAGGGCTCAGGACTTCGGCTAGAGTCCGTCTAGCAGCAGTGTTGGAGGTAGCCCCAGGCGAAGGGGTCGGGGTGCTTGGTTTTGACGATTTTGGTGGGGAACGAGTAATCATTTTTTCGTAAAAAGTGGAGGGGGGGTCAAAAATGAAATATGATTACAGCATTAGAATCGCCTTTAAAAGACGAATCAAACGATATATGACACGGGGGGGTGCGGAGGGGGGGTAAAAATTTTAGGGGAGGGGGGGGGAAAATTCAATTTAGGGGATGAAAGGTAAGTTTGCGAACGGCTGTATGCGTGTAGTTGTGTTCGCCTTAAAAAGGCGGTCTAAACGAGCCCAAGCTCGGTGTGTTTATGTGTAGTTACGTGTGGTGTTGGAGATGAGGCTGGTAATCCGCCTTACCTGGTACTTCCGCACAGGATATCTCCCGTTCCGCTGGACTGTAGGCACCGGAGTTTGGGTTCTTCTTGTAGCCCGCGAGCAGGACTACAAGATGGTGGTGGCGAAGAAGCAGTTCCTGATGATCACCAGGAATCTTGACTCCTGGTGGAGCTGATGATGGATGCTGGCGGAGTCGTGGTAGCTTTTCCGATAGAGGGGAGTTCGGTGTATTATACCCTGTATAGAATGGATTTTTATTGCACAGGGATCCTGTGGAAACCCTGTGCAGAAATCTTCCGATGGTCCTATCTTCCAAACTACACGACGGAAATTGATGATGTTGGTGTCCAGGGGTGCGCAGATTGAAGACGCAGCTAATGGCGATGGTGCTGAGGTGGTATCGTACTATTTCGTAGGCGTTCAGACGCAAAAACCAGTTTTCTGGTGTTTTTAGGGGATATTTGAATTCCGATTTTTAAAAGCGATGTGTCAATCGATAGCCAGCTGTCTTGTGCGTATTTTAGAATAGTAATTGTTGTTGTGAGTAGAAAGGCCGTGAGTCGGCGACTGAAAAATTGGAAAAAACCAGTTTTCAGCCTCTGAAAAATCAGGTTTTCGTTTTATCCCTGCAATACTGGTATAGAACGATGCGTCTTAACGAGCTCTATTTTTCTATATAAAAATATGTACAATTATATGTATATTGTAGGAGTTATTAACAATTTACTGCGAAAATTGGAAAAAAATCTGTAACTCCAGAACTACTTGTCAGAAATTCAAAAACTTTATGCTCAAAGATGCGCCAGGAGAAGCCGGTTCTTATGGTGATAATGGTTTGTAGATGTTGCGTTACCTTCTGGGGGTTTTAACGCAAAAACCGGTTTTTGGGTTTTTTCAGTGCCTGAAAATTATCGGATTTTCAGTTCCGATATGTCATTCGATAGGCCTTGGTTTTGCGCACAATCCTGTATAGTTTTTGATTTTGTAAACTGAAGCGCCGTGATTTGGCGACTGAAAAACTGGTTTTCAGCCGCTGAAAAATCCAATTTGAGTTGGATGGTGTCGATATGGGTGTCAATCGATGCGCCTTAACGAGATCTATCGATTAAGGTGATAAAAAAGGGTGCTTATAGATTTAGTTTAAAAGTTATTGAGTTTTTACCAGTCTTTAGTCCACAAAATCCACAAATATAAATCCTTATCGACCAAAATATAGTCGAAAGGTGCGCAGCACTGTGTTCTATCACTACGATAACACTTTGGATTTTTCACTGCACTTTAAGTATTTTTAATTGCACAAAAACTGAAATTTTTAAAGTTTTTAGTCTAAGAAAAATAGTAAATGAAAATTTTTGAAAATTAAATTAGCACTGCACGAAAGAGCGGATTTTTCCGCGTCTTTTGATATGTAAATCACTATTGTAGCACTATCGGAACTATTTTTAATTATTTTTTAAAACTTTGAAGTGGCGCGGAGCGACGTGGAGTCGACCGATTTTAATGGCGTTTGGACGCGGACTGGTTAGGTTAGGTTAGGTTAGGTTAGGTTAGGTTAGGTTAGGTTAGGTTAGGTTAGGTTAGGTTAGGTTAGGTTAGGTTAGGTTAGGTTAGGTTAGGTTAGGTTAGGTTAGGTTAGGTTAGGTTAGGTTAGGTTAGGTTAGGTTAGGTTAGGTTAGGTTAGGTTAGGTTAGGTTAGGTTAGGTTAGGTTAGGTTAGGTTAGGTTAGGTTAGGTTAGGTTAGGTTAGGTTAGGTTAGGTTAGGTTAGGTTAGGTTAGGTTAGGTTAGGTTAGGTTAGGTTAGGTTAGGTTAGGTTAGGTTAGGTTAGGTTAGGTTAGGTTAGGTTAGGTTAGGTTAGGTTAGGTTAGGTTAGGTTAGGTTAGGTTAGGTTAGGTTAGGTTAGGTTAGGTTAGGTTAGGTTAGGTTAGGTTAGGTTAGGTTAGGTTAGGTTAGGTTAGGTTAGGTTAGGTTAGGTTAGGTTAGGTTAGGTTAGGTTAGGTTAGGTTAGGTTAGGTTAGGTTAGGTTAGGTTAGGTTAGGTTAGGTTAGGTTAGGTTAGGTTAGGTTAGGTTAGGTTAGGTTAGGTTAGGTTAGGTTAGGTTAGGTTAGGTTAGGTTAGGTTAGGTTAGGTTAGGTTAGGTTAGGTTAGGTTAGGTTAGGTTAGGTTTTTTTTTTTTTTTTTTTTTTTTATTGGAGCTACGAACCCACCCCTGACTTATGCGTATCAGGGACCTAATTATCTTTATTTAAAAAATTTTCAATTTACAGTCTTTTACAATTTTTTCTTATTTTTAGAACATTTTCATAATATTACATTTATTTTACATTTTGTTACTTACATAAACTTATTATTATTCACATTAAGATCGTTTTAACAACTTACTTTTTATTAGTTTATATTACATACATTTCATGTACATAGTTCGCATTTCCTACTTCCTACCTTTTCGTTTACATTTTCCTATTATTGTGATCTAGAACCACCTCCCTCCTTTCTTTCCATGGCTGATCTTTGCCCCGCGAGGATATCATGTAGCATTTTTACCCAGATCTTTTGTCTTTTCTTTACCAGAGTGGAACGGTGTGTTTCTATGTACTTTATATTTAGTGTGTGTGTGTGTCGTTAGTGTCTGTAATTAGCTGTGTGTGACTGTGGTGTTTTCTAAAGTGTAGTGACGTCTAAGGTGTTATTGTAATAAGGTGTGTGTTTTTATTCGGAGAGTAACTGTCTAACTTTCTAATGAGAGCAGGTCCAGTTTCGCGTTCCAACGTTGTATGTCCATTTGAGTAAGCTCTGTTAGTGTTTAAGGTTGACGTCCCGCTCTGGTTTAGTGAGTTTTAGTCAAGTTTAGGAAAAATTGGGACCACACTGAGCCCCCCCTGCCGCTATGTTTGAGGACCTGGCAACCGTGTTCGGGCTGTGTAATTGTGTAGCGAGGATGGAGTCATCATCATGTACAACAATTGCTGCTTTTGTCTGGTGGCCAGCTCCGTGATATCCGCAGAATCTTATGCCTATGTAGCCCCTAATTTTCCCAAAACAGGCAAGGATGGATCTTCGGATGGATCTCGAAACAGCAAATAAAAGATTATTTGCTGTTTCTATCCCAAATTTAACTGGAGGTACTTCAGCAGTACGCAACTGATCTCCTGGCCAGTGCATCCCACTTCCGGTTAGGTTAGGTTAGGTTAGGTTAGGTTAGGTTAGGTTAGGTTAGGTTAGGTTAGGTTAGGTTAGGTTAGGTTAGGTTAGGTTAGGTTAGGTTAGGTTAGGTTAGGTTAGGTTAGGTTAGGTTAGGTTAGGTTAGGTTAGGTTAGGTTAGGTTAGGTTAGGTTAGGTTAGGTTAGGTTAGGTTAGGTTAGGTTAGGTTAGGTTAGGTTAGGTTAGGTTAGGTTAGGTTAGGTTAGGTTAGGTTAGGTTAGGTTAGGTTAGGTTAGGTTAGGTTAGGTTAGGTTAGGTTAGGTTAGGTTAGGTTAGGTTAGGTTAGGTTAGGTTAGGTTAGGTTAGGTTAGGTTAGGTTAGGTTAGGTTAGGTTAGGTTAGGTTAGGTTAGGTTAGGTTAGGTTAGGTTAGGTTAGGTTAGGTTAGGTTAGGTTAGGTTAGGTTAGGTTAGGTTAGGTTAGGTTAGGTTAGGTTAGGTTAGGTTAGGTTAGGTTAGGTTAGGTTAGGTTAGGTTAGGTTAGGTTAGGTTAGGTTAGGTTAGGTTAGGTTAGGTTAGGTTAGGTTAGGTTAGGTTAGGTTAGGTTAGGTTAGGTTAGGTTAGGTTAGGTTAGGTTAGGTTAGGTTAGGTTAGGTTAGGTTAGGTTAGGTTAGGTTAGGTTAGGTTAGGTTAGGTTAGGTTAGGTTAGGTTAGGTTAGGTTAGGTTAGGTTAGGTTAGGTTAGGTTAGGTTAGGTTAGGTTAGGTTAGGTTAGGTTAGGTTAGGTTAGGTTAGGTTAGGTTAGGTTAGGTTAGGTTAGGTTAGGTTAGGTTAGGTTAGGTTAGGTTAGGTTAGGTTAGGTTAGGTTAGGTTAGGTTAGGTTAGGTTAGGTTAGGTTAGGTTAGGTTAGGTTAGGTTAGGTTAGGTTAGGTTAGGTTAGGTTAGGTTAGGTTAGGTTAGGTTAGGTTAGGTTAGGTTAGGTTAGGTTAGGTTAGGTTAGGTTTTTTTTTTTTTTTTTTTTTTTTTTTTTTTTTTTTTCCTACTTGGCCTACCCCCCGGACGAGGTCATCTCCGGGCCGTGGAATATCTAATGGGGTTTGTATATTTTTATTGAAATAAATGTACACATTGTTTTATTTAAATTTTTCCTTACAACTACTTTGACTTTAACTTTTAACAATTTTTTAATTTTCTTTTAACAATTTTTACTTACAATATAATTTATCCTATTTCAGTTTTACTGCGATTTATTTCTATTATTTACAATTTTTCCAATTTTTATACAATATTTAATGATTTCATCTCTTTTTACACATTCTGATATTCCTTTATGTATATATAATTGATCGAATTTATTGACACCTATCTGATTCATTAGCTTCATTCTGTCGTATTCACCGATTGGGCAGTCGAAGAGGATGTGCGGCACGCTTTCCTCCGCGTAACCGCACAGGCACGCAGGGCTCTCCTTCAGTTTGAACCTGTGCAGATACGCGGAGAAACCGCCATGGCCTGTAAGTATTTGTGTTAATGTACTTATTTTTGGGAGGTTTCTTGTAATTTTGTATGCAGCGATGGCATCCGGGAAGAACATCTTAGTTATTTTACCGGTTTCATTTGTGGTGTACCGCATGGCCCAATTCTGCAGCGTTCCCGCCCTTATAAGGCGCTTAAGGTGCGACAGCGGGCAGCGATCATAGATCGGCCTCACTTTTCGATTTTTCGAGGCTTCTTTTGCGAGCTCATCCGCTCTCTCATTCCCCTCCCTACCTGCGTGGGCCTTCACCCAGTAAAGTTTTATTTCTTTTTCCGGGTGATTTCTTAGTTCATCACGTATTTCAGCAACGAGGGGATTGAGGGAGCGGTAGCTCGAGACAGCGTCTAGTGCCGATCTTGAGTCGCTGTATATGTGATGGCCGATCTCCTTTCGCCGCACCGCCAAGTGCACTGCCTTCCTCAGGGCTACCAATTCGGCCTGATAGACGCTGCAGAATCCGGCCAGGGGCATCTTATAATTCTTAATTTCGATACCGTTCTTCCAGAGTGCCACCGCTGCCCCTACACCTTCGTCGGATTTGCTGCCGTCGGTGTAGATGTGCATTGCTTCGTCTATAGCGTTTTCATTACTTATACTCTCATTTCCTAATATTTTGTAATTTATTTTAGGTCTGTCGGCTGGATGTGCTGTCGTGTGAAAAGGTATATCTCTCTCAACTGTAATGTCTCTCAGCTCTTCCAGGGTATCGTATCCTTTTTTGATCTTAAAAAGAGTTGCCTCTTCTAGCACCCTTAAATCGATTGGTAATAACCCCGCGATTAATCTTACTGAATTTAAGGATGCGGTTCTGTGAGCCTTGCACATTTTTGCTGCGAAACCCCTTTGTACAGTGTCAAATCTTTTAATGATGTATTGTTTCTTTACAGAGTCAGACCAGGCGCATGCCGCATATAGCATTACTGGTTCAACGACTGCTGTGTAAATAGTGCGTATTATTTCTGGGTTTAGCCCCCAACTAATCTTCGCAGTCTTTGACACCTGCTTGTAAATGTCGATTGCTTTCTTTGTAACCACTGCTGTGTGCTCATTAAATGTAAGCTTATTATCTATAATGAGCCCCAATATTTTGATGCTGTTGAATGCTTGGATATTCACGCCGTCCATAATAAGTCTCGGGGTATCATAATTTTGTCGATTTGTTATTATCATAGATTTAGTTTTTTGTGCCGAAAATTTTAATTTGTTTATTTGTCCCCACTTTTGAATGCGCTCTAGTACCCGATTTGCGTTGGTCTCTGTTTCTAGGGCGCTGCTACTTGTAAATACTAAAATGACATCGTCCGCAAAAGCTTGGGCGTGGACATCCAAGCACTCGAGCTCCCTCAGTAGAGGGTCCAGCAGTAGGTTCCAAAATGTTGGACCACTTATCGAACCCTGTACGCAGCCTTTGTTTGTAGTCTTTGTATGCGCTACACCCCCGTATAATACTCGGACTTCACGGTTACTTAGGTAGCTGTCAATAATCCTCCCGACACTGGGAGGGCAGCCTTCCTCAGATAATCGGAGTTTTATTGCCGGCCACCAGGCGTTGTCAAATGCCCCCTCAATGTCGAGAGAGATTACTGTCACTACCTTCTTCTTCTTCAGTCCGTCTTTAATATGGCTTATCAGTGCATATAATGCATCCTGTGTGCCTTTCTGGGGGACAAAGCCGTATTGTATTTTCGACATTTTTGGTAGTAGATGCCAGTTAAGTCTTTTAATAACCATTTTTTCCATGATTTTCCCGAGGATCGGCAGCAGGCCGATAGGGCGGTATGCTTTGGGATGGTCGTATGCTTCCCTACCCGGTTTCGGTAATATTATTATTGTGGCTTTTTTCCATAGGGTTGGGAAGTACCCAAGTGCTAAGCATTTGTTTATTAGTGCTAGGTATATCGCGGGATCTGCTGCTATCGCATGGCCGCATATCTCTGCGGTAAGACCATCCTCTCCCGGGGCCTTTTTGGGGTTGAAACTGGTCACACTTTCGGTTAATTCCAGAAGGGTGAACAGTGGTTCATGGTTCACATCATGATCCTTGCTGTTTAACCTTGTCGCTGTATTCCTCATTTCTTTGTGTAGCCAGTTCTCGCCTTCGGTCGTATCGTTCGGGAAGAGAGTCTCCGCAATGTATTGTGCTGACTCTTCGTAGGTCAGATCCCTTCCGTCCTTTTTAAGCAGCTGGTCGCTTCTTCTCTGTCCGGTTCTTCTAATCACCCTGTATATTCCGTCCCATAAGCTCTCTCTGTCTTGTTTCTGGCAGAATTCCCTCCAACTGTCTAATTTTGCTTTCTCCACTTGTTGTTGATAGTGGAGTTTTGCCGAGAGGTAAGCTTCAACTACCTTAGCTCTTCTTGCCGGCGCCGCACAACGGATCCTTCTTTTCCTTCGAGCTAACTCTCTTTTTAGGACGCAGAGTTCTTCGGTCCACCAAGGCGGGGCAGCAACGGTGTTATGTCTTTTAATTTTAGGGATTAGTGTTATGCATGTTTCTGTAATGACTTGTGTGTAATGTGTGACTGTATCTTCCAAAAGTAATGTAGTGTGTATATTGTTTATGTACTCAGGAGTGATGTTACGCTCAGTAAGTAGCTGTCCGATTTTCGAACGAAATTCAGCCCAGTTAACTTTGCGAGTGTTGTATACCCTAGTTGTGCCGACAATTTTATTGGTTCTGCTTTTCTCTAGAAGTAGAGAAAAGGTAATGGCATTATGATCCGAACCGGTCACGTCTTGATCTACCTTCCAATCTTCAATAAGACCGAGGAGATCGCGCGTGACGGCCGTGATGTCGACACAACTTGTGTATCTTGTGTTACCTCTGATTGTGTCGAATGTTGCTACCTCGCCCCGGTTGACCACTTCTGCTGCCATGCTGTCAAGGGTCGCCTCGACCTCTTCTCCTCTCCTGTTACTTCGAACCCCCCCCCACCAGGGACTCCTTGCGTTTACATCACCCCCTATAATGATTCTTTTCCGGAGGGTTTCGCTGATGTGCACCAGGTGATTTAAGTACGTCCTGATGGGTTTCGGGTCGGGTTCGAAGTAAACGGATACCAGATGAACAGTACCAATGGTCGTGCCGATGCCAATCACCACAATGTTTGGCGTCGTCAATTCCGCGTATTGTAGCACGTCGATATTATCATCTAGTACTAGAATCGCAGCCTTGACAGGGCCTTCTGCGGCACGTATGCATTGGTAGACCCTCGTGCCTCGGTACTCTTTCATCCGTCCGATTGCTCCGGTATATGGTTCCTGTACCATTAGTACAGAAGCTCTCCTTGCCCGCGCTTCGATGATTAGCTCGTCGGTGGCCAGTGCCGATCTCTGCAGGTTCGCCTGTATGCATGTGATAACACTGTTCCGGCCTACGGCGCCTTTAGCAATATGCCACCGGGTTTCGAGCGAGCGCGTCCCATCTCCTGCGTACCGGGCAATCATCGTCGAATGCGTTGTGCGGCTTTCCTTCCCCGTTTGATCTGTGGCAGTTTATGCATGACGGGGACTCTCCGTTGGCAAATTTGGGGCAGTCTACTTTATGGTGGTGTTCCCCACAGTGGGAACAGGTGTCACTAGTCTCAGTGCAGTGTTTCCTACCATGGCCGTAGCCCAGGCAGCGCGAACACTGCATTAGCGGCGACTGGTCCGCGACGGTCACACGCTGTATATCTATGTGCACCTTCCCACTTTCCGTCAGAATCTTCCACATTGGTGGAGAGACTTGCACTATTATGTTACTGGTGTGCTCGTTTCGGGTCCTCCTTCGATATCTAACCAGAGCCCGGATGTCTTCTGGATTCAGGTTCTTAAAGAGGTTCCGGTTCTGGTTACACATCGAGTGGACTATGTCCTCATCTGTGTTAGCGGCCAGTACATTTCGGAGCACCACCAGCGGATCCTTCAGTTTTGCTGTCTCCACTGTTAATGTCGCTACAGATCCAAGGCGATCCTTTACTTTCTCCAATTGTGCTGCGCTGGCGCATCCGACGACAACCTTCTGATCCCTGGCCTTCCGGATGCGGTCAATGTTGAGACCTGTGTTTCTTGCATCTATTGTCGTTCTGATGCGTTCTACCACTTCGCCGCTTGTGTCGCCTGGGTCCGTTGATTTTATAATTATAGAATGCATCCTCTCGGTGGTTTCTGACGGGTTTCTGTAGGGCGCAGGTATTTGAGCTACTCTTTGTTTTGTGCTTGCCAATACGCTCGCATACGTCTTTTCTATCTTCTCCTCTATCTTCCTCTCTCTTTCATCTGCTTTCTCGATATGTTCTTCCACCATTTGTTTTATTGCTTTTATCTCTTTTAGTTGTCTTTTGTTCTGCCCTGTTTCCTCCTGTCTTGCCTCACTGTTCTTTTTTAAGTTCTCGCCCAACTCTTCCAGCTTTTTAGCGTTTTCTTTAATTGCTCTTTGTATCCCCTTCTCCATTTCCTTAAGCTGCTCTTCAAGTTTTCCCTTCTTGAAGAGTTCCTGGGTGTTTGCCGTATCTTCCTCTTTTCTCTTCTCCTTCCCCTCCCTATCCTGGCTCTCTCCTTCCCGGACCAGTTCACACAGCCTTTTTACTGAGGCCGTAACCGCTGCTTTAATTTCCCCTTTTAGGTTCCTAGCTGCATCTAATTGCACTAGCGCGCTTTGTTGAAGGGCTAGCGCTTCTATGGCCCTCGTCTTATAAACTTTTCCTTTCCTTCCGCCCTCCCCGGTTTGCATCATGGACGCCTCTATCTCACCTATACTTTTTCTCACTGCAGAAATCGAGCTCGGATTCTGGGCGAGCGGCTGTATAGGGGCCGTGTCCGCCTCGCTCTCCCTCTCTGCAGAATTTCGGGCGTTGGCTGGCATCTTGATCGGTGTTCGTATGCCGAACATACCTTTGGTGTCCTATATGGTTTACAAGTTGGAGGCAGGTAGGCCTTCGGTCGTCGGTGTAATAAAATATATATATATCTATGTATAGTATAAGTTAGATACTTAATAATATAATAGTTCCCAAAAGGGGTAATAAGTTAGTTGTTATGGATTTTTATAGTTAGGTAAGTCGGTTGGTTTACTTATACTATACTAGGGTCTATCCCCAATAGGGTGATAGCCGTGTCAATTGTCACAGATTTATATAATAATAAAAAATTTTTAAAACTTATGCTAGAGTCTACTCCCAATAGGGTAGTAGCTGCGTCAAAATACTTTAAATAGTCAATAAGACTTAACCTAAGGTCTACTCCCAAAAGGGTAGTAGCCGTGTCAATAACTTATATACTAATAAGGGTTTTCCAATAGGAAGAACCCCTGTCACTTAAATCTAATGTCACAGCCTTTGTACCCTTCAGGAGCGGTGCGTCAATTTTAATATGTATAGCGCGCGAGTGGGCCTCCTGTCCTTCGCCTTTTATGTGTGTGTGTGTGTGTGTGAGTGTGTGTGTGTGCCTTTGCACGTGTGCACCTCTTCGGGGGATCCGCTGCAATCAGCGGAGCCGAATGAGGTGCTACACTTGTATTTTTGAAAGTATTTTTGTGTGTGTGTTTGTGTGTGTGCGTGTGTGTGTATGCGAATGACAAAGTGGGCGGCGGCAACCTGCTCCTCGTGTTATGAGGAGCTGATTGAGCCGTCACACTTGTGTGTTTGTGTGTGAGACCTTGTCTTTGTGTGTTTGTGTGTGTTATCTTTGTGTGTGTGTGCGTGAGGTGAGTGCAACAGTTCTCAATCAACTCCT
Organism: Pontia daplidice; assembly: GCA_963693355.1. Lineage (NCBI taxonomy): Eukaryota > Metazoa > Arthropoda > Insecta > Lepidoptera > Pieridae > Pontia > Pontia daplidice. Next base: position 8,211,390 of record CAVNZL010000001.1, read on the forward strand.
CTTCTCACGGGGAGTCGATAGAGCTGTCACACGTGTATGTTCCTTGGGGTTGAAATTTTTCAGCCCCCAGGGGGTGAGGTATTAGGGCGAGGGGGGTGGTCCAAGGTATGGTGCACGCGACACGTCCCTATAACCCTTTTCTTATGTGACTAAGCCGAAAATGATGTTATTTTTAATTTAGCGTGCACCGTTATAGCCAAAATTGATGTTACTCTAGTTTGCTTATTATTTTTTATTTCAATAATTTACCAAATAATTTTGAAAAATTTTTAAAACTGTTCCCGGTAGGGTTCGACCGGGCGGTCAAGGTCCAGTATACTATATAGTATACTGGATCCGACGTCAAAAACGCGCTAAAATGCACCGTTCCTGAGTTATCCCGCACTTTTCCCCCTTTTTCTTCCCGGGCTCCTAGTACCGCCGGTATTGGTCGAATTTACTTGTGCGATATGTCAAAATGACGGGCTCGTCGAGATCTATCTCGCGAGACCATCCGCGGCGCAAAATACCGACGGGATCTCCGACCACGTGGCACGTGGTCAGGAGAAAAAATTTTCCAGGAGCCTCAGTTTTAAGAGGAAAAATCTGGGATTGGTACCTTTTTGTAGAACTTCTTGCGGCGCGTCTGATGGTGTGCTTTTTTGATAGGGTCGTCGATCTTCTTTTCTTCTTATTTGGTGTCAAAGTCTTTTTATTTCTTGATTTTTGGTTTTTCCGTTGTTATTTTCTTCCCTGAAGAGATGTTGGATATATTTTTATGTCGTTTGAATCAGCTTTCTGCGGCGCTTCTGATAGACTATTTAGTTGTTCGAGGGTCCCACGGGATCTGGTACCTCGTGCCACGTGGTTATTCTTTATTTTCTTTATAGCTTCTGTGTTTGTGGCGACAAAAATCTGGTTTATAGCTTAAAAGATGCAGCTCGACGAGATCTATTTAGTTATGTATAAAAACACATATGTTCTCGATCTTGATTCGCCGGCGTACTCACTTTTGTGTCAGATTTTTTGTGTTTTCACAGTTTTCATCCAAATTTAAAGCTTTTCTCCCACTATTTTACAACAAATTTGGTGTCCTCTGATTTGCCGCACTGAGATGCACACGATGGTATAT